>CM032232.1:102800000-103547500 GCA_019009955.1 Riptortus pedestris | reverse complement strand
CGACTATTGTAGCGTGAATTTGATTATTTTGAAGTACAGTTTATGATAAAACTACCAGATTTTTTTACTATAAATTTAAAGGAAAGGATTTGTTGCTGCTTCCCCTAAATTTGTTTCAGTTTATTTCGGTGGAATTAGTACAAATTCAGTCAGAGTTTGTGGATACCAAGAATCAACGGTACAACCACAAAAAGAATTAGCAGTAAAGGCTGGTCTTTAAATTTGCAATCTCTTTGGAAATGAGTGTGAAGTTTTTGTTATTGTATTATTACACAAGATAAAAGCCAGAAAAATCCACGGCTAAAAATTATATTGGATATAAACTGTTATGATGTTCTTATTGGGGCACACTAAAATCGTTATGCTTTCAAGATTTGTCTTCTTGAGTTATCAAGTAAGGAATTTCCCTTGTCCGAATTCAAAATGCACTTCGGATTGAAAATGCTTTCAGCGAATTGAGTCGTAAAAGAATCTTTCTTTGTTAGCCGTGCAATTCTTTAAGTCCTTGTCCTTCTGTTTTACTGACAGTCCTGATAGTGCATTGAGAAACTCAATTAGCTTAGGTTTTGCGAAATATCTCCTCGTAGCCATGACCTGAAACCAACTCCTGCATTCTCTCCCTGCCTCTGCCTCCTTTCTTTTAAAATACCCAAATGCACAGGGCATTTGTAGAATAATTGTTACAGGCTCGAAACATACTGCAGACAGTAATGGGTTTGTAAGTGATAAGATTATGTAAATGGTCCAGACGAGTTTACATATTTTGCAGGGAGTGCAAGCGGTAGTAAACCGCTGACAGGATTAGATTTAAATCCCTGGAGGCGATGAGAGCCGACTAATTGCGAAGGTGTCCGAGGTGTTAGACAGTGGCGTCACTCCTGCCCTTGAACCCCCTCCCTCGGTGTCGTAGCTCGGTGGACAGTTTACGTAACCTCCGTGGTATAGTGGCTTCGGTCATCATCGGCTACTCCCGGCTCAACTCGCCGCACTCCTCCCTCTAGCTCGGACAATACCGATACGGCCTCATTCATAAAGCCTGGCTCCATAAGAAGTATTTTAGCTCTTTTAGTAGATCTTTCTGTTCTTCTTGTTCTGTAATATCAGTAGAGAATTACTTGTCAGGGGTACTTTCTTGAAGTGCGTACAATCCAAAATACTACATAGTTTTAATATGGTCGTATAAATATCTTTAATGGGGCTCAGGTTGGCCGTGTGAGTTAGGGCGTTGGCTTAATCTCATATGGTAAACCTAGAGTGGCGGGTTCGATTTCCACCCTGGGCAGTGAAAATTTATTTAGTGACGGACTCTCTAAATAAATTCCTTAGTCCCATCCTGGTTAGAATAGAATGGCTCCTTGTAGATAACCCGTCCCAATTAGCCTAAGTAACATAAAGTGAACGTAAATTTAATAATATCAAATATCTTAAATGTACCGAAAGGTTTATTTCTTCATCTACAATGGAATGTCTTTGAAATTTGACTTTTCTAATCCTATTTTACTTCTATATTCATGACTTTCGTTAAAAATATAATAGCTCCAAGCATTTGTATCGAGATGGAATTATTAAGTAATTATTTTTAAGGTTATTTTATGTACAAAATATATAATTATTTACCATGCTCGAATTTTCAACAGATAGTAAATTTGCAAATCGTCTTAACCTGGCAAAATCTATGTGTTAGCATAATAGCTTCAATTGGAAAAGTACAATTACCACTGAATAACCTTATAATGTTCCTTAAGGCCCAGGTTCAGCTGAATAATTATGTGGAAAAATTAAGTCTGGTGTGAGTACACTGCTAATTCTATAGTTCAGGTTATGTTACATCCCAAGCGTATACCCAGACTCTGAAAAAACGACCATTACATTAGGCATTAGATTAGACTGGGATTTAATATTTTTATATATTTAATTGTTCCAAAAATATTAAAAATTCCATTAATGTGAGTGTGAAACAATAAAAGCCCCACAGAGAAATGCCTGACAACTTAGTCAGAATTCTGCCCATTAGAAAGATACACACACACACAATATCCTGCACAGACTGACTGATGATTAGCTACTATGGTTATTTAAACTACTATATTCAATGTACCAAACATACTCTTTTGCCCTACTGGGATATTGACTCACTGAGGGACTTGACAAAGAGGTATAAAAATAAATATGGAATTTAAATAAATATGTCTTAAAAAATTTAAAACGTGGTTCTAATAGATAACAAGTGGTTGAAAGCGGATGTGATACCAGTTATATGTGGTATCACTATCTCTTATTCCTTGCATATCATAACAAAGAAATATTTTCTCTTTTCACCACAAACATTTTTTTAACTCATATTTGCTTAAACATTTTACTTACTTCCTGAGAAATAGGAACAGTTTTAGATCCTTCATATAAAAACCCTAATATAATTGCGTTTAGTCATTACCGTTCATTCTGTCGTACTCTTCTGTTCACTTTCCATTCTTTATTTCTCCGTTGGTAGAAGTTCTATGAAATCAAGACTTTCAATGTCAACTCGTCGTGAAATCTATACTACTATAATGACAGTAAATGAAAATCGCATAACTAGGAAATGGGGGTTTACTGAAAGACTAAAAGCAAAAATAACTCGTGTGGTGGCTAATATAGCATTGGGCAAATGAGTATCAAATTAAACAGGGGAATTATATTCAGATAGATAGATAAATTAAATTATTCTATTTTAACGCCACTATTTTATCCATAGAGGTGGATATAAGGATTCTGCTGAGGATCCACCTGTTGATCACAAGCAACTTAAAATATTTCCTCATCCGTTGATTTTTTTTTTTTAATACGTGAATATTTCGTAATCCTTTAGCAAGTCTTATCAACACGTAGCACTCAGATAAGAAAGTCATAAAAATTAAGAAAATTGTTTTGTCACCTAAAATGTGGATAACTCAATTTCTTCAGTATTCATTACAAACATTTACACAAAAATTAGTCAGTAAAATAAAATTAGAATCTTCGAATTGCCAGTAGGTTTTGGATTATTAAAGCAGATTCACCTTAATCTACGCTAAACTGAATGATTTTCAGAGCAAGGGAAGTATAAAATGTTGAGGTTTTCTTTTTACAATCTATTTTACAAAATTAAGTCAGTTATCCATCATTTCATACTCGTTAGAATGATTCACTAATACTACTATTTTTTATACCTCATACTTCTATGTAAACAGGTTTTGTAGCTAGTTATCGAATGTTTAGAGCGATGGATATATTAGCTTTTCGTGAAAATCACATGAGTAAGAGCGGGGTTCAGGCCAAAAACTAAAAAAATACAAATAGCTTTGATAATATTTCGGTTAGATATCAAAAACTGTAAAATAAAAATTTTAGGGCATCTATTTAATCTAATTGATTTTTCCATACAATATTGTTTGTTTCATATAATAATGGTATTCCAATGAACCTATCAAAAACCACCTTTGTTCACTCCTTTTCCGTTTCCTTCTTTCTATTTTTTTTTGCTATTCGCTTTTTTGTGCACAATTTAATTATGAGTAAACTGCCGGTGTTTGCTCATGTAAATAAATAAATAAAAAAAAATAATCTAATTGATCAATCGAATATTACTGTCGTTTGAAATAAACCGTTTATATTTGTCTCCTTAATATCACAATCCTCTTAGCCCATTTCAGCCGCACTATCATTACAAACTTGAACATTAGTTTAACATGGAACGTACATACATCTCTATACATTTGGTAACGTCCAAACTAAAGATGCCATTGCTAGAGCACTCAAAAGTGCATACCTTAGCACCCGCAGAACACATACCTGAATGGACTTACTTTTGCCATGTAGGTTATACAAAGAAAAAAAAAATGGTTTTGTATATTTCGTATTTGAATAAGCCGCATTTATTTTCTATAAGTATATTAGATGACGGTTTATTATGGCCTGATGTACTATAACTATGATCTGCCGTTATAATAAGACAATTTTTTTTTAAGAAAGGTACACATGATAGTCCATAAAAAGAATAGCAGCACTCTGTAAACTATATACTGAAAAATTGGCGTGGAAATTGAGAGTTTCACATCTGGAAATGCGAGACTAATGCTAAGCATAGAAGAGAGTGCTGACGCAGGAAATACGAACGCAGAAAGTGATTAAAGGCAGACAAAGCTCCTAATGACCCGACTAGCCTTCAATGACTGAAGGATATTGACTGTTATCCTTCAATTCCAACAACACTCATTACTTACCTCAACTATAATCTTCAATACGCTCCCCCCTCGTCTGTCTATCTTTGCTCTATAATTTTCTCTCGAGCACCAACATGAAAAATCTTAAGATTCAGTAGTAAAAGGAAACTAACTTACTTATTTTTTTTTTTTAACTGGATAACGATTTCCTATTGCGCCATTCGAAGGCTAATAGGATCCAAAGTATAAGAAACGTTTGTAATAGCGCATTGCTATTAGCG
Source organism: Riptortus pedestris (assembly GCA_019009955.1). Taxonomy (NCBI): domain Eukaryota; kingdom Metazoa; phylum Arthropoda; class Insecta; order Hemiptera; family Alydidae; genus Riptortus; species Riptortus pedestris. The sequence continues at coordinate 103,543,038 of CM032232.1, read as the reverse complement.
AATTTTCATATATGAAAACTGTAAACACAGATTGAATTCTGCTGAGCTGCAGCTTTGCTTAGTTTTTTTTTCTATTATTAAAGACCATTGAGCTCTGTTATGACCATTAATCTTTCATAAAATCGTCAAAGTTATAATTTTCCTAATTCATAATAAATTACATATATATCGTTATTATTATTCTTGTCCCTCTGTGTAAGTTAATAATTTATTTTAACAGCTGTTATCCGGTGACCATGTTTTTAGCAGTTTTGTTATGACCAATTCGAAAATAATGTTAGATTAAGTATTACTTTTATACTTATTGACTGTTAAATGCCAAATAAATACTTCACACGTCTAGTTTAACAAAAAAGTCCGTCACACTGAGGCTGCGTTAACTAAGTAGATTTCCCACGTATTTGCAATTATCTCAAAACGTGTAATGAGACGTGTGTAATGAGGACAATATTTGGCATTTAGACGTCCAATAAAATTATTCATAAATAACAGATCCTTGTTAATGAGTAGGAGAGGGGGTTTACTGATGGCCGAAAACGAAAAAAATGCAAATATCTCGGTTAATAATCAGCATAGTGAAAAACGTATATAACACCATTTATAGAACATTACATTTGATATGAAATTGGTTCTATACAATTTTTCGATCCGACGCATAATAAAGGAGATAATAAAAACTTTCGAAATTCCCCTCAAAACCCCCTCTCTCCGATTTTAGCCGTAAACGAACTTGATCTTTATTTTTCCATAAAACGTTTAAATATTGAGTTTGGTAACTATCAGACAAAAATTGTGACAGCTAGAGCGTTAACAGACGAACATATATGTATATATATATATATATATATATATATATATATATATATATATATACAGTTTTGAACGGACCTCATTTTCGTCATCTCCTTATGAGGATCAATGGACATTTGAGGAAATATTTTGAAAATCGTGCCATGAGTGCGACCTCAATAGCTGATTTCTCTTAAGGGAAATCTGCTTAAAAATAACTTATTCATAGTGGTTATAACACATTGTGTAAACATTATTTAGGAATTTGAGCTCTCAATCCTTCCTCCAATTTAAACCTCTCACTAGTAGTTGAGTAGTTTCACCATTAGAGGGTACCTTAGTTCGTTAATTACCATCCAACCCCCCCCCCTCTCATGAATCAAAACATCAGTAAGTGTTTATCAAATCATTCTGCCTTTATTGCTTAGTTTAGTTCTCGCCTTTGTACCTCCTCGTCAAACAGCATATTCCTTCTTATCATTTACCAAGTGGCTTCCATGTAAAACGAGATTCTTTTTATGATCGAATTATTGTCCATTGGTTCTTACCCTGTACCAAAACTCCATGTATTCCAGGCAAAAATAATTTTAAATGCAGTCCTAAAGTGTTTAACCGTCATTAGGAAGTCCAAACGCTACCTGTTCGAGTTTATTCCCTGATTAGCAATGGAAGACAGATAATATATCAACAGGTTGTCACTTAGCATATATATATAATTACGACATACGCATTAAAATGCACCTGCACTATCATGTGATAACCTCCTGCACGGTTATAATGCATATTCATGAGTTTTAGGTTAGCTCCGACTTGAATTAACTTGTGACGATTGTAGACTGAAAAACATTTATTTATTGAAGTTTTACTTTGCTAATAATTGGTCAGTCTTAAAGAAAATGAATATTTTTATTCTTGAACAAACAAATATGGGGTTATTTACTGATCCTATTGAGAGTATAGCTGTCAAAGGAGGGGCCATTAAATCACTTCGGAAACTAACCTAAACTCCACGTCATCAGAGTGTAAGCTACATATGGAACTTGTGGCACCATATCTCACATCTCTGACCAGTTTGTTTTCTCCTTTCTCTTCACGAAAGTTTTCCATTTTAGTGCACCGCAATGACCGTACAATGATGAGTCTGCTGCCGAGATCAAAGAAATTTAGTTTGGTGTGTATTGTACATATATGGTCATCCAATCAAGTGGTCTCTGATATATAATAGAAATATTTACCTGTTTTCTAGCACCTTTGGCTAGTGGGATAGATAGTTGTGATGCTCTTTGTGAGTAACAGACTTTTGGCAATGTGGTTTCAATTGGACACGGAACGTTTTGGATAAAGAAATTATTTCTAAATTTCTTTGATTTCCTATTCTCGTAGGACCTTCCATCATTTAATCTCTAAATAGAATGATAATTGTACCAGTATCCATTAATTTAATCATTCTATAATTTTAAATAAAATAAATTTCTAACCTTTTATCCATTCTGAACAGGACACAACACCACTTTTCTGCTATCCTTGAGCCTATTCTTTTTCATCCCTCTATGTTTCTAGCATCTTTGGATTCCTTTTCAGGAGATATAGACTACCTAGACTTGAAAAGAGGATTATGTAGTTAGGAAAGAAATGGCAGAATGTTCTCCCTCCATATAATATTATTAAATAATTAATATTAAGTTGCTTAGGAGTAGCACCTGTTACCAACAAACATGAAAGGCAGATAATTATTTGCATTATTTGACCATGTCCTTTCATATCACATGCATTATTTTATTTTTTTAAACTATGAATACAAGTTAGTTTTAAGGACGAACAACGATTGTTCATTAATCGCTTATTAGTTTATTTACTCAAAGAAGAACTATTAAATTAAATGATATTCGTAGAAGTACAAGCACAGGAATAGCACAGAATAGTCCCCTAAACGTTAGCAGTATTGACCCTCATTTGGCCAATCTTGACAGTAACTAATTTTCTCTGAACTTTTTTTTCTTTTTTAGTAGTTTTTTATCACTGCTTCGAAATAATAATCCATAAGCATTTTTACTATATCATTTTTTATCAATGTGTAAAACACCCGAAAGCGCTCTCTTATAATTGTATTTATAAGAGCTTCAGAAAAACATTTCGAGTAAGGAGTGGAATAGATAGGTAGCACATAGTTTTGAACTTTGTCCACCTGGCAGGCATTACTTCAAGCAACGGAGTAATGTGACCGTATGACAAGATTAGAAAATAAGAGTTGGTTAAAGTTATTCTTGTATAAAATAATTCACTTATGAGCTATGTGGCCATCTGCCCCAGAGTTTGCTCTTGTTGTTACAGTTTACGCTCCCTCCGTGTTTTATATTCATTATTTACTTTTGAGAGTACATTGCATGTACTCTTATTCTCTCTCTCTCTCTCTCTCTCTCTCTCTTCACGATTCCATTCCATTGAATTAACCTGAATTACTAATAATATAGAATTCATTGGGATATTTATAATTTTTGAAAGACCTAAAATATAAACAAACAGACCAGGACTAAAACGTAAACAACCTAATAACGATAACAGTGCAACTTTTGACGGGCTTGAAGATTGAGCTATCGAATCGAAAGTTAGCTGTAATCGATGTTAAGCCAATGACGACATATATCATTTATACTGGTGGTACTAGCCCTTTATTTCATTTATAAAGTCCGCCACGCAGAAGTTGCGTAAACTAGGCAGTACTAAGAAACCTACAGACACTGAAAAGTAAGCTGGACATTAGATTTTCAGTGATTCAGTCACTTTAATTAAATGCTTGACTAGGTAATTTTATATGATTTTTCGATCCGACTCATATTAACATAGATATTTTGAATTTTCTATTTTTCCCCCTCTAAACCACCTCTTCCCTCCAATCTGATTTCAGCCGTTAACGAAGTGCTTCTTTAGTTTTACGTGAACTGTTCGTATATCGAGTTTGGTAATGATAAAACAAAAATTGCGATTGTGATATATATATCGTCATCTCCTAGGTCGGATCGATGGAGATTTGAAGAGTTTGTTCGAAAATCACGTCATGAGTACAACCTCAGTTAATGGTCCCGGTAAGGAAAATCTCCTGAATCGCAATCATGAAGCAGTTTTGCTAAAGGATTTCAACTTTTGAATGATTTCTGGCTTAAGTGGGTAATACTTTGTTTAATTAATATAATTATCAAGGGGATTCTTGTCACTTTAAATTTTATATTATTTTCATTAACCTTATGTTTTCATACATATTGTGTATTTTAGTAAGAATTAGTTTGTTTGGTATACTAATGGTTACGGGAATCACTCAATTCCATTGCTCATTTGAGACGCTTCATTCCTTTTCTCTTTTCCTTTTTTTTTTTCGCTGCTTTCCTTTTATTTGACTACAGATTATGAGTGACTCGTCGTCGCTGCGGAACTCATTTAAATAAATAAATATTAGCGAAAAATAAAACCGGTATAAATATTTGGACGTTCCTTTCCAAGCTTTTACTAAAATGACGTGGTTTCGAGTATTGAGTATCGTTTTCATTGTATTTCGTATGTCACTATGATTTGACTCCCTACCCATAATTATTAAGGACATACCCAAATTCTACGGATAATAATGTAATGGTTAACACTCCCCTAGCCTTCACAATGCGACTGATTGCCCTATAATGAATGGAGTCAACAATTAAGAATGGCCATTTCTGTTCATAGTTTACTCATAAAAACACGACTCCTGATGACGGCCTTCAGACGAGATACACGAGCCGTCTCCTGTAGCTATGCGCCTTTGGGGATATTCCTAGAAGAAGATACTAGAGATAAAGGAGACGAATTAACATTCTTCCATTGGTTCCTGTCGTTTCTTGTTTAGGCTAAAAGCCATGTCTCCTTGTTGTCTAATTGCCCTCTGCTATCAGCTGGACTGATAACGGCTTGAGTGCGTCGTGACTGGACTCTCGCCTCGTCGTCACACACAACAGGCAGACTTCTACACTTCAGCCAGGTAGAACTGGTCTTTGTGACTTAAAGGAAAGAACTGATTTGCTATTTCCTTCGATTCGTGATATCGATGTTTTCAGTCGGATTTACATACATAACAGAAGGTTAAATAAACTTTATTAAGAAACGTGTGAACTTTTGGTTTGTAAATAACCTCTCCTACAATTAATGAATTATCTACATTTTGCAAGAACTGTGTAAAATAAAACCAAATTAAGCCCGCCAACTCCATTTTTTTTAATTCTTAAGGGACACCAGAGTTTGTTATTAATTACGTTTATGCCACAGACTTACGCAAATGGACCATGATCACGTGATAAGGCATGTCCAACGGAAACCTTGTAGAAATAGCTGTAAATATTTATTTAGTTGGCTGAGAAACGCAGAGGTGGAAATCAGTATTTCTCAAAAAGAAAATACATAAAAAATTCAAAGAAAATAATAACATGTTCTTTTTTTGTTTAAAAAAATAGTATTTAGACTTTTAAAATACGTCAATGATGTAACTCCACGCTCCATTTCTATAGTATCAAATGCAAAAGCTTCATTATTGAAAAATTAGCTATTTTGACTAACACCACTTTGTTTTTTAGCTGTCCATATATGTTATTTACTCTATAATATTACAGATGCCAAAATATATTTTATATACAAATTTTTTAACAAATTTAATTTCCTGCAACTGTTGCTTTATACAAAAAAAAAAAAAAAAGTGGAGGACTCAGGTTAGCCATGTGAGTTAAAGCGTAGGCCTTAAACCTAAAAAGCGTTGGTGAACCCAGATTGCCGAGTTCGATTCCCGCCTAGGCACTGGTAACTTATTTAGTGAGCTCAACAAAATCCATAGTCCCACGTAGGCTATAAATTGGTGGTAGCCTGTAAGAAACCCGTCTCAATTAGCCATAGTAACAAAAAGTGGAAGTTAATAAACTACAATAACAATGGTTTATACAAAGTTTCTCTAATTTGAACATAATACGAGTTGGGTATTTTTATTTTGTTTTCTGCTTTCAGGATCTGATTTCAGATTTTCAATTGAGTTACTGAGTAACTAAACATTTCTTGCCAATCTCACATTTCGATTCCTATTTGCAGAGTCTTCTTACTCCAGAGAAAATATAGAATGAATGGATATAATATATCACCAGATTGATTTTCCAGCACGTGGGAAATCTTTCAAGTTTACCCACCCCCTGTGTGACCGACTTTCCATATGCATTTCTAAAATTCTCAGTCCGGAATTGTCGCAACGTTCTATTAAGTCCAACTGATTCACTTCAACACCATTCCTGAAATATTAGATTTCATCATGCTCAAGTGTTATATGGGGGATAATGGAACTATTATATAACATTAACCATAACGCGCTTCTATAATAAGCTTATTCAATTTGTGCTAGTCGTGGGCTATTGCCAGATGCAAGGAGGTAGATTACAACTAGAGATAAGTAGACAATTGCAAAGGTTTGCAATACTGGCTCTGACGCAATTGCAGAAAATCGGCATAATTTCTATTGAACTCTTCAAAACAATTCCACCGTTCCACTAATACAGTTTGACTGGTCTCGTTGAAAATGGCTTTTAATGATTATTTAAATCACAGTTAAATGTTTCTACAAGATACGTGAATTTCCTCAACCCGTTCATTTCGTTAATAAAAAGTAGATTGCATAACAATAGTCATTGTAATTAAGTTCTCCACATTATTTTTATGTATTAGCATAGTTTCAACATAAATTAAGTAAATGTTTGAGATGCAATTTATTAAACCTTTAAAAATCAACATTGGAATCTTTAAACCTTGGGTACTGAAACAGTTTACCACAAAATACTTTTACATTTAGTTTTATGTTTGTTTTTTTAAGAATACTCCTTGTTTAAAGTTCTCCCAATGCCACACAATTTCAAAGACTCATAATAACTCTTCTATTCCATTTTCCACTATTTTAAAATTGTAAATATCTCAAGTTTTTTGACAGAGTGAATATTATGTATAAAATGAAGGCATCTAGAAAGCAGATAGAAAGTCATCTGTGATTAGAGGCCCCTCTCTATAACCGATCTCTTGTTCGCAAACGACCGCTCACACTGAACGGAATCACTTCCTGCATTGACAAGTTTCTCTTTCAGCCAAAATATATCAATGTGCTACTATTTTATTTATTCATTTGGTATACTCCCTCTACCTCTGTGGGCATTGCAAAAACGTTTGGAACGTAATTAAATAAGACTATAAATGTTTTATGATTTTTAGCGATGTGAAAATTTTATTAATAAGGGCTTCATCATCCTTTAGACTTTTGACATGTTGCGGGCCAAACTTTAGTGTGCAAATACGTTTGCGGGCCGCTTTTAAAAGTAGTGTTCATAATATTTAATGATAGATATCATACATGGAATTATAACGACAATGTAATTATAATATAATTTGTTAAAATAACAAACTGAAAAAAAAATAGGTACAACATGGTACAATCAATGAATTTGAATTTAGGGAACTAATCCATCCATGTTCGGATAATTCCACTTATACAAAGACGAAAAGAATTTTCCAAATTATCGTCAGTCAGCCTTGTACGATGTTTTGATTTATTAGCTTTCATCAATGAAAAGAACTTTTCGTTTTTATAAGTACTGCAATACACACAAATCTCTCCGCATCTTCCTCAATTGGTGTTAGTAGTGTAATATTTTTGTTTGATTGGGTTTTTCAAAATGTCTCGGGGCCGGATCAAACCTTACCGAAGGCCGTGTTGCCCACATATGGTTTAGACCATCTGAAAGGTTCTTAATTATCTGAAATTCACTGCATTCCAGAAAAAAAAAATGTGTTTCTTAATATGGTTATTCACAGTGAATAGACATATTGAAAAAAGGCAACGAAACAAAAGATTACAAATAGATCCTTCATTGATTCAAATTTAAATAAATGCATATCCTTAGCATATTCTCGAATTTTTATTACATAAATGTTGTTCTTACATCAATATTCACAATTTTTCTTGCCCCTTCTCACTGTTACTTATGTGATCTACTACAAATATATTATCTTTACCTCTAGTTTCATTTACATTGGGTCTTACTATAATAAAAAGAGTGCAAGATGACGTCATTCTACATTATGAGAAATCTGTTAAGTTTACACCACTGCTGGATAATATTTAATATTGAGACCAACACCCCTGAATGTACTTTAGTTTTTTTTTCATGTTTAAACTATCGTAAATATACCTTGAACTTTACGATCACTTTATTTTATTCTTATGACTTAAGTAAAACTAATTTTTACAGAGTTTAGAATTTCGAATTCTTAAAAAACTTTAAAAATAAAAAAAAAAATAAGACTCAGAAACACGGTATACAGAAGAAAGTTTTGGATGCGTCACATTTCAAGTGAATAATACCTTAACTCGGGTTGGTATTATACTCCATTTGGGTAGTTCATAGTTGATGTTCTCTGGACAGAAATTGCATGGTAATTAGGGTAGTTCATAGTTCATGAACTTGGAATTGATAAATTCAGGACAACTTTGGTGACAATTGCACCTGATATCGAACACCAAAGGTTTCAGAATTAACTATTACCAAACCAGTCGTTAACCTCTAAAACTTTGGTCTAACAAGTTAAAAAGCAACCGCAAAATAGTTTTACCCTTCTATTTTGTATATTTGAGACATGGTAGTTAACTCCCACCATAATAAGTGTCTAGGTGAAGCATTTTTGTGTTTAGTAATTCTAAACGTAATTGTAAATTATGTGAGTTAGGACTCCTTCTCAGTGAAAAAAAAAATTGTTTGTGGATGTCATTACTGGTTTAAGAAGGTCTTTAGTAAAAATGAATGCTTCAGTTCATAGACTGAACTCATCATTTTAATTGTTAACTTCTAGTTGAGTGATACTTAATTAATAAATTTCCTATTGATTGTCTGATCTCTTCTGAGAAATATTTTATTTCTATGTTCGTTGAGATCGTCCCTTGCAATTTATTACTACGGAGCAAAGATATCTGCGGCTACAGAGGATTTACTTTTCCTTCTCTCTCCCCAGTGAGAAATCTGATTAGATTACACCACCCTTGCGTGACTTTTTAATTTAAAAAGGAGTGGATGTTGAAAAACTTATAAAAATGTCCGTCGCGCAGGATCTAAGAGTTAACTAAGCAAATTCCATTCGTGCGTCACTGTTAGTTACCATTCCACATCCAAGTCCGATATCCTTCACCAAACCAAGTTACCACTATTAAAAAAATCGTTTACCAAGGGGCTGCGTAAACTAAGCAGATTTCCATCGTGTATATGCATTTATCCCAAATTTAACATTTAAATGAGAACAATATTTAGTATTTAAGCTATAAATAATGTGCTTCATAACATAAAAGTTTATTGTTAATATAACATGAGTAGGAGTGGGGCTTTGCTGAAGGCTGAAAACTAAAAAATGGAAATAACTCGGTTGCTAATCAAGATAGTGAAAAAAGTGCATAACAACATTTATAGAACATTATATTTGAAATGAGTTTGGTTTTATACAATTTTTCGATCCGACGCATAATAACGGAGATAATAAGAACTTTCGAAATTCCCCTCTAAACCACTCCTCTCCCGCTGGTAGGATTTCAGCCATTAACGAACTTGATCTTTAGTTTTACATTAAGCGTTTCAATATAGTTTGGTAACGATCAAACATAAATTACAGACAAAATATGTATATATACAGTTTTGAACTGATCTCATTTTCGTCATCTCCTGTATAGGATCTATTGTTATTTGAAGACTTTTTTCGAAAATCGCGTCATGAGCACGACCTCAATAGCTGATTTCCCTTATGGGAAATCTACAAAAACCTACAAATGTAGGTTTAAATATTAAAATTTATAAGACTAATTTTACAACAATCAGTGAATTTGAATATTCTACCATAATGAAACAACATTTTCCTCGATATATGATGCGGATTACAGCTATATTTAACTGGAGAAATTAATTAATCTCAAACCAAACGTATATTTTTAACGGAAACCCATATGACTGCCAGTTGATATTGTAGCACTCATTTAACTAATTCTTATAAATAGCGAAAATTAAATTTAATTCTTTTAAATTATACACCCATTGCCTGAGCCTTATGTATTAAATGCTAAGTGCTCAAAAAGATGAGGCTTAACATTATGACATCAGGAAAATGAATACACTGTTCTGTTTTCCTTGTTGTCTATCAATTTGTCTTATGAATTAGTTTGAGTATTTTGATCATTTTGAATTTTAAAAAGTGCTATTAAATAAAATAATAAAGCTCAAATGAGTTGTACAGGCTTTAATTTTTAATATTCACCACAGATATCAAGACTATAAGCGGAATCATTCTTTAAAAAATAAATAAAATATGGATAAAATATTTAAAACTCTGTGCAGAAGTAAGTATGACGCGTAACAAGCAGTTCTTCAGATGGTGTGTGAATATGACACAAGTTATTGGAAATAATAACGGAAATCTGATACTGAGGTAGAACGCATGACGTGATTTTTCTATAGATCAATCAAATGTCCTCCCTTCGTACATAAATGACAAAAATGTATTTTTGTGAAATTGCAGCTAGAGAATAAAGGAAAAATAGGAAACTCTTTATTTTCAGCTGGTGGTGAGGGCGATGAATCAGGTTAATCAGAAACACTTTTTTTGGGGCTTTTCGCAATTTATTTCTTAAAAACGCTTAACGCGTTCGGGAATTAAATTCCCATCCTCAGAGCTACGAATAATAAAACACCGTAATTAAGGAGTATAAAAACTATTTCTTTTTTAAATGTACATAATTGGTCATATAGCAAATCAGTCAAAAACACTATAAAATTTATAACAATATCACGTATATTTAACTCCAACAATAACACGTTTTATTTATTTATTTATTTTTATTGTCATTAGGCACTGAACTCGCGAGGGTTATTTGTGCTGTGCCTAGGTGGTCAAAGGTCCAAATTCGTTTCATTTCCTTCGGTTGTCCTTCTTTTCCGAGAGAGATCCGGTCCACTCGTGGTCCCTCCTATGATAAGTCTCTAATATTTTTTTCTATCGCCATCCTGTCAAAAATACCAAAAACACAGCAGTATCTTTTTAAAATATATTTTATGTATTAATACTTATCTTACAGGCTTTATGGTTGTTTACTGTTTGTTGCTCTGAGGATGGAAATTTAATTTCCAAAAGCGCTCTGCGTTTTTAAGAAATAAATTGTGAGGAGCCACAAAAAAGTGTTTTTGATTAACCTAAAAATAAGAAAATTCTACAACCCCTAAAAACTAAAAATCGATCCAATTCCCCATCTATCGAAACTACATTTGTTCTAATTTTATTTCCATCAAAAACCATTGTATTCGTCCGTTATTTAGTTTTTCTCACTATTTTTAAACAACCCAATGGTAGAGGAGATAAAATGGTATAAATGAACTAAAACAAATCTTGGTTGTTTATCGTCATTGTTTTAGGTTTTATCAGCATTGTAGCTACGAAGCTACGCCTCTGTCTCAGATTACAAGGCCGCCATGATCGGGGCTAGCAAAACTTCCGCCGAGCTCCATCCTGCCAGTCCATTCATGGGTTGGTCAAGGTGCTGTCACAAACCTCTCACGGTTGCCACTCTTCCTATCCTCGACAAGTATGTTACAAAATCAAAAAATGAATGAATAAGAGAAAAAGTCCGTCTCTCAGGAGCTGCATAAACGTAAGCAGATTTCCCTCTTGCTTGTATGATACTCTACTGACCTCACTAGATGAATTCTTTATATCCGACTAGTAGAAATGTGGGTTTCCTGAAGACTGAAACCAAGAAAGTAGGAATTACTGGTCTAATATTACAGTTTACATTTGGAATATATATAAAACTATTATCTTTTTTGTCTTTTCTTTTTACGAATATCATTAAAGACCTTAAAGTTCTTTATCCAACAAGCTGATTCGTAGGATTCAGAGTTTTTACGTATTCAGTGATCTACTCGGCTTACAAACCCCCGTTAACCAAGGAGGTCTTGGAAAGGATTGTCTCAAGTAGACTGACGGGCCTCAACATAACCGGGGGGTAACAGTGGTCATAAAACGGGCGTCCAACGGGATCAAGGCGAGTCAATATAGAACTTCATCATACCGATGGGCCGTCAGGCTGATTTACTCACTAGACTCCCGCAATTCCACGCGCTCTGGTAGCTGGCTGGTGTAACTCAGCCACCCTCCAAGTGCTTTAAAGTAGAACATTCTACCAGTGATCTAAGGGCACCCCACCCCCATTTGGTTTGAATCTACATACTTTATGATATTAAGCTTCATTGCCGATGTTGTCGTTTTTATTCTACCCATGGATACAGAAATCCCCCACCACTGTTCCCAGCAGTTATTTTCTACACATTTTACAGTTATACGCTTCCCAAACTCTCATAAGGAGCTTTTTCATATTGTATAGCTACCATAATGGTTACCATTGGAGTAGAAGGTTGACAATAAAATTGTCTGCTAGGGGCCATTTTAGAGAAAAACAATTTTGCATTCAGAAGACATATATTTGAAAGGTTTTACAAAAGAGTTCTATATTGAGACTCACTACCACATATATCGCATGCTGATATTCAGGATAAAAAAAATATCAGTACCTCCTGTAGGTAGATGAATGAAATGGCTACGCTTTCACTGTAACAATTTCGTCTAGTTCTAAAATAAGAAAGCGGTTTCGATGCAGTGCATCATCATCAGTTTTCTGTTGACACACAAAAACAATAATTACTTATCTCTATTAAAATATTTTAGATAAAAGGTAGGCCATTTCCACCCATGGATACAGAAATCTCCCACCCCTGTTCCCAACAGTTATTTTCCGCAAGACAATGAAATATCCCTTTTAAACACTTCTCATCAGTTATTTTTAAAAGGTTTCTCTCTTTATTTATGTCAAAGCTTTTGGTACAGCTAATCAATATGCCAAATCTTTACAATAAACTATTTTTCGAAACTTTAGACTATCAAAAGTACAGCAGATTTTAATTTAAAAATTTCCACGTTTTCCCGATAAACAGAAAATTGAATCAGCGCCCTCCAACTATGAGCATATTCAGTCAAGAGTGGTATAAGGTGCGAAATGCGAACTATGTAAGATTGAACCATTTTATAGAAAGGTTGGGATTCACCATCAGTAAAATTGTCTTTTAATTATATTTTATTTGAGAGAATGATTTATATAGTCTAGAGGGTCTCGAAACCCTGTTTTCCAGACTATCTAGTCCAGTACTCTTACTTAGCGTCAATGTCGAGTAACGACTAGTTCTAGAGTTTCAACTAATTCTCTCAGAGAGTTTGACCAGTGAGAGAAATGACTTAGGTCACACGAGAGTAAGTGGGAAGATTAGTGGCTTAAGCAGAAGGTTTGGGTTGAGTTCCCAGAATAATCCATACATTTAAAAAATTATTAAAATGCTATTTTGCTTCTATTAATAAGAATACCACCATATGACATTTACTTAGAGAGTAGAACTGTGTTGTGCTAGGACAGCTTCTATGCATACAGGTCCCCACGCGATTTCATGATGTCTAGTAAAGGGGAAGAAAGTCGAATATACAAATAAACACTTTACGGCGAAAGTTTAGCAATTTCTTTCGCCCTTTAATCATGGGCTCCGCTGCCACTGCCTCGCCAACTATCAGTAGATGCGTATTGTCCTTACCCTGAAAATAGGCGTATTGTCCTCGGATTGAGGAGTGAAGGACCACTTGCTTCTCAATCGAATTTCAGGGCTGGATGTGTGTGGGCCTCTGATTAGACAGGGTCAAAGGTTTATTGGCTAATTGCTTATTTCGGCAGATCGGCCCTAATTCCTTGCTGGGGAGAAGGCCCAACTCCGGGAAATTAACTTCAGAAGACTCTTGAAATTCGGGATTTATAATTCCTCTGCCCTAATCTATAAATTAACGCTAATGCTATTTAAAATAAAACAATAGGGAATTTAAAAAATATCTCACATTATAATAGGCGAAGTAAATAATACTCTTCTGGAATATATTTGAAATATTGCCTTAGCAGAACGCAGGAGTTGACTATGACTGTTTGTTAAAGTGACTGTATACTAGCCATTTTGTTTTAACATTAACAATACTCCCAAATCCCATTAACAATTCTCCAAATACCCTTTGAGACATTATTCTAACACTATATTTTGATAGTCATATTGGATTCGTGGACTTACAGGAAGGTAGCCTTTAGGATCTTAACAAAGCTGGCTATTGTAGCTAATGGGTGAGAGAGATAGAAAAATACTGTGAACACTAAAATAACGGATTGCTATGGCTAACTTGAAGGAATCTCTGTCATGGCACCAGGTGAGATACGAGTAGATCTGCAGTAGATCTGGGGAATCTGGCTTCTAACTCTAGCTAATGGTGTATGATTCTGTCCAAGCCTATAGTAAGCGAATTATCTATGATTCTACCAATAACGATAGTAAGCGAATGGTCTATTATTCTATCCAAGATTATTATAAGCGAATGGTCTATGACTCAACCCAATATAGTAAGCGAATAGTCTATGATTTTATTCACGATTGTAGTATGCGAATGGTCTATAATTCTACCCAAGATTATAGTATGCGAATGGTCTATGATTCTACCCAAGATTATAGTAAGCGAATGGTCTATGATTCTTCCCAAGATTGTATTAAGGGCATGGTCTATGATTCTACTCATGATAATAGAAAGCGAATGGTCTATAATTCTGCCTTAGACGATAATAAGTGAATTTTGGTTTTCCGAATCAGTGGATTTTCTCATAAAATCAGATTAAAATATGCCTCACTATGCCTAAATGCCATTATTTAAATTTAAATTTTGACATTTTTATCATAATTACCTTTTCCCACCCTTTTCTAACTATTTAGACAGTTATGTATGATAAGGAAAATAAAAAATATTCAGGTCTTGCCTGTCTATAGTGCCCGACGCAGATGTTTAGCCTGACATTATCAGAGCTTTTATCCTTATTTTCCTCAATAAACAAATTCCTCCTTAAATACTTAAAACTAACACTCTCCTAGGAAAAGTATTAATTTATTACAATTTATCAATAGTAGGCTTATTGCATATCCATTTGATTAGATAAGTGATAAGGCTGTTGTTAATAAATTAATGTTGTTTAAAGGAAAGTTGTAATTTTAATGTCCAATAAGGAAAAAACTGTATTGAACACAATATTGTTCAATTTTAATTTTTAAAACTTAGATAATCTATCTAGGTTTCTAGTGCTGTGTCCATATCAGATAGTCTATTGTGAATAGTAAGTATTTGAATAAAGCTAGCTAATATTGAAGCATATTGTCGAGGGGAATTGAGACCAAACAGTGAGAAGAGAAAGTTCCGATTGGCTTATCAGTGTGTCCTTTTCGTTATCAGTTGGAGTCACCTTCCCGGTGAGCACTAACTATAGACACTTCTCTCAACCACTATTCTGCTCTGGCTCATTTAGAATCTAGCCTATTTATGGTTACAAACCAGAAATTTTCCTCATTTTGGGATACAAAACCAAAAAGTATATGTTGTTAAAGGATAAAGTCTAGAGTAAGCGTCATTTCATTGTAATTAAAGTTGTCCCTTAAGTTCCGAGGAACAAAATAATTAATTGGTGGTCATAGTGACCTCACTCTTGGTTAAGAGGCTTTGTATACATATATATGATGTAATTTTTTTCATTATTGGGAAGTACCGGAATTTTCATGAATACCTTACAAAGACAGAAATACTCAGTTTTATGCTGTAATCTTGCTCACGAAGAAGACTGCAAAGACTGGTTGAGATTAAAGAGGCTAAGTAAAAAGTATTCAACGGTTATTAAGTCTTGTTTGAAGTTTCGCTTTATGCAGGAAGTTCCGGATTGCCGATGTTTCATGGCAATCAGCTTTTATATTCCATAAATGAAGCTTATCGGAAAGCGACAGCTTTTAATATCACTGCACCAGGGATTGAACTGAAAGTTAGCGTTATGGGGTTTGGAGTACTGAGGCATGACCAGGAGTCCTGAATAGCCTCTGGAAAAGGCTGTAAGAAAGATTCAATCTTGAACTATAACGGAAAACGCCTTCCCGTCACTCATAGGTAGCTCTCCATTAAAAGAAAAACAGAGTAAAAATCCTAGAACTGTAAATGTATTCTCGATATGTTTGTAACCAAGGAAAAAGGAATTAAACATGGTTACAAGTTATTCTTTATCACTTATTTTTTATCCGTTTGTGTGTTCCATCAAATAAATATAAATGTCAATAAATTTCCCTCCAAGAGATGTGGAATCGGTGCCAAGTGGTCGTTATACCCCTTTAGATTTATTGTCAGAGGCTTAAGGAAGACTATAAGAACTAGAATATTCAGTCGAAAAAAGGTTGGACTGGAAGCGGCCTTTGGAAAAAGGATTTCTTCTGTACGTTCCAAAGTTAAATGGCCGTCATTATATTTGTTATTACAATATGAAAAAGTCTGAGTGGCCCCGGTCAGAAAAAAATAAAGAAGAAACCATTTTCTCATCAGGTATTATATGCTATTAGAAGCTAGAGGCGACCGGTACCTGTTACTACCTGTGAACGGGCTTAATCACTTCACCGCTCATATAGAACTGGACCTGTGAGAAAAGGTATTAACAGTAACGACTTCTTAGGCCTGGCCTAGCGGAGTATTCATTGCTTTTTCGGTTCCCTTACTAATCATCTTCAGAGTTCAGAGAAAATTGTGCCCAGAAAATATACCACCGTCTCTTTTGAATTCCGCTCTGTCTATTAGCACAAAGTTGATTGTTATGATCGCAATATCCTCCCAAAGAAAGGTTGAATATCATGAACAAATTACCGCTTGATGAACATAATTGAATCTTTAAATATATTACTCATTCGACCATATTCATATTACGCCTTTAAAATATTATAAACCGTACACATTTTACAGTTATACGCTTCCCAAAGTCTCACAAGGAGCTTTTTCACATTGTATAGTTACCATAAGGGTTACCATTGGCGTAGAAGATTCACAATAAAATTGTTTGTCTAGGGGCCATTTTAGAGAAAAACTATTGTGCATTCAGAAGACATATTTGAAAGGTTTTACAAAAGAGTTCTCTATTGAGACTTACTATCACATATATCGCATGCCGATATTCAGGATTAAAAAAATATCAGTACCTCCTGTAGGTAGATGAAAGAAATGGCTACGCTTCCACTGTAACAATTTCGTCTAATTCTAAAATGACAGGGCGCTTTCGTTGCAGTGCATCATCATCAGTGCAACACAAAAACAATAATTACTTATCTCTATTATAATATTTTAGATAAACGATAAGCCATTTCATTCATTTACCTACATTGGAAGACACTTCCACATGCCAGAATACCAACTCAGAATTAAACTAATATTTTCGATTTCGTTACCTTCGAAAAATGATTCCATACTGTAGTTCAAGTGCTAAACACCCATATAAACTTAGCCAAGAACATTTCTTAACTAGTGCTCTTGAAAAGGTTGTCTCTGCAGCAATATAAAATTTCCTGGGCAAACGTAAGTACAGTTAGAGTTAAAATTATTATGAGGTTAATAATAAAAACGCACTATGCTTTAGACGTACTTTGCAAATCTGCTCAAAAATGAAGCACATCCAGAACACAGGACTGAATAGAACTGAAAATAGTAGACTAAATGTTCATCTTACAGTAGATCCAACCAACAATACTTGATACCGCTTGGGGATATGAGCCTCAATTGAGTAAAGTGAGTACCACAATTTCCTTTTAGTCACTTTATTAAAACTTCAAGTTTCACTATCTTTCGTGAGCTTAGTGAAACATACTTTCTATAGGCCGTCTTTGTCTGCACTCTCTTTCATTGTCTTCGTGTATTTAAATGTGTTTCTTCTAATTTTAATTCATGACGAAATTTCTATCGAAACACACTTAAACGTGTCTTCCATGATTTAGTTCATCAATATTATCTTCCAGAAGTCTGACTAGAACTAAAATTGGAAGAGAAATCCACCTTCTCGACATGGCTTCTTCCTTCCGGAATTGTAGGCTTTCTTCAATCGATTCGGACAAAACTTGCTTTGCAGCCACTATTATTCCTTTACACGTCTAATTCAAATATTATATTGAATTAAGCAGAGAAACTGTGTATTTTTGGTCTTTAACGCATAGTCAACGAAATTATCAGATTATTAACACTGCTCCAGATGGTGCTCCTTTATCAAAGGTCTTTTGGCATCTATGCAACTCACACCTTTGGCTCACACGCATGGTCATTGTGAGTAAACTGTATGTGGCATTCCCTTGCAAGTTCTGCGTCAGTTTCTATTTGAATGCAATTGCACGGATTAAACCCGCCATTGG
This sequence comes from Riptortus pedestris, assembly GCA_019009955.1. Taxonomy (NCBI): domain Eukaryota; kingdom Metazoa; phylum Arthropoda; class Insecta; order Hemiptera; family Alydidae; genus Riptortus; species Riptortus pedestris. Next base: position 103,524,865 of record CM032232.1, on the reverse strand, counting down.
CTTGCTGAAGGATCATTACAGACTGAATACAGAGATTCTAAGAAGGATTCTAAGAGCCGAATGACAATATTCTATCATTGAACTTCACCCATCACCATAAATTACTTTGTACCTAAATGCAAATTGCGAACGTCCCTATCGGGTTTTATTTTAAAGCTTCTCGATTCTGAAGCGTCATCAGAAGTATGGGAAGCCCACAGACAACGAAACTATTTATCTCACAGATGAAAAAAATGTAATGAGGTATTCCCGGAATTCGATCACGCGTCATCTTACAACTATTCATTCCTAACCTTGGGGCTAGAGGAAAATCCCTAAGATTCACGGAAACGCACAAGACTAAATTGTCCAGAGATTCCCTAGTGGCAGCTGTAGGGTGAGACTAACTGACAACAAAGCACCTGTTAGATTATTTATGTAATAAGTATTTATCATCTGATTTCACTCGAGGACAAAACGGTTAGAATCCCTTCAATACTGACTGGATTAGGTGGTACGGTGCAACTGACGTTTTTGCTACGTTAACTCGATTCTGAAGACGACAACGGCGCTCTTGTAATGAAATAAATTAATTAACGTTTACTTGCGGGAAAAATTACAATGAAATCTCTAATGAAAAAAAAAACAACTCCGTTTTCCTTCCATTCACGTTTCCCACCATATTTTCCTACTAGCACTTTAGTAATTAAGAATCGATTAAATAATAATATACTGGCATCCTGAAAGAAATATTATGAATGAACGGTGGCCACACTGCCTCTAATATATATGTTGGCCTACTATAGGTGACAAGAGCCCTCCATAATGAATGAACGTTTTTCATGAATGAGATATCCGGACGTAAATCATGGTTTCGCCGAAAAATTATTATTGATGGCCACTAAATTACTATAATTATAATGGCTCCTCTCTAAATAGCTAATAACTCTTTTAGAACGAGCCCGGAATTTATTTACTTACAGATTATATCTGGCCACTAGTAAATAACAGTATGATAAATAATATAGTATCAAGCTTTGAAAGGTTATATTTATTACGCACACCTGCATTGAAGATTCAACCAATTATATAGACATTAACTCATGACCCCTTACTATATTTATTCCATCCTTCGAAACATATTTTTGTATATTTCTTTCCAGTAAATCAAGTATTATATTTTTGTTCCAATTGTTGGCTTAAAACTGTTTAATATAATGACTTAAAGGTCATTGAATGTTTTCTTTATTTTTATTTTTTTTAATATTACTAGGGAAAGTAAAGTTGAAATAATATATCCGTATATTGTACCCAATAAAGTTTTAGAGAATTAGGGATAGTTACTTCTTAAATACGAATGAGATAAAAAATATAGAAAATAAAATGGTAACAACTTCCATCCGCGTGTATTAATGCTATTTCAGTCATCATGTCATTAAAACTACATTTCATAAAAAGAAATACATTCTCAAAGAAAGAATTTCAATATGTATGTATCCAGGTATATAGATAGCAATAATCCCATTTAATATCTCTACCCCATAGTCCTAACCATTCTCAACTTCTATAAAAAATAAGATTTATCGAAATAAAAGGAAAATGGATGGTCAACTTATATGCCTTCTACATATCATTGTTATATGTACATATAAATATTGTATTTTCAATAGTGAAAATGGTAAATATTTGAAGCTATTCTATATATTAATAATTAACTTCACTTTCGTTCTCTTGAAACGTCCAGACATAGACATTGCATGACGAAAATTGCAATGATGAAATGCATTAATGAGAAGTATGAATGAATATTTCAAAACTCTGTCACGCAAGGGCTGTGTTAGCACAGGAGATTTCAATGTGCTCCTGATCTGCCATTATCTGTTCTCTCGGTTAATAAGAAGCCTATGTTAACCTGAACATTAAGACATGAGACATATTTAGTACCTCAAGTATTAAAAATTAAAATCGAATTATTATAGAATACTTATAGAACAATAATTATAGAAAATTAAATTTTCAACGATTGGTTCTGCATTATTTTTCGATCTCCTCATAATAACGGAGATTATTTGTATTTACCTCTTCTCTGAACCCCTACTCCTCCTTGTCAGATGAATACAATGTATTTATACACGAAATAAAAGACTGTTCGTGAAAAATTACCCATGCTACTGCTGGTGTGAAACTTATAGGAGTGGGGCTATACTGAAGGATGAAAACTAAAAAACACTAGTTTCTCAGATAATATAGGCTATAAAAGAATTTTAGATCCTACTCACGACAACAGAAATATTTTTGTTTCTAACCATTTTGTGTCTAGTCAACTTTTAACCATGGACCAGTTGTTAAACAAACAATATAGATGTGGTTTTAATGTAAATTTTAAAAGAAATGTTGGAATGATAAGTGGACGAAAATTGGCAATGCTGGTTTAGCATATAAGTATTGATCCTAAAAATTTGGTAAGAAAATAATAATAAGAGATATATTGTAAATCACTTGTATTCAAAAGTTCCAACAAAAATTTTAAATTGTTATTTGAGAGAAAAAGGAACCCCTTATAAGGAGAGAAAATTCTCGAAACGCGTTGGGGATGGAAAAATATAGGATATTTTAAAGAGAATTTTTTTTTTTTTTTTTTGAACCAGAATACTCTCAATCAATTTAAGAAGATGGTCATCTGTTGTAAAGATATATAAAATTTTGAGCTGGTCTCATTTTCTTAGTCAAGTTAAGGTCGATGGACACTTGAAGAACTCTTTAGAAATTTGTGCCGTAAGTTGATTTAAATTGATAAATTAAGGATTTAATTTCCTTGAAATATTATCATAATCAATAGTGACAAATTAGACATATCGAATAATTAAGGGGAGGTTCCAAGCTATGTTATTTTACTCCTTGGGCGATTATAAAGTACCTGATGTTGTTAAGAGTAATCGAAACTCATCGATCCTTGGGAGCCTGACCCAGGCTGAGATGGTTTGACTGACTAGGTCTGTGGTGTTGTTGATAGCCATGAGTGGCGTGGGACCCTAGACCATAGTGAGAGGGGGGGGGGTAAGGAATCAATAACGACAGAGCAGCAGGCAGCAGCCATCTGCCAGTGTCCTCGCCGTGCCCTATCCGCAGTCTAGAACATCTACTTCCATAATACAAACTCCCTTACCTGACACTTATACCAAGTTTTTTCCCACCACAGTTTTCTCCAATAAACTACCCTGAATTTTTTTTTGTTTATACACATTATCAATTATGTCACGCATTTGTAACATATGTTTTTAACTTTTCTGGAACACAATTCTGACCCCAAAAAAAAAGTCTGATAACGGACACCACATGTCTTCCTTGTGCTCATATTTACTTAACAAAATGTTTCGCTACAGTTAATTTAAAATTGTTTCGTTTGAGCTCATATGTGATATCTTCGTACCAATTCGTCGTATGGATAAATGTTATAGAACATAATTAATAGGCCTTCTCTTTATAAACACAAAAAAGTCCGTCACGCAGGGGCTGCGTGAACTAAGCAGATTTCCCACGCAAAGTTATACAATAGAGAAATCTCCATATGAGAGCCATTCGGGAAGAAGATAAGACCTTACTTATAGATATTAGTAAGGGAGATATTTCGAATTTTCGAAAATCCCCCCTCTAAACCACCCCTCCCACTGGTCCGATTTCAGTCATTAACGAACCTGATCTGTCTTTTTACATATAACGTTTAAATATCAAGTTTGGTTACGATCAAATAAAAATTGCGACCGCTAGAGCGTTAACAGATATATATATATATATATATATATATATATATATATATATATATAAAATTTTGAACGGACCTTATTTTCGTCATGTTCTAGGTAGGATCAATGGACATTTGAAGAAATTTTTCGAAAATCGCGTCATGAGTACGACCTCAATAGCTGATTTCCCTCGAGGGAAATCTGCTAAAACGTCTATACAAACCTCATGTATCTGTAATAGATTACAAAGCGAATTACGATTTTTTTTTCTCTCTCTTCTCTCCTTAAGTCGATTTCGATCAAAGGAAAGTTGCACCAGTAAACGTTACAACAGTTCTAAATTGGAAATTCCACATTCTAATTCAAAACTAATCAAAATGGGATGAAAACGGACAGCTCGCTAGAAATCTGAAAGCAGCATTTTCCACGTTTACTAGGTTTCGTTTCCGAAGTGCAAGGAATTAATAATGCAACATGGAAGAAGTGTAGTTCACGTATTGACAAGTTTCTCGCTTAGCTCTTCTATGTGGGTTTAAATTTCATTAGAGCAAGACGAGAATTATGTGCATTCCGATACATAAGGGATGGTTTCGTACTGGTTTTTATCACTGGTGGAATTCTTCCATCGATTTTGATACATCTTCCTGATACCTTTGTTAATGTTCAGTCTTAGGTTGCGAAGGACGTGCAAACTTTTGTGACTTAACGATCCTTTTCCTCAGTGCGTCTCCATCGACTCCAAAATCTTCCCTGTTCACATGGGCCAAGCCAAAGGAGCAGCCCATCTTATTCAGCCACAACAATTAGTCCATAGCTTTGAAGATTGCTGCCTCCGTGAAGGTGGCTGTAACATACCGCGGGTTGTGCAATGGTCCTTGCCCCCCTGCCACTTGTGCAACAGGACTCAGCTCCTTCATCAGCTATCAACTACCTTTCTCCGCTTAAATCTATGAGTTACTGGCGGAATGCAGGCATTATTTCCTAATATATCTTCTCGTCCAACAATCAAAAGTTTAATTACTATATCTTTAAGGCAAATATGTGAGCGAAGGACATAGAAATAATAATGCTTTAACAACATACATCTAGCTTATTATGGAGAAGAGATATGCGTGCTTGAATTTAACAAGCTTCAAAGTCTGTCCTGTTAGTTACCATTCCACATCCAAGTCCGATATCCTTCAAGGCAAGTTACCACTATTAAAAAAATCTGTCACGCAGGGGCTGCGTAAACTAAGCAGATTTCCATCATGTATGTGCATTTATCTCCAAATGTAATAGTACAATATTTGGTATGTATGCTTCGAATTAAGTGATTCATAATATAACAGCTTATCGTTAATATGACAAGAATAGGAGGTGGCGGGGGTTAATGAGTCCGAAAACTATAGAATGCAAGAATCTCAGTTATTAATCAAGATAGTGAACAAATGCACATAACAACATTTATAGAACATTACATTTCCAACCTCTAAGAGAAATCTTCTAAAACGTTGTCCATATGTTTGTTAAAGGAGAGCGAAAAACCTCCAAAAACTAATCCAGAGGAAAAACATGAATTCATAACACAAATATTAAACTTACGTTAAGGTGATACAAAGTAACTTGTAACCTCAAACCTTATAATAATGACCCGATTGTCAACTAAATTAAATCAATCTGGATAAAGCAGAGTTTAAAGTAAATATGCCAATAACAAGGATTTGTCATAAATCTATTCACATACCAACCAACCGCTCTCCACTTCTTCAATTTGACCTATTCAAAAATGCAATGTTGTCTTTCTACATAGAACACCAAAGAAGCTTGACATGTATTGTACATATATTATATTTATATAACCAATCCTCTTTAGCCTGAATTTATTTAGTTATATTAGTTTAAAAAACATTTATTTTTGTAAAAAAAAATTACTTTTTTTAAAATAAAATAAACGTCTCGTACCTCCTTGAACAAGAAATACTTAGATAAGTGTTGACAAGGTAATCGACCAAGGTCAGGGCAGAGAATGGTTTGCAGTGCATTCCCAGACATCTGCATGCGCCATTCACTTGTATTTAATCATGTAGAGGTCACTATGCAACATGGATACGTTCATTTATTATATTCACTTGTCCAATAACTAAGTACTGCCAAGTAAAATTTCCCAAAGTTGTTTAATGAATTAACTGGAAAATTTGTTTAGAATTTTCCTGCCCTAGTACAATATTTTTTCTATTATATTATGTCGTTGGATATTTTTTAAAGCATTATATTTTTGAGATCGGGATTTGTATTTAATCATATTGGTTAAACAAATTTTGATTGTTTATGGTGAAAACTGACGGCTCAAATCATGTTGGAAACAATGTTACTTCGATTGTAATTGTGCTCTACGGAAAGGAAGAAACAAAAAAATATAATGTTATGAATCTATTTTAATCAATAATGATTGAAGGAATATTAGAGCTTTATCTGAACTTGTTGATGTATTGAATTCTGATAATATTAAGCCATTTTAGTTCTATCAGATTGTAAATAATAGAAAATATTTATCTCAATAGCTCCTGAGATTATTTAAGTTCAACGAAATAGACTTAGCTATCGGCTAATTATCTATTGTTTCATGAATAGAAAAATTTTAATATTTTTACAAACCCTTCAAATATATTGACGACCTTCTAAAGATAAAACTTCAATTATGGATTATACTTTTTTTTTTATAAATTATGAAAAGTAGATTTATATATTTGTTTTAAACTATTGATATGACATTGAATATTTGACATAGTACATATTGTTTTGTAGGGAGTGAGCGGGATCTTCTTCAAGATCGGCCGGCCCTGATTAAATATACCAATCATGGGGAAATCATGGTCATGATTAGGGATGATAGTGTGAGTTATCATGAAGGCTCCACGTCTAGTACTCGTTGCATCTATATGTTGTTAAATTACAAAAAGCGAGAAGCACGTGATTGTGTACAAAGCATGATTGTCAGAAAATAAAATAAATTGAATAAAAAATAAATAAATTCATAAAAAACCCATTAATAAAATATGGGGAGAACCCGTGAAATCCTCAAAGTGCTCTCTCGTATTTTATGATTCTAGTGACGTTTTGCATGTGTAAACAATTGATTGTTTGTTTTAATTGTTTGGTATCTTATGCTTTGGTGTATTAGTCTATCTTAAATGTTTATATTTCCTTTATCTCTTTCAAATATTAATCGTTATGCACCCTCTGAACATGGATGTTCATAATCATTTCCTGTTAATAATCTGTTATTTCTTTGTATAAAATATATCTCAGCCAATGTAAAAATTTTACTCGATATTCCTGCGATATTTTCTTCTTTATAAGTTGCAAATTGCGATATTATTGGACGTCTTAGGTCTTTCTCTCTTCATTTATAGCCCTTTTATTTTTATGCACGTAAATGTTTTATAGCAACAAAAATGATAGCATTAAATAAACCACAAAAAATGAAATTCATATTTGATGTATAAAATTAGATTGTTTTAAATTCTTTATGTATTTCAATGTTAGATAGTTTCTCTGCTTACATATTCAATGTTTTCTTTTTTAAGTGTATTGTTTCCTAAGTAGATATGTTTGGACATATTTGTACATATCTGTGTGTATAAATTATCAATTATATTCAAATATATAAACTGAAAATTAATTATTTCACTATAAATTTGTTTTTACAGCTGAGTCCACCTTCTGCCTGGAAGAGTTGTGGTTTCAACATGTTTTTAGGATAGTTATCTCATAAAATAATAATACTATATTTATAATTAAAAATATCCAATCAGATTACATGAATGAATAAATGTTTATTGTTTTATATTTATCCAAACCCATATAGTAAGTCAACTTAAACAAGATGTTTTTATATTAAAGGACGCCCTTTAATTACGAGCTAGGAATATTAAGAAGGTGGGTATTTCATATAATATAATAATACTTAGGAAATACTAGAACATTGCCATTATAATATTACAGATTCACTTAATAAAATTAACGATAAAACTAGTATCAAATTCATTAAATACTCTTCTTTCTTGTAAACTCTTTCTACAGTAACCTAAAGTGCACATAAACTTTAGGTTACTGAAGAAAGACTAAACTATTCATAATGAGAAGTTGACATTTAACAAATGTGAAATGTTTTAAACCACTTGGACGTTTTATCTTATTTTTTACAGTTAATAAAGAAAATGAACTTAAACTATCTCATTATCTTCCAGCCAGTCAGAAAACTCACCTTCTTTTATAAACTCAAAATAAAAACCATTCAAGATTTAAAGACATGTAATTACAATTAATTTAATTATTGCCTTAGCCTGCCAGTAGCGAACAATCCATTGAAAAACGAAATAAGCTCTATAAGATTTACTTTTTTGTGAAAGGTGTTGAAGCAGGTTGTAAATATCAAGGCTCTGAGACCAAAGTAAAATGGTAACTTAATCCTCCATAACTTGTTGAACTAAAAAATGTAGTTAACTATGAAACCAATATTAAAGATTTTATGAAACATTACACAAATTTTATATTATTGGCCCCTGAAAATTAAAGAAATACTCTCTAGTAATGTCTACATCTGAAGAACCTACATTTCAAAACCTGAGGAAAAAAGAAAAACAAATTATAAATTACTTTTTAGAGACCTTTCTTTGAGAAATACGAGGAATCAAATAAATATATAGGTAACAAGTTTTGTTTAATCCGCCATTTATACATGAATTATGAATTATACAAGTATTTTTGCATACTGGACTCAATTTGTTTTCGTTCTTGAGTTTTTTGGGCGGTATAAAAAAATCTAAATTCAATTAATAGGCAGAAGAAATCCATCTCATTTGTAGGTGAGTTTTAAACCTCTTGTCATTAAATATTGGGGTGGGAAAAAAAGATCATCCATGTAAATAGGAAACAATAAAAGAATTTAGGATGTCATTAATATTTCGACTGGACATCCCCCCCTTTTTTAATATCCTTACTTTATACCGTAATACTAATTAGCTGTTTGTGCATCAGTCTTTATTCATATAAATTTCTTTTATAGTATTTGTAGGAACGTAGAATACTGTGTGGAAAAGATGCACAGAAACTGGGTCCTCTACGACGCCTACTGAATATAGTAATGCCATTCATGATGAAAAAAAAAGTATTGTATAATATTCCTGATTGCAGTTTTTGCCACAGATCCCATTGATAATAAATATTATCCATCAGATATGGCTTGGACTTACTTTCTCCAATAAAACCGGCTGCGTGACTCCACTTTTTTCATTAAATTTTTTCACTTGAAAAACCAGTTTTATGACCAGCTCAGAATTGGCAGATGCTCTTCAAATTGGGTCAAGTTCAAGCTATTAACCTACCACGCCGCTGATAGTTATTGTTTCAGTATATCAACTATTAATTATATCAGTGGAACATTTTTTATGTTTTTTGAGCTCATATTTCATTATATCCTTAAGTAAGTATTCATCGGAAATAATTACAAATATCAAAATGTTTATTTCCTTCTTTTATTCTAATTCTTAATGTATTATTCAGACAGGTTAAATATAAATAAAGACCTACCCACCCCTAAAAAAATCCAAATTAAGAGAGATCATCTCTTTTATTAACCCACTGTATTTTCTAATAAAATTACTCATGTTTAGCAGGTTCTGGAATTATCCAACTCTTTTAAAAATGTAAATATTGTATTGTAATCGCCTATGCGATTTATTTAAAATGAAATATAACATATTTATATAATTGTAAATAGTCAACACAATTGGCTAATTGTAAGCAGCCTTGCATGTTGAAGGTGAGTGGAGAAATTAAAATGTTGCCAAGCAATTTTGGTGTTTTGATTAATTTTTCCCATTTTTGTATTTCTAAAAATTTCTAATGTTTCTAAAAATGGCTTCTTCATGCTCACATACTTAGGACTAAAGTGTTATTTCTTATTTATATGTTAAAAATACGTCTAGGGGAAAATTCCAATGTTGTAAAGTGTGGACTGCCATATACCAATATTTTTCATTATACTTGTGTGTGTCGGAGTAGGTAATGTATTTAACTAATGTATGTATGTGTGTGTTAATATATTTAATATGTTAATGTCGAGCGATGAGGAGAGCAGCGAACTGTTCAGGGTCACTTCAACAAAACCAAGGACTGTATCTATTGTCTCATCGCTAGCTTTACTTGGAATATTTCTCGGATCGGCTTCCATCTCGGGTAGAAATTTGCAACTGCCTTGAAAATATATATTTCCGTCTATTTTATCTACCGATTCTGGGATTCTTATTCAAACATGTCTATTTTAGGCTTCGGTGGTGACAATGAATAGCCTTCAAACTACCATCTTGAAGCGTTTTGCCTACGATTGCGTCTCTCACTCAGATCCAAGACATTCTCAAGGAAATTAATCTTGGAATCAGATCTCACTCTCCACTTACATTTAATATTAATTATATATTTGAGAAAAATAAATTAATTTATACAAATATTTTAATTAGTGGGAATATACATTAGTAATAAGGTTTGTATTTTAAGAATTTATTCAGGTTTCATTAAGTCCTAGCCTTATATTCCTATTATCTTTTTTGCTATAGCACCCCCCCCCCCCGTTATTTTCTATTATATATACAAAATATTTTTGTTTAAATTTTTCTAACATATAAAAGTTAATAGTTTCAGATTATATAAGATTAAAAATTAAATTATGAAAAATGAGAAAATTATTTTTTGGGGGGTTAATTTTTACATTTTCTCCTCTTTTACGATAGTGGAACACATCCCACCTCTTTTTTTTTTGCCGAGAGTCCACATTTCATTAATGCGGATATCTTTAGCACAAAGTGGAATCACTAAGCATTAGTTTATAGACACATTTATTACAAAGTAATTAAAAAACGAAAAATATGCAATTTCTTTCTTATTTTATAAAATACATATTGAAACAATAGACCATATATTCTTATATCAGCTTGGATGAAAATGTATCCATGTATTCCTATCACTTTTTTTTATCCCAATTTGAATCTGTTTATACATGTTTTGGGTTCATTTTTTTTGCACATTGTTTTTAGAAATTTCTGTATTGGGTAAACAAACAGTGGATTTGCCAGTACATAAGGTCTCAATTTACTGTAGATAAAGTGGTCATGTAGAAATATATTCTGTCAGTTGGGCGTGAAATTACACTTATGACAAATACACATAGAGGAGAGGAATTTTGAAAACTCCCAATATCTCCGTTTTATAAGTAGGATCGAAAAATTATATTGAACCAATATTATTGCAAATTTGATGTTCTGTAAATGGTGTGTACATGTTTTCTGTATCTTCAATATTAACCGAGAAATTGGTATTTTTACAGATTTCAGTATATCCCCACTCTTACATAGTTTTATTAACATTAAGTTGTTATATCATTAAGTCCTTTATTTGAAGCTTAAATGCCAAATATTGCTGTCATTGAACTTTTTCTTTTTGAGATAAATGCAAATACGTGGGAAATCTGCTTGGTTAACGCAGCCCCTGCGTGACGGACTTCTGTGTGCCTGCTGCAATTATGTCAGCTATGCCGTCATCCTCAGAGTTCAAAGGGATGCTGGCTTGGAACTAGACTGCGTTCAGGGTCTTCTTAGAGCTCTCGGGGTGGCATTATATCTGCTGAAAGCTTCAGAGCATTAGTAAAATATAATTCTGAGAAACGACAAACCTTAGTTGTGGTTAGTATATTGACCAAATTTCATTGGCCGTCACCATTTACATTTTTAGCCTGACCAACCCATAACTCCCGATTTGTCATAACTGCAGTTTCAACCAAACCATGGGTGAGACTAACCCCTGACTGCCCCATGATGGAAAGGCAAGCCCCCTTGCATAGTTTGTTCTCTGCCTGGATGTTCCCATCGGCTGAAAGCATGGCCGAGGTCGGCTGCTACCCGCATTGTGCCTTCCCTGCACACCCTCTATAAAATAATTGTGCCGCCCCTACCACCCCGTCATCGGTCGATCGGCCCTTTAAGGGCTGTGCCGTTAATAAAAGCCCATCCTCGCTGGCTTTTTCCACCCTCCTAGCCCTCAGTTCCTATCCGACAAATACCCTATACATATTGACCCTCGGGACACGTGCGTGATATCAATGATAAATCCCTAAGTGTTTAAATGATTCTACCAAATTAGCCCCTATGAGTTAAATAAAACCTTCATTTATATTGACGAAAGAATTTCTGGCTGCGCTGTAACCATTTATGGATCGCTGTAGCCACTCCCAAAAGTGTAATTTTTATGTTGGTAATGTCCGACCATCTGGAAAAGTGTGAAACCCAAATCTGAAAGCTCCCACATTAGGAATGCTTCCAAAAAATTATTTCCCCTTCAAAGTGACTTTAGTTATAAGCACTAAGCGTTTCAGAGACTCTAGCTTCCGTCTTCGTAGGTACTGCATTGCTTTCAGGTTGTTACACGATAACAGAACATACATTGACACATTAATGAAACATATCCATAAGACACACATATTCAATAACATTTGACTCTACATTGACATGAACTATTTAAAGAACACTCCTACTATATGGTGTACCCCCCCCCTTTTGAAGATATTTTAACATTTATAAATAATGTGGTGGCTCTATCAGCTATTTCATTTTTAGGGCAACAGGTGAAAGTGTGAATCGCTAAAATTGCGACCAAACATATATTTAACCATAAGAATGTGACGTCTTTCACTCCCACTTTAAAACTTATCAAAGATGTGTTGTCTTCAATGCTGATTGAAATTCTTCTTTTCTGTCTACAGATTTTTAATTTTAAATAAGAAAACATTTGGGATTTATACGAACAACGTGGTATAGATCATATACGACACAATGTTGAAATCATATACCATATATCGTTGAGTGGCTACCAAAAAGACATTAGGAAAACAGATCCAGAAGCACTATCAACAAAGGCAGTTGTTCATGGTACGTTCACCTTTTACCCTTTCTTAATCCTTTTTTTTTTCTTTCTATCGTGATCGAAAGGAAATGATCCTGTGAAAGCTTATTAGAAAGTAGCATCAGATTCGTGGGCTAATGCATCTCCAATGGACCAAAACAACAAACGAGATTTTTATAAAAAGAAAAAGAAAAAAGGTTTGGAAGGGTAAGGAGTGTAAATGAAAAATAAAAAGAGAGAGAGAGAAAAAATAAAGGCTAACTAGCTATAAGGAGTGTGTCCGAGAGGTCATCAGTGCGATGTACCGTACTCATTTCGGGGTGCCCGTTAGTTGGAGATAGCGGCTCACAGAATCGCCCGTCTCCTATCCGGGGTAGGTCAGAACAAGGCCCTTGCGTCCCCTACCACCGTTACTAGTGCATTTCACTATATTACCCAAATTCCCAAGTGCCAAGTAAATCCATTTGACCGGACTGCGGTAAAAAGACGAAAGTCAAAGAATTAAAAAGCCCGCCACGGATGCTGCTGCGTAAACTAAGCAGATTTCCCATGTACTCCTCTCATGTCATCATGTATATATACTCTATTTCTAAGTCAAAAAGTCCGGAGCGCAGAGTCTGCATTTGCTAACAATATTTCCCAAGTGCCTCAAATATTTGCATTTATCTCAAAACGTAAAAGTTCAACGACCCTACGGTATTTGGTATTTGGACTTCGAATATAGTGCTTCATAATATAACAGCTTATTGCTAATATGACATGAGCACGAATAGGGGTTTACTGAAAATCAACTAAAAAATGCAAATATTTCTGTTAATAATCTAGATAGTGAAAAAACATACAACATTTATAGAACATCACATTTGCAATAAGATTAGTCCTATACAATTTTTCGATCTGACGTATAAAAGCGGAGATATTTGGAATTTTCGAAAATTCAAACAACCCCCGTCTAAACCTCCCCCCACTTCCGATTTTAGCCGTTAACGAACTTGATCTTTATTTTTACATAGGCCGTTTAAACATCGAGTTTCAGCTAAAAAAAATTACTACCTCTAAAGCATTAATTGACAAATATATGTACAATTTTGAGCAGACCTCATTTTCGTCGTATATCAGGTAGGATCAATGGACATTTGAGGAAATTTTACGAATTTCGCGTAATGAGTACTACCTCAATAGCTAATTTCCCTTGAGGTCTGCTAAAATCGTAGTTGTGGGGGTTTATTTTAGGCTAACATCATGAAAATACTCTCTTAACAATTTTTTTTTCTATAAAACTGGCAACGCAACGCAATGCAATAACTCGTTCGACATTAATTATGTTGTTAATTATCGACTCTTAGTTTTCATAAAGAATTTATTTAATGTCGAGCAATTTTAGAGACGGACATATTGCAGAAAATTGCATCGGATCACAGATAAACTTGTATCAACTTTTAAGGGATGCTTGTAGAATCAGAAAGACCGGGCAAAGCCATCACCCTCAGTTGACAGTTAAAGCTCCCATCCCTTCAAATACCGGGGGTTACTCACCCCTAGTGTCTCCTCTAGATTTATGTGTCTCCTCAGAACTCACCCCTCACCCCGGAACCGCTTTTAGTATAAGTTCATTAGTAAATAGCATATATCTTTTACTGCGGGTATTTTTGTCGGTGTATATATATATATATATATATATATATATATATGTATATGTATATGTATATATATTCTCCAACAAAAATAAACGTAACTGGACTTAATCTTTTTGATTTTGCTGATTCCTTAATGTAGTATCTCTGTCGCCTCACTCTATAGTCAGTATCTGAGATGAATCCGTTCAAGATTACTTGGTTGAAACACTTTCACTAATTTAAGTTTTGTCATCAAGGGTATTTTCTTTAATTTTTAAGGCCTAATAATTGGCATTTGTGATTCTTTTCTGAACATGGAGTATTATAACACTATAGCTTAAATTTGAAGTTGGAGAAATACAGAAGGAAAAGACGTGTGGCAAACCTTGGTCCTTTTGAGCCAAAGATTTACATAAACACCTTTTAGCAAAAGCTCTGGTTTATGGTGGGTAATGAAGGTTAAGGGGGGGGGACAAAAAACCGGGACAAAATATTTCACAAACTGATTTATGAAAAAATTAATTGCTGTCATTTTAGAATTTACATTGAGCATGATAGTTTAATATTGTGATTTATATTTAATGGCGTTCTCAAATAGCCAGCTATTTTGAAGTCCTAGATCCTTGAGGATGTACACCGTTAGGTTTGGCATTATCCTCTCTTGCACCCAGGAAATGGCTTTCACTGCCAAAACGTCAATCCTGTACGTTTCTTTTATATGCCCAGAGAAAGGTTCTTAGGCATTTCTTTTCTTATACATTTTCCGGATTTAATCAAGACCAGGAAAGGTGTAAGAAAAATGCAAGAGTTTCTATTTACAATCTTATTCAGGGATCTCAATCATTCTGTTTACTGTTCTTTCATCTTGCTGTCTTCTCAATTCTTCTTCTTACTATATTATTTTTTCTTATATTCCCAAATAATTTCCAATCTTGTCGTCAAAAAGTAAACTACCAGGTGAAGGGCCTCCCTGTCGCCATTGAAAGGAACACTGGATTTGAGGTAGGGTTTCTCTACTGATCCTAGAAATTGAGGAATTGAATTGAGTCATACTATAAGTAAGTTCATGTTCATTTTTACGGCAAACGATTCTAACTCAGGACTTTTGTACCTCTCGTAAAAGAACAAATATTCGTGAAAAACTATTTGCAAAATCCTTACAATTTAATTTTTTAAGTTTAAAAATGCATTTAGTATTGAAAAACGGAGAGATATCCTTGAACTCTAAATTCCATTTTTAGTTTTATTTCGTTGGGCATTTATATGTATTCTTTCAAAACAATTAGTGCGATCAGTGATTCTTTTGATTACTGTTAGATTAAGTTTCGGACGTAGAAGTAATCTTAAAATAAAATGTAAGAGGCCCTTAGGAGACGGGAAGAAAAAGTTCAGAGTTGAAAATTGATGAGACTTCGAAATTGTATTACCTTGTTTAGGAATGTAAATTTAAATGGAAAAAGGCGGAAACTAAATTTTCCATCCAAACGCCCCCACCTTTTCCCCTTTAATTGGCTTTCTGAAGCACTGTATTTATGTTAGGTTCAAGTATTTTTTTATTTCCTTTTCTTTTATTGTTATTACAAACTGAAACTTACTGATTTGAAAGTATTAGATGTCGTAAAACGTATATACTTTTTGAAGTGAAATTTCCTTTTTTTGTATTGATTGGTCCTTCTTCGAATGATTTGATATATTGGAATTAGAACAAGGATCTTTCTAAAACTAATTCAAGGACTGAATAGAAAACGACCTTCCGTCCCTTTTTTACCGATAAGTCCTTTGAAAATTAGGTCTCCTTGAATCCTTTTGAAACATCTCAGTAATTATTGCAATGGGGATAAAATCAAAAAGAATTAAATACGAATTACGTCCATAATGGACTTGGTTTTTACTATTTCAGACATGCATTAGATTTGAAACGATAACTATCTTAATGTATTTTATTTTTCTTAAATTCTTTTGTTCAGGTTTCTAAAACAATTTGAGTTTTCACGGCGACTTATAAAAGATAATTTTATGAACTACCTAATTATTAGAGATCAGCTCCAATTTCCGGGCGTTAACAGGAGTCAACGAAAAATGTACCTGTTCTAAAATCAACAGAAATCTTCTGAATTTTATAATTAGTAAACGTTTTAAGACATTGGTATCTACGTATTCACGTAATAAAGGGCTAATTACGTTTTGCCTGTAATATGGCCTTTCATCAATTATATTGAGGAGACTAACAATAAAAACCATATTCGCTCCGACCAAAATATACAGGAACTTTTAAAACTGCGACATGAAATGAACACCCCCCCCCCAAAGAAAAACAATATGTACGTCATTAGCTTGTAATTTTTTTACGTCTTCACAACTGTTCTATTGGATTTATGTATTACGAATGATTGGTATGATTTTGATGTTCTTGTATTCATGATGTGCTTGAATGTCATTGAATCTTGGGAAGTTTACTTTTAACTTCTTGATACTTGATCTTTTTTGTTCTTAATATGCATTTTGGTTTACTTTCGACATCGATACATTTAAGTAATGAAAAATTTCATTAATCATATAAAAGGGTCTGTGAAATTGTAAGGTTTATATTATATAGTTAGGATAATGCCATGAAATAAGTCGACTGATTGCTGGCATTGCTGAGAAGTTTACTTAGGAAGTATTAATGCCGTTAGGAATGAGTCATTGACAATCAATATTGAAACGTTCAATAGAGGGACATTTGACTCAGGGAAATACAAAATAAGTAAGACCGAATGCTCTCTGCGGTGTATCGTATCAATAAATCGAGCGTAGCGCGATTGATCCGGACGAAATGAATTTGTAATTCCCTGGAGATTGCTGGAGCTGGAATGTTTGTATATTCATGGATGCCTGGAAGAAGCCGGGGTAAACAATGGCCGAGGACAAAGGCCAGGTGCGCTGGGTTGGTGAATGGTGGAGTACAACAAGGGCCTGCGTTTGGTTGTTGTTGTGTGGGGTCTGGTCACCAGGAGCCTGAGAACGTGTTAGCTAGCTGTCTTTATTGGATCCCTTCCAAGAATATTGTTTCGAGTTGCTTTCAGTTATTCAGAAGATTTTGGGGAATTTATTGGCTCAACTGCTTAAATATTTCAAATAATCATTGTTATGACTAAGCATAAAGAGAAACACAATCGATTCTTGTGATTTTTGAAAAATAGCAGCTTCATGAGCAGTAGTTGTAGTCTTGATACAACATTATAAACTTAGAATGATGACTCAAATTAATAAAAACTTAATTTTTGTCCTTATAGAGAGTGCTCCTGTATTGTAGATTACTAAGTGGTCCAGTTGCCAAAGTTCAGAACTTAAGTTGAAGCAAATGAATACTCATGAAAAAAAAAAAAAAAAAAAAATATTCTCTCCAATAATTTTTCAGTTGAAAATCATCATTTCGGGAGAGTTTGTTCATGGAAGATAGATCATGGACAACTGCATTCCCTATAAATATTTTTGTGATCCTAAATACAGAAAAAGCAGCCAACAAAATAATTTCTAGTTACCGATCAGCTTCAAGAACATCAGACTTCTTAAGTCTTTGAAGTTCTTTTTTAACTCTTCTTTTTCCAGATTAGTTGTTTTTTGTTGTCTTCTGTCAATGAAGACCCTCGTTTGAAGTTTCCATGAAAGCCAATCGACTCACATAATCGAGTCTCGAGAGGTTTAATTACCCAGAAAGAAGCCATTAACGAATTCTTGGTCGTCAAAATTCTTGCAGAGATGGAAACGAAGGACTTATTAATGAGTATCTCAACTCCTAAGAGCTAAAATGTACAGTTTGCATGTTTATTTATTCTTGTTAAAACCCAAATGACTTGTTCAAAGAAAAATCTAATTTGGTGAATAGGCAAAAGATCGATGAGGAATAACTAATCAGCTATACTGAACCAGTTATGTCAAGGATTGACAGAGTTCGATGGATGATCTGGGGTGGGATTTTATGAAGTTAAGGGTTGACAATTAATTAAACATATTATCAATTCCAAAGGTAAGTACAAAAGTATCTTTCTATATTTACTGATGAACATTGGTGTTGTGAAAATTTTAGTTTTAGTGGTATTTGAGAACTCAGAGTTATTAACCTCGAGCGCACAATCAGATTTAAGATGGTAATTGGTCATTATGATAAAGTCCACAACACGGTATGATGCATCATCATGTAGAATACTAGGAAGAAGAATACTCTTTTAAATAAGTCCATACAACCATGATAATAGTAAATAAGCACTTGATATAAATCATCATCCCACCTAACTCCCAATATCTCTTCACAGAAACCCCTGAAAATGGAAGGTTTTTCCTTGCATCCTTATTCAAGCCCAGTCCCCACACTTCTGAATCAATTGCTAAATATAAGAGTTTACTAAATAATTCCGATGACCCAGGTTAGAATAGTGTAAACTGCCACAATCAGCCTAATGTGTATTAGTGAACATTAGTTTAACGTTTACAGTAAAAAGTAACGGAGACAGACTCTAGAAACCAGGACTCAATTTCTAAGAGAATTTACGGAGTCTTCTTCTGGAGTATTACAAGGTATACCGATGTGTATTAGCGAGTCTTTATTGTCTATTTTATTTAGCCATTTGTTGAAGGGGCAAAAGTGAAACCTCGTTATGTCGGACCATCACTCACGAACATTTCAAATAAGAGAGCTTCGCAACCAGATATAATTGCCGAGCCCAGTGGCCGAGCGACCCCGATTATGGTCGACCTGAAGAAGATTGCCCGTGATTTCGAAAGCGTTGCCCCACCCCCCGCCCACGGTGGCGTGCCATATGGAACGGCGCATGTCGTTAGCCTTAACCCGTCACCAGCCTCTGTTCCATACGGCTATTCCAATTATTGGAGTTGCCACCGACCCAAGTCCTTGGGTGCTGTTCCCCTTTGACTCTTGCACGCTTTGGTAACTGGGCCCCCTCTTGCGCCAGACGGAGCAATACCATAGGTCAAACATTGCACCAAACAGCTCCCAACAGATCCCAGATAATATTCAGTTTAAGGTCTTGGATCAATCCGCGGCTCCTTATTGAAATCCCATTGGCAACCATAATCGTTTGCAAATGGCAACCGACCAATGTCAACGACCTCATATCAAATTAAGGAAGGAGAGGGAGAGAGAGAAAAAAAAATAACACTTATTTTCGCAGTTGTTTGTTAATCAACGCTGCAAATATAGACGGATAATCTACTATCTCAATTTGCATTGTGTTCAGTAATTACTCTCTTCTATTTTTTTAACTTCTCCAATCTGTGTAGCTATCAAACTAGATTCTCAATTAATTGATTTGTTTTTCTTATTTCTACGTTTAAAGTATACTTGATCATTTTTTCTGGCTGGCTTGGAGGGGGACACTGAAGCATATAATAAAATATTTGACATTAGAATATAAAATCGCCACGGAGAAAGGCAAATACTGCTGTAAAATTATGCAAAAGCTACTAAAAGCATCATACTGTCATTATCAATTAAATTTTACTGAAAGTCCTAAATAATATTCAAAAACTCATTAGAATTCTTAAATTTGTTTATTTTTGTTTTAAATGAAAAGGAAACCGGGTGACAGAAAAAGTGATGGGCGCATGTATTTCTTAGGCATTCCTGAGGATGTTATAAAAAGTTGCAGAGTCTGAAAGGAGGTGCGAGTCGGGCAAGTTTCTTCATTTTTTTTTTTCTATTTCTCTATATAGGTCTGCCGTTTGTAGGTCTGTAGCAATTCCATTAATATGAAAATTCTACATATTTGAAATATAGAGGGGGTTATTTAAAAATGCTAGAAAAGTATTTTTAAGGTCTTTGAAGGCTTTTCATATCCTTCCAAATTAATTTTTCCTTGTATTATTGTCATTGTACCAGAATTATCTACTAAGGCATGAAGGAGATTTTAGTCGCTAAAAGTTTTCTTCTAAGATTTAGAGAGTCACCAAGTGTGTGGTACACTACTTTTTTTGGTCATTTCGATGTGTAAACGGCCAAAAGCTCAGAGGATTGTGAACTTTCTTTTAGTATAGATTTGACAGATAAGTCTCAGAGGGGCCTGTGCCACCATTATACGTTCGGTTTTAGTAAGCTGAAGTTAAGGTTCTGGAAATCAAGACCAGCTTAAATCTTGATAGCAGCTGCTTTGTCATTTTACATAGAGCCAATTCGATATCGGGATTCTATTAAGCTTCGCATTGTTATTTATCAGCAAGAGTAACCCTCATGACAAGCACAAGCCCTGTGTTTTTTCCCTTTAAGCCGTCACGCTTTACGCAAGCGTTTCCAAAGTGTTTGCGACTTAGTAAGATCAATTTATAGCACGATCCTTCTTCTGTTAACAAAGAGAAGCATGCCTTGAGGCACACTGTATTAGGGAGTCTGGATTTTCCACATTTCACTGATGTTTCGAGGCTTCGCGAAGCTCATACACCACACGACTTTCCAGCAAGTGCGTTGCCTAATATCTCGTTGAATCCAGGACACTGGAGTCCGGCACCCACTCACTGGATGTCGGCCGGAGCTCCTTTAATGATGAGAGATCATTGTTCTCGGGCTGACTCACTGTCTACTTGTTTTGGGCGGGCCACCTCTCTCTTCTTCACCCACTCAATAACCTCAGATCTGTTGAATCCTAACACTCTCTGGGCTAATATGGAAGGACTTTAAATTAAAAGTATTTATAGAATTATATGGTTCTATAAATAAGCTACTCAGTAAGCCATGAAAAGTTTTCACTCTACACACGCCTTTTTAAGATCCAAATACGTTAGTTCTATCCTTCGGAATAATCAGCGTATTCCACTACAGGTGCAGTATATTTAATCCAATAGGAGGAAGAAGTGTTTCTGAAATCCAATCGCTCAGAAGTATTAACTATTCATTAATCTGATGTATACTGTTTATAATTATATTGTAATAAACCACAGAAATGTTATTTGTTAACCTACTAATAATTATGTCTATAATTTATCACAGTGCACATTTTTTCAGCTTTTATTTTTACTGCCATTCTATATTAATTAATGCTCATTTTTCCATTTCTCTAGTTCCCAAATATTTACGATATCTAATCAAAAAATAAAACTAAAAGTTGGAAAAGACTAGCGGATTTCTCAGGACGTCATTTTACTTATATATGCTTCCGTCAAGTCCACTAAGATTTTATTGATGTAGCGACGAGATATAATCAGCACCACTGGGAGTAAGCAATTCGGGAGCTGTTAGAAATCAAAATTAAATTTAATTCGCAAACCTCAGATTCTAACCTGCAATTCATAGAAGAAAAGTACCAATGGATATCGTAGACTCGAATACACCCCACCCAAATATGTCATCAATTACATATTTGATGAGGTAATATATTCCTACGACAATGCAATATTAATTATACAAAAAGCTAATAATTTACAAATCACATAGATATCTTTATCGCATAAACCAATAAATTGTTTTATTGTTATAGGAAAAAAATAGATAACCGTAAAATGCTATCAGACAATTAAAATACAATTATAACTATCAGGGTTAATAAATTCGAAACAATGACTATCTTCCAACAATAAGAGTAATAATAGTTCTAATTAACTAAACAATAATAAAATTCGAGTAACAGCTAACAACTGTGTACAAACTAACTTAGAAACTGTAATACTGCAATCGTGAAAGTATTAACACTTCTATAATTATATCTTATATTCTGTACCAAACTAATTTATATATATTTTTTGGCCTTATTGAATTGGTCTTATAATAAAATATTTGGACGCTAGTTTTGAATACTGTATTCCATTTCTGCGATAAATTCCTGAACATCTGATAATAAAATATATTTTTATATCATACAAGGAGCATCATATACTTTCAGTATCGGTTCTACCTCTTACGACTGAAGTTAGCTTTTCTAGACCCCCCCCCTTCTATCGTTTCCTGTGTTTGAGATGTTATATTGAAAACATCTTAATTAATAGAATATCAAGGGTATAAATCACCATAAATATTTGGGTTTCATTATTTTATTCAGTAATTTACCAATAGACGCTACTTGTTGTATTTATATTTTGTTATGTTGTTATTTATTCATGTCCATTTTGTGCAAATACGGCTATTTGGAACGGGTTATCTACAGTTTACAATCCTTTTCTAGCCAGGTTGGGACTATGGATTTTATTTAAGTTCTTCAACGCCCTAACTCACAGGCCTAGCCTGACCACTATACATATTTTACTTTATGAAAACTTGTTAGCAAAATGAAGATGCAACCGTTTCTTTGATTTTTGTGGGAGGAAATATTAATTTAACTTACTATATGTATAACGTTACAATCTCTTGCTCTCCAAATTAATCTGCTTCAGTGACTCAGGTACTGTAATGAAACTTTTAGTGGAATTCCCATTTTTATTCAACACTCTTATTGATAACAGAAAAATATAAGTCTTATACCCGTCATATATTGTTAATAATGCCTCCGTTATAATATATATATATATTTTGGAAGGGAGCTCTCTATTTGGAATTCCATATTAGAAATAAAGTACTTTTAGGAAAGATCATAGACCATATATCTTGGCTGCATTTGCTCTTAATGCTAACGTAATTCATTAAACTTTACTTCGACAAACTACCCTTTCATCAATCTATTCTCATTTCGTGTATAAATCGTTGAGCATAAGTGAGGGAGATAATTTTGAATGAGCCCCTGATAAGAGATAAAACGTAGCCATCGGTGTTTATATTTCCTCTGAGCGTGAGTAAACAAGAGATATTAATACACCTGTCCTAATCCCTTCCTTGACTGATTACACTGATAAAAAACTGCTCAGTGTCGCTGTTCGTGGAACACTTCGCTATCAAATAAATTCCCTTTGAAAATTATATTGCTTCACACATTAACCAATACTCGTTACAATTATTAAAAGGGACTATTTGGTGAATTATTTCCATTTAGTAATCATCTGTTTTTAATTCACATGTTTTTAATGAAAAAAGAATAATAAAACAGTTGCGAATGAGAAAGTTTCGTAAACACAACAGTTTTTTTCTTAAGGAAACATAAATAAATATTTGTGTAGATGATATACTTTAGACAAGTCAGCCATATTGTTTTAACTATTTTTGACTAGAACCTCGAATAGAAGGTCCTAATCGGGCATGTAGATTGTGATATTGTTTGAAATTTATATTTTAATATTCTGAGTAGTTGAAAAATTAAAATAGTGGAGCTAGCTGACTTTAATAAGTGGAGACCTTTTAGTTTATTTTACGTGTTAGGAATGTCTCAATAAGGCTGTTTTGCATTTTAGCTCTTCAAGGTTATATCTCGCACTGTTTCACATGAATCTTACTCGCCTTTAAAACACAGCACTAGCTTATATATTCTTTAATGCATTGAAGGAAAATCAGTACTAGCTAATTAAAATGGGTTTCATTTTTAAAGTAGCTAGTACATATCATTGGTGGGGGGGGGGGGGTTGTTCTAACATGCCAATTCCTAGATTACATCAAATGTTCGGTGTCCGCCGAAAACCTGGAGATTTCACACTAAGTTCTATTTAACACTGTCAGGTTTCTAGTTTGATTTTTGTCAGACCCACGATTCCCACTCAGCAACGTCACATAATCCATAGCAGGCATCATTTCTGTAATGCAGGAAATGCATTAAGCCAAACAGGCCTTGTTCCTTCAAGGACTGTTAAGCCGAAAATGTGTGTTTTTTCATAAATATCAGTTTTAGTTAATAATAGGCTAAAGGTTGTTCTTGAGACTAGCCAATGCTTATACCTGCCAATCACCTTTACTGACATTTGGCGTATTTTACTTATTCAGTTTCTTTTTTCTTTTTGAGTTAGTAATTTATTTTCACTCAAAAGGTTTTTTGGTTTTCCTAGTACAGGAACTTATATTCCTCTATGCCTAATTTTGCAGAGAATTTACAATAAAATAAATCAATAATCTTGAGTACCCTCAGAAATAAGAAAGTTTTGCCCTTTCTAATGACTGAAAAACGACTTTCTTTCTGAGGAAAATCCAATTGCCTTCTAAATAGTGCTAAATTTATGACTTGATAAATTTATCTGTCCAGTCCTTGATGCTAATTTAGTTCAGTGTTATCACTTCAGATAACCTCCCTACTATGTAGCACTCTCTTTCATGCTATGCACAAAATATTTCGTATATTACGGATTTTGTTGTGCTATACCTAATTATACCAGTCACTTCGCGCTTTACCTAAGTTTACCTAAGTTAATCGCCCACTTCTGACGGTGCCCCTTTAGTTTTCAGTGTTTAATGCTGAGTTATTGAATCCCCAACCCTTCTAAATGTGTTCTCCTTAAATAATTTGGTCATCGTTTCAAGGATCGACCAATGTTTAATCCCAGATTCCTACTTCTCGGCTCTTTCCTATTATGCATTAGTTAGTTTTTTAGTGTTCGTTGCAGAATCATTGAACCCTCCTAGCATAGTACAGCTATCCTCGTTCAACGAAATAGCTTCTGACACATTGAAGGATCAGCCAAGGAGTTAACCCCAGACTCCTGTCTCTGGCTCTTTCTATTATGCACCAGTTAGTTTTTGAGTGCTTGTTTCAGAATCGCTGAATCCCCAATGCCTAGGATCATCGAGTCTCTAATCCCAGAGTTCTGGCCCTGATTCGTTCCCTGCACCAGTTAGTTTTTCGGAGTTCATTGTAGAATCATTGATTCCTTGCTGCCTTGTCGAGATATCTCAATTGAACGAAATATCTTCTCACCTATGATTAATCGCAGATTCCAGCCACAACGTTCCGTATTATGCACCGTTGTTTTTACACCGTCTGTTACAGCTTTGCTGAATTCTAATGGAGCTATCTTTAATAAACCAAGTTTTCTACTTTGAAGGGTCAACCATGTCTAATCCCAAAATCATGCCAGACTCTTTCCTACTAGGCATTAGTTTTTCAGTGTTGTTGAGTCGGTGCTACATCGCTGCCTAGTCCACCTATCCTTAATTCACCAAATAAGGTCCTTGATTGATCCTCTTTAAAGGATCAACCTATGACTAACCTCAGATCCCTATCTCTGATTCTTTCCTGTTATTCAGCAGTTATTTTCCATTGTTAGTTGAGTCCCTGATCTATTCTAAATTAATCATATAGTTCCGCCATTGAAGAAGGATCAACCAATGTGTAAACCCAGATTCCAGCCCCTGACTATTTCCTGTTATACACCAGTTAATTTTTCAGTGTTGGTTGAAGAATCATTGAAGTCTCAGCCCATGACCCCTACTGGGGAGTCTCTTTTCCTGTGCATATTGCAGAGCCATCGACTCATGAGTGCTTGTTCAGACTGTCCTTCCAAAACCAAATAGCTTCACTCCTCGGTGTTCCAGTGCAATGACTAATCCCAGACCCGTGGCTGCCTGCCCTACTGCCGGTCGGAGAATTAGTCAGTAAGTTCCCTAACAGTGGAACCCCTACGGAGCTCCCCTCGCCAGCTATGACAAAGGCCTTACAATCCCTTCAACTCGACAGCTGTTATAACGGACTACACCGATCCATACAGTGCTCCCACCCTATCAATAATAACAACCCCATCACAAACTAATTAATATATATCAAATACTCTCTAATCCCTGCCCATGTTTGCTTATTTTATTTCCATACTTTTGGGTGACTTTTAACACTTCGACCCCCTTGCATTTGAACAATACTCGTCTAGTTTAAATTTCGGCTTTACCAAAAACACATGAGTAATATATCTATGAAGTTTATAGAGTGCTGCTCGCAATAGCCCAAAATTACCACGCATATGCAGTTTATTTTTCTTAGGTTATATTTCTTAGACGTCTTTAGTAATAATTCAATCAAACATAAAATTAAAATTATGTGTCTATATTTCGTGTTATAACTGAATAAATTCATTATTAACCTGCTTTCATATTAGCAGCTCAACCCCATTAAGTCAACTTAATATTATAGAAACTCATTAATTGCTACAACAAAATATAATCATATAGACCTTGACAAAGTTCAATTGCCTGAACATTTCTGTGAATAAAACCTCATTGTAAAATGAATACAATTCCGAAGTCCAATTTTTCTTGATTTCAGTGATTTGCATTCACCGAATTGTTTGCAACAATTCTAATAGAAAATTGGAAACGTGGAATTCAGCCTTATTAAATTCCTTGATATGAGGTTATCCAAACTGAACTATGGAATAATCAAAATACTCTTTAAAAAGGTTGAAGGCTTTTCTCATATATAAATGTAACATTTCTTGGGCATTGATATAATCTATTGTCCGTTGTACGTCTGGTGATAAAAGTGAGTTAAGTATACATCTCACTTAACTCTGCAATGACTTAGGAAATGCCACTGTTTCTAGATGTATTATAAATTGTATTGGTAATACAGTTTTTCCATGGGACATGTTATTTGTAAATGTAAATCTGAGCACCGAGAGGTTTTGTTTCAGCTTAGCGAATTTTAAGCCAGAAGTCCATTTTTAGAAGCTACATTTTAATTATGATGTCTGGGTCGATTTTAGTGGAGACTACGAAAAGTCTCTCCAGTGGAAAAATGCATGCGCTGGCCTTACTCTGTTCCGTCAAGCTCAGCTGGGAAGCAACTCCTTCGGTCCATCTGGCGAATCGAGAAGACCATAAGAGAGCAAGATCGATAGCTGCTATCGATGGAATGAACAACATTCAGGAGGAGGAAGGGTGGGAGAGAGAAGGGCTGAGAGACCCCTCCCTAAACACACAGCTGTCCGTCATTCACTATTTTGTTAGCTTCTCCATTAGCAGTCATTCTTCACAAATCAAAAGCCCCTTTACTTCTGCCGGTTGAAAAATTGTTTCACGCTTCTCGCCAAAGCTATTGGTCTGTAATTAGTGATTCCCTAAATTTCAAAATGGACTTAGAGGACTCGGTTTCTGTAGACTTGCTGTGATGCACATCTATATCTTGAATATTTCTTTATTCGTGTATTTTTTTCACTTCCCTTGTCAGTCTTTCCATTTTTCCATCTTGATACTTCGGAAACTATGGCAGATGATATTGTTTTGCAATGGCACGAAGTATGAATGTATTTTGTCCTTAAGAATCATTCCAAATAGTTATATCATTATTATAATGTCCCTTTGAAAAAAAGGAAACCTTTCTCTTCAATTTGACCTTTTATAAGCCCAATCATACAGACATAGGTCGGTAAATAGCCAATTACAAAATTGAAACAGCCAGAAAGTAACAATAAATCGTTATCTAGTGAAGCTTAATGGATATATGCTTTCTATAAAGCTTAAAATTTCAACTTTCCCTCCAAAATAATGTCGACCCAAGCCCAGAAATGGTGGCTAATTTAACAAAATATTGTCTCTTATCTTGAATACTCATGTCCGAGTCCGATAACTAAAAAATAGTAAAAGTGTGTCGAGAGTAATAATAATTCCTAGGAAACATTATTAAGAGTACTTGCTGCCACACTAAGTTTTTATACAGCTTTGCTATAGAATTAAGCAATCGGGATGTTTTTATTATTTCTGAAGAGTTTGGAAAAGTATAACAGTCGCCTTCCGGGGTTGGGAAGGGCGGACTTTATAACCACTTGTACACTCTTCATAAATTGATAGTAAATTTGAAAAGTAAAAGTTTTTTCCTTTCGGTATAACATGATTAAATTGTTAAATCCGTTTTATTGATGATTCATTTTGACTGAGTTGTTTTATATGCTTAATTTAATTATACATTCGTGCACAACGAAAATATATATCGCAAAAATGACTTTGAAGAACAAAATTATAAGCATATTTGTTGAAAGAGTGGACAATAAAAGAATCGCCCCCTTGAAGTTTGCGAAACGAAATAAAAAACAGACTCCAGGAATGATTGAAAATGTCTGAAATCTGTATGTCACAAAAAATTATCTTGGCCTTTAGCTATGAAAAAATAGCTTATTAAAATAACTAAATAACACTTCTGTCTATGAAATCTAACTTTATTTGCGATTTTAACCCCTGAGAGATGGGTTGATATCACGGCCAATTGGATTGGCGAATCTTGATTAATACGTCAGATTCTGGAGGAGTAAAAATTGTGTGCCATAAATAAACTTTTATTGTCGTTTTAATATAATATTAGGAACGGCATTGAGCGTCAATGTTATAGGATAGATGGGGTTGGTAAGGAGTGAACAATAATGTGGATCTTTGTATGTCTCCTTAAGAAGGTATATGAAAGAGCTAGAAATGTCGAACTTTCGAAAGAAGAACCTAATTCTGGTGGAAATACACTCATGTTTATATATATTGAAATCGGCTGTGTAAATGTGATATTGCCAATTGTACTGTTGTCAAAGTCAGCTGTTCTCTGATGGCCATTTCCTTAGGTATTACTTAAATGGAGTCCTAGCGGAGGAAGTTGGCACCACTTTGACGGCGAGGCCCAGGGGGAGACGGAGTCCTAGAGCCTGCTAAAAACAATCATCCCGGTGGCTGACCCTACTCATTCCGTTACCCTCATTCCGTTAGCAACCACCGCCGCTCTTCTTACCCACTTCCCTCTCACCGCCTCTCCCAATCCAATCCACTCTTCTTATAGCATCTAATAATATTAAGCAGGCGCTGAATCGATTAAAGTTTCCAAAGAGGTAAGAGAGAAGTGTTTTGCACTTCGGTGGACGTTTGTATGGCTACGTCAATGGTGTCAGCTCTTAGTCCTCTTATTTGATAATGTCTAGCCCAAATATTTGTTATGTTAGCATGAAGGTGCCCCACAAACCTTAACATACTTAAGTACCATATACTTAAAACTACTTCAAGTAATCCTTTCATGGGCCATGATGTGCCTCATGAATTTAAACCACCTGACGATGAGTGTAAATCAGTAGAAACCTTCCAGACATGAGCGTTATGGAGTACTTCTGTCTTTCATATTTCCTCTTCCCCCCCTCTTCATGCTTATCTGCAAACACGTCTGTAGGAATCATCAGTAGAAATTGCGTTCCCAGTAAAAACAGTGTATTTTTAATTAGTTAATTCCTTACAAACGCGATTGAAACCGGATATGTTATTTCTTGAGGAAGGTGGAATAATGTGGCCCCAACAAAAACAAAGACAATGGTGGGATAGGTTTTGCAAATCGAAAGCTTCATCCGCCGAAACCATTAATAATGCCCTGAAAAATATTTTTATAATAATTAAAATATTTAACAGTAACAAAATGACAACTCTGTCTAGATATAATGTTAAATTTTTCACCAGACGTTTGTGCGGGTCGAATAAAACCAGGTTAAGTTCATATGAGTTAGTAATGTTCTCGCATATGTTGACACCTTCACGGACCTGTCTTAAACATTCTGCTAAGTAACATTCAGTCAAACTTTCAGAAAGCAAAAGAGAAGTAGTATAATTAATCTTCTAAAGAGTCGTACAAGAATGGTGGTTCTTTACTTGCGTTCTGCAACAGTAGTTTATGATAAATGATTTGTCTACGTTATAAGACATAAGGAACGAAGATGAGGTCTTTGCAAGGTGGACTTAGTTTTAGCTTTTTATTTCAGACTTGATTTGGTGATCAACTTCTTGATTTATTCACTTCTCTTGGCCTTTCTTTTCTGGGAATCCCTTACGTTTAATTATGTACCCTCTGGAATATGTATCTTCCGCTCAACTGTAAATATGGAAGTAACGTTAGTGTTCCTAAAACCGTCGAATTCTTTAATTCGGTGCAATTAAGACGGCATGGGTTCATCATTTGTAGTTGGGTTTTACAGATTGAATGATCTTGACAATGAAGCGCGATTTAGCCCGTGCCTGTAGTTGTTGACTTTCAAATACCAGGAGTGGGATAAGCGAGACGGAAACAAAAAGAAAAGAGATCAAACGGCATTGGCGAGAGAAGGATCGAAGAGAGGAGGCGGTGTCGGTGTAAGAGAAGTGTGAGAGGGAGTGAGAGAGGACACTAGAGGGATAAAGACAGAGAGAGAACGGGAGAAAGAGAAGGGAGTGAGAGAGAGAGAGAGAGAGAGAGAGAGAGAGAGAGAGAGAGGAGGGGGCAGAGATGCGCGCGACCCGGACCAGCCCCGGCAGCGAATACTCCAAGACTGGTTCGGAGCAAGAAAGTGTGCCCGATACTAACCCACTTCCATCTATACCGCGGAGACTTCAACGCCTAACAAATCATTCTACCCAGGTGCGCCAAATGCCACATTTACGGGCATACATCACCCCTATAACCTTCATCCATCTTTTCCCTTCTTTTTCGATTTATAACACGACCTGATATGATACTCATAGTGTTATAACCTTAAACAATAACAAACTTTATTTTGACAACACTGTAAATTATCCAAAACAAACTTCCAATAATAATTGTTCATAAAATAAAATAAAACTGAAGTAATTCCAGAAGTTAACCAAATTATAATTACATGTTAATTTATGTTTATATGCCGTCTTGACATTAGTGTAAATATACTTAATTAGATGTGTCAAGCAATGAAATGTCTATCGTCAGCTGATCCAATCGATTGGCTATTGTTCTCTCCCCATTTAACCGGGGAAAAAACTCTCTTGTCATTTCACCTCATTCTATGCTATGGATTTAAATTTGATCTTATGTCGGCACTGGCTCACAGCATCTGACCCGAAGGATACATTGACTATCATAGTCAACATTGTCTTATTCAATACTATTATAAAAAAAAAAAAAAATAGTAATAATTTCTATATTGATTTCACAAAATTCAGGTCCTAAGATAAATTAAAGATTTATAATTTAATAAGCCTAAGAATTGGCAGGAAAATATATCAGCTTTATCTTTAGCGTGGGTTTCGCCTACGAATGCGATAGGCTGGTGAACCTAGTACACTGCTCGACGGGCCAACTAGATATGAAAACTCCAACCACTGTATTTACCTACTAAGATCATAATTAATTCAAGGAAATGGATATATTGAGGGTTTCCTTGGAATAAAACTTGACGTCAAGAACTTTTTCTAATTGATGATGATGCTTAATCAAACTCAAACTCATTTTTTCTGCCAGTTGCGAAACAAGAGTGAGGAAAGGAACAAGAAAGTTAACTATTATACTACGTCCACTTTATGCTACTGCTGCTTATCAGGAAGGGTTATCTACTGGTAAGCACCTTTCTATCAAGGTTAGAACTAACGATATTATATAAATCCCTATTGACAAGGCTGGAATCGAACCCACGACTCCAGGTTTACCGAGTTTATTAAGACCAATGCTTAAATTCACATGGCTAACCTGAGACTCAGATGAAAATAAAACTAAGACAAAATTCAATCATTGAAAATAATTTTAAAAATGAATGCATTAAAAAAAGAAGTCTCTTGCTATGCATGAAAACTTTGTCGTTCATTTAGTTGTTAATGTTTTGAGAAATGACGAATTTACTTTGTATAATACTGCACGCAAACTAAACTGTATTCTCAATAGTGTACACATAGTCAATAAAACCCTGATATTCTATACATAAAGTACTTCGGTTATTTTCTTCTTATTTGGCTTGGTCCTCGATTATCTAACGCTGCTGAGAAGGGCCTGAGTGTGGACCTTGTTTATATGATAAAACAGCTTTAACAACGCTAGCCGTCTTAGACGTGCTGATTTGGTGTCGCACAAAAAAAATTATTTCTTCACTACATATAGAAATAGCTTAAGTTTAAAGCAACTGTTCAACTAGATCCTCAGGTAACAACTTGGATACAGAACGATATGCCTCCAACTGGGAATAAGTAAGCTGATAGCAAGACAACCCAACAGTGCCTTGTGGCTGGTCTTGGTCCCTGTGATATAATGATAAGTTTTTAATTATGGTAGAGTGTTTTCTCAGAAAAACAGAGTGGTGCTAAAAGAGAATGATTATTAATTGTCGTCAAAGGTTCGTTTGAAACATTTATTTAAAACACCTGCCTCCTTTTCGGCTTCAAGGAAACAAGTAGAGCTTTAACTAATTCGATGAAAGTTGAAACTAAAACAAATAGTTGTTAAGTAATCGAAGACGGCAGGGGTTTTGGCCTCTGAACTCTGAACTTTCCTCATCTGAGTGCGATCCTAGAAACCGGTTTTGTGCCGTTTACCGGTTCGCCAAGCCACGTGCATCTACTGGAGTCACGGGTCGCGGCTAGATCGGCATGTCTGCTCCCCTACGTCTCTTGCTTCACAAATAGGGCTTCACTTCGCACACATACTTCGCGTACTTTCAGCGGCTAAGGGTTACTTCTTTTTCTGTCGAAGGGCACGTAATATAACGTGAGCTTATGAATTAAACATTGAAGCACTTAAAGAAAGAAATTAAAATGGTTCATAGTACATTCCATATATATTGTAAGAATAATGGGGTACCACTTGTCATTGAAGCAACCATTCCTGCATCAATGAGACTGATGTTCCAGAATAAAGCTAGTCGCATCTTATTTTACCTAAGTTGGTCTCAAGGGGAGAGCCATAGCAGAAAAGTCCGTCACGCAGAGGCTGCGTTAACTAAGCAAATTTCCCGGTAAATCTAAGCAGTATTTGCATTTATCTCAAGACGTAAAAGTCCATTGAGGACAATATTGAGAGTTCAGGCTTCAAATAAAAAGCTTCAAAGTATAACAGCTTATTGTTAATATGACATGAGTAGGAGGAGGGGTTTACTGATGGCCGGAAGCTAAATAAATGCAAATATCTGTGTTAATAATCAATACAGTGAAAACACGCACATAACATCATTTATAGAATATTGTATTTGCAATAAGACTGGTTCTATACCATGTTTTGATCCAACGCATAATATTGGAGTTATTAAGAATTTTCGACATCTCTCACCTCTAGCCCCCCCACCGGTCCGTTTTCAGTCATTAACAAACTTTACCTTTATTTTCAAGAGTATTTGAGCTTCCTTACCCAGTTTATCAATGTGCCAGGATAATAACCTTATATTATTTTAAGTAACACTGTTCCACCATTACAGATATGTTGGAACAGATTTTCACACTGTTCCTGCGACAGGTGGAAAGATAAAAATATTCTCTGAAATTATAGTGCAATTTTCAATATCGATAGTGTCAGGCACATAACATTATTGTCAGCTGGCTGGATGGTTGAATCAAAACAATTCACCTGATTTATTACATAGCCTGAAGTTGGAAACGCATACGACGCTAAGTGATTTAAAGTTTCAATTAAATGAGTTCTGTGTGATGAGTTTTTTGTAAGTTCTGTTAAATCTATTTTAAGGTTCTTGAGCTCTTGACTAAATAATACTTACGAACAGAACTTGACGATATGGCAATTGCCTTAGTTTACAGGAAGTTCATCGTCATATTTCCAGCAATTATAGACTGAGAGAATTATAGAACTGAGGAATATATAATATTCAATTTCCTTTCTGCTACTAAGGCTGTTTCACTCGGAACTCACGCAGTCACTAATAATCTAAGTGAATATTTCTTAATCACAATTCAGGATAGATCTATTTCACATTTATCTACGTAATAGCTCGCCCCTGTCTGCCTTTTTTTCCAAAAACAGTCATAATACCAGTTTATGATATCACAGCAGTGACTAACGCTTCCACAAATGATTAAAACCGTCTTCATCTACAGGAAGTGATTTTCGTCTTTCATTACGTGTACATCTCAAGTAATTTCGTCTTTCACTAAATAATAATTATAATAAATTTAATAACATTCGTCTATAAAAAAAAAAAAAAAAATCAGTCTTAATAAAAAAAACGAGAGGATTTTCTGTTGATTACACCTTCCTAGGAAAATTACAGTAAGAATTTACCTTTATTCTTTTTTTAACGCAAGGTTCCTTTTAATACCAACGCAGGAAAACTTAGCAATTTTTAATACCAAAACGAAAAGTAACACAAGCAGAAGATTAAATACCCATACTTTGTGATGGCATTGATGGTTTAAATTAATTTCTAATACTTTTATGACTAAAGTCGATTTACATAAGGGCAACATCCAACTTCTTTTAAAAATTATAAATGTGCCCTACAAGTGTCGGGCATCTCTTGAGGAGATATAATTAAATAAAAAACTATTAATTAATGTTTTCAAATTATTTACAAAAGTAAATTTTTATAAAACACAAAATATTTTTTATATTTGGTTAATAATGTTAGTCATATAATTAATTAGATAGTCATAGTTATACTTACCATAAAATTACTAAATGTTTACTAGGTGGATCTGCCCAGATAGCTCGGTATTATGTGATTTTACTATTATTAAGTAGATATAAATATGTTTAGTAGTTTAAAAAAAAAATTAACTTTAGTAAATAAATTTTAAAAAATAAGTCAATATTTCC
Source organism: Riptortus pedestris (assembly GCA_019009955.1). Taxonomy (NCBI): domain Eukaryota; kingdom Metazoa; phylum Arthropoda; class Insecta; order Hemiptera; family Alydidae; genus Riptortus; species Riptortus pedestris. Next base: position 103,490,275 of record CM032232.1, on the reverse strand, counting down.
CCCTTCTAATTATAGCCCCTGAAGTAGTATCAAGAGCATCGTGAAACTGTGAGACACGTTCCTTTTACTATGAAGGGCATAGTATGTTTAGAACTTAAAACTCAAAATGTATTTATCAACTGGAATTAATCAAACAACTTTTAACAGAATTCAGTTCACACCTGCTGCATATCTCTGAACATTTCTTATTCGATTGAATAATTCAGTTTATACAGAAAATTCTGATAAGAAAAGAAAAGAAAAATGTCAATTAAAACGGGAATTAATTTGGCCCATAGCACCTGGAATGAGATACGCCTGAAAGGTAAACCGCTTATTTAGTTAATGGCATTTATTTGTTCCCCTTTGATCCATTTCAAAGGGAATTACTTTATCGCTTCTCTGTATAAATTTGAATTCAGCTAAAAACTGTATTTGATTTCTTATTCCGTCTTATACATATCCAAACCGTGATAAATAAAATTTATAAAAATAAAATAGTTGACGCCCGGAGGTGTAAATATTTATTCCGCTTTCCTACTAAAATAGAAGTGAAGAGCGCCAGCTTTGAAGACATGTCTAGCATCTCTAAACAAATCTTATTCCAGACATCGTTTTTCACAGGAGTTAAAGATAGTCGTGTTAAAAGGCTAAGAAAAATGAAATCTTTGGAACTGAAATGTCTTGTAACAAGGAGAAAAAAAAAACACGTTACCCAGTTCTTTCTTGGAGTTTCTGCTTCACAGAAAAAGCATTGAATGATGTTCAACTTCCAACTTTCAAAGTCAGAATATAGAAGAAAAAAATCACCCCACTTTTATGAGTGAATGACCATTCATTGTGATTTCAGTAAATCCCCCTTGCTTCTGGAGATCCTCGTCCATTTCTAAATCTCTTTTTCGGTCGTCGGTGGTTCTTCAGATTCCATCTTATTCTGGTTTTTGTTTTTACATGAGTTTAGTTTTCAATTATGGTATAAATATTGCTGTATTCTGCAGTCCCACTCGAAATGTCCTCAAATAACTATAGAAAACCGTCAAAAAGGTGCTGCGTGAAATCTTCTTCTATGGCGATGCCACACAAAAAATATTCTCTTATACCTCACATAGTAAAATAATTCAATGTAAACAATATTTGGTATTTAAGCTTTGAATGAAGTGGTTCATGATATGAATGATTATTGATAATATGACATGCTTAAGACTGGGGGTTTACAGAAGTCTAAAAACTAAAAAACAAAACCAATATCTCTATTCATATTCCAGACAGATCAAAACGTATGTGACATTATTTATAGAGAATTAAATGTGCAATGAAATTAGTTCCAGTTTTTCGTTGGAAAAAAAGGAATACTAACGGAGATATTTGGAATTTTTGAAGTTTACTCCCTCTAATCCCCTCCTCCCTCTGGTTCGTTTCTCCCATTTACGAACTTTATTTTTAGTTTTACAAAAAACTGTTTAAATAACGATTTTGTTTAAGATGTACACACCCACACATTGTTTTGAAGGAGCCACTTTTTCATGATCTCCTGGGTGGGATCGATTTGAAGAAGTATTCCAAAAATCGCATCATAAGTATAACCTCAATAGCTGATTTCCTTTAAGGGAAATCTGCTAAAAGTGCATTATTGCAGTCTATCCATTGAGTCCGATGCGAGGCCATCGAAGAGATCTGTATGAAAGTCCATTGTCTACGAACAAAGTGTTGATTACTAGGACACGAGTTCACCTCCAACAATGTATCTTACCTTCATTACCGTTTGCATCTCCTGGAGAAAGTCATCGGCTTCAATTATTGTTTCTTGTAGATCGCCTCATACTGGCTTTCAATGTAAGTAATAATGCGACTCTCTAGAATGTATTGTTATGGAAACTCCATTTCAAGGAATTCTTATGCAGATCAACTGGATGGAGGTGAAAGTTCAGTGACTTATGACAATTGACTTTTGCAAATTCTTTTGAAGATTTGAAATGGGGAAAAGGATATAGAATCGTTTGAAGACACCATAGTCTTTGAAAGTTGCATATGAGATATCTGAAAAGGAACGAACACTAACTGAAGAAAAATATTTCTTGTTCGTAAATCGATTCCATCAGTACAAATTAAATATCTACCATAATGTTCTGCATATTCGAGCAAAGAATGTCCCCAGCCCTCACAAGCCAAAATTGATACCTGGATTTAGAAGTCGATTTTGTTCAGCAGAAAAATAAATAGAACACATGAATGTATACGCTATAAATCCTTTATATTTATATTCGTTTATAACACTAAATTATACGTCGTTTACAAAGGTTTGTTTTGAACCACTTTAGTCGAGTCACAAGTAAACAAATTCTTCACAAATGTTTACTTTTTTAAAAAAAATTTAATATCAGATTACAGGATCTGTTTGATAGTGCGATTATAATAAGCAACGATAGAGATCAATTTAAAACATTCTGCAAGGAGTATCATTTCATTGATGAATTTTACGCTTTAAATTGGTTTATGATAAGATTATTTCTGCATTGCTATGTTACAATTCAGATATTGTGGTTTTTTTGGTTCAGGACAAAACAAGAAGTCTTTTTATTTTTCATTTTTTTATAGTTTGGGGCTGGTGGTTCTTCTTTCTTAGTAGTTCAATTACTGTCTACCCAGCCTTCATAAAACTTCATGAGTGTAGAGCAAGGAAACCATGAAAGTACTCGAAACTAAGCAGAGCCTAGTCTGGAATTTTTTGAAATCCATTAAACTTGATCTAAGCTTGTAAATCCATTATGTAAAAAAAAATGTTTAAATGCAGAAATTAACAAAAACTTAACTATTTTTTTAATTTTTAGAACACAGATGATACATTTTTTTTTTTTTATAAACTTAATGTGTTTTATCCCGAAATAAGTGTGATTAGAAGAAAATTAAAAAATGTTGTCTATTCCCATTACTAATTTCTGGATAACGACATGCAGAGTTATTATTTTTCTGTTTCTTCAATGGTGAAGGGTCAATATAAACGAAAATTGCTATTTAATTTGCCAAGAGATATTTAGTGTTGTCATCGATCAATTTGAAAATCCCATGGGTATAGCTTAGTGGAGCCTAAAAATATAAATAACTCCAGTAATATTCGAGTTAGAGCAAAATGTATAGAACAAAAATTCTAAGTACTTTATGGGCTACTTTAGTATAAAACATGTTCATAAGACATATTTAGTGTTTTTTGTCACTTCTCAAAATGCCACTCTTCCCATTTATGTGATTTACAAATTCGTCATTTGGTTTTGTATAAAACATTTAGATGTTATATATTTTGACAATCAAATTAAACAGGGCGTTAAAAGGTACATATCGTGAATTGATGATATAATTTGTGTCGTTTAGTAGGAAAGAAACTGGAAAACCTTTGAAAAATCACTTCAGAATCTGATTTTCTTTAAGAAAAAACCTAAAGTGTGTGGCGAGTTTTGAGTGGACAGCTAGCGACACGCAGACTGGAAGGAGGGGAAGTAGAGAGAGAGGGGATGAGAGTGGGTGTATGGGCTAGAATGAGAGAGAGTGAGTGCGAGAGGGGCTCTCCTATACGATAGTGCGCCCGGTCATTCACTCGCTGAGTGGTGGGGGCGTGCGCGCGCATCTCACGCCCCAGTCCAGCTGATAGCTCTGATAACCGCTACCACTGATAACACAAAGCCTTTTCTCTCTCTCAACAAAACAAGTTCAATATAAGTTTATAAACTAGTGCAGTACAAAACTTGATCCACTCTCATGTGTGCTTTGATAGATTCTAGTCATTCTGTTCATTGATATGTCCAGCGGTAGACTGGAGAAGATTTTTATGTATTATCAATGAAGTATCACAACAGATGGATAAATAAAACTCATTTCTCGATCACTGTGGTTTCTTCTGCTTCCTTTATTTTTGTGTTAACTTGGTAACACTCTCACGTTTACCACAAATGGAGCATAAGTTAATAATACATTTGAGCTTGTGACTTAGAAATTCATGTTTTAAAAAGTTCGTCAAGCAGGGGATGCATTAGCTAAGCAGATTTCCCACGTGCGTCACGTATTTTGCAATTATCTCAAAACGTAAAAATGAGTAAGTGCGGGGGTTTACTGGAGGCCAAAAAATAAATAAAAAAATGCAAATATCTCCGATAATACTAAGGATAGAAAATGAATGTGTATAACAATATTTCCAGTACATTTTACTTGCAATAAAATTGGTTCTATATAAATTTTTGATCCGATGTATAATATAATATCCCCTTCCTCCTGGTTCGAGGCATTAACGAACTTGACCTTTAGTTTTGTATGAAATGCTTATATGTCGAGTTTGGTTATAATAAAACAAGAATTGCGACCGCTAGAGCGGTAACAGACAAGTATTTATATGTATGTAATTTTGAGCGGACCTCATTTCAGAACAGCTGAGAGATCAAGATGCAAATTAGTAAAGCTGCAGTTTTTTATTTGCTGAGTTAGGTAAAAATAATACAGCTGATTGTATGAATAGATCCCAGGATCACTGCCGGTGGTTGAGTCTAAGAGACTCTTAATTTTTAACCTTCTTATTTTTGCCCTGAGGTAGGTTTCTAAATAAAGACATCTTTATGCTAGTTATTTATCTTCTTGTTGACCGTAGGAGAATTTAAATTTTTTACGCTTGTGATACTATTATGGAGTTACTGACATAATCAGACACTGAATTTAGTTTGACACGTTTATGGATTGGGGTGTATCGTGGGAGTATTCACTAACAAGTTGCACGTGCACCTCCATTAGATGTGGGAGTACGTCGAATTGCACCTCCTCCCGTCCTTGCTCGCCAACAACTAGATCACCTCGACACATCTTATCTTGCTACCTTATAAGTACATCATCCACATAGATCCACCTCCTTGGGACAGACGTTTTGCAATGTTGATGGGACTCCTGTTCACCTACACTAGCCGCTACTCCAGAAAGCCTGTTAACATTCTAGTGCACGTCATAAATTGTTTAGGATAGTGATGCATATGGTAAGGTAAGGGAATTCGCCGCCTCTTGAAGTTTTCTAGAAGTACCAATTATTTCAAATATGGGAATATGGGGGAGAGTGTGGACGGAAATGGATACTCAATATACGTCCGCACCCCTTCTCATATACTGTAAAATAAATTGACGGCTAATGGAAAATAATACGTGCTAATATCTGCTGTTTGATTTTCACTATGTCGACATCTCCTTATGCGGTGTCAAGTGGATTTGTTACACCAAGAAAGGTAATTTGAACTTGATGAGACAAAAATCATCAAGTTTTTCCCCACAAGCCAAATATTTAGCAGCTTCAATGAACACCAGACCCTGTAGGTTAAAGAAATCCAAAAATCTTGCATGCAATGGATTCGTTTCAAGAACCTAACATTCATGCATATCAGTTCATTGACCTTCTTAATAGTAATTTAGGAAGTCTAACCCACGTTTAGTAATGGTATTAATTATGCAAGTTTGACTACTGTTGCGCGTTCAGTTTGGCAATGGCGAGCAACGATTAGCCAAGAGAGGAAGGATGTGCGAACGAACTAGAGCGGTCTATGGACTTACGATGCATTACTGCATCGGTACAGTTTCCTGTCCGACTTCCTCCTGCTTTGTGGGGGGAGGGGGTTGGTCACTCCGTTACAGGGCAGTCACTCCTATCGTTACGTCACTCCAAGTCATGTCTTCGTCACGGTCCGAATCCTCCGCCGCTGGCCGTAGCCCCAACTAGTCACCCACCATGAGAGTTACATGAAAATGCCATCAACGAATATATATATGAGCACACCCTTCGTTCATTTCACCGCCAAAATAAATATATCTTGCAGTGTACAGTGTTTAACATACACTAGTACCCACGAGCTTAGATATACTTTCGATCATCCATTGATTGTTGAGAAATGTTCAAGGAACTAATTCCATGCCAAATCATCATTCTATTGTCAGACTTTAACCGTTTTGAATCAATCGAGAGTAAACAATACTTAATCCATGTTTGACATTTCTAACTTGTTTTTATAGGAATCTTTCATTAATCGTTAAATAGTCGTTGTGTTTGTAGTTTTATTTTAGTCCATTCATTACTTTCTAATAATACAATATGGACAGTAAGAGATGCTTATATATTTTAATTTCCTACCTTCTTCCCATTATATCTAAGAAATACCTTTGAATTGAACCCGGCACTGCAACAAAGAATTCATTTACTTTTCTCCTCTTGCTTCTACAATTGACTCTTACTTATAGCCGACGAACATTATCAGGTGCCAGATTCATATAATATCAAGGAGGCAGTAAGATATAATCATGTGTCTTCTCTGACCTTTCCTGAGCGTTTTTGGTTTGCCTTCTAGTGGATTTGTTAATTTTGGCTAAACATAAAATCGGATATAGTCTTGAAGAAAAATTTCTTTATTTAGTTCATTCTAACCTTCAAAGCCATTCATCTTCGAACCGTTCGTTGCCATGTTATTAGGAGGCATTGATTTATGCCAAGCCTACTGAGCCTGCAGAGTCCTAGGAAGTACCTAGGAGTCGCTAGAGCGGGTGACGACCTGCTGTGGATATCCGGAGGGAGACAGCGGATTGTCGCGGGGGCGTATCTCCTTGCGTAAGCTCGTTGTGAAACCAATAGAAAGTTAACATTTCTCCCTCCCTCTCCCCCTCTCACTCACCCTCTATCTCTCTCTCGAGTCTTCTCTCCCGCTGGAGAGTGTGACGAGGATGTAACCCTAGGTAGGTTTCACCTCTTGCCCTGGCTCCAGCTCCAGGTGAAATCCTTACCTTGCCCTTAGGCATGCCTCTTCCAGAGGTTAGGGCAGGATCCAGTTCTTAATCCTTCCCACTCTAATTGTGCCTCTTACTCTTTCTCCCTGTTTGAGAATGTGGTCTTCCCTTTTGCCTTTCACATTGGAGAAGCAAACTCCAGAATACACCTATTACACTCTCAGTTAATTAGTTAGTTAGAACTCTTCCATGCGTTATGACAGGGAAGCCTACCATCGTACGGCGTCTGAAATATTGCCGAACAAGGCTATAAACTACTGAGCGAGTTTGGACTCCCGAGTGGCCTTTCGAAAACTTCCAAGCTCTCATAGTATGCCTCATGGTATTTCTTGCATTCACCTTCTATGGGTTTCTGTTCTTTTTCGTATTATTCGTTTACGTTAACATTTTGAAAATGGAATTTAAGAGCTAAATCAACCCGAATGGTACCATTGTAACATCTCACAATATGTTTTGGAGGAAGACTACGGTATATAAATTGATTCGTACTGATACAGAGAAAGAACGGAGTATGTTCATGGCTTATCTGCCAAACTTTCTCATAGCTTATTTGATATCCAAGCTTTCTTGGTCTTAAAGAAAACTAAGAGCCAGTTTGCCTAATTAATATTTCTTATAGAAACTTATGTTTTTGTGTGAATGCCATTTTATATTGATGAACGGGGGCTCAGGTGAGCCATGCGAGTTACAGCGTTGACCTTAATCTCACATGGACCTTGAACCTAGAGTGCCGAGTTCTCGCCTGGGCAAAGGAATTTACTTGTTGACGGAATTCATTAAATAAAATCCTCAATCCCACCCTGGCTAGAAAAGGGTGGGAACCTGTAGATAACGTGTCCATTTAGCCTTAGTTCCAAAAAGTGGACGTTAATAAATAATTTTATACATGGACGTAGAAACTGTTTTTTGATAGACAGTATTGTGATTGAAAAATATGTTATTACTTTATACAAACCGACAGAGTATCGGACTTGTTATCACGGTCAAGAAGTATGGAATTTCGTTTAACGAAGTGACTATAAGACCATAAACATAAAATTACTTTGATGGAGACCATTGAATTTGTAATCAGTTGAGAAAAAGTAACTACTAGGTACTGTTCTTTATTATTATTATTTTTTTGTGGACGACCATCAATTCTCCACCTCTCTAAATGTATTCCAAATTCACTCAACGATTAATATGATATGATTGGCATTCCGTCTGGAAGAATGAAGCAGCACTCAAATGAAAATTGGCTCAAGAAAGCAAATGTATAAGCCATATTAAGAGTTCCTAGTGACTGCAAATCTTCAGATAGAAAATTTAGCAAGTGACTCGCACCTTCACCAAAATCGTTAACATTGAAAGCATCGCGCTGATAGAAATGGCGTCAAAGGAACACCATCATTAGTACAGCAATACTTTTAGTCTCTCGTCTAAAATGACTTTCCACTCGCTTTATAAGGCGTGCGTTCCCTTAAGTTCTTCTCCTAAATATCTTATCTATCCCTTCTCGTCTCTCGGGTGATAGGACGGATCGCTGTTCAGCCTCTCACTGCTGGTTTCTCTCTCCGGCGAGCAAAGCCCAGTAGAGATGGGTGAAAGGGGAGCACAATGCGCCACCTACCCCTAGCAGGGGCTTATGTAAGTCTCGCCCCGTCAACCTATCACTCCAAGAAAACGGGCTGCCTCTTCCAAGCCATAATTACTCAAAGGAATTCCAACCTTAAGAAAGCTACAGATTCACTTTTACTTTTGTTATCACACTGACAGTTTCTAAATCTAAATGTTACCATCAATATATATTAAGTGTTAGACTGTTGGACTTGATGTTTTAAACAACCAAGGAAAAGTGTCACCAGACGGCTATTGGCTTCCTATTGGGGCTCCTATAGTAGTTTGAGCGCTGAGTACAATACAATTATTAAAACTATTTTTAAATTGGATCGCATAACTTGTTCCCCGGACAATATTAAAAATCATTTCAGGATAAAAGAAAGGATCTTTAGTTCTCAATACAGCATTTCTTTGTTCTTTTTTTTTCATACATTAGACGTTTCGCCCTCCTGGGTGTTAGCAATGCTTTAAAAATATTCCTCTCTTCATTAGATATTATTTGACAAATTACCACTTGGTATGGCTGATCCACTTTGGAGTTTTTATTCTGTGGAGATTTATTAGGATTATATTGACTGAGAGGAATATGTTCAATGCATTGCTAATACCCAGGAGGGCGAAACGTCTGCATTATGAGATAAAAGAATAATGAAATGCCATTTTGAGACCTGATGATCATTTCTTTTGTCCTTGAATACTTTAATTGGTCTCAGTAAGGATTAGATCCAATTTCCAAAAATCATTGCTACTGGAACCGCAGACGTCTATAGTCGGGTGATACTGAGAATTAGTGAAGAGAAGTATTTGCACGAAGCCTCTGAAGCTCACAGTAAGCAGGTGATGAAAAATTAAAATAGTCTGCAGCTGTAGTAAACCCATATGCACCATAACTACGATTATTTGAAGTAGAATTATTATTACATATAGGAAAAGTTAGGTTCAATGTATAATTGGAAAGTTGACAAGTTCAGGAGAGTTCTAAGGATTGATGGGTCCAATCTGTGTCTAAAAAAATGGGTTCTCTCCAGGACTAATGACGGACCTTTGAAACACGAGCGTAGAATTTCGAATAAGGGAATTATAAGTCTCATAACCATGCATGTGTTGTTTAGTCTGATATTTAATTTTGACTTATACCACAGAATGAATTAATTGCGCTTTTTCCTTTGATGGTGTAAGTAAATATAGATAAAGGTCCAAATGAAATGGTCGTACTCCAATAATATTTATTCAGATGAATAACTTTAGTATGACAATTACTTTTATCATTCATATAAGCTGGTATATAATTGTGAACTGATGTGCACGCAATTCTTTTCAATCATCGGCGTTAAAACTACAATCTCTGATATAAAAAGTCTAGTACAATTAGAGTGATTTATTTCTTATATTTCCAGTGCTAATTAAATAGGGGATGACGTCTTGTTTATTTTACCTTCATTTGATTATATTCTATACCTCATTAAAAATTATTTTATACCTTATATACTGAATAATAAGGACAATTTATACGTAAGTAAAACAACCAATGACAGTTAATGAAAGTGAAGTTACTTTTAAACTAGAAAACAGTCAGGTAAAACTCGTTTTGCTTTCTAATTGCTTCCACTCCTTATTGATTCCTTACTTCCATAATACTAAGTGGGAATCCTTCCGGGTCTTTGAAGGGGATGAGGAGGCGAGATAAGCCCTTGCCAGGATCAAAGGCGGTTCCTAGTAGCTTGTGGGGGGGGGGACTCGCCTCGCCTTGGAGGATTAGTGGATGGGTGGTGGTGGGGGTTACAGTTGGGGGGGGGGAGGTGGGGTAACCATGGCAACGGGACGCTGGCTTATCACCCCACTCCCTTATCACTTCCCCTCCGCTATCACTAGCCCCCACCACCCGGATTACAGAGTTCCACCCGAAGCAGGGTTAAAGAGCTGCTATCTCGCTCTAAACTACCTCCACACTATTCACCTTTCACTGTTTCCTCACCCTATCCTCCCATAGCCCACAGCCTTACAAAATCTATTTGCTATTTATTTTGAAAAATATATAATAGAACTAGCCGACCCTGCAGACGTTGTCGTGCATGTTATTTCAAGCGATTAGGTTATTAAATTTAATAATATTATGCTTAAAACAAAAGCTACTTTTAATAATACAAAAAACAACTTTTGTTATGTGCACATTTGCGTAAAAAAAAATAGAAAATAAATATAGGGATTTTTTAGGCCTTCCTTACAACCCCTCCTGCTCCATCTGCCGAGCTGATTTGTGAATCTAAACCATTCAGGGCGTCACCCAACACATACAAAAAAATGCATTCTAATCTAGGAGTTCAGTGACATACACACGTACAGTAGAATTATATATAGAAAGATAACGCACTTATGTTCACTCACTCATACACAAAACGGTCCTACCTCCATATTAATTGTTTCCAGCATTTCTTTTTTATTTCTATACTCCCTTCGTACTATAATTTAAAAGGAATACTTTCAAAAATTAACAAGTCCGTTAATTCTTTTTATAATTAAATATATATTGATTTACCAGCCAAAACTACGGTCTTCTTATTACATGGAGGGGCTCAGTTACTATGTCGGTTAAGACGTTAGTACATTTAGTAAACTTAAAACGGCCGGCAAGCATCACGCATGGGCAATAGGAATTTATTAAGTGACGAAGTCTCTCAAAATATAATAAAATCATTAGTCCGCCTGACTAGAAAACAGTGGAAACCTGTACATAACCCATCCATAGCAGCATAAAGTAGACTTTTATAGAAATTATTTAACATGAAACTCGACCGGCCTCATAATTCTAAACTAGGCTCATCCAATTATGGATATATTATTTCTTCTCTCTCTCTCTCTCTCTCTCTCTCTCTCTCTCTCTCTATATATATATATATATATATATATATATTAATAAACCCATTCTTTAATTTAATGTCGAATCAACCTGAAGAATTAAATTTAATTCCATACTTTGCTTTAAATATTATGTAGTCATTCAAGAATTGAAGGCCTAATATAAAAAATATACCTGTATAAAGTTGTTTATGTAAGTGTAGTTCATCTTTACAAAAAAGTGTTAGAATAAAGACTAAGAGGAAATGACTACAACAGGAAATAAGGAGTAAAAAAGAACAAAGAATATTAAAAAAGTTTACGAAAGGAACAGGGAAAAAAATTAGATAAGAGAGCGCGTGGTCTTCCTGTATTCCCCCATTAGAGAATACTTATTATCAGTTCAGGTTTTATCATTTTTCGTTTTATCTCCGAGCTAGGTTAACCCATCTTTACAGTTATGCATTTCTTTATAAATATAACTCTCAAGTTTTTAATTTGATATTCCTGGATTTTTCTTTATTTTTTAGTGTCATTTTGAAATGACAAGACGCTGTGGTGTCCGAAGTCATAAAAGCAGTTAGAATTTTTTCGGGCGTCTTATTTGCCCGGTTGGTCTTCGGAAAATGTCACGAAACCAAAGAAACACTGTAGTTTACCAATGAATTCCAGATGCTTTGTGATACATGTAAGATGTCATGTTTTCGTTATTTCAGTTTGGGAAATGCATAGCCTTCGTTAATGTAACAGATAGGTAATATGCTAGTTCAGTACCTACGTGACTTACTTTTATGAGTTACAAGTTTTTCACGAGTGCATCTGTAGCTATACTACATTCTGCATTTAATACTCCCGATTCGCGATGCACTCTCCTCGTCCGGGGATTATCTAAACTGACTTCGGAAAAGCTGCATCTAGAGATTTCACTCTGGGTTTCACCTGGAGGCGTTTTCACTTTTCTTTCCGATCATTCATCTTTACATAACCTGTAATTATCCCCCATTATTTGAGTCCCACCATTCGCTGGCACTAATAGCACCACGAACAGTAGCCGCATGAATGGGTGCCAAAGCATCTTTACCGATCTCCACCGCCCCGGGCAGAACAACCTAAAGCTTTCTTATTAGAGAAATATCCATCTTAGGGAGGTATGCGTTAAATAAGCAGATGACGTAATCTTACATTCTTTTACCAAATAATAAATCCATGTAAATAAGACTTAAAATTTTAGCTAGCCAGGAGGAAGCATCACAAGTAGAAATCACAGAAGACGGAATGTCTCCACTTTCAAAGCTCAGACAACTCTGTTCATATACCAGTTATAGAAAAACGTTTAGGACTACAATTGGAGGGCATTACTTTATTTTAAAGACATGACATGCAACATTTTTTATTTAGTGCGTATTAAGGAGATAATAATAATTTTCCATTTCACCCTTTCTCTACACCCCCTTATGCTCGTTGCCCGATTCCAGCTATTGGAGGGTTGAAGTTTTACATAAGTCCATTTATAAGGGAAATTTGCTATTGAAGAAAGATTGTAATTTCAGATTGCAAAATACTTCATTGTCTTAAATTAAGTTGAAATATAATATTTATGAATTGGTGTCCAAAAAATGGAACATCTTCCTGTGACGTAAACCACTTTTTTATTTTATTAATTAGCCTGAATTTCTAAATCTGCATCGCATTGCAATTTTAACATCCTATGTCTTGAGGCACTGAATAATGAAACCCTTTTTCATAATTTATTTGAACATAAATTAATAAGTAACAATCAAATTTAGTTGTTGCGTGTACTTCTAAAGAAGGGTATTATAGAAAAGCTTAGCCTTTTTGTTGAAAAATTACATTAGAGTCATTTGGCAAACTCTTTATTACAGTTGGCACCTTATCTTGATAATTTAATTTCTAATTAAAAATAATTAAGTTCTGGAGTATTGTTTGATTATAGTTACAATTAATATTGTCCTATGGCCACTTTTCTATTGGCAGCTCCACCCTAGTTATCACTTTGTCAATTTCATTAGTCTTCTTGACTTACCTCCAAAGGCACAGCTTACCCTTCAACAAGCCTAAGATTATTCTATACAATAAAAGTTAATTACTGCCACTCAGTGTTCGTGCAATTCCATTAGTAGTTGACTAGTTTATGTGCTGCCGTGCTGAGAATTCATGCAAATTGTTGCTATAATATAATATAAGCGGTAAATTTATTCATTTAAATACGTCATATACATATGTGTAAATTGTGATGAATATTTAGCTGCCTATATACTAACGCAGATCAACAGGTTGTCCACAAATATCCTAGAGCTCTTTCTGCCCTACTCCAAGCCATTGCTAACATGACTTGATTAGCTTCGTTCACAAATCCCCATATTATGAATCTTTTAGACTTTAACGTCCCCTAAAATGTCAGGTATTCTCTGTTTTGTTTCCTGAAATATCTTAATGCCAGTTCTCTTATAATAATCCAACCTTAAGGGAAATGTATCTCCACCAACTTTAAATGAATCGTTCGAAACGGCTGAACATTATTTGATGATAACCAATTTATGCATCATGGCGATGGATTGTACCATAGTAGGTTTCAGAATCATTCTTGTTTGTTGCTATCTTGAAGAACCCTTTTATGAAATGGATATTATTAGTCTGGGAAAAGCATTTAGAGATGTCTTCTATATATGTGGTGATATTCTGTTACATTTTTCCTTGTTAAATGAAGCCTTCATGCAAGCATACCTTCTGTGATGTATAACAGTATCTTATTTTGATTTTAGACTTTTTACTTATTTTCAATAAATATGACACCACCAATCAGATTTTCCTTGAATCGTTTGGTTTTAAGTGACATGTAACAGTGCTATGTAATGAATCTGCCCTTCCGCTTTATCATTTCTAATAGACCGTTCGTGTCCACGAACAAATCAAGCTGTCGACTCCTTAAAAGTTTAGTTGAGTTTTAATTTTGTGATATGATTATTCGTGATAAGCAAAACGGAAGCTCTTATAAAACACTTGTATTTACAATAGACTTTTCTATACGATTGATAGACATTTGAAGGAATTCTTCGTAAATGGCGTCATGAGTACAGCTTCAATAGGTGATTTCCCAAAGGAAAATCGGGTAAAAAATGAAGAATGTTTGGCGAGATGAGATTTACAGTCTGTCGTACTTTATATTATATTTTTTTATGATTATTTTTTATTTTGTGTGTGGTTTTATTACGTATGCATATTAATATCAATTTTGTTTTTGTTTGTTACAGGGTCGGCTCGTATGGGGTGATGAGTAACGGTGGGGGGGCGGGGGGTGGGGGCGGAGGGGAGGGTTACGGGGGTGCTGCCCTATCTGCAGCGGCGATGGTAGCTGCTGCTACTGCTACTGCAACAGCCACTGCAAGTGTTGTTGCACTACAGGACCGCCACGACATCTCCCAGCAATATGGACAGGTATGTATCCTATAATATCAGCTGATAAATTAAATTAAAAAAAAAATAATAAAAAAATGTCTACTGAAAGCAGGAAGCCATATGAAGAAGTGAGAGGTCATAGAAGAGTTTGCCGACGTCACCTCTAGCGTCTAAAAGTTAGTTCTAAATAGACACTCCAATATCTTTTATTAAAAGTCTGTTTTAAAAAGAAATGCTGTTAAATTGGCATTGCAAGTGGACTGACGCCGGGAAGGGAAGACTCTTCTCACATCAAGAACAAAATATTTAAGCGAAACATTTAGTTTACAGTTTGATCACGGAGGGACTCAACAATATTTAAACAGATTAGGTCTGTCACTAAATGATTCTTGCGCATGTGGCAAACTAACTATTCAAACTTGCAGCCAACTCCTTTATGGCTATCCTTAGATGAATACACAGCATTGGCCTTTGTTCTGGTTTTTAAGAGAACTTGACCAATTTGCTAAGAAAAAATGCTCCTGGTAGTATATCTAATCTCCATTTGCCGTATCTTTATTATTAATTTCACTACATCTATTTTACTTATATTTATTTAGTTACCCTATTTTTTAATATATTAATTCTCATATTGTCTTTAATTAACTATAATTATTCTAGGTTATATGTCATCCACCCTTTTCCTTTAACATTGAGTTTGCTATGTATAAAGAAAGTAGAAGAATAGCAAGGGAATCAATATGAGGATGATGTAGGGAATTGCACTATGTGGTTCCTAATGCAAATAAACTGCCTATTTCCATGGTTACTGGAGAAGTAATTTTCCAAACAACTATCACAAATTTGTGTAGACTGCTTTGGTATATATTGGGGCTTCCATAAAAAGTTACATGATTCTAATAATTGGCCCATAGGTTCCATTGTATATTTCGAAAATTCAATAAGGAAATTGAAAAAGTTGAAATTGTACCTGCCCGCTAATCCAGAAGTCCTAGCCCTTTCCAGTACCACTCATCCTTATTCCCCTCCAAGACGCCTCAACAGACAATGGCCCAGAGATCTCCTGTGTAAGTGTAAAGTGAAGTGATAGCAGGGGCTATTTTCTTATCAAGTGCCATATTCCTCCGTAGCTCTTGACTTCCTTGCCAAGCAGAGAGAGGCTGCTCTTCTCATTGCGGTGAAGGGATGTAGCTTCTGTCGAGAGTGATGGAGGACGATTATATTGTACATATCACGTTACCAAAAGCATTTAAATGAGACTGTAATATTCTTAATAAAATGCCCTGCCTCAGATACTTCTGAAAAGAACACTTTTCGCGAAATGCAACCTAAATTATAAAAGCAGTGGCGCAGAACACAAGGTGTATTTTAAAGTATTTCAAATTCAGCTATTTCAGAAAAAAATCCCAGTTAGCTTTAACATTTAAAATGCCCCCCCCCCCAAGAAAAATTCCCTTCTGCTCCTTTCCCTAAGGGAGCTCAGGTTCACGAAGTACAGAACGTTAATAGGAAATGATACGTCAGTTTAAAAGAATTTAAGCTGTATGCCCTTCATGGGTTATCACCAGTCTGCCCGGCTGTGCTGCTGTTATCAGCTTGGAATGTCGGGGTACATTATCTGCTCCCCTGCTTGTAGGAACTGCTTGCAAAATATGCATCACTACTGCACATGCACAAGCAGATAGATACAAGGCAAACTACTGTCCTCACTTTGTAAAACATTTTCTCTCATTTATTTGTTTTATGGTGCAATTAACAATATGAACTGAGGTTGCATTTCCATTTTAAAAAGTCCGTCACGCAGGGGCTGCGTTATCTAAGCAGATTTCCAAGTGTGTCAGGTATTTACATTTATCTCAAAACCCAAAAGTTCAATGAGAACAATATTTGGTATTTATGTTTAAAATAAAGTGTATAATGTAACAGCTTATTGTTAATATGACATGAGTAGAAATGGGGGGTCTACAAAAGGCCGAAAACAAATAAAATGCAAATATCTCGGTTAATAATCAAGATAGTTAAAACACCTCCCTTAAGGGAAATCTGCTAAATAATTATCTTTTAATTTACGCTCAATTGAATTTCCAGTGAGAATCCCTTATTGTAAATCATCTTGTAAACTAAAATTTTGAATATCTTTCTTGAGTTAGAATTATGAACCGAATATAGAATGAAAGTAACTACCGTATGGGCCAATGAATAGCAAAGAGGTGCAAATAATTTTATAAATACAATTTCTCAGACTCTATTAGATACAATACAATACCCTTCTGGAATAAATCAGCGTCATAAACTAACTATTAAGTCTGTTAAAATGTATGTGACAGGATGCATTCTATCAGAAATATAGAAAATATAAATAGCATACAATTGAAATATAGTTAAATATTATAAAATATAATGGAACATTTACATTCTATAATTTTAAATTATAAGTTTCTACCATGCACTTTGGGGGCAAGATTCAAAAACTGTATATTTGTGTACAATATTTATCATCCCAAAGAAAAAATAAAATTGATTGACACGGAAATGTATGTTGGTAATGAAAATAAGTACACTATTTTGTGTGTTCTGAAGTTCTCGATGCAGGACAACCTTTAGCCTGCAAGTATCTAACTATATATTCTTGACATCCGTTCACCTGGCGACCTACCCCTATCCGTTCGGGGAATACACAGCTGCTCTTTTATCATTCCTAAACTATTGATAATTGTTTTCTATAAAAAAAAAAATATCAAACCAAAAAGAAAACAAGGGCTGCATCAAACTTTTGTAAATACTGCGCTAAACATAGAGACAAATCGAATGTCCGTATATATGTGTCCGTGTAGTATGTGTTTTGCCCCTCAGTCACTCGTGCTCAAATGAATTTAATTAACTAGAAATAGGCGTTCTTTTAAACTTCATATACGTAATTTACCTTAGAAATTTTAAAATGATTTATACGACTACGAAAGAGTTGGGGCTGAGGTTATTCTTGTTTGTTTGACTTTGACCTTTAACACATTAACTATGGGTGACCACCTATAAATGGTAAATAGAAGGGGATTGTATGAGTTTAGAGAAAGAAGAAAAACTCAACAATTAGTTACAATGGAAGATTATTTTTGAGAGGCACAGGAAAGTGGTATCTGGTTTTTTTAATTAAAAAAATATTTATTTTAAATATTTATGAAATGAAATAAAAACAAAAATATTTTCTCCAAACTGAGAGCAATTCCATGGAATCCCATTAAAAGGGGTGTTAATACGCTTAGTAACATTGGTCCGGGGGCTAGATACCCACTTGAGAATTTAATAATTTTAATAATGGTCCCATTATAAAAAATGCATCTTCCCATACTGACCAGAGAAAAGTGGAAACCTTTAGATAACTCGTCTTAATTAGCCATAGTTGCTTAATATGAACTGGAAATAGTTAAATATTACTTAGGAGCTAGTAAAATAGTTTTTAGAATTAATGAAGTCATGAAATAAGTTTTTATTATTAAAATATTTTACTACTAAATTGGTCCACACCTGTCTCCTAAAACTATTCATTTCGGAATAGACTTGTTCATCGAAATTTCCATTGGTTTCGCAATGATATACATATACCCAAATAAGTATAATAAACACTATAATGTATTAGCAGTCAACATTTAACATTTTCCCCCCCTCCCCCTGGATTAAATAAACGCATCTTGCCTAAAATGTTAGGTTTTATAGTGAAGCTATTTTCTCATTTTGACGTACAAATACGTCACTGTTAATTCGGATTACGCAACACTTCAATTGTGTCAACGTTTATTGATGTAATAATGACATTTTTATTACCTGGTCTCTATTCTTAGCAGATTTTAATGTTCCTAAAGGCTTTACTTCTAGAAATAGTTAGAATCTTTCACTCTCAATATATGGTGTTCATTGGCTCTACTCAAAATTATTGCAGCATGCATTGTAATGTTTACGAATATTATCACTATTTTCAAAGCAGTCATCATGAAATGTGCCTGTCAATAGTGAGTATTATCAATACTGCCTTATTTCATTTTCTCAGTATTTTTTTATATCAATTTTCTTGACATTTTATAGAATATATCATGGAATTAATTTTAGTTTTTTATCAATTATAATTTGATTTCCCTTGTGATTTGTCTCTTGGAGCCGTTGATGAATCATTTTTATTTAAAATATCGCCTTAAAGTTTAAAAGAAAGGAGATTTGTTCCGAAAATCACTTGGTTCTTACTGATATTTACTGAGGGAAGAACCCCCCAGTATCTTTGTCAAATGTTAAAATCTAAATCTGCCACTAAAATACCTTGTCATTTTGTTATTCTAGATGAGAAAACCCCTAATTTTATATACTAACTGTGTGATCCACAGTCCATATATATACACATTTTAATTATATTAAATGGCTAATTTTGTACTACATTTATTACTTGTAGTTCAATCTGTTCGATTAAGTATTGTAAATAGCATATGTAAACTTTTATCTATTTCGGTTAACTTTGAGAAATAGAGAAAAAGTGTAGTATTAATTCGGTAACATTTTTTAAGACAGAAAATAGTGGATAACAGATTAAATGCATTTCATAATATTAGACTACTATGGAGGAACCTGCACGATGGATATTTTATTTATATTGGCTAATGTGTTCTTAATATCTCCGTTATTATGTGTCTCGTCGAAAATTTGTATAGAACCTATCATTTTGCAAATTTAACGTTCCATAAATGTTGTTATGTACGTTTTTTCACTATGTTGATTATTAACGGAGATATTCGCATTTTTTCAGTTTTCGGCCTTCAGTAAACCCCCACTCTTACTCATGTCATATTAACAATAACGTGTTATATTATGAAGCACTAATAGCCTAAATAAACTAATATTGTTTTCATTGAACATTTACTTTTTGAGATAAATGTAAACACGTGTCGCACTTGGAAAATATGCTTAGTTAACAGAGCCACTGCGTGATGGACTTTGTATTTTTATAAATTCTATCTTATGATGATAAACTCTTGTGGTGGGGATTCGTTTTCAACATAAACATTGTATTTTATATGATCGTGACACCAACTGTAGTTGTTATTAGCCTCACATAGGATAAAAAAAAATGTAACGGTCTGTTTGAACTTTTACGAAGTTAGCTTACGTATGTTTAATCTACAACAAAACGTCATGCCAAAGAGATATAAAGTTTTCCTAAACAGAGGTAGTTTGAATAACTGTGATTTCATGAATTACGGTAGAATACGCTACATCATCAATTGAATAAAGCCGCATCTGATTTGACCTGCAAGCTGGCCTATTTATTGACCAGTCAATATAAATACAGTATTTAGGGGAAATGCTCGGATATTGATCGCCGACCAATTCCACTTGTTGGAATTGCCACTCCTCATTAAACACGGATTACTTAAAACGTTTCATTTGCCTCTTTTCCACTATTGTAGTAAAATAGTCCCACTAAAACGTACAATTATACGCTGGATGTGTATTGTACTATTATCTACACTTTGAAGAAGCTTTTATTGGGTAATGATTCACATTCTGGAACTTGCCCTATTTAATTAATCATTTTGGTTGATTTTGACCAGCTTCCATGGCTTTAGTTAGTTTACTAACCCATCAAGTAGTATGCAGAATTTGTATAAGAGGTTCACAGTAGTTGTGTGCTCATAAATTTATAAAAACCTACAGGTGTGACAAAAAATATCATGAAAACATGCAGGAAATTACTTAGATTCTAGAGAGGTGTGAAAGAACTGTGAGTGCAATTCGTGCAAATAAAACTAAAATGAAATAAATACATATATCCAGAGCTTCTAATTAAAACTTCTTTTGTATAAATAAACTGATTATTGATTTTAATAAGTATTATTTTACATATTCACAGTAAAGTTGCTATGTAAGATATTTCTACACAACATTAATGGATGTTATGTTTTAAATATTTCAACTTTTTCTACCATTTCTTTTTTTTAAATCTAGAGATCAATTATGTCAATATAGGATTTTCGAAAGATAATTTCAATTACTTTTTTTTTTTTTTGTTTTTTTGTCAGGCGATAAACATTCGGAAATCAGATATGGTAATAACGCAAAGGAGTGGACGTTAATTGTACAATTAATTATATTGGGTTGTGAAATAAGTTTGTAGAGTTTTTTTTACTGGTGAATTCGATAAAAACTTCAGATTCTTGTAAATATTTTTAATCAATTATAAATGACCCATTTTGATCTATTACATGTTGCCATCTTTCATGTAATTTTTTTAATTCCTCCCAGAACGCGGCTGGTGAATAGGGAATTGGTGGGGGATCATACCCCAGCCAAACGCCAATAATTTCTGCCAGGTCTGCAAAGACAACTGTGGACGGGCGTTATCGTGATGGGAAACTCTGCCTTTGCGATTAGCCAATGCGTCTAACTTTTGCTCACTTTAATTGTTCAATCTGGGCACCTTAACTAATCCTTTTTTCGAATATGTAAACATTATTGTTCAAGTAAACATGATTTTATAAACACATAGAGGATTAAATTGAAATATTGATAAACGCTAGGAACTTATTTTACAACCCATTAGTTAATGAATAAGTTACTAGACACATTCTCAGCATTGTATTGTGTGTAGGGAAAGTTGAGAGGCTTGAGGTTGTTTATGTTGATAACGTATATGGATTTGTCTGTGGTTCTTGTCAAGAGAACACGTGCTGGAGCCTAGAGACTGTCCAGGAAAGGGTTATGTGTCACTAGACCAAACTAGGGACCAGAATAGGTCAGCAGTTTGTCACTAGTTTTTGTGGTATTTTTATACTATTTTTCATCAACTTCCATGATATCTCCAGATAGTGTCATATATTTATGAAATATCAGTCAGCTAGTTTCATATATCTACTTTGTTTTCCAAAGAGCCGTTTCCTCGTGTCGAGGAAATGAGACAACCTGTTTTGTTTATGAAAACGTCCGTAAGCGGCCGTTTAAAACGATTCCGCAAAGTTGTAGACTGAGTCCTTATGATGGAGAAGACAGCCTTGACAGGTCCATGTTAGCGTCGAGACGCCGATTACGGCCGACCTACGCCTTCCCACCTTTTGCCATGTAGGGCCTGGCTTCCCGTCCGGGACGACTCCTCCTATGGAGCACAATCAGCCGCCTTCACAGATAGCCACTGGCCTCCTAATCTCAATCATATGGCATCACTTCCAACAAACCCGTGTTTCCATATCTATACTAGGACGCAACAGGTGGTTGGTTGCCAAAGCTGCCTCCTCCTCTGTCTCCCTCTTCCGTTCTTTCATTCTGTTCTTTGTTAGCACATTTAAATCTCTGCTATTGAGGTCGCACTAGTGACGCGATTTTCGAAAAATGTCTTCAAATGTCCAGCGATCCTATCCAGAAGATAACGAAAATGAGGTCCGATCTTGTTCGTTAATGGCTAAAATCGGACCAGCAGGAGGGGGTGGGAGATTTTCGAAGATTCGAAATACCTCCGTTACTATACGTCGGAACGAAAAATTGTATAGACCAATCATATTTTAAATTGAATGTACTATAAATGTTGTCAGATATTAATTCTTTACCTTGAATATTAACCGAGAAATTTGCATTTGTCAGTTTTCAGCCATCAGAAGAACCCCACAACTACTTATGTCATATTAAAAATAAGCTGTTATATAAGGAACCAATTTTTTTTTTAAGCCTAAATGCCAAATATTGTTCTCATTGAACTTTTACTTTGTGAGATATATGCAAATACATTCTATTGACCCCCCCCTTTTCTTGGCTTTTGTTCTTGGACTACTAAACTTTGAGTGATTGAGGCAGAAATTATTCTGGTTCATTATAAATTACAGTACTAGTAGATATAGTAAATAATTTTTAATCAAATTAATGTTATGTTCAGATATATTTCATTAATTGTTTTTCTTTCTGATGAAGAATATTATTATCTATCTGTTCTGCTCTGAGCGGTTGGTAGACCTATATGTTTACAATTCAGACGCTTTCCGTTTGGAGGTTATTAAAATTGACTGACTGATTTCTCATTACCATTTGCGTTTATTCACTTAAGATTCACGGCGGTGTTAAGTGTTACCAGTATGTAGATTTATCTATTGATAAACTTCAAGATAGGAAATCGGTTTAGTTTACGCAGCCCCTGTGTGACGGGCGTTTTTACTTGGGTTTCTGACCTCTCTAGTTGTCCTGTGGCTATACAACTGTGGGTCCTCAACCAACCCAGTCTATATGAGTCAGAGCTCAGTACAAACCACTGTATCGCTAGTCGCTCATGGAACAAATAAAGGACTGAGTGTCATTGAAAATACCATGTGGTCAGCAGCTAGGTTACTCCAATGGTCGGCCATGAACCTCCGTAAACCATTCCTCAGGCCATATAACCATCTTTCATACTCCTCCCACTACCAATATTATGATCAGTAGAACATTTTGTTAACTGTCTCCGGGGTCCCATTCAGACCTATGACTATGTCATATTTGGTCTTGCATTATAATGACTAACATACTCTGGAATGCTGTTTAAATCGCCTTTCACCTTCTCTATAATTCATAATTCTGTCAAGAACATTCGAATGCTTCATGCTGTTAGATTCCTTTCAACCCAGACGATGTCTAAATGTATTTATCACTGAGGATGGTAGTCTGTACATTCCAATATCCTTAACTGCATCAAGTATTGCATACAAAGCTATTTCCTCATTAAGTGCCATTCACTCCCAACAAATCCAATTTTGAATAATAACTTCCCAATAATACTAAACTATAACTACCTATAAGTTTATTTTTCCAAGTATTGTATGCATGTTAAAACTTGATAAGGGAAATTGCTCAGTCAATATTAGACTGTTATGGCAACAAAAATAGAACACAAATACTACTCGTAGTAAAGATCCTTTTTAAAGAGATGGTAAACCTTTTCCCTTATTCGATTATTAAAGAACTTGTTGGTGAAATATGGAATTGGTGGGATTGGTAACAATCAAAGAATAATTGCGCCCGATGGAAATTACCTAGATTGGAGTATATATTTTTTATTTATTTTGTGGCATAAGTGCATGGCGTTCCCAGGGGTCTGGCCATTTAATGTTACTATCGTTAGGTATTCTATTTAAATAATTTAAAATACAATTTCGAATGCTCTTATAATATAAGTAATATATAACAATACATGTGCAACAAATACAATAGTTCTGAAAAACAACAACAATTAAATGTTAAGAGACTGAAAATAATATACTCTAAATATATTATTTAGCTTTTCAATACAGTTAATATTTAGCATATATTCCAATGAAAGTTTGTCCCTTTTTTGAAACAATATATGATTGTAAATATTGCTGTCTGTGATTTACAAGTTTTGGGGAATGTAGCATTACATTCTTCGGACTATTATAAATGTATTTTTCACACAACTTACATGTTTCGTCTGATTTTATGATACGGGCTTTATCTGTCACTGGCATATATATCATCTATATAGATGAGTAAAATCTATAAGCTAATCATATTTCTCACGTGCTGGAAAAAAACACAGAAGATTTTTCATACACCGCGCATGTAAAATTATATGAGCATTCTCTTCTATACTCATACAGTACGTTACAAAAACTAGAACATCCACGGACCTGTTAATATAGCAATACTTTTCGCCATGAGTATAATATTTTAAGTGTCTAGTATAATTTGTTGTGGCAGGATCGATTATGGATAGTTAGGAAGAAGGTAATGGTGATTGTGTGCCCTACTCTGCTAGTTTCACTCGGTGACACTCCGCAAGGGGACTTTCTACGCCTTACTAAGCCAGAAATATTTTCAAATACCATTAGCTTGGTAATTTAGTCTTAAGCTTCACATCGCTGACCAGATCATATTCGGAAAAAATAAGTTACGTTAATAAGTTCTAAATTTCTGGAGGTTTCAAAAGTGTTTCAGAGCTCTTATCAGTAAAAAAAAAAAATTCACGCAGAGTCTGTGTAAACTAAGCTGATTTCCCGTGAGCTGGTATGCTACACGCCGATGATCTCAACTCTTGGAGAGAGAAAAAGATGTCCAATTCTTCACAAGTTTTTTTTATTTCAGCGCTAAGCGCTTTCGAAGACTATTGCCTCCATCTTCGGAGTTACTTGCATATGCTCATAGGGAAGGCAGCAAGTGACTCCCTATAAGCGCATGCAAGTAGCTATTGTAGAGACAATAGTCTTCAAAAGCGCTTAGCGATGAGATAAAAAAAAAATTGTGAAGAAATGGACGTCTTTTTCTTTCTCCAAGTTCACAATATTCTTCACTTCCTACAAAACTGCTGTGAAAATGATCTCAACTCTAGTCTCTATTTATAGCCTTGTACGAAGCCTATGTAAACATTGAAATGCAATCTGGATATGGAACGTTTACTGACTCGGTTTCTGAAAGTCAAAATCGAATGAGCTTATTGAAGACTGAGCACTAAAAAGTTCAAATATATATATGCAAACATAGAAAAGGAAAAAAAAGTCATAGAATAACACTTATAGGAAATTAAATTTGCAAGATTGGTTATATACAGGTTTTCGATCCGGCCCATATGAGATATTCAAATTTTCTTCCTCTAACCCCCCGCCCCCTCCTTTCCCCCAGGCCGATTCAGCTGTTTGCAAATATGATCTTTATTCTTTCATGAAACGTTTAAATATAGAGTATGGCGTTGATCGAACAAACGTTTCTACCGATACAGTATTAAGACCGACAAATAAACATATATATGGACCTCAATTTCGTCATCTTGTGTGAAGGATTGATAGAAATGTTTCGAAAATCGCGTCATGAATACAATCTCAACGGCTGATTTCCCCCAAGAGAAATCTGCTTATACGCCTGTTACATTCGACAAACAGTGGGCTCAGACATCGCAGCGAAATAATGCTGACTCCAGCAGCTGAGAAAAGCATTTATGGTTTCGAGGTAGCCAGCCAGCCATACTTGAATATACGCCTAGCACAGCCCGTTGGCTTGTATATTATAATTCCCGAGTGTCTTATTAAACAATGTACAATGAGATAAGAAATGAATTAAGTGATAGATGACTTGATCCTCATAAGACAAACACAAACAATGTTAATCACACATTACTAAGACCGAAAATACATAAGCAAATAATCGACTGTCCTAAAAGATATCAGTGTCAAATGTATATTTTTTCAGCTGCTGTAAGTTTAACCAAGTGCTATTTTGTCACACAGTCCCTGTTTATTCTATTTTATTTTTGATCTCAAGGGCGAGACTTTAATGATTAATTGACTTCAGCCAGTAGGCATTAAATAATAACGTTATAACGAAATTTTGATGAAGATATTTTCTTTAAGTCTGAAATTGAAATCTACAAGAGAAATTAAAACGCCCGTCACTCCAGAGGTGTGCTAACAAAGCAGACTTCCCATGATGTTAAGTTCTACTCATCTGGTCTCTGCCTATTCTACATTTTTTCCGGAGCCTATCTGAGCAAGCAAGGAAATTCCAGCTGGAACTATGCTTAGTGAATCAACAGAAAATCCCATAAGTAAGAGCTTTAATGCAGTAAATACTGACATCAAAATATGCAAATATATCCGCTAATATAATAATTTAATTAATAGAGTGAAATTCTTAAGAAAGGCAAATGTAGAAAATTAAATTCACAACTAGATTCTTAAGATTTTTCGATTTACTCTTAGTAAAGGAGAAATTTCGATTATTTTAGCCCTTCTCTAGAAACCCACATCTTCATCTGTGGCCGATGAGAACAACATGTAGCATTTTCGCTTGAAATAAAACCTGATATATTACCTTATTCCTTGTGCAAGAAGGAAAGGGGGTTTACTGAAGGCTAGAAATTAAAAAAAAAATGCAATATCTCTGTTAATATCGGAATTAAAACGAAAAAAAGTGCAAAGCACTAGGATTGTAGGAAATTAAAAATTCAATACGATTGGTTAAATGATAATTGTCAAAGTGACTCATACACAGTGATATTTCTAGTTGTCGCCACCTATATCCCTCTTGAACGATATCAGTCGATCAGAATCTACAGTTCTACATGAAATGGTTATATATAGGGTTAAGTAAGGATGAAATAAAATAAAAAAAAATTATCATCCCTAGAATGGTAGCGGACAAGGACATATATGGCGTTAGTGCACCGTTTCGCTACCAGGACGACCTGATATCACAGCGTTAGTGGAGTGGACAGAGTCTAGAGTGTAAATCTGACAGACCGTCGGCTTGACGAGGGTTATAGACTCTCCCTCGATCCCTTTGACGAGAAAGCTGTGTGGTGGTATTGACTAACGCCCGTCTCCCAGATATTGAGGCCCGTCAGTTTATTGGAGACAACTCATTCCTGGTCCTCCTCGGTTAACGGGGGTTGTAGGTCGAGTTGATCACTCTCTATGTAAAGCACTGATCACGAATCCCCCATGTCCAGCGCCTAAGAATCTTAAGAGTTCTCTAATGTCAATCGAAAAAAAAAATATGCGTATATAACAATATGTATTTGAATAAACCTCAATGTTGTTATCTCCTCGATGGACTTTTGAAGACATTTATCGAAAAATGCGGGCTGATTATTACTTCAAAAGCTAAAAAAAGAAGCCCTCGCCGATTCGGGGGTGGGTGGGGCAAAGAGAGACAATAACCAGTTTATCTTGCTAGGTGCGGTACCTGAAGTCATCGCTGTAGGCTGAGCTGAATCTAGGAAAGTTGAAATAATTAGTCACCTAGCAGTGATTCGACACTCCCCATTGAATTCAATCACTAGTGTGCTCAGGTTGTATGCAGGTGAACTTTGCTATACTGGTTCCATGTTCCTTATACTAAACTACGTTGATGAGATTATTATATATTTAAACTTTTCAAGTGTTAATCTGAAAGGTTGAAAAATAGGCAGTGCGGCTATAAAAGGGGGATTCGTGTCACTGTTTCAAAATACCAAAAAATATAAGCAGATGACGGAATTTTGAAGTATAGACTTACTCATCTAAGGAGAATTTATTACTTCCTACTAGAGTTTTCTTTTATGCCTCAAATGTAGCTGAGTAGAATTATACCTTTTTTTTGTAAATCTTTATATACATAATTCTACTGTACGTGTGTATGTCACTGAACTCCTCCTAAACGGCCGGGCCGATTTGAATGATTTTTTTTGTATGACCCCCTGGGTGGTTTAGATTCACAAATCAGCCCGGCAGGTGGAGCAGGAGTGAGGGTTGTAATGGAGGGCTAAAATTAAAAATAGCAATATTTCGTTTCCTATTGGTTTTTCGGCAAAAATTCACAGGATAAGAGTTATTTATTTTATTTAGAGTAACTTTTGTTATGTTCACTTTTGTCGTATAACAAAGTGTAAACGAGATATAAACTAAAACATTAAAGTGGGAGCCAACAATTTTATTGGGCACTAACGATTGCACCGAACTTATATATAAATTCAAAACTCTATGCTCTCTAAATTAGCATTAATTCTTCCATGATTATAAGCTATATTAAATTTTTAGGTTCGAACGGGAGTAGGGGTAATAAGGGAGGTCTGAATAAAAAATTCGTGATAATTCATTTTCTATTTGTTTTTAGGCAAACGTGCACATAGCAAAAGTTGTTTTTTGTGTTATTAATTGTTGCTATTGTTTAAACATAATATAATTAAATTTAGTCTAATCGCTTGAAATATCATGCAGGACAACGTCTGTTGGATCCGCTAGTAAAAGTATAAAATGTTCAATATTTTTTGCGGGCATAAAAATGAAACTATATTGTTTGAACAGTATCCAAAGTGTTAGAAACAGATCTTTGATATTACACAAGGCTAACCTGCAAACTACTGATTTTTTTATTTTATTTCCTGGTGTCATTTTTCTATTTAAATCAAATACTTTTTTTATTTTGCCCTTTCTTTGATTCGTCTAGCATTAAATCACTTGGCGGATTGACCGCTTGCCTTAAATGTATTAATGTTAATATTGAGTGAGTGGCATTATATGATGGGATTTATTGGGGCTTATCAGTGAATATGATTGCACAAGGGGCCATCACGGCCTTTGATATGACTAGGGATACCTGTTTCTTATCAAGCCTTATCTCAATCACCTCCTGTCAAACTGTCTACTATATAGCTGCAAATATTGCTTGTAATATATAACTCAAACTGAAATATTGAAATCTGTATTAGGTATTACAAAGTGTCGATTCGCTTTTACGTGCAAAATAATGAATTTATTTGACTGATTTAACTGATTAATTATTGAGCCTCTGCTTACTCTGAAGGATTGTTATCTTGAGCGGTATCATAACTTCTGGTCGATTACTTGTTCCAATAGTTAGTTTAAATAGAAAGCGAGGGAGAATGATGGACTCCTTTGCCTTTCATCCCTGGTACTATGAGTTTTGTGAAAAATCAGGAACTCCCTGTCGGTGGGAAATGCGTAAAAACCTAGCATTATCATACGCTAATGGCTAAGGGCCAGAAGCTGCCACTTCTTTCAAGTTACTTGAGTCATCAAAATAAGAAGTTTGATGTGTTTGAAAAATGTTGTCAATGTTTTCTGAAATTTTGGAGGCGCGAACAAGGTAGGGAAATCGTACGTTAGTTACAGATATAGGCACTGGTTACCAGAAGGGTACGTATATCATACTCATAAATGTGAGTCCGTGATACATGAACTCGGTGCATCCTGCCACGTACCTCCTTTCCCAAGACTGGATGTACTTAAAAGTTTTAATTTGCTTAGTCTTATTGCCTGAAGTCCACTATTAGTTAGACCGAAGGCTCTTTAATAGTTATGGCACCTGGTTGAATCCTGATTTCCAGTGCATCTTACCAATGCCTTTGATATTAGCAAGCCTCACTGGGTAGAAGGCATCAAAAACCTCTACGTGCAGTTGTTTCCTCTTCTCTAAGGTGCCTGTCAAAATAATGGAGTTGACACCTACTCATGCTTAACCCCAGAGGTATGTTCTGCTTTGATTTGTGTGTCATCAACAAACGCATGCTCTCTTTAACCATAACTTGTATTGAGAAATTACGCAGAACAAATGTTCTTGTAGGTTTACTTTGCAGGCAATCATTCCGATTTAATTTCGTTAAACATATTATGTAATGTGAAGGAACTTATTAATATATTTTCTTGCTGCAACGCTAATACATGCAAGGGACTTCTTTTTGCCACCATAACTCCCAATAATCAATCGTTTTGAATAATAACACATAACCGTATTTATCGTCTTTTAAGAACTCGCGCATATCAAGTTAGATCTCATTCTTCTGTTTTGGTTCCCATATCTTATTTAGTCGAAAACTTAAGTATGAATTTTTATCATTTAGTTTCTCCAAAACTGCAGTGCCAGGTGTATCAACCAACTTGACGATGCACATTTGTTCATCTTTAGATGGGATTGAAGACTGTGCTCTCACACAGATATTTATTTAGGTTTGTTACAATATGAGCGATCTCTCATATGCGGCTTTCTAGCTATACTTGTCCATCAGCAGGTGAGAAGTGTCTCAGCGACGGACTTATTTATTTGCAAGGTTTTGTTAGTATTTTCAGAATGATTTTGGAATAAAGTCTTGTAAACCTTCAAGTTACAACACAACGAAGCCTTTAGTTGTTGTTGAGATGTGAAATGTTGTGGGAAGCCTTGGCTTCCAGGCCTAACCTTAATACGAGATAACTTTATTTGCTGTCATACACGTGGACTGACACGTGAGGATGAGCGGAAAGAAGCAGGTGGGCGCTGACAGGGAAATACCATTCAATAACCCAGCTTTCCTTATTGAGGAAATAAATCACATTCTAAACTGCATTTATTTCCTTATTCTATTTGGGTTCCTATTCGATTTTCTAAAACTTGTTTTTTCTTCACAGACCCGAGAATTCGTCAAATGAGATCTTGGCTACATTGGGAGGCGTATTGCCTTTTCCTTCAGAACTATTCTTGTCTTGTGTGTTTATTTTTGCAATAGGTCTTCTCAGAAAAATTATGTAGTCCATTTTGAGGCACAGAACCAGGTAATTAAAATGTCTACAGTACTGCTCTTTTTGTATAAGTAGGTTTAATGACTTAAGCCCTCATGCTCTTACGCTCTATCACCAAAGATATGATAAAGTTATCTACTGTATTCAGATAACAACTTAGATATGGAGTGTTACAATTTACGCAAAGTAATAGACAGTTATTATTTTCTGTTGAAAAGACCATTCATTTTAAATGTGAATTAACATTACCCAAAACGTGCTAAAAATTAGGTTGTCGTATTTCTTACGATTTAGTTGTTTTTTTATTTATTTAGCTTCGAAATTGCCTTACAATCTTGTTTAACGCATTAGGGAAAGTATCACTGTTAATTCAAGACAA
The DNA here is from genome assembly GCA_019009955.1 of Riptortus pedestris. Lineage (NCBI taxonomy): Eukaryota > Metazoa > Arthropoda > Insecta > Hemiptera > Alydidae > Riptortus > Riptortus pedestris. The sequence goes on along the minus strand of CM032232.1, from coordinate 103,459,276 downwards.
AGTTGATTACGTCCAGGATACAACCATTTAAATAATTATATTTATGTTACAGTTAACATAATAACAGTATAAGCTATTTCCATTATTGAATTTCGACTGTTTTGATTATTTTCGGTGTTAGACGTCTACAGCATAAGCTATTTCGGTTGTAAGTAGGTACCATACAATATTTACGTTGCTGTAAGTCGACAGCTTAGGCTATTTTCGATTCTTGTAAGTCGACAGCATAGGCTATTTCGATTCTTGTAATTCAACAGCATAGGCTATTTCGATTCTTGTAATTCAACAGCATAGGCTACGTCGATTCTTGTAATTCAACAGCATAGGCTACGTCGATTCTTGTAATTCAACAGTATAGGCTATGTCGATTCTTGTAATTCAACAGCATAGGCTATGTCGATTCTTGTAATTCAACAGCATAGGCTATGTCGATTCTTGTAATTCAACAGCATAGGCTATGTCGATTTTTGTAATTCAACAGCATAGGCTATTTCGATTCTTGTAAGTCAACAGCATAGGCTATTTCGATTCTTGTAAGTCGACAGCAAAGGCTATTTCAATTCTTGTAAGTCGACAGCATAGGCTATTTTCGATTCTTGTAAGTCGACTGCATAGGCTATTTTGATTCTTGTAAGTCGGCAGCATAGGCTATTTTCGTTTCTTGTAAGTCGACAGCATAGGCTATTTTCGATTCTTGTAAGTCGACAGCATAGGCTATTTCGATTATTGTAAGTCGACTGCATAGGCTATTTTGATTCTTGTAAGTCGGCAGCATAGGCTATTTTCGATTCTTGTAAGTCGACAGCATAGGCTATTTTCGATTCTTGTAAGTCGACAGCATAGGCTATTTCGATTCTTGTAATTCAACAGCATAGGCTATTTCGATTATTGTAAGTCAACTGCATAGGCTATTTTGATTCTTGTAAGTCGGCAGCATAGGCTATTTTCGATTCTTGTAAGTCGACAGTATAGGTTATTTCGATTCTTGTAATTCAACAGCATAGGCTATTTCGATTATTGTGAGACGACAGCCTACATTATTACGATAATGCAAGTCCCTCCTAGGGTATTTCAGTTATTGTTAATCAACACCATATGCGATTTCTGTCCGTCTAAGTCGACAGCATAAAAGCTTATTTCTGTTATTGTCTGTTGACAGCATAAACTATTTCCGTTATTCTAACTCTAGAGTATAGGATATTTCGGTTCTTTTAAGACGGCAGCGTAAACAATTTAAGTTATTGTTAGTGGACGTCATAGGTATTTCGGATATTGTAAGACGAAAGCATAAACTACTATCATTATTGTAAGTCGCTGGCATAGGCTATTTCAGTTATTGTAAGTTTACTGTGTAAACTATTTCCAATATTGTTAGTCGACAACATAGGCTATTTTCGTTTTTGGTAGACCGACAGCATAAACAAGTTCCATTATTGTTAGTCAATAGCATATCTCTCTGACGTTTTCAGTTAAACTCCTTCACTACATCTGATCTTGTTCATTCCACTATCACAGAACAGTTCCTTCTCAGGAAAATCCAGAATTCACTACTCGACTGGGAAATGCGTGACTACAACAGACTTTCCTTAGGCAGAAACTGGATCTGATCAACGTGTTTACTTTGGGGCTGTACAATTCCCTGTGTGTCGGATAATACCCCGCTGCATTGATTCCCATTGAGGGGAGAGTGGGCGATAGATTGGCGAAGTATGTCCACCCCTGCTGTTAGGGGGCAGGAAGGGGGAGGGCGGGGGTGGGAGCCTGACGTCACCGTTGCCAAGACAACCCTCCTTATCAGCTGCTATCACTGTCTCCCTAAAGCTTCCACTCTGGGTCCGGCCACTCACTCCTGGCTTTATTAAATGTAAATGCTGGGTCGATCTTGGCAAAGGGATGGCGGCCGGGAGGTTGATGGACCCTTTAATCATCGGCATTCTAGTTTGCGCAGTGCAGTATGCGCCTTGACAAAGGCATGCTTAAAAACAGCTTCAAGAAACATCTTGCAAGATTCCAGGAAACTTGGTAATTGATCCTCTAGTGAATGCTTTCCTTTAGTGTCCTGTGTTTCACAAGTTCATGTTTTGGGTTTCGCGCAACTCACATTGGAAGGGAGTATCATTTGATGGAAATGGAACCATTGTTGTCTCTCATTTAACTTAACCGTTATTTTTCCTGCGCAGCATAATGGAGATCACAAAACAATATCCTGAACCGATTGGTGTCATGCATGATTTCGTGAATTTACGGACGCTATAAGGGGGCTACAAGGGGCTTGGCGGTGACAACGTACTCTTAAACATATATTATAAAGAACAAACATGAATGTGCATTAGGTTTTGAGTGATATAGTTCGAAAGTGCATGGTTTCATACGAATGATATGCAAATATGGAGGATCATCCCAGTCCACGTGTCGGGCGATAAGACTCGACTGGACCCGTAAAGAAGATGTTCCGGTAGAAAGAGAGGTCTGTAAACACTACCATACTATGCGTCATTCCGAGATAAAGTGGTTAGAAGGAGACAGAACAACAAGATAAACAAATCATGCAGAAATATCACTTGGAGAAACCAGCCGCTTCCAGCCGCTCTGCCTCCAACCGGTCCGCCTATTGGGAGGCTTTGGGTCGTCTGCGCCGGGCGTCCAGGAATTCGTGGCTGAATAGGTTACGAGAGAGTCTACCTTGCACCTTTTATACAACCTTAAGTGAATTGTTGTCTTTTTGCTCAAATATTTGTGGTTTCATTTATATCTGAATATTTCTCTCAGGGTAAATCGGTTATTGAGGTTGCTCTTCGAAATAATTCATCAAATATCCAACAATCCTACTTAAAAGATGACGAAAATGAGTTTCGTTCAAAATTATAATATATATGATATCGCATTTGCAATTTTGTTTGGGAGTTAACAAACTAGATACTTAATTTCAGATAAGGTCCCATTGACAGTTTATGTGTTGAAGCTGAAGAACTCCCCGTGGAGTATAGGCGGCAAATACCGCGTTTTAAATTTTGTCCCAACTCAAAGGCATTAGACCAATCTCGTGTGAATACAATTTTAAATATCATGTTTTTAAATAAATATTCTGTCGCAAACAGAAACCACTTGTAATACGCCTCCTTCAAAATAACAATATTCGTCATTTTTATCAAACACTAATGTACCATAACACTACTCTTACACTCCTCCTCCCTTGGAGAATATAGAACCATCAAATTAATTGCATATATATATATATATTTTACATTTTATGTTTTCTCTAAATTTCCACCCCTCCAGGTCCCATTTTGGTTATTTACAAACACTTACATTTGTTATAAAATTATAAATAACCATTGACTTTAGTAGCAGTCAAAACATTTACATTTTAAATACATAGATATTATAAATATGCATATGTATATAGGTATATATATATATATATATATACACACATGCATATACAAAAGCATATAAATTAAAGATTTAAACGAACCTCATTTTTTGTCCTCCGCTAGGTTGGATCGATGGACATTTAATAAAGTTCTAAAAAGTCTGGGAACACCTTCATCTAAACTTAAAACCTACACAAAGAGGACCAATAATTATGTTATTACTCCTGGAAGTCCACTTAATACTGCTATTGGACCCAGTTAATTTCTGCAGATTACCACTCTTTTCTAGCCAGGAAAGAAGTCAGGATTCCAATAAGTGGCGTTAGTCACAAAATGAATTTCTAACGCCCAGGTGGGACTCGTAACTTCCACTTTTTGGTTTACCAAGTGTATTATTTACGGACATGGCTGACCTGCTGCCCCAGCAACGAGTACAATAGCTTTTAGGCGGACTAAAAATATATTACCGCTTTTTGTAATTCACTTTGGAAATCAATAAATGTCTATATTGTTAAAAAAAACCACGCTTGATGGTTGTGAAAATAGGTGTAACATACAAACGAGTACTCTTTTATTTATAGACTGAATCAATCTTTCAGACAAAAATAAAACATTTTAGATTACTCGAAAAAAAACTTATTCAGCACTCAGTATAGGTAGGTTGAATGTGATAAGAAAACATAAACAAGTAAATTTTTGTGAAACTGGGGGGGGGGCTTAATGCATGATAAATATTATATTATATACTTATATGAAACACTGCAACTATATGCTAATAGTATTCTATTGGTAACACTGAAAATAAAAACACCTGATTTCTAGACAGGTTAATCAATTCTTCAGGCTAATTCTGTTACAGCAAATATCCATTACTTTTTTCGTGTCAATTGAAATGTATTTCACAATTTTACAGAATATTTTATATTTTATTTTGGTTATCCTAGATGAACAAAGAAGGCCTATTTCCCTCCACCAATGCGTTTATTAAGAGTGTACATTCGGAGCACCAGCTTCCTCTTCAGTGCCTGTTTAACACACACGAAGAAAAAAAATACCTTGAATGTCAAACACACAATTAATAAAATAATCAACAAACACAGTAAAAAAGTCCGTCACGCAGGGGCTGCGTAAACTAAGCAGATTTCCCACGTGAAGTTTTACAATAGAGAAATTTCAGAATAGAGAGTCAAACAGTTACGGGAACGGCCCTAACTAGCTCTTGACGAAAACTCAGGACTAAACCCGAAGTTAGCCGATCTCATCTCAGAAGCTGAAAACAGAAAAATGCAAATATCTCGGTTAATATTCAAGATACAGAATAAATGTATATAACTTTATTTATAGTAAATTTAATTTGCAAAAAGATTGATTCTATATAATTTTTCGATCCGACGTATAGTAACGGAAATATTTCGAATTTTCGAAAATCCTCCCCTCTAAACCCCCCCCCTCCCACTGGTCCGATTTCAGCCATTAACGAACATGATCTTTATTTTTGCATAAAACGTTTAAATATCGAGTTTGGTAACGATCAAACGAAAATTGCGACCGCTAGAGCGTTAACAGACAAATATATATATATATATATATATATATATATATATATATATATATATATATATATATATATATATATATAATTTTGAACGGACCTCATTTTCGTCATCTCCTGGGTAGGATCGATGGACATTTGAAGAAATTTTTCGAAACTTGCGTCATGAGTACGACCTCAATAGCTGATTTCCCTTAAGGGAAATCTGCTAACACTAGATAAGACTACAATATAAAATTGAAATTAAAATCTGTCTTAATAATCGCTTTATGGAGGAAAAAAGGCCTTATTTGAGCTTCGAGATAAATTATTTCTACAATTACCAATATCTTTGGAAGAACCTTTTCGCTTTTTTTTTTTATTCTTAAAGCTTCTCAGTGGGCTCTCGATTCTGAATTTGGCAGAAATCAAGCAATCGGTGATAAAGCACTCTACTAAATTCTACTATTTAAAGTGACTGCTAGCAAATGCCTTTTTAGTTCCATCATCACTTAACCAGTGAGCTGTTCTCACCTAAAACAATTATACAATGCCCCATAATAAAAAAAAAAAGCCCTACTGGATTAGCGATATGTTTTTTATACCCCGTCCCCTTTGAAGTTTGATATGATCAATGGATATGAACATTGATCCCTTCTTAACTCAACTTAGGACATGTTTGAAAATTCTACTGGTTACTAAAATTTTTGCCAGAACAGTATTAGGGATATCTTATTCGATCTCTGAGTTCGCTACTAAAAAGTTGTCATTTTCCAGGCAGGTAGTCTAAAAGTTGTACGTACTAAGGTCATAGCTTCATCACACATGAATAACCTGGGATCAGTAAAAACTATTAATGTTTTTTAAATTTCACCGTTTCCGGCTGCAAACCTCCGTAATTGAATACGTTTAAATACTCGAAAGTTTTAAGTTTAAAGCGTCAGTATCTTATGATCACATAATTGTTTCAAGACTTGATAGTCATTATTATACTTTAAATGCAGTGCTGTAAATGGTTGGCTGTAGAGTGAAATATATTATTGACTAATCCCTTGATAAATAGACTATTTACACTTTTTAATGGCATAAAAATAGTCCAGCATTATTAAATACTGTTCATTCTCTTTTACAGCTCATATCTATGGGAAATGGTTGTTTTGTGTTTCTATTCAGTAGAAAATAACTTAGTGCACTTCAATTTTCAAATCCGTTTTCCCCCAGCACAAGAAAAATATATCATTTATTTCAATATAGGTTTTCCAACTTGCCATAGAAGTTGTCTACTCTTTTTTCTATAGTTGTAGAACGGTTTTGGATTAAATGGCAGTATCTTGTCTTTGGCTGTTAAATAAAAATAAGTAGGTTCACACTCTTCAGAATCCAGGAGCCAGCCATTGGCTGAATGGAGTGTTAAGTATATATTAATAAATAGCCGGTTAAATAGAATACTGAAGATAAGGATGGAGTCCGGCTGTACAGAAATAGAACGCTCTGAATCAGAGCTCTGATATATGACTTTTATTTGTAAACGGAAATTTGTTTGTAGGAGTTTGGCAGATGGGCCCTCTCCTTATGTATAAATAGCTACTAATAGTCTCCAGCGCTAAGAAAAGACCATTTCAGGGACGAACAGTACCACGAATTCTTCTAGAGCAGTGTAGGCCGACAAATATACTCCGAGGGGAGAGAGATCGACGCGGGCGGTGGAAAACATTCGACCCAGGGCGCAGCTCCCACAACACATTTCTCTGATAGGAATGCATTAAATGCCTTCTTAGTCTCCGAATAGGCTTACTTCTAGTTTGGAAAACTAATTATTTTGAATTCAGAAGGAATTATGCTGAGGTTAGTGATGAACAAACTTCAAAGGGATTAACGAATTGTCTAAGATATAAATGTGAAATGTTCTGAGTTTCGTTACCACTCAGCATTTTTTTTTTCAAGATTCAGTTGACATTCTCAGTTTTTATACTATATCAACATACTCACTGGACCAATTTCAGTCGGAGATAACTGGAGCTTCATCGAAGCTAACCGCAATAATTAAACTCTCGTTCAAACCCTCGTTGATAAATTCGTTAGCCCTTTTGCTAGTCATTAGCAGATTTCCCTCAAGTTTTGTTTAATCGTTACCAAATTCTATGTATTAGCGTTTTATGTAAAAAGAAAGATCAAGTTCGTTAACGGCTGAAATCGAAACTCACGAGTGGTTTTTAGAGGTGGGGGATTTCAAAAATTCTTAATAACTCCGTTATTATGCGTTGGAACAAATTATTGCTTAGAGCATGTATTATTACAAATGAAGTGTTCTTTAAATGTTGTTATATGTTTTTATGTGTTTTGTTTCACTATCTTGATTATTAACCGAAGTACTTGGATTTTATAGCTTTCGGCTTCAGTAAATCCACACTCCTACTCATCTCATATTAACAATACGCTTTTATATTATGAAGCATTTTATTTGACGCTTAAATACAAAATATTGTTCTCATTGAACATAAACGTTTTTATATAAATGCAAATACGTGGCGTACATGGAAAATCTGCTGAGTTAACGCAGCACCTGCATGAGGTGCTTTTCTCTTCCTCCGCCGTCTGGGATGAAATTGTGTAGGAATTCTAGTCTACATAATATATTTACCTTTCACCAAGGTATTTTTATTTTCCACCACATCAATATACTTTATATTCCTGAAGAAAAATACTAACTGTACATATGTCTAGTCGCTTGAGCAAAAGTAAATGGTAATTTGTCCTATTTTTAATTGTCAAGAACCAATATTCATCATTTCCAAGATGTTCACACCCAAAAAGGCCTCATCAAATCGGGAGAACCTTTCCTAAGGAAACTCAATAGCCAAAACAATAACTTTAACCAAAGTTAAGATGAAAAACTATTTACAAGTGACTATTTTAGAGTGTAATTTAGCCTTTGGTAAACGTCATCAATGTTAACCAGCATTTTATTTTGGAATGTCTACGTTTCTGGTTATTCCACATTGATAAATATTGTTTCGCCTAAAAAAAATTTTTTTTAAGTATTTTATAGAATGGTAATTAACCTATTCCTATTTTAACGTCGAAAACATCAGCGCCTAAAATAACTACTCTCTCACGCCTAAAAGTATTTACAATCAACTTTGAGATGAAGCGAATAATAATTTTCGTGAACTGTGTCCTTGTTTAATGCTGACAATAGGAATATTTATTGTAGCATTGATAAGAGGTCCTAACCACTGATAAGAAAGATTTATGGTGGTTTTAAAATAATGAAAGCACAAACTCTCATCAAAAGGTCTTATCTACAATCAACGTTTATCCAGTGGACATGCAACATTCACAGTATAAGCAAATTAACCGAAATTAAAAACTATTTTCCATGTTACTTGATTAATAGAAATAATACGCTAAATATAGTGTTTAAATTAAATTTTCTGTAATTAATAGGCTCTAAATTTTTACACATCAAATTCATATAAACTATAGTTATGACGTTTAATGCCCGTTAAAAATATTATCTTAAAAAGAGAGAACTTCGTCGCTGAGAGAATTAGAAATGATTAAAAGTGTAGTAGTTGATAATCTTTATTCACTCGCTATGAACTGATCATTATCATTATTTTATGGTTAGTTTGAAGGACGAGCTCAACGACTTGAATGGCTCAGATATTTTATCTCTCTCCAAATATTTGCGTTATACATTTAGGGATCTTAATACGCCTTATATATATATATATATATATATATATATATATATATATATATATATATATATATAAAATTACGAACGAGAATGAGATAACAAATGTAAAATTAACTCGACCAGTTTTGGAGGGCAAAAACATTTAATCTGTTAGAAACGGTGGTTCAGGAAATATTTCCTCTCAATTCTGTCTTACTTGATAAGAGTATGGTGTTACCTCTAAGACTTGGCTAAATATTGAAATCTCTAATTCTGAGTGATGCAAGAATGATACTGCAAACAAGATTAGTTTGGTTTTGACCAACGCAAGGAATCGTTAAAGTAGCCCAGATCATTTCCAGTATTGGTGCATATTCAATTGGTCATCTCGGATGAATGACAGGGAAGCTTAATGGTTTCTCTACAATCAACGGAACGTACATGATTAATCAAGAAATAATGGATTGACGTTTAAATATGATAAAATAAGTAGCCAACATAACGTGCTACTATTTGAATAAGAAGGAAGATTGGGAGATATTCTAGAGGCATAAAACAAGGTAAATTCATAACCTCTTGTATTCTGAATAGAGTCGTTGATTTCGGACAACATTTCATATCCCTTGTCAAAGTCCTTTACGCAGGTGCGGCGTTAACTAAGCAAATTCCCACGTGCGTCACGTATTTTCATTTATCTCAAAAACTGAAAGTTCAACGAGACTAATATTTGGTATTTAAGCTTCGAATAAAATGCTTCATAATATAACTACTTATTGTTAATATGACAAAAGTAGGAATGGGGGTTTACCAATGGCTGAAAACTAAAAAAATGCAAATATCTCTGTTAATAATCAAAATAATGAAAAAAATGTATATAAAAATGTTCATCGTGCATTAAATTTTCTATAAGATTGGACTTATTCTTATTTTCTATCCGACGTATAATAACGGAGATATTTAGAAATTTCGAAATTCGCCCCTCTGACCCCCCCCCTTCCACAGGTTGATTTCTGCCATTAACGAACCTATTTTTTTTTTAATTTTTCTAAATATCAAATTTAGTAACGATACAACGAAAATTGCGACCGCTAGATCGTTAACAGGCAGACGTATATATAAATTTTTGCACGGACCCCATTTTCGTCATATTCTGGTAGGATTGATGGACATTTGAGGATTTTTAATTGAAAATCACTTCATGAGTACGACCCCAAAAGCTGATTTCGCTCAAGGGAAATTGCTAATAAAATCAAGTCGTATGTAAAATTCTGATGTTATAGGTTTTATATAATTAGGCATCCGAAATCCTCAAGAGGATACAGCATATAAGTTTTATTATGTTCGGTGGTAATATGTATTGGTGTAATTTGAGTACAGTCGAAATGTGCACAGCTACATCATTTCGTTTAGGAGGTAATGGATTAATCCTAGATAATATTGAAGACCTGGCGATCCTTCTTGAATGATCAGACATCTTGCAATAGTCGCAAATACATCAATAAACTGTAAACAATCGATTCTTCGAGCCTCCGGACTATTTTAAAGCTGTGTGTATAAGAGTGGGTACCGGGAGGTAGCGAGGAGAATCGGTGAGGTGTCGGTTGAATAATTCACTAGCCGGGCTGATCCCAGGCTGCTTGCACAATCCGCAGAGGCAAGGCCATCACTGTCACCGTCTGGGGCTGCGGCACGGTAGCTGCTACTCCCTCTCAGCTACTCTCCTAGCTCACAATACTCCGTAGATTGCAATTGCCCGAAGTCACAATACTCCATAGACTGTAACTGCCAAAGTCACAATACTCCACAGATTGTAATTGCCCAAAGTCACAATACTCCACAGATAGCAATTGTCCAAAGACACAATACTCCACAGATTGCAATTGCCCGAGGTCACAATACTCCACAGATTGCAATTGCCCAAAGTCACAATACTCTATAGCCTGTAGTTGCCCGAAGTCACAATACTCTACAGATTGCAATTGCCCAGTCACAATACTCCACAGATTGCAATTGCCCAAAGTCACAATACTCCACAGATTGCAATTGCCCAAAGGCACAATATACCACAGATTGTAATTGCCCAAACTCACAATATTCCAGAGATTGTAATTGCCCAAAGTCTCAATACTCCATGAATTCTAATTGCCGAAATACTCTAGTCTCCATAAATCCTAATTGCCCAAATTCACAATACTCCACGAATCGTAATTTCAGGAGGTCACAAGACTGTCTCTCAACCATACTTTCGAAGGCATCTCTCCTTCCAACTGCATTTTGTCGCACAAACACAAATACGGGCGACTTTCTCCATCGACATAGAGGTGAACATTAACATAATGACTGTTCTAAATTAATAATTGGTCATTCCAAATGATTTCTAGACTAGGTAACAAATACTACCTCGAAATGTAACTCTTCGTAAACTGTTTTCCTAGCTGTCTTGACTAAGAGTTGTGAAAACACCTGATCTATTATTCATAATAGTCAGTAACATTAAGGAATTAAAAAGCCTGAGGTCAATAATTAGCATTACGCGATGGATCTTGGTACTGAGGTACTAGGGAACTCCTGAACCATAAGATACGTTCAGTATTCGGAAATGTACTAAGCAACCAATTTAGCAGATGGTCTGCGAGTTTTGCTGAGGAGCCCTTTGAGAAAGATCTCAGAAAATTCCTGGATCAGGGGGATACACGCAGCTTTGTTTCCATCCCGGGTGTGATGAACTGTGTCGCCGATCGAAATGGAGATGCATTCCCTGGAGCAGGACACGATCGGCCCACAGCTGGCCCATACATATCCCAGATGACGCCACGATTCCAAACAGAACCAGATGGAAGGGAGTGCGAGACGGCTTCACCCACGCAACTTGACCTCACGTAGCACTGGCACCTGTTGTCTGCCCATTGTCTTCTTTCAAAAACACCACTCTCCTTTATAATAATACTGTAATATATTTCCCAGATATTGCTCTCACCTTATGGGAGTTATATCCCAAGAATTCCCCTCATAAATGTGAAAGCAGCATTATGTCTTCATACTCATATTTTCTTGAAACATAACTGGAAAACAATGCTTTTATATTACTTATTTGATGAATAAGGATCTCTAAGCGGACTGTGGTTGTGACCTCCGAATAGGCGGGAGTGCAAGGCGCACTTGCGTAAGTGATGTTGCGCAGAATACTTTCCTACGGCCTTCATGCGGGGATATAAATTATTTCAAGGATATTGTCAATGAGAAGTGTAGACTACAAAAAAAAAAAAAAAAAATCAAAGTTTCTTTCTTCCTACTAACTAAAAACTTAAGAGAGAAGAGCTTAAAGGTATAAAAAATCAAAAAGACATGAATTTCGGTTCTGTTGCGAAATATATGTGGAAAGACTTGATAAAGTTAATACAATCAGAAGAGGTAAACTTCAGTCAAATTATGAGTTTATCAATGCTGCTATTGAAAAGTGAAATAAAACTACAGTTAATCTGTTCTTTTCAAAACTGGATGCTTCACTATTTCCCAGTATTCAACTTTTCATATATCCACAATATTTCACCTCTGAACTATTCAAATTTGGTATATTCTTATTTGGAACACCAACTGTGATTTCTATTATAGCTAATTTGGATTGGCGCTTACATCCCCAACAAGTGTTTATTGCCATACTTAAGGTGACTTCGGGACTTTTAAGTGCTACTCACAACATAAATGGCTTCTTGAAAAATCCTTTTTATCAGATCCAGCCCTAGAGTGAATATTGTTCTCGATAGACTGATATTTATGATTACGAATGACGGCGACGATCAATGAATCTCTCGACCATATCCTATTCATTATTCAATGCTCTCTCTTTCTCCAATACCCTAAATACAAATTTAAAATGACGGTTCTAATTACTAAAACTGACACTGCATATGTCAGTTCCCTATAAATACCTAAAATTTTTAAACCCCAATTTACTAATGTTATCAAAATCTTGAAACTTTTAGTTGTCATAAATATATGTCAATTCACGCTATACATTTTGTCAGCGAGGTATACATTTCCTGAAATTGTATGTTGTATATAATAAGTTCTGGGGAAGTAAATAATTTTAAAATATGTACATGTTCTGTGCATAGCATTAACGCCAGGAAATCAAAGCATCAACTTTATAAATTGCAGTGGCAGTCGAACCGACAACACCTATATTAGTTCAGCCTAAAGAGAAATGGCAGGACTAACCTAAGAAAAAGACTCGAAGTAGCCGTGGATCCACAATGGAAGGAGCTGGCTGGAGTTTACTTTGGTAAATGAAGGCTAGGTTCTTTGTGGACTGTAGTGCGAAATGATTCAAATTTGAATTGTAATTACGTAACTTCCAAAGAAAGCAGGTTACTCAGGGTCCAAATGCTATCAGATGTGCACATTTGTTGCTGGCCAGTTTGGGCTACAATAGTTCAAGGTATTCGAAGAAAAATGTATATGTACTGAAGAAGAATACAGAATGTACGGAAAATAAAACTTAAGATCTTTTTCATCATTTAGGATAGTTGTGCATACTGTAGCTTTTGAGGCCTGAAGAAGTGGGACACGTAGTCCTCTTCCTGATTATTTCAAGAAATCAATAAGGATTGATTGAATGTTTGACAAACGTTTTGGGTCGTCGCTACCGCTGAACGATCCTGGAAGAATTGCTTAATCCTCGTTGGGGCTTAAAAGGAATTCGCAACGCCTTGCACAATAAACGTGGTGGCGTATTTGTTTAAGCTTACGTAAACGGCCTTTTTTTTCTTAAGAGAACTATGAATATTTAGATCTTGCGTTACATTGTTCTTTTTTATGGTAGTTTGTTTGAAGTAGTTATGAACGGTTTTTTAGTGAATACTTAAATGTGACGTGTACCCTATCTAGAGCTATAGGATAGTTAAAGATTTAAGGTTTATGGATCTTCTAGTGACTCATTGAATGCAGAAATGAATGCATAATGTTCAGCCAGAAACCAAGTTAATAGAATGTTTCGTTGACTCCACTATCTTATATTGTGCCTGTTCAAAAAAGCCAGGTATTGTTCAAACCTTTTCACGGCCATTCTAGGTGTCGAGCTCAACGAGAGACGACGACTGTTCCGGGCGAGAGGACGGCGTGTCTCGGGCATCGAACTCCCCCCTCCCGCTTAGCACTCTGGTTTATATTTACATTCGAATTAACAGCTGTTTGGTCGCCGCCGCTGGGGCCAGTTTAGGCGCCAACTCCCTTTTAACGCGGGAATCTCGTATCTGGCCACTGGTAAGTCACCCCAAGGTCAGCAGACACTACTGCACTCTCGCCCTCTGCCCAGGGTGACCATCTCGCCTTTCCTGCATTGCCCACTGCAGGAATTTTGTGTTAAATACGGTTGTGTTCCTCTTGTTTGTGTTTTAAAAATGCATATATGCCAAAGTGAACGGCAGTTTTGGCCATCAATAGAATCAATTAAACTACACATGAACTGTTTAAACGTGGGCTAAAAATATCTGCAGATACTTTTAGATAATGCTTCCGATACTGTTCATATACTTCCATATATGAATGAGTAGCATTTTTGTCAAATATAAATTACCCTTCACAAAATTAATGACAGCATCAAGAACTTCTAAATTACGATTTGATCTAAAATAATTTGTCCAACCTGGTCATTTTATATTTGAACCAGTCATTGAATTGTTTATTCAACATAATTGACCCTGTCAAACAAAAAAAAAAACTACTAGTCTGGTCATATTTATGGCTCAGATCGTGATTCGCGTATATTGAAAAACCATGGCTATTTCAGTACTCTATGTATAATTATAACATCAGCACTAATTTAGAGTCAGATTAGTTGCAGTTAAAATACACCATCGTATATTCACCGACCAGTATAAACTATTTATGTTGATTTTATCTTAGTTATTGCATGGTCCATTTCTTGTTATATGAAATCCATAACGAAAGTGCTTAAAGCTCATTTAGGTAACACTCAACACAATTGGTAAGTATATAATTCGTACTATGGTCTACAATTAGAATACACTCTATGAGATAAAACTGAAGTAGTTAAAAATATTCATTCGAAAAGTAAACTAAACCAATATTATTTATTTCTCAACCTCGACTTTGTAATAATAAGGCTAATTGCGACGGGTTCATCTACAGTGTACCTCACTTTTCTAACCCGGGTGGGAACTAAGGATTTTTATTTTGTGAGTTCTTCACTAAATAAATTGCTATTGCGCAGATGAGAATCCTACTCAAAATTATGGGTTTACCAATTAGTTTAAGATTTACGCCTTAACTCACATGGTATACCGAGTCCAGGTACACAAAATCATTAGCTGAAAAAAAAACAAAACCCAAACCTACTTATACCTTATTGACCTTTCAAATAACCAGCTAACTGTATTTATATTGGCCGACATGACCTACCTTCCTCCTTGTATAACTGTAATCCTGTAAATGATTAGTGGGTAACGAGCATAAAGGCTGGAAGGAAAAGGGAGCTAACAGGGTAGATGAAAAGGCTGCGAGGGAAACCATGGACTCTCCAGAGCAACAGGTGCCCCCTCTTTGTGCTGGAAATCTTCAAAAGGAACCCCTTCCTCTCTTGAACTGACCAATCCTAACCAATCATTTACTAACCTTTCTGTCTGTCCGTCGGCTCTATTAGTTCTTTTTCATTCAATAAATGCTAAGTATATGTTCCTGCTTATGAATTTCCAATTTCAAGATTATTGTTCCCTTTCGATTCAAGAACTGATAGAACGTTTTCTAGCAACTCTAAAATTATGCCCCCGTGCGAACTGAAACCTGAGTTTGACCTCTACCAATAAAATGATTTGTAAAACTGTAATGCTGTCAAGAGCAAATCCAGTTTAGAATTTTTTCCCTTTTTTCCCCAAAATGAAAGAAATTTTACATCCTTTCCCATCAGAGTATTCAAATTCTCTTTTCTAGAGTAACCGTCTTGTCATTTTCCTCTCCTTGGCTAACTCTATTCTTAGTAGAGCTTTTTACCTTTTTTTCTCCATCAACTAGAGTTTCTCAATGTGCTATTTATTTTATTTTACCACCAAGAATCATCAAAGTAAATTGAAAATGAAACAATTAAAGTAGCACATACGCATACTCATGTGTGAGTAATAAAGCAGTGTAAGAGGGGGAATGGCACTTTGAAGGAGAATTGAGGTTGCTCTTAGCTCAGACTGGAGAAAAAGGGCAAGGTTATGACGTCAGGTATTGGAGTGATGTCAGAGATCAGTTTCAGCCATGGAGGATATCTATATTATCTAGCCTCTATGGATATTCTATGCCTAAGGATTGGAAACACTGGAATAAACTTCCTTCGTCTTAATTGAAGTTCAAGTATAAATATCAGCATTATGTATTCATCTGATGTTTTCTTCACAAGAACTTCATAATTGATGGAGAATCGCTTACTCAAATTCCAAAAGGAAGGGATTCGCACTATTATAACTTATATGTTAGTCAAATCCTGTTTCACAATTTTTCTCTTTAGCCCTTCAACTAGTCACTTCTTCTAAGCTCTCCTAAGTAAAATTACAACTTTTTCATATTAATGTGTTTTTTTTATGTGACTTTTAATTGAATTTGCCTTCTTTTTACGTAAATAACCTTTTCTGTTAACTATAATTACGTTTGGCATATACCATGTAATTTATAAACACACACATAAGCACGAATGTCTTCTGCTAACACCAAGAACACTATATTCTAGTATGTGTCATCCTTCAGCCCATTCGCACAGGGTTAACTTATGACTAATTTATGTGACTCTTCCTGTGTTCCTTTTTCAGAATGTCAAATCCATAATTGTAAAGGTTAATGAAGACATCATAAGAGCTAATCGTTGAGCATTTCTAGATGATTCAGATTTAATTGTGTAGGAGTGGCGAAGAACTCGAAGGACAGTGATGACAAAAGGTTTCTATTCCTGTTTATGGTCATTATCCTGGTATTGAGATGTAATTAAAACATTACCATAAGGTCATATGCTTTTCTTAAGGATGTCTGTAATTCTTATAAAATTGATGCTCAGTAATTTAGGTGCTTAATCTGTCCTTTAACATAATCATGATTCCGAAAAACAGATTAAATAATTTCTCCAAATCCACCTTTTCTTTGATAATAACCATCACTATATATCGTCCATCATAATTCCGAATATATGGAGGCATCTATCGCCCACGTTCAAACCAATTTGATTTTTTTTCTTTTTAGGAATGGCATAATTCTATAAAAATTCTAAAGAGAAAATAAAAGAATATTTTTAATACATATATATCATAAAATGCCATACCCTCAGTCTCTCAGTAAGCCTTGTCACGTAATTAAAAAGCTCAAATAACGTGTGTGTTTGACATCTTTCACTCTCTTTCTACCCGCACCCATCTGTCTGTCCCTTACATTTTTGCTTTATTAGGTTTAACATTTTGCTTTAAGCAGAGCATAATTATTTAGTTACTTTTAAAACAGAATTATAAGCCATGTTCTTATGAAAACCCACTTCCTTTCATGTAGTCAGACGGAAAGAGTATACCGTCAGTACCTACCTCAAGAACGGATCAAAAACCACTGCGAGGACGTAGCATAATTTGATGCATTACGTTATTCCATCATGATCTGCAGCTCTTGAACCTTTGCCCAGGCCTGCTGTCATTGCACTCTCCTTGATCCACTTCCTGCCCGTGGCATCCTAGGTCTTTATACTACGTGCAAGCCCAGTCCCGCCCGAAAGGTCGTCCCCCAGGTAGGCAAAGTAGGCCGTCAGTGTATAAAAGACTAGCGATTCTCGGATCCTGGACTCTATAGTAATTTCACGGTCCTCCATATAAAAAGCCTGCTCGTCATCTACGACAGGCCGTCTCGGCATATTAACGGTACGACAACTCGTAGGTCCGTAAACAATCGACTACTGTTATCCGATCGATTCACCTTATCCCGTTCCTGGCCAATCCCTGCCTCATCACCGTCTCCCATCTCCCAAAGAACAATGACAAGACTCCCAATTCACGAAGGTCTGACAACCTAATATCCATCCTGATCCAGCTAGCCTCCTCTAGGACTCAGTGGTTATCTTTCGTTCCACTTCCTGGTGGTGACTATGGAAATTGTTACAGAGTCCAGATAAAATTAAATCTTCTCAAGGCCATTCAAACTTCTCTTCACCCAATGAATTCCAACCAAACAAAGGAGAGATTATTAAGTAAGCTAGTAGAGGAATGTTGGGTGCCGGCTAATCTCCAGTTTCTTAATTCTTCAAATACAGAATTTTATTAAGAGTGCTTACAGTTTCGGACACCATTGGTTCCCTTCTTCAGAGCAATTTTATATAGTCGCGGAGCAGGAGATTCATAATGTAGTCTTCATCGAATGCAGGGTTGTGCTCCCTCTAGCACCCTCTATAACCAACTGAAATAATGCAACTAATGATAGTGATTATTAAGACAAGACCTGGTGCTGAGTAAAATATCTAATATTTTTGATGTACACAATTACAAGTACAGTAGTCGTACTGAAATGAAAAGTACATCTGACATTCAAAGCTCTATTCTTCCAGTTTATAAGCTCGTAGTTTTAAAAATTTCCACCTCAAATTCTTCAATGCTATTTGTGAATTCTTAATCACAATTCCATGACTTTAAGTGTTAAAATGGAGAAAGCTTAGTTTCAAAATTATTTAGGTAAGGTTAGCTCCAACATAAAGAGATACATTAAGGCAACCCTTATACTGAAAGTTCAATGTCTCCAAACCTTCAGACAACTTTCAACTCGACATTTTTTTTTCTTAATTAAATATCCAATAAATTCTTTCTAAGATTATTTTTCATCGTAGCTGTTGTCTAAATGTTTTTTCGTAAAATGCAGAATAATTTACCTGAAAACTATAAACCCCATTATATTCCAATCCCCGGGTCTTCATTGACAACAGCTTATTTCTTTCGCTTAGCAGTTTTCTTCGTAAAGTCTCCATCATCGGAGTTTATAAAATCTGACGTTGCACTCCCCAGATTTTCTACTCTGAATTGTTGAAAATTGTACAGTTCTAAAATGTTAGTTCCGGAATCAGAACTAGCTTCTGGACATTTTGGGAACTGCAGGTTTTTGAAATGTAAATTAAAAGAATTGACAACCCAAAATGAACATTGGCCATTCTGATGGTCGTATTAGGCCTGATTCGTTTGGTTCGGTGAAATCCAAATCGGTAACTCGGTATCTAATTCAGTTTCCTTTGAACATTCCACATATGTGACTGGTTAGGTATGGGCTGTGACAAGCCACTTCCGGAGGAAGCCGAATTATCTCTAGCTACTTACTAACGAGTTTCCGCGAATTACCTATGACATTGACTCTGTTTAATCAATGATCCTTCTCCTGGAATCGGTTGTTCACCGTGAATCTGTGACGGAACACCTCCGCATCAACTACCGAATAGCCCATTCTGGGATAGGCAGTCCAACACTTAGGCTAAACTAAAGGTGTCATGACGTTTGGCAATTTAATCGGAATACTAATTCACGCCTCTTCGAGATTGTACATTCATTTAATACCTTCACTTCGCAGAAATTCAATCCAGTTCCAGGGATTCAATCACTCTGCAATGAGTCCTGTCATCCACTGCATTGGTGTTCAATCAATCGAAGATTTCTCAGAACTCCACTCATCCTCCTTCGTAATTCTAGGACATAAAGTTGTTAATCACTTTTGTCTTTCTATGTAAACTCCAGTTCAAAGAGAAAAACCCTGGAAATTGTTGTCCATAATTGGACGATTTTTTTTAATATGATTTCATTCACGTCCATTTAACAATGTTCGTTTTTATTTTTGAAAAAAAAAATAAATAAAAAAAAATAAAAGAAGGCCTTCCCTTTAACGTTTTCTCCGGAAGTTAGCTACCAGATAGCTAAGAACTAATTTCATTTATTAACACCAAATCCCTTTAGATTTTATGTTAGATTTATACAAATTTAAATGTTTTAATATACTGCATAATCCAGGGCGTGAAAACAATCAAACCATAGGACGTTTTTCAGTTTTTAAAAGTTAGATTAGACTCTTTTATGTCTGTCTATGCAAACATATTACACTAATGTAATATTATGCTCAAAAGACACGAGATAAGCATCATTTCTTTTAAATATTTTTCAAGTATGTAGCATCCTCTCAAATTTGAAAATAAACTAGCAGTTTATTTTAGATATTTAATGATAAATTAAAAATAATAGCAAGGTACGTCGAGGCTTCTATATTTGTACTGAATAAAGACTTATTTTTTAGCGATGCAAATAGTTCCAGTCCGACCAATGCATAGAAGTAGTAGAAGACGAAAATGAGGTCCGTTCAAAATTATCCTCCTTGTATAATTAAAATACATTATTTAAACTCGATTTAAACACGATTTAAACTCATAATAATTTAGATGTACTATTCCATAGAACAATTGAACTTATTTTTTGCACGGTTACATAGAGTTACGATTAAAAATACAACTGACGAGCTTAGGTTAGCCATGTGAGTTAAGGCGTTGGCCTAAATGAACTTGGTAATTCTAGAGCCCGGGTTCAATTGTCATGTGGATAATAGGCGTTTATTTTGTGATGAGCACACTAAATAAAATCCTTAATCCCATCCTTGTTAGAAGTGGGTGTTAACCTGTAGATAACCCGTCCCGTTTAGCGTACCGATGGACGTTATTAAATAACAACTTAAATACAACTAAGCCAACCAAAACGTAGTAAATATATAATGTGTCCTTAATAAATATATAATGTTTTTGATCGTGTTTTGGACAAATAAGTAGGAGAGTTGGTTAGTTTACTTTTATTTGACAGCAATGAGAGAAACGCATTTTTAAATTCTTACCAATTAGTTTAAGAAACATAATACTTTATAAGTTTTGACTAATTGTAAGAGGTATAAGTCCTACTGAATATTAGATAACCTCTACTCTTTACTGCTCATTCCAAAGAGGTATAGAGCTAGCTGATTTAGGGTGCGGTAAGGTAGAAGAATGGCAGGCGCTGACTCGCCGATTTCCCCATGGCCGGCCGAGTGTATACCATGCCCTGCTCTATTTAGCCTCCATTCTACCGAGCTTCTTCAACATATCCTACCTACTTCACACTTGCTTAGTTATACAGCAGTTCTGTCATTACTTGCACTCGTAGCGGCATCAGTCAAATCCGTTATTGAAAACGTTGTCTTTTTATTTGAAACTTTCTCGTAGATACACATACCTATCCATATGCACAAATGTTTATTAGAAGAGGGCACCGACACCGAAACATTTCCTCAAATGTCCACCAATTCTACCTAGTAGATGGCGAAAATGAGGTCCGTTCAAAATTATTTATATATATATATATATATATATATATATATATATATATATATATATATATATATATATATATATATATATATGTCTGTTAGCGCTCTAGTCGTCGCAATTTTTGTTTATTCGTTATCAAATTCGATGTATTAGCATTATATAGAGAGGTATAGAGCGGATGAATTTCGATAATTCTTCGTTATTATACGTCGGGTCGAAAAAGTGTATAGAACCAATGTTATTGCAAATTAAATTTTCTATAAATGTTGTTAAATGTTACATTTTTCTATGTTAATTATCAAAGGAGATATTCGCATTTTTCAGTTTTCGACCTTCGGTATACCCCCACTCCTACAGCTGTGGTATTATGAAGCACGTGATTTGTAGCCTAAATACTAAATAATGTTCTCAGTGAACATTCACCTTTTTAGATAAATGCACGTATTTGCATTTATCTGAAACGCACGTGGGAAATCTGCTTTGTTAAAACATAATACTAATAAGTATTAAGATACTTCTAAATGAGCAAGTCAGCAAATAGGTGTAACCTCTCCTTTACTAACTCTTAACTCAATATTGGTTGGTATTAATAAATTTGTTTTGATAATTTTCAATTTGAATATAAATTTTATATATTAAGTTCATTATTTTTTTAACCATTTAGAATACATAAGCACTTAATACAAGAATATTTACTTTGTAAATGCCTTTAGAAATTGTTTTATTGCAGCAATAAAAAGGAAATAACCAAATATGAAAATTAATTATTTAAATTCTGCGAAATTTGTCTTTTCTCTTAAAAAAACAAAAACAAAAAAAAAACATTAATAATCTAACCTTAATAAATCAGAACACATTACAATTCAAAATTAATATTTTGAAGAATCTTTGTTTAGTAAAAAATCATTCTGAATTTTTTGTGGACTTTTATTTAAGAATTTATGCTTGAAATGGATTAACATGCTTAGTTGTTTTTTTATGTTTATACTTTAACTTAATGTTAAATATTCTCAATTAAGTTTTTTTCTTCTTTTTTTTAAATTTATTTCATTAACATTACACTGAATGTAACACTTGTTAATTACTAGGTACGACACAATGAGTATTGCCATTTAATTCGCTTTATTTGATTCTACAATTAAAATTTCAACGAGTAAATAAATAATTGTAGAAGTTAGAGGCGTTGTAGGTTAAATGGCGTTAGATTGTGAAGTAAATGTGTTAGTCTTTTTTAGCTTTGTGAATGATTTGGGTGAATGTGTCAAGGTTGCTTGTGCTATCGCAAGACTGTCCCGTCCTGGATCCGCTCTAGCACAACTCTCTTGACAGCTTCAAAATATTCACAGGTTTTTAAAATGTTTTAGATTGCGGTTCTCTCTATTTTGATTAATAAAATATTATTCTTTTTTATTTTACCTATAAAAATCGTAATTAAAAAATACATAATCCTTCTCCCTTAATAGTGTACTACATAAATTCTTAAATTTTTAGCTACGAACTTAAAATTTGTTCGTCAATTATGTGCACTGTTACATTTCAATGAATAAATCTAAATAATTAATCCGAAGTTTTTAATTATTTAAATGGTTCTTAAAGATTGCATAACAAAACAATTTACATGATATTCTTAGTTTTTTAAATAGCAAGTCCAAAGTTCTTATATATATATATATATATATATATATATATATATATATAGAGAGAGAGAGAGAGAGAGAGAGAGAGAGAGAGAGAGAGAGAGAGAGAGAATATTCACCCCAATACTTAAAATTGTATATAAGATATCTTTAAATAATACGTGTACCTGTAAAACGATGAATCTTAATACCTTTCTCTTGATGTTGACAGGCAGGTTACTTTTTTTCTGTAAGTTTATTTCCTGAATTAAACTAAATTTATAGCAGAATAGATAGAATGAAGTTTATATAGATATCCGTACGAATCTGGCAATCATGTTCACGTACATCACGTCGAGAAATAACTAACTTATGCTAAGCCACGTAATGATAAATATGAGCGTTAAAGATAAATAAATAAATTAAAGTCTTAGTAAGGATAATGAAAGAAATAGAATGCATTGGGAATATATTAACATATCTTATAGTAACATCTGTAACGTCCAGCTGATTATAAACTTTCAAATATCCAACTCTTTCTTTACAGGATTAATCCATAAAACTCCTCCTCGGTAAATAGTGTTAGGATTTGAAAAATTCCAATTCTCTCGTTCGTAATATTTATGTGACTGATCCCAGACTTACGTAGTAAGGATACGAAAAACGACGGTAGAAAGACAAACATAGAAAGAGCTGAAATCTTAAGGCCTAAGACAAATCATTTCCTATTCCATTTAGTAGATGCCTATGCTATATACATATGTGACTTAAAAATTAATTATATAAGGTATCTTATTTGTTTGTGCAATTTCTAAAGAACCTCCTTGGGATGTAGACCATATTCGTTCCAAAATGACAGAGCTAAATGATATATTTATAAGGGCACTTGATTCCCACAAAAATTAGACCAAATGTGACTGGAAGATCCCTACTGATAGTGCGCTAACTTATAACTTGTAGTGTTCAATAACAGATTGATCTGCGAAATTTTATTCAGATTCGCGTACATTGAGGTGTGATGAATAACCGTCCGCCTGGTGCCTACTCAGCCCAGAAAGGCAATTTAGTTACTACTAGAACAATGAAGTCTCCCACAATCTCGGCAGGAGTTCATTTCCTTTCAACATATGATTTTTGGTAGGCCCAGAATATGGCCACTACTATGGCGCTATCGACTCATCTCATAGGAGTTTAAAAAAAAAATTAAAAAATGCGAAATTCATTTTTAGTGGCTCGGGTTAACCATGTGAGTTAAAGCGTTGGTAAACCTAGAGTAGCGAGTTCGATTCCCGCCTGGGCAATAGGACTTTATTTAGTGACGGAACTCATTAAATAAAATCATTAGTCCCACCCTGGCTAGAAAAGGGTGGTAACCTGTAGATAACCCATCCCAATTAGCCTTAGTTGC
Source organism: Riptortus pedestris (assembly GCA_019009955.1). NCBI lineage: Eukaryota > Metazoa > Arthropoda > Insecta > Hemiptera > Alydidae > Riptortus > Riptortus pedestris. The sequence continues at coordinate 103,435,322 of CM032232.1, read as the reverse complement.
ATAAGCATAACTTAATAGGATATGACAAATATTTTTGTTTCCTAAAAAACAATGTTTTACATATTATTGAATAGCTACATAATTATGCTTATACTATATAACTCCATGAATCCATTTTATAAAATCTATCAATTTAATAATTATATATAACAAATTAATTTCGTCAGCAATCTTAATGCCACACTAAATAAATAACATGCACTTTTAGTTTAATGGCTTGCTTTATAAGTTACGGCTAACTTGTCCCCACTTTAAGGCACAATGTACTTGATCATAAATTATTTTTTGATTGATTTTATGACATTGACCTTGTGTATAAAAGCATACTTCAGACACGAAGTTATTAAATTTTGTAATAGATTTTAAACATTCGGGCAGAGCGTTAATGAGTTTCTACTCCTGAAAATGATACGCTATTCTCGAAATGATACGCTATTTGTTTGTGGTTAGGGGATTCCTTGGACGTAGAATTAGAAGCATACTTCCTAAGTTAATTGTTCTTGGGTCCAGGACCTTCATGTCCAGTGCTGCCAACAGTTTTCATTTCCAATTACTCTTTTAAATGACAAAAGAATGTCGCAATCCTGCAACAGTATACGAGCCGCGCAATATTTTCTCTCTGGGAGAAAATAATCTTGGAATTCCATTTGGTCCGTTTTGTTGGTAATAGTTTCAAGAATTGCTTGGAGGTAGTTGGCCGTGTAATTGGTGTGTATATTTTTAAATCGGGCTTATGACGGAGTGGCCGGCTGCATTCCTGAGACGAGCAGTCAGAGGCTCGTGCTGAGGGAACTCCCCCCGCAGATCCGGATTATGGTGGCCAACACCATTGACTCTAAACTCTGCACAATCATCTCCCTCAAGCAGGCAACAAATCAAATACCACCTGTTTTATGCTCTTCGAAAGGGCAACAATTTATATTTATGGGAAGAAATGGAAGGTCACTCAGTATTCTTCAAAAGATTTTGAGAAACAGGATATAGCTAGATGGCTTTAAGATTTAAGTAGGCCAAAAAAGTGGAAAGAATAAGAATGTAAAACAGTCAATGGATCAAAAAATATATATAGTAATACAGACAAAAAAAAAAAATCCGTCACACAGAGGCTGCGTTAACCAAGCAGATTTCCCAAAAAGTAAATGTTCAATGAGAACAATATTTGGTATTTTGACTTCTAATAATGTGCTTCATAATATAACAGTTTATATGACATGAGTAGGAGTGGGGGTTTACATAAGGCTTAAAACTAAACAATGCAAATTTCTCTGTTAATAATGTAGATAATGAAAAAACGTACATAACAACATTTATAGATAATTACATTTTCGATAAGATTTATTCTATACAAATTTCCGATCCGATGTACAATAATGGAGATATTTAGAATTTTCGAAATTCGCCCTTTAAAGCCCCCCTCCCCTCCCACTGGTCCAATTTTAGCCGTTAGAGAACTTTATCTTCGTTTTTAAATAAAACGTTTAAATACCGAGTTTGGTATTGATCAGACCAAAAGTGCGACCACAATGTGCGTTAACAGACACAATATAACTTTTTGAATGGACCTGATTTTTGTCTTTTTCTACGTAGGATCCATGTACATTTGATGAAAATTTTGGAAAATCCCATCATGAGTACAACCTCAATAGCTGATTTCCCTTGTGGGAAATCTGCTAAAATTGTTTGTATAGAAGTTGGCAGCCAAATTGAGGCACAAAACTGAAAAAAAAATAATCATATTATTCAGCTCAAGTCAGAAGAAATAGTTTGTAAAAATATGTTTATGATAACTAATTTTGCAAAAATGTTGGTTGCGTAGAATTTTTCGATCCAAATTTTAATATTTTGGAGTTTTGGTTTCCCCCCTCCCTATGTCCTCCCACACCTACTTCAATGAGTTGAAATTTATATCTGGGTATTTATTACACAAAGCGCTCAGTTATTGAGTTTAGTATCGATCAAATAAAAATTACGGCTGCTAGAGCATTCACACACATATGCAATAGTTATAGTTCGGTAAAAACCGAAGGAGGATTTAATGCAGATACTGAAGAATGGAAAGAAATATAAAAAAAAAAACGGTTAGATGTAAAATAATAAATAAATTGATTGAGTTACGGAAGTCTTAAGAGGGGAAACCGTGAGAGAGAAAGAATATAAGGAAATAATAGTAAACAAACACTGATAGAGTGGGCAAGCATAAATAGAGACTTAGAGAGAAGGAATGGGAGAAACACTGGGTGATTGACATTTAGGTAGTAAGGCAAGAGAAGAAGGTGACATCAGCAAATCAGAATAAGTGCGAGTGAGAGAGAGGGTGTGCAAGTGTATATGTGTGAGAGAGGGAGAGATAGTGACGGGGGAGGGTGCTGCAGGCTGTTGCTGTTTATTGATCAGTGGTGGGCTGAGAGCTACCTACCTCCCTGGAATACAGGCTAACCAATCTCTATGCCCTCCTTGTTTCTCTCTGGGATTCCCTCCCCTCTCTATACAATCTTAACGAATTTATTTTTAGTTTTCACGAATCGATGCCCTCATTGTAACGTTGCCTCAAAAACGAAAAAAAAAAAATCCCTCCTTTAATCCAGTAATAGAAGACCACTTATTAATTCCTTTGTAATAAACTTATCACATTGTGAAAATTGGACTTCTTTTTTTTAATAAAAAAGCTTGCTTTCTAATGACCAAATGAAAGATGTGGCTTATCAGATACATTTTATTTTATAGCGTTTGATTTCTCGATAATGGTGTTCCGAAAGGAGTACTACTGAGCCTCCTTTCATTTTAATTTGTTTAAAGAGAGTTCCAAATCGGTAGACAGAATCATATACGTACAGGAATGTGGATAAAGAAGCTCTAGAAGCACTTGGAAATTCCTAGTTTTACGAAGTTATATTTCAGTTTAAACGGCTAAAAAGAAGGCTTGGAAAAAAAATCGGGGAAACTTATCGTACGAAGTCTGTTATTCTTCCAAAATAGTCTGAATTCGTAATTTCTTGTGAGCATAACAATGTCCTAGGATTCGGTTGGGAATTGCTAAAGTGGACAATGATTAATTCAGTTTAACACAAGATGAATGGGAATATTGAGGCACCATAAGAATGTTGAAGGACCCAATGTAGTCGTCAAAGGTTTGTCCAGGGAATCCAAAAAAAATAAGCTAGTTTTTAGCGATGCTTATAGTTTAATGAAATAAAAATTAGTTCTACAAAGTTAAAATTTAACATTTCTAGGTTGGAAATCATACACCCTATTTTGTTACAAGCATGACTTTTGAGTTTAAGAATTTAAAAGGAAATAGGATTTATAGGAATCTTATATAGAAATATAAGAAAAGTCTGAAACTGTAAGATCCTAATAAACAATCAAAATGCTTTCAGTATTTCTTTGATATCGATCCTTTTCCCAAAGATAATTTACTAGGGTCAAGATTTTGGAAAGGGAATATATTAGTGTTACCACAAAATATTTCTAGGGCAGTCTAGGAATATTTCAGTACCCGAACAATCTCCACCCTTCAAATAACATCACCGCAACTCAAAAGTCGCAAATTGGTTGAATCTGAAAGTCCCTGAATTCGATATATGTCTGATTCACGGAGCTAACTAACGCTTTTGGGTCTCACCTGACTGGAACGAGTTCAAAAACATTACCCCATTAAGAGTGATTGAAGTTCTCCGTAGTAAGCGATTGGTTTTCTCCATACTCCATCGTGTTTTAGGGACCTTTTGCCAGATTGTCGTTCAGGGAAATCAGCTATTGTTGTACTTATAGTTTTTTCAAATGTCCACCAGTGCTATTTAAGGGACGACAAATATAAGGTAAATATACGGATGCTCAATCACAAGTATTTCTGGGAAGGAAAGCTAATTGGTCACAAATGTTCTATACCAATCTTGTAAATAATGTCGTGTCCTGTAATAGTTGTACTCCACATTTTTGTCCTACCTTTAATAACACCCCACTTCTTCAAGATTTTTGCAAAGTGATCACATTTCGAGGAAAAAATTTTAGACTTGTTTACATAAGATAGGACATCGGTGAAAAATAGAAAAGAGAATATGAGTTGACGTCATCGTTGAGACATTTCAGCACACGGGAAGTCTTGTTAGTAAATGCAGCCTCTGCTAGACTGGCTCATATTTCTATTGCAAACGACCAAAATATCGGTTATTTCTGAGCAAGAACTTCAATTTTGTTGAGAATCTCTTGGAGACTCAGATTTGTGAATTACCTACCATTTTTTGAGCATATGATGCCCGTCCCTCATCTTGACACAATTCTCACAACATGTCAGTGGGGCAAGAGTGGAGGGTTGATTAAAGTTGTAGCCTGCATACTCACTGGCTAATGCCTATCATTAGTCAACTTATGCAGGCTTCAGGTTACCGAGGGATGGCTATCTAACAGGTCTGGGGTATTTTTTCCATTCATGTCTTTATTGCTGGATGGTCTGATGTTGAAGCCCATTGCATGTCCTTGTGATTATCTTATTCCCTTGTTCGTCCCCATGGAAATCAGGTTTACCTGTCCACTTTGTCAACTACCAGGTTTAGCCTACAGATGCCAGAATTATGGAAGCTGTAATTGCCCTCAAACTATTTCTAGAATCCATACTGAGGTTATTGTGTTCTATAAATTGTGGGTGTAGCGATGAGGGGATTGTCGTTATGAAAGACGATGTGACCTGGTTCTGACAGGACAGATGGCAGCTGCGAGGTCAGCCCGGCATACTGCACTCGAGCACCTCACCTGCTACATCCTCCCAGTTGGCAAGCCTGCCCACTGCCTTCAGATTAGCCAACATACAGAAATCTCTCAAACCCTCCACTCTGTATTGCCTCATCCATTGTCTCTTAAGGAACATCGTCACACCCGAAATAGTCGGACATTCACTCTAACCTAAAAGCCATTCAATTGAATTAGCATTCCCCCGTGAGGAAAATCTGTTATTGGAGTTCTGCCCATTACGCGAATTTCGAAAGAATGTCTCTAAATATCCAGAGATTCTACCCCGCAGATGAAATTAATAGTCCTTCAAATTTATAAGTATACCTACATGCTTGATGGGGTTTCAATGCTTTAGCGGGGAACTCCGACCCAAGTGGCTAATTAGACCCAAAGCAACAATTTTAAGTTCCTTCAACTAGAAGAAATTGGAGCAGGAGTGGGATTCACAGGAAGTGATAATCGCAAATATAGCTGTTATTAAGCGATTATAGATAAGTTATGAGAATCATATTGTTAAAAAAGTAATACAGTTTAATTTTTGTGTATAAATATATCTTTAAATCGTGAAAAACAATTATTAGATATGTGATTTGTGTTCTGCAATTTTAGCAAATTTCCCCGAAGGGAAATCAGCTGTTGAGGGCGTACTCATGACCCGATTTTTAAAATTTCCTCAATGCCCATCGAGCGTACCCAAATGACGAAAATGTGGACGACCCGTTCAAAACTTTTTTTCTTTGATCGTTACCAAACTCGTTTTATGTAAAAATGAAGATCAAGTTCGTTAACGGCTAAACTCCGACCAGCAGGGTTAAAGGGGAAGGATTTTGAAAATTGTTAATATTTTTGTTATTATGCATCAGATCAAAAAATTGTATAGAGCCAATCTTATTGCAAATGTAATGTTCTATAAACGTTTTTTCTCTACTTGATTACTAACTGAGATATTTGTATTTTTTAATCTTCACCCTACAGTATGCCCCCACTCCTACTCGTGTTGTAGTAGCAATAAGCTGTTATATTATGAAACACTTTATTTGAAGCCTAAATACCAAATATTGTTTTTATTGAAGTTTTATGCTTTGAGATAAATGCAAATACGTGACACATGTGGGAAGTCTGCTTAATTAACGCAATCCCTACATGACAGACTTTATTGCATCCCTACTTATATGATTTTTACTTTGCGCTGTTATACCTCACGTTATGTCCAGCTTGAATTTGAAGTTTGTTTATATTCGTATTGACCTGACCCGACATTCCAACTCATGGGAAAATATGGCTAGATAACACAGTCACTGGGTGACATACTTATTTTAATGTTTTCCATGTTGCACCACAATAATGTCGGTTAATGGCAATAAACCTAATTGTGTGCCTCAGCAATATAAACGAATGAATTATCTAGTAGTGGGATTTCTAATACCATTTAGTAGTAAACAAAAGTCCCAATTAATACTACCAAAGTAATTCTACATTGATGTGGTGGGTGATAGTATCTTACCTGCCCAATCCTTGTCAGTAAGCCATAATCAGTCCCTCATGTAATTTCCTTTACACATGCTTTAAGTTTACAATCTTTATTTTTTTTTTTGTTTGGCGTGTCTACCCTTATGCTCATTAACACCAGACCGTTATTATAAATTATCAATTTCAGAATTGTAGAAGGTATTATTTTAATGTAATAATTAATCAATATTACTATTATTAAGATTATTAATGAATGTATCGATACGGGGAATATAATGTTGGTAGGGTAAAATATAGGATTTAAAACTTTATCTTTTTATGGCGGTACATTGTTCAGTAGTTGTCCTGTAGCAATGTGTTGTTAAAAATGTTTTGCAGTTTGCAATTTTATTATTTCAGGAGATTTTTGTATTATGAAGATTACTCCCTTACTCCAAATTTTTATACCAGTTTTCTTTAATTGATATATACTAATTCAGTGTTCCCTCTGTTTTCCTATACATTATTTGCCATCAATAAAAATTTTTATTTTTTTCAGATGCAGGGTGTCGGAGGGCAGTATGGTGGTGGTGGTTACGGGCAGCGAGGTCCACCAGGGAACATGCCGATGAACGGGATGGGTGGCATGGGCGGGATGGGCATGGGTATGATGCAGTCTGGCCCCATGCATGGTGGTATGATGCCGGGTGCTGGCATGCAGCCTGCAGGAGGACCCATGAAGGGCATGCCTATGCAGGTATTAAACAAATCATAATAATATACTTAACTAGTCCTAAGGCGAAAGGTCAACACAAAAAAAAATTAACACTTTGTTACATATGATTATTGTTTTTCCCTTGTTAACATATGAAAATTGTGTTACTTTTGTTAGCCATGTGAGTTAAAGTGTTGACCTTAATCTCATATGGTAAACCTAGAGTGGCGAGTTCGATTCTTGCCTGGGCAAAGGAAATTATTTAGTGACGAAATTCATTAAATAACATCCTAAATCCCACCCTGGCTAGAAAAGGGTGGTAACCTGTAGATAACCCGTCTCAATTAGCCTGAGTTGCAAAAAGTGGACGTTAATAAATAATAATAACTTTTGTTAACATATGATTTTTGGGTTATATCATTATTATGTTACTCTACACATTGTTTTTCTGTTGTTTTCATTTAGAAATTTTTTTTTATTTATTAACATCCACCTTTTGCAACTAAGGCTAATTGGAATGGGTTATCTATAGGTTACCACCCTTTTCTAGCCAGAGTGGGACTAAGGATTTTATTTTATGAATTTCCTGAATAAATAAATTCCTGTTGCCCAGGCGGGAATTGAACTCGCCACTCTAGGTTTACTATGTGAGATTATGGCCATCGCTTTAACTCACATGGCTAACCTAAGCCCCAGATATATAATTTGATGTTAGTATTATGAAAATTCTCTACTGTAGTTGCATCAGTATTTCAAACTTATTTAACTATGTATATATATATATATATCTATATATATATATATATATATATCTCGATATATATATATAAATACGTCAAAATTGTTAAAATACAAAAAATGTATTACATCAGGAGATTGAAAAAAGTACCATGTTCCAATTCAGACATTCAGAATTAAGTTAAACATTATGTAATAAGTTTGTATTTTATATTTTAAAATATGCACATGGTTTAAAATTATATATTTAAGTGTTTTAAATTGTGTATTTGAAGTCAAAATTATATCTAATTTTTAAGGAGAGAACACTTGTAAAATAATACATGCATTGTAATATGTTTTCTTGATTTATTGGTGGTCACAAGATAAAACATTTTCCTTAATAGATAAGGGGATCATTCCTTTACTATCTCGGGATTTCCTGTTTAGTACTATGCTTAATATTATTATAAAATTGAAGATAAAAATAAGATAAATACACCGTTTAAAAAAGCCTTCTCTCAAAACAGTACAAAGACTACTAAATAAAACCAATGAGATTCTTCATACACTGAATACACTCAGATTAAATATATTCAATATTTTATCTACTAAGAAGAATTGAGAGTAATCAAGGACTATGAATCTTTTTAATTCAAAAGCGTTGAGTGAAAGTAGGGGAAAAAATATATTGTTCGCGCAGTTCATTTAAAATTTTGACTCTTGGGTAACTCTAAAAAAAGGAAGAATAAAATAATGCATGTGAGTAAACCCTTGCAGAATAATGAAGGGAGGGTAGACATTATGTGTGCTATAGCATTTCTATTTAACATTATAATGCAAAAATAAAATATAAATACTCTTCATCCAAAAACCGCCAAAATTACTGAACTTGGAAATTTTTGTAGTCCTTTAGTCTGTTTTAAAAAAAAATTAAGTTTCTTCTGAAACAAAAAATATCATACTTTAGTAAAATATAAATAAAAATTAAAATGTGAATTAACGTTTTCTACATATAATAATTGAAGAAACGATTTTTAATTCAAAATTAAAATTCATTTCTTTTTCCCTATTTATCTATACATCATGTCATTAGCCCAACAAAAGGGGTGAGTGACAATTTAAGTTGTTGTTCGCATACTGGCAATCCTTGTGTCATCATCGGCTATTGGTTATGGATGCCTTTATTTTCGGATTGCCTGATGTAGAGGGTAAAGAGAAACTACATGCCCCTTTAAATAACATAAAAATAAATTTACACATGGAAATGCTATCTTTTGTTGATAATGAGAGTATAAATTAGTTACTTGACAGGAAATTTTTCACATTGTTAGACTTATCCCCACAAGTGTACTTTGGTTAGTGTATAAACTAAAAATAATTGTTAAAAACTAATTTATATGTATATATATATATATATATATATATATATGTATGTATATAAAATTAAAAATGTCCATGTTTCCAAATAGGGGGGTAATGGAGGGCAGGTGTACCCGAGGCGGCTTGCTCCATACCCCAGTCCTGCGATGCACATGAACCAGAAGAGAGGCCAGTATCCCAGCCCAGGACCAGCCCCCAACATCCAGCAGCCTTTCCCACCAAACACTAACCCACAGGTAATATATTATTAATTCGATATAATATATTTTATATTATCAGCCAATATTCATATACTCCTATTATTCTCCGGAAGCCTTATGCATTTGTAAACTTTGAATTTTCAATATCTCTCTTGGAACTCTTTAGGAAAAAAAATATTCATACTTTTCAGTGGTTCACTTGTTTGGAGAATCATATTGTAACATAGCTTGAAAAGCGAAATTCTTGAGACAGAGAGATGAAAGTATCCATCAACTCTAATTCATTTTTATTTCTTGCAGTGCATGTTTTAAATTCATAAACTTCTTAAGAGGAGATTCAATTTTCGAAATAATTATATTTAAAAATTTTTAATTTAAAAATTGTTTCATTATTTTGAAGTCTATTTAATGAACGCCAAAACAAATCTATTAGGGTGACCTATTTGAAAAGCTTTGACCCCAATGAGTTTAGAGTTTATATAATTGTTACTAAAATAACACAAACATAAAAGCATCATAAACTTTTAGATGGTGTCATACCTGGTAAAAGCAATAAACCTCGTATTGTTTGCAGTTTTATCTCTTTCATTGTGTTCAAGATGTCAATAAATCTGAAGGAGAGTGATCTCATTATTTCTTGTTTTGTATTCATATTAGTGATATTTTACAAGAAGCAAAAAAATAAAATGATATTGCCTTTATAGCTCCATACCATAGATGATTTATTCTAAATAAGTTTTACACCACTGTTATGCTAATCTTTGATTGCTATTTTTATAACTCATATTTAATTGCCTTGAAGATAGGAGCTTATTTTCAAGGTAAAAGTACAAAAACAGCCAAAATCTTCCACTATAAAATATTAGCGTGTTGTGCTTTTGATACGTAACACCTCATCAATGAGCTGGATGAGCTAAACTATCTAGCTTCTGACTCACATATCTCTGAATATTATTGTAACATAATTTGTATTTGATACATCTACTTAAACTTTTTTCCCTCCCTCTCATTGGTCTCTTATCAATCGAAGTTTGTAATGGCAAAATGTGAAACTAAATATAATAAAATTTGGAGATTCAAAGCTAATAAATCTATTACAACTGCATATTAAAATAATTGTGCCCAAAACGGGAAGAAACTGTAAAAGAAAGTCCTTGTTTTATTGGGCTTATTAGTAACAGGGCTTCTAATAGCAATTGTATCACAATAAAACAGGCTGGGGTTAACTGCTCTTTAGACCATTCACAATTATTTACTTATTTATAACTTATGTTTTAAGCCATCATTAGTTTTAGACTTAAAATTTATTATTATTAAGAAATCTTTAATAGGCATATATATATATATATATATATATATATATATATATATATATATATATATATATATATATATACTTGCCTGTAACCAATCAAGCGGTCGCAATCCGCTTTTGATCATAACCAAACTCGATATGTAAGCATTTCATACAAAACTAAAGGTCGAGTTTGTTAATGGCTGAAATCAAACCAGTGGGGGGGGGGGTTTAGAGGGGAGAATTTTGAAAATTTGAATTATCTCTGTTATTAAATGTCGGATCGAAAAATTGTATACAACCAATTTTATAGCAAATAAAATGTACTATAAATATTGTTATACATTTATTCTCTATCTTTAGTATTAACAGAGATATTTGCATTTTTTAGTTTTTGGTCTTCAATAAACCTGTACTCCAACTCATGTCAAATAAACAATAAGCTGTTATTATTATTATGTTATCTGAAGGATTGAGAATTCGTAAAGCCGATTCTCAACCATCCTTTACTATCATTCAATAACTAACGGCTAACCAACAACAGTAGATTATTTTTATTATAGTTCTTATAGTTTTATTTATATTGAAATTTTTTTTTACTTATTTTATTGAGATGAAAATAATTTATTTTTTAATTTTAAATGACATTTGTTCTGTTTCAGTATGGTGGCGGTTATGGCGCTAGGCCGAACTTCCAAGCACAGTACCAGCAAGGGATGTTCCCAGCTTCAGGTGGTGGTGTCCGAGGAGGGGGTATGAGGCAGAACACCCCTCCATACCAGTACCCCTACCAAGGGGGTGGTTTCCAGGAGCGAGCTACCTACCAGCACAGCCCTATACCTGGCAACCCTACGCCACCACTCACCCCTGCCAACACCATGCCTCCATATCCAGACATAAAGCCTAACTTCAACGACCTCAAACAGCCCATCATACCTCCAAGTGAGACTTAACTCTTTATTATTTTTTATTAGAGATTTTCTCTTAAGGGAAACCAGCTATTGAGGTTGTACTCGTGATGTGATTTTTGAAAAATTCCTTTGAATGTACAACAATCCTATCCAGGCAATGTCAGAATAAAGTGTGTCACACAGAGACTACGTAAACTAAGCAGATTTTCCACGTGAAGTTTTACAATAGATAAATCTACATACTGTTAACACAGTACAAAAAGTAAGAAATATTTCGGTCAATATTAATAACTATTTTCATAACCTCCCAATGGAAAGCATCTGAATTGTAACAAACAGGTCAGCCAACCTTTCAGAGCTGAACAGATAGATAGAAATAGTCAAGACTGAAAAGAAAAACGATTACTGAAATATATTAGAATATAAAATATTAATTTTATTGAAAAATATTTACTATATCTATTACTGTATTATAGAATGAATCAGAATAATTTTGATCTCAATCGCTTAAATTTTAGTAGTCCAAGTACTTAAGATGGGGGGGGGGTGATCAACAGAGCATATTTGCATGTATAATAAACGTCTTTAAAACAATATTCGGTATTTAAGCTTTGAATAAAGTGGTTTATTATATATAACAGAGTATGTGACACAAGTAGAGGTGGGGGTTTGCTGAAGGCTGAACACTGAAAAATGCAAATATCTCGGTTAATATTCAAGATAGAGAATGAATGTATGTAGCAATATTCATAGTACATTTAATTTGCATTAAGATTCGTTCTATATAGGCGCATAGTAGTGGATATATTTCGAAGTGCCCCTCCCACTTGTCCGATTTCAGTCTTTCTTACTTTTTACATTAAACGATTAAATATCGAGTTTGGTAACGATAAAACAAAAAGTAGGACCACCATTCAATTTTATTTATAAATGAAGACATATTTTACTGAAATATCAGGGATCTGCCTGTTTTACTATATTATGCATTAATGTTTATTTATTTTATTGGAACAAAAAAAATAATCTGTAATTACTTTAATGTTTTGCAGAGGATGATGAGCTGAGGTTAACGTTCCCCGTCCGAGACGGAATTATCCTCCCTCCCTTCAGGCTAGAACACAATCTAGCCGTAAGTAACCACGTCTTCCAGCTGAAGCCCACAGTCCACCAAACATTAATGTGGAGGTATGTATTACAAGATTGTTGAAATTGAATAAGATTTCATAAAATTTGAGCCAGTTAATTATTGTATATTGTTATTTAAATTAAAATTTCACATCATTGATAGGCAAGGAGACTGCCTAAAAATTTATATCATAGTTACTAATTTGCATACTAAAAAGTCTAAGAACTCATAAATATAATGAAGGATAAATTTATTTTTACTGATGATTTCACAATGCGTTTATACCTTATGTAAAGAAAGATTTAATTTAATTGACTATTTAATTTTTCTTTTGATCATTTTTGAGGAGGTAATTTTATTATCATTAGCATCAGAAAACAATTAATTCTTTTCATAAGATGAAAATTATATTTTGATTAACACGTCAAATATCAATAGATACTCAATGGGGAAAAATGATCCATATCAGTTATGGATAAGTTATAACTGGCACGATTCTTTTATCCTATGCGGTATTTACAGTAGATTATTTATTGTAATAATTAAAATTTGTATCTTCTGGCTTGGTCAGTTATGGTTACGACTGATGACATGATCATTTTAAAGGAAGTTAGGGCTATTTCAACTATATTAATGCAACTGTAATTATTATATCACACCAATCACTTCAAGTTAAGAATAATTATTCATTCAATTCATTTTTCAGGTCTGACCTCGAGCTTCAACTGAAGTGTTTTCACCACGAAGACCGTGCAATGAACACCAACTGGCCAGCAAGTGTACAGGTCTCCGTAAATGCCACCCCCCTCTCCATAGACAGGGGGGAGAATAAAACTTCCCACAAACCTCTCTACCTCAAAGAGGTTTGCCAAGCAGGAAGAAACACAATACAAATTACCGTCTCCGCCTGCTGTTGTGTAAGTTTATAAATCATATTAGAGATTGAAATATTTATATAATACCTTGGCACTTTTCATTTATAAAACTAATCGATAGATTGTCATAAAAATGATTTGTTACCACATGCCTTGTTAATTATCCATTACAAAAAGAGCATTTTATAGAAAATTAACTGTTTCCTGTCAATGGTTTCACATAGAAAAATATACCCCTTCCTTTTTTGTATCTTTCTTAAAAATATCCTCTTAATTCAGTCTTTTCTTCAATATGAAATAAGTGGTGGTGTTCAGTCGAATCTATGAACTGACCTCTGAGTAATTATCACCTTTGATGGAACTAATATAATCCTAGTTCAGTCATTTTCATGAAACAGCAGTAAAATATGATTCAGAAGAAAATATGAGTCATAATTGAGAAATTTGGGATTCATACTTCAAATCAACTGCTTCACAAAGAAAATTACATTGTATAAAACATGTTCAGTATTTTTTTGCCAAAACCAAGAGCAACTGCTGACAAAGAATAAAAAAAATATTTCTCCTGATTCTGTTCTGCCATTCTCTTATAATAGCAAAGCTGTAAAGTACATTTCCACTCCTGATTAGAAAATTTGATTCCCTTATTGCCTGTATTACACTTAAGACAGAGAAAATGTAAATATTAATAGTTCATGGAAATCCATCTAGCCATTTTTAATTGAAAGAGTAACAAGGAGACAAGGAATCCAGTGCTGGATTTTAATATGACTATGTCGTGAAAAATGAAAAGAATTTAGCAATGCCAAATTTGAATAGACTTATGGACATATCTTAAGAGTTTTATTTTTATAAACAAATGATCAATTTTTTTAAACTTCTAATGACAAACGTAATTGTAAGAGCATTTTAATTGTTTCAGTCTCACCTATTTGTGCTACAACTGGTGCACAGGCCGAGCGTGAGGAGCGTGCTCCAAGGCTTGTTGAGGAAAAGGCTCCTAACAGCCGACCACTGCATAGCCAAGATCAAACGTAACTTCAGCAACACTTCCTCCACCAACTCTTATAACTGTGTTGATAAGGATGGTGTTGAACAGACTGCCTTAAAGGTATTTACTAATTTTAAACTTGTAATATGTATTAACCCATTTTCAGCTTTTCAGGCAGTGCATAAGAAAAGGCACACAGTTTTTAATATAAGTGAGTTAGAATCACTACAGAAAGACGTGAAGTAGTCCGAGACATCACAGTTTGAACTCTTGAATTAAAAACGTACTCTAAAGCTTAGTTTATACAAAATCCTAAAACAAATTTGAAAATCATTTGTTATCACAATTATTATTTGTTATTTTCTATCCGTCAAATATCTGCAAATAGATGATTGGCATGAAATGGAATATGCACAGTCGTTTTCTTTATTGGAGCCATCAAATAGTGCTTTCCTTAATTAAAAAGAAGTAAAATGCATCTTGTAAAAATACTGAGCATTACTATGAACCACAATAATTAACAGATAAAATTCAAAGTGATAAGTAATAAAGTAAACAAATATTTTGAGTTAAAATTGTTACATTGATTTTTTGAGGTCAAGCTTAATAATTAAATAGGACATTTAGAAAACTAGAACATAAAGAAATTAATACCACAACACAAAACATTTTAAATAATAAATTGATTTGCACTGTTTTTAATTGAATGTTTCCTGTGCTCATATTAACCTTAGTAGCATAAAGTGGGCCTTAATAAATAACAAAACTTGTTTATATGCATATGCTATAGAAATCATGGTCCATTTATTCTAAATCAGTGAAATGACAGAGAAAATTGAATCATGCTTTGATAGATTATCTATATAAACTTCTTAAGAAAGTCTATTTTGTATTTATTTTAAAAATGTGGGGTTCAGGATAGCTGCATTAAGACATTGGTCTTAATCAACGTAGTAAAACTAGTCATGGGTTCACTCCTGTCTGAGCCGTAGAACACCATCTTTTAAAAACTCAATGGTCCATTGTTATTTTTGTATCCCCCGTTCTCTCTAGAGAATCAAAGGATTAGTTTCAGGAAGAAATGACTATTTAATACCTAGGTACTATAATTTATTTAAATTAAGAAATATAATTGTTCACCTATTCTTTTTCAGGTTTCTCTGAAATGCCCAATAACATTCAAAAAGATTACACTGCCAGCACGAGGGCATGACTGTAAACACGTGCAATGCTTTGACCTTGAGTCCTACCTTCAATTGAACTGTGAGAGGGGAGCTTGGAGGTGCCCAGTTTGCAAGTAAGTACTTCTCAGCGACATTCATATTATTAGAATAAATCTTTTATTTTTTCTAATATAAGATGTAGATATCTTTAGGATTCATATACTTGGTGTGACAATTGTCCAGACTAGTTACAACAATTTTTTTTAATGAAAACTGGAAGTAACTTTAGGTCCGCCCCCTTCAACAAACTCTTCTTCCCTATCTCCACCGTTCAAAGCAGTGCTGCACAAGTCACCTTTTTCAGCAAGTCTGCCAATGTTGGCTTACCCTCTCCTATTCACTGAAAATGTGATCCCTTCAATACATTTTTTCTTTTAGAAATAGGTAGAAGTTTCATGGTGTTAGATCTGGTTAGTACAGTAAAACCTCAAGCATATTAATGTGTTTGCCAACCAATAACTCTTTCATAAAGACTGCATTGTATGCCTGGGCAATGCATTGTTCCTCCACAGATCTAACCTTTTCTTTCCTCACTCTTTCTCTAAGCTTTCTCAGGACCTCAATTCATTACTGTAGTAATGTTTTCATCAGTTAAAAATTGGATTACTTCTCCGAACACCTCCTTTAACAATTTAAAACATTCTGCTGTTGTTTTTTTTTATTTCATGAGGAATTTCAAATTTATGTGGTACTCGATTTTCGAGCTTAATCAGGGCACTTTGGCACAGCGAAGTCTTGCCCAAACAAGGATGAAAATAAACTGAACTAGATAGAAGGCGGAATAATGAGGTGCCACCTGCAAAAGAAGCATCAAGGTTAACTATATTCCATTTCCACTCCTCCGCACCAAGCCTAATGCTAGGGCATGCACAGTCTGGTTTTATAATTGTCACACCTTTTTACAAATTTGAGCCAATAATATTCTGTTTTCAAACCAATATTATGTTTCTAAATACTGAAAATAAAAAAAAAAAATCCAAAAATTATATAACATTACAATTTTAATTTATTAGTTTGCACAGAATAGCCCAAAGTGTTAATATCGAATTATTTATGGATAGATAAGTGGAAACTACAAACACTATTTCAATTCCATACTTATGTTAAAAGTAATAATTATTGTTCAAAACTCATTTTCTACGGAATAAGTGGTTTATTTTAAACATTTAACAAAACATCCCAGATTATGATATAGTTGTAGCATAAACACTAGCCTGATTGAGTCTCATATGAAAGCTAAAAAAACTTCCTAATCCAAATACTGATTAGTCATATGTATATAACTTTAAAATATGTTCTATAATAAGAAACAATTTTAGTTAGTAAATATCTCTCATAGAGATGGTATATTGTCTGAATTGAATTTAAATTATAATCAATAATGAACTAGTATTTATAATTTCTTAATGGATTATTTTGAAAATGCTTTGAAGGTGATAGAAAATTCATCTGATTGCTGCAATATGGTATACTGTCAGTATAAAGTTAATATATTTTAGGTTTTTCTTTTATCAAATTATTTTAATTAATATGTCTTGTGATTTTTTTCTTACAGTAAACCTGCTCAACTGGAAGGACTTGAGGTCGACCAATACATGTGGGGTATTCTCAATACTCTCAATACATCAGAAGTCGAGGAGGTTACCATTGATGCAGCCGCCAATTGGAAACCGTCTAGAGGTCTTCAAGGGATCAAGGTAAGCATTCTATACTAAGTATTTCTTTAGTTGTTTGAATTTGTTTGCCACTAGTCAACTACTAATATTTGATATCTGTTATTTCCCTTTTACCATACAGATATAAAAATCATATGAAGACATATTGTCTGAAGTCTTCTCTTATCCTTACTCAATTAATGAGCTGTTCCTTTGTTTTATCCTGCTGTTTTTCACGATATTTATAGCATTTTAATAATGATTTTGTTTCAGACGGAAGATGAAGGTCCTGAGTCATGCGGAAGCAAGAGGCTGAGCAACAAAGCCATGTCCCCTGGAAGTATGACCCTTCCTACAATGAATAACTGGGACATGAGTCAGTCTATGTCTCCGTACATTCCACCAGATATGAACAGTGAGTATACATAATAAAGTCATTAAATACTTTTTTTCCCCCTTTTATAAATGCATAAAATTAATATATCCTGTTGTATCATAGAAAATTGATCACTCTTAGCTTTTTTGTACAGTAATTTAATATTTTTCATTATGATAAAGCAGTCGTCGGCATACTCAGTTGCATTTTTTGAATCATCCCTGTGCTCTTGACAGGGATACCAATAGCACAGTGTCATAGTGAGATTAAATTTTTATTCAAATCTTCCTTCACAATATCCTTCCATTTCTCCTTTAGTTTGGTCCTAAATAACACTGGGTTCCATACCATAATTCCTGCTTCTCATTGCATATTCTAACTGTCTCCAAAAATATAAGTTCCATTGGTAGAGCCTACATCAATTTTAAGTATCATATATTATGTCCCAAAATAAAGGCTTAAGACTATATGAAATTAGTTCTGACAACACAGAGCTGCTGTCGTTCTCCTTCCTTAAAACAAGAAATTTGGGCTCCTCTTCATTATCACAATTTTTCTTACCTCCTCTTTCAGGTTTCAGAATGCGTCCTCCATAGCCTCAATAAATAGTCCTTGCAAAGATCACATCATATGTATATCAAAGTACTCAATCATTCTGTGATAAAATATGTTTCAGTTTAGCTCATGCCCTTTTCATACTATTAAAAAGGTGTAGGGTTAATCAGTTACCCTGCCTATGGCTCGAGCAAACTGTGAAGGAGTTGTTAACTCTTTAATTTGCCTTAACTCTACTGTTGTGATCCTTTGTAGTAGATATAAATGTATCAACTGGGATGGTATATCCAATTTTTGCATGATATGGACAAGCTCTTTCCTAATCACTATGACAAATGCT
Source organism: Riptortus pedestris (assembly GCA_019009955.1). Classification (NCBI taxonomy): domain Eukaryota; kingdom Metazoa; phylum Arthropoda; class Insecta; order Hemiptera; family Alydidae; genus Riptortus; species Riptortus pedestris. Next base: position 103,416,784 of record CM032232.1, on the reverse strand, counting down.
GACTTAAAATCAAATAAGGGCATCCACAATCTTATTCCTTCTACAGACTGTCTAAGGACAAATATTTGATCAATCATAGTTTGTTTTGTATATTTCTTTTCATTTGACCGGAGTGAACTAAGGTACTAGGTTGATATTAATATAGTATGATGAAACCTTAGTTGCAGATTGGAATTTGTGTAGACATATTTAACATATTAAGAACATAGGTTTTAGACAGCATGTAAAGGACTGATTTATGTTTTAATTTATATAATATAATATAATTATTAATTAACCTCTATTCCTATAGGTATTGCAAGTGGTTCTATGATGAACTCAAACGGGCCACCACCTTATCCAGCAGGTTCGATGGGCCGTGGCTATGAGTTCAACCCTGTCACAACGAGTAGCTCTGACTTCTCTACGACTCCCCTCTCACACCTCAATGACAGCCAGCCTCCACTCGACCCACTCAATGCTATGGAAAAATCTCTCAATGAACAGGTAATTTCTACATTCTCTTAAGATTTCCAAAGTTCTAAAATAGCACACTGATGATGATGATGTCATCTCACATACTATTCTCTATTTCAACTGGAAGCTTATGTAAACAGTATTTAAGGGGGCTCAGGGTGGCCATGTGAGTTAAGGCATTGGTCTTAATCTCACATGGTAAACCTAGACTGGCGAGTTCGATTCCCACCCTGGGCAATAGGAATTTATTTAGTGACTGACTCATTAAATAAATTCCTTAGTCCCACCTTGGCTATAAAAGGGTGGTAACCTGTAGATAACCCATCCCAATTAGCCATAGTAGCATAAAATGGATGTAAATAAATATAAAAAAAAAACAGCATTTAAAGTTTAAACTGGACATTAAGTCTATGCTGATAAAATATGCATAAAATTCATTCATTGATGTCACTGTCCATTTATTCTTGTATCTCACTTAGTAAAAATCCTTTTGAATACATGGCACTCAGTCTTGGAATAAAGCATTTCATGATACATTGATAACTTGAGATGAAGAGAATTGGGTGGTTTACTAAGGCAAAAAATTAGAAAATACAAATAACTGTTAATTTTTGAATTGGAGAAAAATACATACAAAAACAATTGTAAAATATTAAATCATAAGATATTTAGAATCATGTTATTGTTGACCCCCATTCCTCCTAGTTCAATTTCAGCCATTAACGTTCTTAACATTAATAATAAATTATTATGAAAGTGTTAGTGCTGAGTATTAAAGAAAGGATTCAAAAGGAGGAGTTTATTTATACGGATTATTTTGTATTTTCTCTATTGAATTGTTTTTTAAAAATAAAAATGGATAAGATCATTTTATTTCAAAAATTTAGTTCTTGAAGTTGCAATAATATTTGTATGATTTCAGATGCCTCACACACCCCACACGCCGCACACACCTCATACACCCCACACACCAGCAGGGGCGGGTAGCGGCCCTCCAAGTGTGCCTCCACCTCCTGATCCCAATCCTTCAGACGACATTCCATCGGACCTCAACTTTGACCCTGCAGCTGTCATTGATGGTGAAGGACAGGGCCAGGAAGCTCTCAATGTATGTATATGTTTTATTCATCAATTTTTGTACTGTTCTATTTACGGAAACAAAGAAAGTACGAAAAACTCACTTAATAACGGAAATAACATGAATTTTCTAATTCCCTCCCTCTAAAAAAAAAACCCTTCCTCTTGACCTTTTCAGTCATTAATAAATGTGATATTTAGAGTTGAATGAATCATTTAAATATTAAGTATGGTATAGAACAAATAAACATTATCAAGTCGAGAAATAAAATCTTATATAATGTCATGGCTCAATGTATTTGCATGAATCTCATCTAGTAATAAAGATCTGTTAAAAATAATATTTGGTATTTAAGGTTGGAATTAGATGTTTCTTGATATACTTATTTCTATAGTGCGACGACTAAAAGTGGGGGTTACTAAAGGCTGAAAATTAAAGAAGTGCAAAAACTTTGATTAATATTCACTATATATAAAACATGTATAGCACATCAATTTGCAATAAGATTGGCTATATACAAGCTTAGGATCTTGCCAATAGTAACAGAAATATATGGAATTTTCTTTAGTTTAACATTAAGCATTTAAGTATCAAGTTTAGTAATGATGAAACAAAAATTGTGATCACTAGAGTGTTCAAAAATATATACCTACATATACATCAGTAATTCATTATGAATAAATTTATATACATGGGCATGAAACATCTCGGGGTTTGTTTGTTTTTATCAATTATAACTTAATTTTTAACCAAAATGGAGTTCTCTGCTTGTTGAGGCTGGCACGTCATTATTTTAATTTTCAGTAGACACTCTTTTGACAAATTTCTGCTGTCTTTTAAAACATAAAAAAATAACTAGCTACTAAACAAAATGATGAGTTAAAATAAACATTTCAATTAAATAATAAGACATGAAGGTACAAAAATGAAACTCATTTCCTAATTAATTCTCTCATTTATGCCTGGAAATTAACATACTAATTCTGGAACAAGGTACGTAGACTTAAACATCATCCAAGAAATATTTTTAAAAAAGTAGTATAAATAATTTATTATTATATTTCACCTATAAAAGTAATTTAATGGCTAAAATGTCATCCATAATCTATCAAACCATTTCATTGTAGAATTATTGTTAATTCGATTTGTATAAAGTTCTCTTAAAAAATGTAATTAAGTTGAAAATTCATTGAATCTTATGAAAAATATATTTCTTCGAATGCTTTTCTTAAATTGCAAGGGAATAAAATTAATAATTTTCAAAATATTTATATGAAAGACTATATAAATTAAAATGTAAATGATGAAAATGATAAAAAAAAAAATTAAAAAAAAATTGATAACAATAATATATTTTAGAAAGGAATCAGTGAAATTTTATGAGGTTTTGCAGAAATGTTATGCCATAGCTACATTTAATGTATTTTGTGCTTCCATTTTATTTGATCTGTTATGAGACTAATGACGTTTTCTGATGGCACCAAATAAAAAAGAGACACCTTCCCGTCATGTTGTTTTCTTGTACCTAGTTTCGATGACACACACCCTCCTAAGCCTAATTAAAAATCTGGGAGAAACCTACTCGTAACTGTTCGAGGTTTCCACTGAGTCTGGTTCCTATCTGCCAAGAGTGCCGACAAATATGACATCCAAACTCAGATTGGGAGCTAACAGAAGGATCAGGTTTCTCCTTATTTATTTATTTGGTCTAGCGTTGGCAGGATCACACTGAAACTCATTGATAATAAATAAATTGTCTAAAAAGTAAACAGCTAATCCAACAAGTTTAGAAAATTGGACACAATTAATAAGTTTGTCAGGATAATTTATTCTGACATATAAGCAAATCTGTTAAGAATGTTCAGTATGAATTTGTATTATTACTGCTACTTTCTTTTTATATTTTACTTACTTCGTATATTTTATTTATCATTTATCTATTAGACTTATTATTTATTTATTAATGTCCAATTATTTGGTGAACTTGTTGGATTAGCTTTTTTCATTGAGTCTACAACCAAAATTTGTAATATTGTAGTTTTTGGTATTGATGACAATCAAATGGTACAGGCTGAGCATTGAAAGCTTGCTTGTAAAATATATATGAGGTTGTGATAAATTGGAAAAAGAAAATTCAAAAGAATATTTTATTTTTTCACTTTTGAAGAAGAAACATTTTTTTTAACTTGTCATTTATAAATAATAAGAACAACTAGTTATTCATTTTTTATCTTTCAGTTGCTTCCTGACAATGTGGTTGATCCGATGGAGTTACTGTCATACCTGGACCCTCCAGATTTAGCGACTCCACCCAGCAGTGGAGCCTCGAGCAATGGGAACATGGGTACTCCCAGCGCTAACACCAGTGATGACATCCTAGCGCTCTTCGAGTGAACACCTAGCCGGTCGCCAGTCGACTCTTATGTTCCTTTACAAGATTCTCAAGTTGCCATTTGATAAAAAGACGCTCTATGTACGCATATGTGTATGTATATATTTATATATAAAAGTGCGCAATGTTCCTCTTCACCCACCTCTTCCCGCAACATGAGGTACACATCCTCGCAAAAACTGACTTCCCCGATGGGCGAATTCGAGTTTCAGTTCCTTTCCTTCAATTGTCAATTTGTAATCTAGTTATATAGGCAAATTTTATATTTTGCCCTTTCCTCCATCACATATATCCTATCGAGGTTTTAGTGTTAAGTGAAAGTGTTCAGCGATAGTGATGGGCTCGCTGAGAGGTGTGGAAGTCGCCGAATTTGTTTCACGCCTCATGAACATTGAATGGACCCTTTTGAAGGGCCGCGAAACAGAAAGAGTGTGCTCTTTTAATGACCAATATTCCTATAATAAGAAGTAAGGAAGAGGAGACCACCTTTTGTAAATGAATCCTATTGGTTTCCCCTCATTGTAGATATGTGCGATTGGTCGCTTGTTCTAAAGCAAACAGCGACCGAAATGTATTTAAAATTTTGTAAATAACTAATACTAATATATCCATTATAATGGCACACAAGTATATAAAATTATTTAAGTGGCGGCCAGTTTTTCTTCTATTAGTTATATAATTGAATGAATAGATACAATAGTTAAAGAGTAAAGTTTAAAAGTAAAAATAATTAATGATTATTGAAATATTATATTTTAAATCCTGTTGGAACCAAACGTAGTTGAAAGATGGTAGAAATATACTTTGATTATAGAAATGGATGTTGAAGAGCGTGTTTTGCGATTATGCGTGACTGAAATTCTAAAAGTGAAAATATTCTTCATTTATCTCTGTGTACTAACCGCTTTACCATGGTTTTATTAGAGTTTTAGAATCGTCACTACAGCGTAGTAATGGCCCGGACGCACAAAAAACATTTCAAAGTAATACGCTTTGTTGGTAAGACCATAACTTATGGCAATGGGCATTAGTTGAGCTGTTGACAGTTTAATTTTTATTACTATTATGATATTTAATATTGTACATTATATTGTATAAACCCTTTTATAGAACCCAACAAACGTATCAAAAAATACTTTAGATTTTATATATAATATATATTTGCAAGTATGATGAATCAAAATTAATGTAAGTATTAAAAAGTAATTGATAACAAGAGATGTACTAAGTTTTCTGTGCGTACCGGAGTCGATAGAATATTGAGGGGGGAGGTTGATGTATTATAATTATACGATTATATATACCTGAGATAATATAAATAAATATACAAATGACTAAATGAAGACCTACACTCTTTTAAGCTGAAAATTGTTATATTTATCTTCATGTTGAATAAGTCAACTCCTATTATAGTAGCTTTGTTAAGCAAGCAAAAACTTATATCTGTATTAATAATTTAATAAAAGTGAGTTGGACGGAGACTTTTATAGATTTGGTGAACAAAACAAAGAAACCCAGTGCCTTTTGCAAGATTGTATCTGTTTTGTTTATAACATAATGATCTCATTTGTTGTGAGCATATGTAATATAATATAATGGCAGTTGACAAATGGCTAAAATAATATATTCTAAAATTCTATGTGTGTGTTACCCGCTTAGAAAGAGTGTAGGTGTCTCCTTGTACATTTAGGCTCTCAAGTAATATTGGTGATGTCCTAGATTTAATACCCGTAGCTGTATTGTGTGCTCTGTTACAAATCGATGTTTAGACACATGCTATTGTCTAAAGAACAATCACAGTACAAAATTTTTGAAATATTTTTAATTATCTGTTCTCACTAGTTTATATATGACAATTAGTACAATCAAGTTTTGTCTAATTTTTGTTTTTAATTTATTCGAATGACGATAGAAATTTTTTTGTTTTTCTTGTTTTGTTGTCCCAAGTACTGCTAGGGCATATATGTTATATGCTAGATCTAAAATTATAAGGATAGATTATTAAATGAAGGTATATTTTATATTTCCAGAACTCAATACAAGGGGGTATTAATTTCTTTTCATCTCATTATAATATTAAATTGAAAAAAGGAAATAGGAAATGGAAATAATGTGTCATGGGAACATATAATTTACTAGTAGGTATATCATTTGTATGTATCAGAATGACTAGACGAGCCGATGTCGTTCTAGTACACACTCTTTATCATTCTGGCACATTTACATTTATATCAATATATAATATTAGTACCTACATTAAAGTACGGTTATAATCATATAAATAGAGTGCAGTTTGGTTTATTATTAGGTGTTGTATTATGCATAAATAAGCAGAGATATATTTTTGTTTTATATAAGTTGCAAGGCAATTGTTTATATATGTCTAGTTGTGATCGGAATTATTATAAAGTTTTTTTATTTATTTCAGATTTTTCCATCCGTAAACAGATTTAAAATTGTAAAATAAAGCATTCTCCTATTTTGGACCAAGTTATTGTATGCCTAATATAATTTATGTTACATTTCTGAAATAAGGTATTATATTTATTATAATGTATAATTTTGGGTTCACTTGAATAAATATATATAAATATATAATGCCAGATGCGAATAACATCTGGCATACAAATATAACACTGAACAATGCAATCAATTTTGTCATTTTATTTTTCCTCTTTCGTTTTGTATTTTTATTTTTCATTTATAATTGTAAAATAAATAAAACTTATAGTACAGAGTTTTCAATCATCACCATACTTAGTTGATGAAAACTGGATTAAGAAGAATTTGGTAACTACTAAGTTAGACTTTTAAACATGTATTGTATTATTACCAAATATTAAAAAAAAAAGGATTGGAAAAAGTTTGAAGTTATTTAGTTAATGTATATAATTTTATAACGTTCATTCCTTTATGAAATGGGATGGGTTAAAAAAAAATCTTTCAGTTTGAATTTTTCACAAAATGATCCAATTTTATGCGTTGACCGACTTTTTATATTTCATTTTTTCAATAAATATTTCAATTTGTTTTAGATTTCAGAGTAGCCTACTGAAATCAGATTAACAATCATGAGTCTCAACACTTTGAGTAAACTAATTACTAAATAAAGCATACTGTAAATTTGCCAAGTAGGCCGATCTACCTCATGGGGTGATGTCCCAGGAGCTGGGAAAAATTGTTCCATGTGAGACCCTGACAAAACTACCATAAATATAGGAAATCAAAGTAATTAAAAAGAACAGAATTTATTTTAAGTATAATTAACATAATAATAAAAAGAAAATTTTCCTTTGAAAATTAAAACACCTTAGGATTTACTAGCAAATATAAAATTTTAGTCTTTTTCTAAGCTCAAGTAATAAATAATAATAATAAAAATGAAAAAATAAAAAGGCGTTATTTCTAATGGGAATGTGCTCTATACAGTCGGCAGCTCATGAAGAACTTAATATCAATTCAACTCCACTCTTCTTTTACACAGTGTTGAAACAAAATTTCTTTTTTTTTTTAAAAAAAAAACTGAAAAAAGTTATTTTAAAAAAAAAAAAAAATTAAGAGTAGTAGGAAAAAAGAAAAGTCAGTCCCGCAGGAGCTGTGTAAACTAAGCAGATTTCCCACATAACAGGTTTACAACAGATAAATCTACATACAAAGCAAATAAATATAAAAGGTAATAAGAAATCATTCGGACAATTTATATGTTAATAATATCTATAACAGATACAATCAGGGCAGCCAACTTCACAGCGCTGAATAGAGAGGATTATCCTGGACCAGAAAGATGAACAATTAATGAAATATATCTGAATATAACATGTTAATTTTATTGAAAACTATTTTTAATAGCTAGTGGAGTAATTTAAAATAAATCAGAATAATTTCTATCTTAATCAATCAGATTTTAGTAATCCAAGAACAAAAGAAGGGGAGGTCAACAGCTTATTATTAATATGACATTAGTAGGAGTGGGGGTTTACTGAAAGAATAAAACTATAAAATCCAAATATCTTGGTTAATACTTATTATACGGAAAATATGTATAGAAGAATATTTATAGTAAATTTAATTTGCAATAAGATTGTTTCTATACCATTTTTCGATCAACTTATAGTAACAGAGATATTTTGAATTTTCCAAATTCCAATAATGACATCAATATTATACAGTGTAAGATATTTATAGGAACTATTTTACTATGATAGGATTCAGCAGTATCTCTAGATGTCGAATGTCTAAGTCCAACAACTTAAATTCATTCATAACTACAATTAAAATTTACTTACTTTAAGGCATTACTACTGCCTATTGTATTTCCACATTGGATCATCTTCCTTGCCACCATATTAGTCAACTTATCACGTCTCTTACTGAGGTTTCTTCTACTGAAAAATAGTTTAAAAAAATTAATAACTTTTTTAATGCTGCTGTTCATTAAACTGCTTATATTTCACACTGACATGTATAGATTCAAAAGATTTTTTTAATTCTGCAGTCTACATACAGCATAAGAAATCTGAATCTGATAGACAAAAAAGTTAGCCTCAGCATTTAGGCTGTAAGGGGCAGATATATAAAAATAATAATCAAGCATTAGTCTTATTTCAAAGTAATCATGGAGAAAAATAGTCTAATAGAAGATATAACCCCATAACTGTGTGAAAACGACCATTAAGACCAACATATTTTTTTTTTTTTTTAAATTTGAGAAAATTAAGTTAATCTGGTTTTATGCATATGGGCAGTACCTGTAAAATAGCATCTCATTTACACATCATAAAGGTAGATTAAAATTTAAACACTTACTTGTTCTCTCTTCAAACCACTGACATGGTAAATTGGGTTTACAGAGCTTAGCTTGCTGAGAAATGTTTTTGTAATAGTTGTCACACCAGTCTGTAGCTAGTAAAGAGTATATGCCAAGAAGTCATAAGTTTGAGTTCCACTGGGTTCAGTGCTTCTCTGAAATAATAAATATTAAACAAATAAATAATTAACAGTACTAGCTCCAAATATACACAAAACTTATTGACAAATGTGTACAAAAAAAAAAGCTATGTCATTTAAATCATGATAAGAATAAATATTATAGAATTCATTGTATCATTGTTGTTGATTATCAGGCTCAGGCCCGTAATCAAAGAAATATTGCAATAGAAATTTATGGTTTTTGTTTTCAACAAAAATAAGATGGAAAGAAATTATAAAAATGAAATTTAATCATGAAATTCACCATTAGTGCAAATTGTTGCTTGAAGTTATAAGAATGCAAAGAAATACAAGGGAATAAAATGGAGAAACTAAAGAATGAGGTAGATCTATAGTAACTTTAAGCCAGGAGTGGGAACTTAGGGTCAGTCTGACCCAGCAACATTTTTGGAGCACTCTAGAAATTATATTCCTTTACTTATGAACTTGTCCACCAGTATACCTTCGAACTAAGTTCTTCTGGTCAGCTGGCAATATTTAGTTGTTGTTTATTACAGGAACGCGGTGTATTATTTTCTCCCAAAATTTTTCGTGAGTCTTTCTGTCCTAACGTTATTACTAACGTGACATTTTTTAAGCATGGCCAGCACATCTAAACAGTATTATAATGTTTACAATCTGAAATATATTGAATTAATACACACGATTTTAGAAGAAAATGATTGTTTATCAAGCGATGATCAATTTGGGAGAGCCTTCTATTGAATTACATGACTACTATCACAAAAATTGGTCAAGTACGAGCCTCGACAAAGAGACACACCAGACCCCAAAAAAGAGGGCGCTGCATTGACTGTAAGGACAATAAGTAAAGCATTTTTGTAAGAAATACTTCAAATACATTTGTCTGAATCATGCTGACATATATAGTAAGTATTGTACTGAGTAGAAGAAATTTATATTTTTTTCATTTTGTATATATCTTATTATTTTTTTTCAGATTTTGAACATTAAAACTAAATAAGATTGATGTTTAATATGTAATTAATATGTTAATATTAAATGAATGAGACATTTAATTTATAAAAATAAAATAATGTGAATTAAGCATACTTTAAATTGCCCTTAATGACTAGTGGGTCAATTTAACCCAATGTTCTCTCTAATCTGAAGATTTTTCAGTTCCCAGTGCCGGGTTAAACATCCACCATTTCCTAGAATGGTTGGTTCACATGGAAAGTTTGCCCTCATATAGGGCCTCATATTACCCTCTCATATAGGGGAGACCCTCAGATTGGATCATACATTTAAAAAAGGGCTTAATATTATGGGGGAGGTTTATACACAGAAAATTGGAGTAAACCCCAGTTATTATTATTATTACTATTTACTTGGGTTTCTAAATTCTTTTATCAGGCGAGCAATATAGTACTGTGAAAAACATTATTTTTAAAAGTGTACCCATGTATTTCTAATGGGGTTTCACTAATCACAGGTTATTGTATTCTTCGAAATTCATAATCCAAAAAAATTATTTCCCCATCAACCTTTCCTGTCTCCAGGGATTGTGACCTGGACAATGAAAATTCTGCACTGGAGATATTTGGAAGCACTGCAAATGGGGATTCAAAAAATATTCTCAAGGTGCTTGTGGTCACTTCTTACTACTCTTTGTCTGCATCCTACCTGATCCTACCTAGTAGATGACGAAAATGAGGTCCCTTCAAAATTAATTGTAACCTCTGTCTGTACATTGATTTTTTTCGCGAAATTTCACAATAACTTTTCGTTTCACATGTCATAGACACCATATCTGCATTTTGTTTCTTTCGTTTATGTTTGTTTGTTTGTTACCTTTTCACGCATAAACGGCTGAACCAAATTTCATGAAACTTGGTATGTATATTACTACTAACCCAACTTAGACTTTAGGCTATATTAATTTTCTCTGAGACGAACAGGAGTGGGGGTTATAAGGGAAGCCTGAAATTAAAAATAGCGATATTTTGTTTCCTATTGCTTTTTCAGCAAATATGCACATAACAAAAGTTGTTTATTTTGTTATTTAGAGTAACTTTTGTTATATACACTTTTGTCGTATACCTAAGTTTAAATGCGTTATACGCTAAAAATTATAGCGGGAGTCAACAATATTATTTGCAAAAAAAGACTCAACCGAACTAAATAAAACTCGGTATGTGTATTAGCAGTGAGGCTTTTATTATAATAAGCCATACCAACATTTCTATGGACGGGCAGGAGTGGGGGTTATAAGGGAAGCCTGAAATTAAAAATAGCGATATTTCGTTTCCTATTGGTTTTTCCACCAATATAAACATAACAAAAGTTGTTTATTTTGTTATTTAGAGTAAGTTTTGTTATATACACTTTTGTCGTATACCTAAGTATAAATGAGTTATACGTTAAAACTTTAGCGGGCACTAACGGCTGAACCGAACTTAACAAAACTCGGTATGTCAATTAGCATTAATTCTTCCATGATTATAAGTTATATTAAAATTTTTAGGTTCGAACGGGGGGAGGGGGGTTAAAAGGGAGCCCTGAAATAAAAATTCACCATATTTACATGTATAAGAGACGGGAAATATAACAATATCGAAGACTGTGAAGCCTTATCGAACAAATAATTCTATTATTAGCAAATCCACGGCAAAGATGGGTATCAATCCTAAACACGGTGTCGGGTAATTGTCAAAATATTGTGCAATGTATAGCCTTCTAAAAAATACCCTCACCACTCAGACTCAAATTAATTCGCGGGCGACGCCGGGTCTCTGAGCTATTATATATATATATATATATATATATATATATATATATATATATATATATATATATACTAGCTCAGATACCCGGCTTCGCCCGGGAATTCATTTGAGGCTGAATGGTGATGGTATTTTTTAGCAGGCTTTACATTGCACAATATTTTGACATTTACCCGTCCCAGTGTTTAGGATTGATACCCGTCTTTCCCGTGGATTTGCTAATAATAGAATTATTTATTCGATAAGGCTTCACAGTCTTCGATATTTTTATATTTCCCGCCTCTTATACATGTAAATATGGTGAATTTTTATTTCAGGCCTCCCTTATAACCCCCCTCCCGTTCGAACCTAAAACTTTTAATATAACTTATAATCATGGAAGAATTAATGCTAATTGACATACCGAGTTTTGTTCGGTTCAGCCGTTAGTGCCCGCTAAAGTTTTAACGTATAACTCATTTATACTTAGGTATACGACAAAAGTGTATATAACAAAAGTTACTCCAAATAACAAAGTAGACAACTTTTGTTATGTTTATATTTGCGGAAAAACCAATAGGAAACGAAATATCGCTATTTTTAATTTCAGGCTTCCCTTATAACCCCCACTCCTGCCCGTCCATAGAAAATTTGGTATGGCTTATTATAATGAAGGCCTCACTGCTAATACACATACCGAGTTTTATTTAGTTCGGTTGAGTCTTTTTTGGCAAGTAATATTGTTGACTCCCGCTATAATTTTTAGCGTATAACGCATTTAAACTTCGGTATACGACAAAAGTGTATATAACAAAAGTTACTCTAAATAACAAAATAAACAACTTTTGTTATGTGCATATTTGCCGAAAAACCAATAGGAAACGAAATATCGCTATTTTTAATTTCAGGCCTCCCTTATAACCCCCACTCCTGTTTGTCTTAGAGAATAATAATATAGCCTAAAGTCTAAGTTGGGCTAGTAGTAATATACATACCAAGTTTCATAAAATTCGGTTCAGCCGTTTATGCGTGAAAAGGTAACAAACAAACAAACAAACAAACAAACAAACAAACAAACATACACGAAAGAAACAAAATGCAGTTTTGGTGTCTATGACATGTGAAACGAAAAGTTATCGTGAAATTTCGCGAAAAAAATCAATGTACAGACAGAGGTTACAATTTTATATATATATATATATATATATATATATATATATATATATATATATATATATATATATATATATATATATATAATTGTAACCTCTGTCTGTACATTGATTTTTTTCGCGAAATTTCACGATAACTTTTTGTTTCACGTCATAGACACCATAACTGCATTTTGTTTCTTTCGTGTGTGTTTGTATGTTTATTTGTTTGTTACCTTTTCACGTATAAACGGCTGAACCGAATTTTATGAAATTTGGTATGTATATTACTACTAACCCAACTTAGACTTTAGGCTATATTAATATCCTCTGAGACGAAAAGGAGTGGGGGTTATAAGGGAAGCCAGAAATTAAAAATAGCGATATTTCGTTTCGTTTTCGGCAAATATGAACATAACAAAAGTTGTTTATTTTGTTATTTAGAGTAACTTTTGTTATATACACTTTTTTCGTATACCGAATTATAAACGAGATATACGCTAAAACCTATAGCGGAAGTGAACAATTTTATTTGGGACATAAGACCCAACCGGGTTAAATAAAACACGGTATATGTATTAGCACTAACGCTTTCATTATAATAAGCCATACCGACATTTCTAGGGACGGGCAGGAGTGGGGGTTGTAAGGGAGGCCTGAATTTAAAAATTGCTGTATTTCGTTTTCTATTCGTTTTTCGGCAAATATGAACATAGCAAAAGATGTTTATTTTGTTATTTAGAGTAACTTTTGTCATATTCATTTTTGACTTTTAACAAAGTATAAACGAGACATACACTACAAACTAAAGCGAGAGTCAACTATTTCATTGGGCGCTAACGATTAAACCGAACTTAAAAAAACTCGGCATATCAATTAGCATTAATTCTTCCATGATTATAAGCTATATTAAAATTTTTAAGTTAGAACGGGAGTGGGGGTAATAAGGGAGGCATGAAATAAAAATTTGCGATATTTCATTGTCTATTTGTTTTGCGACAAACATGCACATAACAAAAGTTGTTTACTTTGTTATTTAGATTAACTTTTGTTTTTTACATTTCTCCAGGAATAATGTGTGGAGCATGTAATTTGCGTAGAAATATTGATAAGCTCAACAATTCATTCCAATTTGAACTATGAGATACCTCACCTGGAAAAATTAATTCAAATTTATGTTAATATTTTGTCCTTAATAACTGAAATCTATGCATAAAACACAGGAGACGGGAAATATGACAATTTGGAGGACAGTGAAGACTTACATAAAAAATTAATTTTATTATTAACAAATGCCAACAACGGGTATAAACCCTAAACACTGGGTTTGGTAAATGTCAAAATAGTGTGCAAAATAAAGCCTTGCCAAAAAAATACCATCATCATTCAGCCTCAAATGAATTCCCAGGCGAAGCCGGGTATCTGAGCTAGTATATATATACTAGTTAAGTTACCCGGCTTCGCCCGGGAATTCATTTGAGGCTGAATGAAAATGGTATTTTTTTGACAAGGCTCTATTTTTCACAATATTTTGACATTTCCCTGCCACAGTGTTTAGGGTTTATACCCATCGTTGCTGTGGATTCGTAATAATAAAATTATTTGTTATTTAAGACACCACTCTCCTCAATATTTTTATATTTCCCCAAAATTTTTTTTATAACGTAAAGAACAGTATAATTCATCACCGTAGAAAGTATTCTGTCTTCCAAACTATGTATGAATAAAAGTTCCTTTCCCTTGATGCGGTACAAAGCTTAATGGTGACAGCTGTTTTAGGTAAGTCATAACCGCTGTTAAAAATACTCTTTTGTAAGTCTCGATTGTAAACTGTATATTAATATTGGCGTTCAGTAAAGTATATCATACATTAACAGAGCAGAGTTAATAAATACCAGAAATAACTGGATGCAACCCCCCCAGGGTTCATCCTTTTAAATTATTTATTTATGTTAATTCAAGAAATTCACATTCCTGAGTATAACACTACATTGCTATAAGCATCAATTAACATGTAAACATAGACCAATATCAAGGTACGTATAATATACCAATATGAGGTCTGCAGGGAAGCGGCAGAACTGATAGGACAAAGGAAGTAGCTGGACACCTCCCTAGCCTCAGTGCTGCCAACTCCTTTAGGATATCAATTCTGTAATACATTAAATTATATTAAAAAACAGATTACATTATCTTCACAATACCAAAACTGTCTGTTCAAATATTTTTCGCGTTTTAATTAAATAAAGTCTTGGAATACACTTAGGGATAACCGGCGTTTCTCATGAATTAATGTTTGGGATAAGAGAAGGAGGGGGGGGGGGCAGTATACTTTACTTTGTGCAATTTGAACCTAAAAATTTTAATTCTTTAGCTTATAACCATGGAAGAATTAATGCTAATTCACATATCGAGTTTTGTTAAGTTCGGTTCAACCGTTAGTGCCCAATAAAATAGTTGGCTCCAGCTTTAGTTTTTAGTGTAGGTATATCTCGTTTATACTTGGTTATAAAACAAAAGTGAATATAACAAAAGTTACTCTAAATAACAAAGTAAACAACTTTTTTTATTTGCATATTTACCGAGAAATCAATGGGAAACGAAATATCGCTATTATTAATTTTAGGCCTCCCTTATAGCCCCCACTCCTGTTCGTCTAAGAGAATATTAATATAGGTTAAAGTCTAAGTTGGGTTAGTAGTGTTATATGGCTACACTGTTAAAGAAGGAAGGTTATAGCGATTATAAGAAGAGGGAACGAGATGTTTGTTATGTGTAGTATTATGTTCATGTACAGTTTATCTTGTGTCCAATAATAATAATGATAAACAGAATTTATATAAGATTTGTGTATGTTTTATTATCTGGACTAATTATTAAAACAAGTAGTAATATACATACCAAGTTTCATACAATTCGGTTCAGCCTTTTATGCGTGAAAAGGTAACAAACAACCAAATCGATCTGTATACAGCTGTTTTAACGCACTTCGGGAATCTCAGTTCCAACGACCTCCCCAGTGAGGAAGGGACAGACGCAACGCACGTAAGAGAGAACGAGCACTTCAGAAATGCAAGTAGCAATTTGTAATTAAATTCAATAAATACAATATATCATGAATGTAAGAACTGATTCATGGAGTAACTAGCAAAGAATTATCATTGTTTTGTTAAATTAATGTTATTATCTTTTGAAAAAGTATGGCCCTGAAGAGGTTTTATTTATGCCACGGAACATGTAGGGCAGTACGATTGAAGTTTGAAAGAAAAAAAAATGTTTTATATTGGCGACCCTTAGCATGAAATAAAACATAAAAATATTGGGTCCAGAAAAAAAAAATTATAATAGTAATAAAATAAAAATTATTCTTTCTGAAAAAGTCGTAAAATCATTGTACATATTAAAATCTTTCTATATTGTGTTTATTAAACGGCAAAAATCGGGATACTTACATACTTATATATGAACGCAAATTATAATTTCTGCAATTTGTCCAAAAATCATTAAAAGTCTACTTATTTATTAAAAAAAAAACAACAAGGAACAATAAATAGAATTTACTCAAAGAAAAAAAAATTGTTAAAAGTCACGACTTTTATTTTGAAGAAAGATAAATACATTTCACTTTAAATAAATGAACTGAATTGTCTGATAATTATAGATGGTTCAAAAGCATAGGTTCCCAAACATCGATGTTTTCCAATCATAGACCTACGATGCTCATCCCCATTACATTCCCTCCCACTGAATTTTATGGAGCGCTGCATATAATAGAGGTTTTAACAAATATCTTGTGTTGGATCCGACCCATCATGTTGACAGAAGGTTAATATCATAAAACGTTGACGGACTCGAACTCCCATAGAAGATATTTAACAATAGATAAATCTACATACTGGTAACACAATAGCACCGTCAACGCCAAGTGAATAAATACAAACGATAATAAGACGGGAAACACCTGATATGTAAACAAACAGGTGAGCCAACTTCTCACAGGAAAGAAAAACAATTACTGAAATATATCAGAATGTAACATATTAATTTTATTGAAAACTATTTACTATATATTTATTACTGTAATTTATAATGGATCAGAATCATTTTTATCTCAATCAATCAAATTTTAACAGAACTTAAGAAGAGGGAGGCGGTGACGATAACATATTTGCATTTATCTCGTATAATAAAGGTCTCTTGAAAACAATTTATGGTATTTAAGCTTCGAATAATGTGGTTTATTACATAACAGAGTATTGTTTATGTAACATGAATAGAAGTGGGGGTTTGCTGAAGGCTGAAAAATGCAAATATCTCGGTTAATATTCAAGATAGAGAATAAATGTATATAACGATATTTATAGTACATTTTATTTGCAATAAGATTGGTTCTATACAAGTTTTGGTCTGACGTATGGTAACGGAGATATTTCGAATTTTCGAAATTCCCTCCTCTAACCCCTCCCCCTCCCACTGGTCCGATTTCTGCCGTTAACGAACTTGATCTATCTTTTTACATGGAACGGTTTAAATATCGAGTTTGGTAATGAACAAACAAAAATTGGGAAATTGTGAGAGCGACAAACAGACAAATATATATATATATATATATATATATACACACACACACACACACACACACACGACCTCAATAGCTGATTACCCTTAAGGGAAATCTGCTAAAACTCTCCATCCTCCGCCCTTCAAACCAGGAAGACCAATGTGCACGAGGGAAAAGCTAGAAATCGTTAGACCGACAATCTAAGATCAAGGATGAAGTCGAAGGGCAGGGTCTGCACAGCCTTGAGTATTATCTAGATTTACATGAATAGAAATTAATATAAAGGGCTTGGAAAGGCACGAAGAGCTGGATCGAGATATTGGACAACATTTACAGCAATTTCCACTAATGATCGAACTGTGGGTGTCTAGGGGGTGTTGGCCAGCCTGCAAGGTGGAAAGGGGGTGTGTTGGTGGACCTGTTAGAAGAGCGGGAGTGGGGGTAAGGCCGGTTCAGTAGTGTGATGGCAGCCTACAGGTGAGGATGACACAGCGCAGGTCTCCCATAGCCAATGGACAGCCCACCGATGAGAAACTCGTCGTAAGTCTACATTTTATTTACCTATAGTATCATATTCCCTTTATAAAGTGGCTCCGCTCTGCATTATTCTAAACTAGTTATACTGCCCTCCAAAAAAACTAATCCGATTTTAACCAAACTTTGCAGGTTGATTCTGTCGAGTTTCTCAGGTGGCATAACTTTAAATTTGCATGGATTTAAAATTATTCAATAATCTTTCGATTTATCATCAATGTATGTATGATAGGCCGACCCACCGACGCTTACTATAATGTACAGGGTCATTCAAAAAGATTGAACTGATTTCAAAGCTTTATGGTGCTTTACACCAGCATCGCAGCAGAACACGTTGTGATGCGATGCTGGAAATGGAACATGATGATGACACCATAAAACTTCAACACCGGTTAAATACATGTGTCTTTATTGCAATCTTGTATTACTGTCTGTTAATAAGATATAGCTTAATGAAATCGGTTCATTCTTTTTGAAAGACCCTGTATTTTGAAATCTTCATGAAGGTTGGTCTCGCGTTTGTTTCTATATTTATTCAAACAAATTTTCACAGATTTTTAATGCCACAGATACGAACTTAGAAAATAAGCTAGCTACTAGCTTTAATTAAATCTAGCCTAGAAAATAATTGGAAGTAGTTACTTTTCAGAAATGTTCCTGAGAACTATTTGACTTCCGAGTCACCGTCAAGTCCGTGATGAAGGCCTTCTGTCTTGTAGAACGCACGCCTTGAGGGACTTGTATTAATTGGTGTCGTTTATTTTTGAGATTTTCGAAATGATCACTTCTGCTTAATGTCAAAATGGAAGTTACTCTTTAAATTCTAGAAGAACCAAGGTGGCGAAGTTTCCAACATTTTGTATGTTTCCATGTTGTTGATGGGTCTTCAAACCAGAACACAGTGGCCATTTACTTCGTTCTCGATATGAAACAGCACCGATTTATACTCCTCACTCATGGATGAGGATTCTTGTATATATATATATATATATATATATATATATATATATATATATATATATAAAACACACACACACATATGTATATGTATATAGACAGACGTACAGTTACACACACTGGTTGAACCAATCCACTGCTTGATATGGTAAAGGTTTTTACTCTGAAATCAACACATAACTTTCCAAATTGTGATGATGTGGGTTGACTCCTTCAACAGATATTGGCGTCTTAGTTGTCAAATCTTTCTACTGTAATAATGACTTTAATTTGCTTAAAGTAAACATTCTTCTTCAATATTTTTTTTTGTTCATTGATAGGCACTGGTCCCACCGAATTTGCGAGTTTAATTTAATATTAAGAAAATATCTTATTATGTTTAGATTTGAAATATGAAGTGTTGTTCTAACACTTAAGATGTAGATTTTTTTTTCATGTATAAACAGTAAGTTTACATTAATCAAATGTATTCCACTGGCAATACGTCTGGATTTTAAAAATGTTTAGATTCAATTATCTTTACATCAAGAAATCTTTCTTCAAAAAAGATTTTGTATATTGCTGAGAATGATTATTAATTAATAATTAAACAATTTCATTAAAAATGAGTAATTTTGATAATTTGCTATTATTCAAGATGGACATAGGGAAACAAAAAACTCGCAGACTGAAAAAAGATTCAAAAATGCGTTATTTCGTTTTATAAACTATGTTAATTTCTAGCCTTAACTATTTTTATTTAAACATTTTACCCATAAAATGGCGTATTAAAAATGGCCCATTGGAATATTTATTTTATGAATCAGTGGTCAAGTGTTAGTGGCTTGAGTTATCGGTCCTGACCAGACACTCCAAAGACAAAAATACTAATTTCTCCATCCCAATTACAGATAGAAACATATTTATCATGCAATGACGTCAAGTAATGTCATATTACATATATATTATAGAAAATAATAGAGCGACGATTTGTTTTTATTTTTACTTCAATTTCAACAATTCTATATAATACGTCATCTCCATATATTCTAATGCCGAGCTCCATTTAAATAAAATTGAATGATTCCATGATCGCTGTACCTCTCGGTCTGGACAAATCTGCTAAAAAGCTTTTGATAGAATCTGGAGGACACTTATACTGTCGCAATTGTATGACTAGAATATTTGTGGCAACATTCGGTATTTTCGGGAGGTACGTCTCCCCATATCTAACAAATCGGTGTCCCTGAGTTAAGATTGGAGATGTGCTCTCTAATGTAATGTATTTTTTCAAGAAAATAGAGTGCCTCAGGGTGGTGTATTAAGTACCCCACTTTTCAATATCGGGATTAGCACTATTGTTGACTTCATTCCACGATTTGTATCCTACCGCCTCTATTCTGACGGCCTATTACTTTGTTTTTCGCCCAAAAACGTAAATAGCGTGGAGGGGATCCTTCAGGATAACGATAAATTCCTTGCATAATTGGTGAAATAGAGCTGGATTTCAATTTTCAATGACAAAACAAAATTTGTATTATTCTCCGAAAAAAATAACATTATTGCAACAAGGTTACTGCATAGGCACCCCTTATCAAAGATATCCTTAATAAATGTAAGAAATCGTTGAATTCATTAAGGATTCTAAGTAATGCTAAATGGAGAGCTGGCAGGTGTACAATGGTGCTCTTCTATAACAGGTCTGTATTGGATTATGGCTGCTGAGCATATCCATCTGCCAGATGTAGCTTGCGTAAAGCATTGGACGTTATTTACAACGCTGGAATGAGAATATTAACAACATTTCGAATATTTTTGGGCAAGTCCGCCAATTGTATTTTTTTGTAGAAGCTGGAGAACCTCCACTGGGTTACAGGCGTAAGATGATATGTTTAAAATTTCTTATCCTATTACTTGTACAGAATACACTTCAACATACTGACTTCAGCCACCAATACACGGCCTCTACCCATATACGGACGGATCCAAAACTGAGCAAGATCACCAGTGTGCATCGGCTATAATAAGCCTCCCAAAATTATCGGTCTCTTGGGATAGATTTGCACATGACATTACTGTGTACTATAAATCATTAAGTTCTCTACTTTCCTTCGAAAGCATTTATTCATCTCTCATTCAGATTCCAGAACAAATTGCAAAACTAAAGACAAACGTGACAATGATTTGGGTTCCAGCACATGAAATCACTGGACGTACAAACTTCGTGAACGAACTCTCCAAACATGCATCACAGAGACAATCTTCTGACTTTTAACTTGCTGACGTTACCAGACATACATTTACAAATATTACAGACAACCTTAAATTAATGGGGAAAATAACATATAATCATCTGTATAAATAAAGCATTCTATAAGCGAGTGACCATCCAGCAGAAGCGACAATAGACGAAACAAAGTTGGACTCACATGACTTAAGATTGTACACTCACATTTAACGCACCATACCTCGTGACAAGAGCAGAAATACCTCTTTGCAGAACATGCCGGGAACCATTAAACGTAAACACTGACTGACAGACTGCAAGATCATTGAATATTTAGAGACTCCATGTTTGAACTTCTTACAAACACGAGTCCACATATCAACAATATGTTTAATCATCTTAAAAAATTGAGTTTGGTTTATAAAATTTAACTTCGATCCCGTTTTTGTTTTACTTACATTTTAGTGTGTAATGTAACATAATTTTGAACAAAATTAAATAATATAAAAGTATGAAGCAAGAACATAATTTATTTTTAAAATATTTTCGTGGTTAACATATTCCCAGGAGTAAATCACGACAGTAGTGGAGCTCCTAAACCCAATAAATAATAAAATTGAATGTTACATTCCTATTAGCGAATTTAACTAACTCAGATTAAAAGTTATATGCTTTACTCTACATACTGTAATTTTAGCAGATTTCCCTTAAGGGAAATCAGCTATTGAGGTTGTACTCATGACGCGATTTTTCGAAATTTTTCTTAAAATGTCAATCGATCATACCCCTGAGATGTAGAAAATGATGTCCTTTCAAATCTGTATATATATATATATATATATATATATATATATATATATATATATATTGCATTATATTATTACAATTAAATATCCTCTATAATGAAACTTATTTCCTGTCAAAAACCAATCCGAGCTCATATAGTTTAAGCATAGTTTTGTAATTAGATTATATTCGTAATAGTAGAGCTCAGTGGAAATCATTTCACAGGAAATAAGTTAACTCAATTAACTGTTTAGGCTCCGGCCTCCTTCCGCTCCAGCATCTCCATCGTTTTCCTTAAAATATTGATTCAAAGTATTATTTTAATAATTTATCTACCTGATGGAATTAAATAATAGTAATACCCGAAAAATAATTTGATTTATATTCAAAAATATAGGTGAGGGGAAGAGAACGTAGCCCTCCCTGCAAAATAAGAAATACTTTTAATCATATCAAATTTAAATGGATATTGTCTTTTTTCATAATAACATTACTATTAACGTCTAGTTGTTATGATGGTACATATTTGTTTCAATAACATCAAGATATCGGAAATAAGATAATATATTAGCAGAACCAAAGAGTTTGATCCCCATAAATTCCGCTATCACTCTTTGTGCCAATTCAGCATAACTTAGTTTAAATAATACATTATGCAAATAAATAACGGAAATGCTCTTATAGTTTACATTTCTATTGGAGTAAATAGCAATATTATTTTCTAGGAGAAATAAATAAATGAGAAGGGGACAACGGAGATATATAACCTCACTAATCCGAATCATATATTGAGTTATCATATGTGACTAAAACATAAAATCATTTGTCATAATATTAATAACACTTAAATAAGCACTAATAAAATTAATGACTCCCACTATAGTTTTAGCGTATATCCCGTGTTTACTTTATTTTACGAACATAGTGAATGCAACAAAAGTTACTCTAAATAATAAAATAAACAACTTTTATGTGCATGTTTGCCGAGAATCTAATAGAAACGAAATATCACAATTTTTCATTTCAGGCCTCCCTCATAACCCCCACTCCCGTTCGGAAGTAAAAATTTAAATATAGCTTATAATCATGGAAGAATTAATGCTAATTCACATACCGAGTTTTGCTAATTTCGGTTCAATTGTTAGTGCCTAACAAAATTGTTGGCTCCCGCTTTAGTATTTAGTGTATATCTCGTTTAAACTGTGTTATAAGACAAAAGTGAATATAACAAAAGTTTCTCTAAATAACGAAATAAACAACTTTTGTTATGTGCATATTTGCCGAAACCCCAATAGGAAACGAAATATCACTATTTTTAATTTCAGGCCTCTCTTACAACCCCCACTCCTGCCCGTCCCTAGAAATGTTGGTATGGCTTATTATAATGAAAGCATTAGTGCTAATACACATACCGAGTTTTATTTATTTCGGTTGGGTCTTTTGTCCCAAATAAAATTGTTCACTTCCGCTATTGGTTTTAGCGTATTTCTCGTTTATAACTCAGTATACAAAAAAAGTGTATATAACAAAAGTTACTCTAAATAACAAAATAAACAACTTTTGTTATGTTCATATTTGCCGAAAACGAAACGAAATATCGCTATTTTTAATTTCTGGCTTCTTTATAACCCCCACTCCTTTTCGTCTCAGAGGATATTGATATAGCGTAAAGTCTAAGTTGGGTTAGTAGTAATATACATACCAAATTTCATAAAATTCGGTTCAGCCGTTTATGCGTGAAAAGGTAACAAACAAACAAACAGACACGAAAGAAACAAAATGCAGTTATGGTGTCTATGACATGTGAAACGAAAAGTTATCGTGAAGTTTCGCAAAAAAAATCAATGTACAGACAGAGGTTACAATTTTATATATATATATATATATATATATATATATATATATATATATATATATATATATATATATTTGTCTGCTACCACTCTAGCGGTCGCAATTTTTGTTTTATCGTTACCAAACTTGATATATAATCGTTTTATACAAAAAGAAAGATCAAGTTCGTTAACGGCGGAAATTGGAGCAGGGGCGGGGGGGGTTTCGAGGGGGAGAATTTCGAAAATTCTTAATATCTCCGTTATTATGCGTCGAGTCGAAAAATTGTATAGAACCAATCTTATTGCAAGTGTAATGGTCTATATAAATGTTGTTATGTGCATTTTATCACTATCTTGATTTTTTACTGAGATATTTGAATTTATTTGTTTTCGGTCTTCAGTAAAACCCCCACTCCTACTCATCTCATATTTTCAATATTCTATTATGTTATGAATCACTTTATTTGAAACTTAAATACCAAATATTGTTGTCATTGAACTTTTAAGTTTTGAGATAAATGCAAAAACGTGGCGCACTTGGGAAATCTGCTAAGTTGACGCAACCCCTGCGTGACGGACTTTATTTAATTTAGATTGCATTACTCCAATACATGACGTCCTCAACATAAGCTCATTTTCTCAAGTAGATTTAGAAGAATGCATCTCTCAACAATAAACTAAGTGCAATAAAGAAAATAACGTAGGTCAGGCAATGAAGGTTTCCTACATCTAGCAGTCGTCTTAGATATACCGAGACTTGGACGTACATGATTTAGGCATACCAAGCTGCTTTTATGACACAGACATTCAAGATCGCGGCACATGCCTCACATTAGACGTTTATATCTCATCTGTTCACGTGACATGAAAGAACAATGTTACTTAAAATCCACTAAATATTCACATATATTAAAGATTTAATTATGGACGTCAAATCTGAAATGTGTTACGTACAAATCATTCAATTCCTTCGCCCTACCCCCTCGAAGAATTGAACTTAAGAACGTATACGAAATGAGTACATAAAATTACATGAAACTCATTCATAGGACAAACTAGAAGAATCCTTAAATGACAATGTAATATATATATATATATATATATACTAGCTCAGATACCCGGCTTCGCCCGGGAATTCATTTGAGGCTGAATGGTGATGGTATTTTTTAGCAGGCTTTACATTGCACAATATTTTGACATTTACCCGTCCCAGTGTTTAGGATTGATACCCTTCTTTGCCGTGGATTTGCTAATAATAGAATTATTTGTTCGATAAGGCATCACAGTCTTCGATATTTTTATATTTCCCGTCTCTTATACATGTAAATATGGTGAATTTTTATTTCAGGCCTCCCTTATAACCCCCCTCCCGTTCGAACCTAAAAATTTTAATATAACTTATAATCATGGAAGAATTAATGCTAATTGACATACCGAGTTTTGTTAAGTTCGGTTCAGCCGTTAGTGCCCGCTAAAGTTTTAACGTATAACTCATTTATACTTAGGTATACGACAAAAGTGTATATAACAAAAGTTACTCCAAATAACAAAATAAACAACTTTTGTTATGTTTATATTTGCGGAAAAACCAATAGGAAACGAAATATCGCTATTTTTAATTTCAGGCTTCCCTTATAACCCCCACTCCTGCCCGTCCCTAGAAATGTTGGCATGGCTTGTTATAATTAAAGCGTTAGTGCTAATACATATACCGAGTTTTATTTATTTCGGTTGGGTCTTTTGTCCCAAATAAAATGGTTCACTTCCGCTATAGGTTTCAGCGTATATCTCGTTTATAATTCAGTATACGAAAAAAGTGTATATAACAAAAGTTACTTTAAATTACAAAATAAACAACTTTTGTTATGGGCATATTTGCTGAAAAAGCATTAGGAAACGAAATATCGCTAATTTTAATTTCAGGCCTCCCTTATAACCCCCACTCCTGTTCGTCTTAGAGAATGTTAATATAGCCTAAAGTCTAAGTTGGGCTAGTAGTAATATACATACCAAGTTTCATAAAATTCGGTTTAGCCGTTTATGCGTGAAAAGGTAACAAACAAACAAACAAACAAATAAACAAACAAACAAATAAACAAACAAACAAACAAACAGACACCAAAGAAACAAAATGCAGTTATGGTGTCTATGACATGTGAAACGAAAAGTTATCGTGAAATTTCGCGAAAAAAATCAATGTACAGACAGAGGTTACAATTTTATATATATATAGATATATATATATATATATATATATATATATATAGTTTTCTTCAGAATAAATAAACGAGATATTTTAATTTCCCCAATTTTCCAAAGGATAATTGTTACGACAATACGAACAATAGAGAGCCCATAAAACTCACTCAAACACGAAAGGACTCAAGCTGGGCATACTAGAAAACATGGCATATGTATTCCGAGGGATTTCAACGGGGATATTATCAGCAAAACGTAACAGGAATATATATATATATATATATATATATATATATATATTGTTGCAAAAATTAAAGGATTAGCAGAGAGAGTCGCGTATTTGGGAAGTGGGATATATACCAAAGAAGCCGACAGAGGGTTGGGCCCCTACTAGACCCGCCTAGACCAGACGTCGAATGGCCCAGCCATTCCCCTTTGATGCCTATGCCGACGACCTATATAAAGAACCAGCCAGCCGCGAGCGAGTCAGTTTTATTCTCACCTGTCTTGATGTTCACATCAGTGCTACAGTGCGACTTAGTGCAGTGCGGTAAAGTGTTTTTATGTGAAGAACAGTGTTGCGCCGTGACTGTAAGTAACAGTTCAGTGCCGTGTTTAAGACAGTGCAGAGCCGTCTTTTTGTGAATTTCAGTGACCGTGAGTGAATTATTGGACTGTGACTCATTGAAGAACAGTGACGCTATCCGTGCATACTGTGAGTAGCAATTAAGAACAATTAACCAAGTGTATTGTGCATTGTTAAATAAATTGTGCAGTGATGAAAACTGTGAAACTTGTGAGTGTTTAATTTTGCAATCCAAAAGAACTCTTTACTGGTTTTGATAAAAAAATAAAAAAAAAAAAAAAATAAAAAAAAAAAAAAAAAAAAAACGTAACAACGCGATTATAGAAAAATTTCTTCAACTGTTCGTCGATCATAGCCAGGACGAAAATGGAGTCCGTTTAAAACTATACATATAGCTTTTAATTAAAATAAAACATCAATTATTTAAAAAACAACAAACTTTCATTTATTTATTGCTCTGGGTAATTAAATTCGTGCTGAGTGAGCTACTCGTGGCAAAAAAATTTGAAACTGGCCACTCTCATGGTCTGTGAACAACTCGCAAATTGTTCATTTGCATTTACTCCAGTAGTTATCCACACAATCCTATAACTCAACATTGTTGCAATAATAATATGGATGCTGTTTGATGCCCAAATATTCAAAGTACCTTTATTTGCCTATCTGTTTGAAATCTTTTATGCTTTTATTTTTTTAAGAACAGAATTAAGCGGTCATCATTTTTCGATTTTTCCTGGAAAAAAAGTCCGTCACGCAGGGCTGCTTAAACGAGGCAGATTTCCGACGTGCTTTTATGCCACTCTGGTGATCTCATCTCATTTTATGTTGTCTATTTCTTAGTAAAAATGTATAGAGTAGGGTTTAAGTCTGAATTCAAGAAAGTACGAATAACTTGTTAATATTTGAATCTAGGGCAATAATTATAGAACGTCAATAGTTAAAAAAGATTGGCTCTATGACGTTTTAGCAGATTTCCCAATCAGCTATTGAGGTCGTACTGATGACGCGATTTTTGAAAAATTTCTTTAAATGTCCATCGATCCTACCCAGGAGATGACGAAAATGAGGTCCGTTCAAAATTATATATATATATATATATATATATATATATATATATATATATATATATATATATTTGTCTGTTAACGCTCTAGAGGTCCCAGTTTTTGTTTAATCGTTACGAAACTCGACATTTAATCGTTTTATGTAAAAAGACAGATCAAGTTCGTTAATGGCTGAAATCTGACCACAGGGAGGGGGGGTTTAGAGGCGGGAATTTTCGAAAATTCGAAATATCTCCGTTATTGTGCATCGGATCGAAAAATTGTATAGAACCAATCTTATTGCAAATTAAATGTACTATAAATATTGTTATATACATTTATTCTCTATCTTGAATATTAACCGAGATATTTGCATTTTTATGAAGTCTGTGGGACACGTGGTCGGGTATCGTTCGGATTAGTTCGGCCGTTTTCGTAAATGTTCGGCTCTGGTGGAAGCTTCTTCTAACTTTACCTGTCGTTTCTAACCTTACCTTACCTCCGTTACTTTGTTTGATTTATGCAAATACGTTCTTTTCATCCGCCCTCCCCCCTTCTTTAGTTCTTGGACTACTAAAATTTGAGTTATTAAAATATAAATTATTCTTACAATTCAAAAGCCGTTCCAGTTGGGAATTTTTTAAAGATAACTGAAAGATTTCTCATTACCGTTTGTATTTACTTATGGTAGTGTTGTGTTACCAGTATGCAGATTTATCTATTGCTAAACTACACATGGGAAATCTGCTTAGTTTACGCAGCCCCTGCGTGACGGACTTTTTGGATTCGACTCATATTAACAGAGATATTTAAAATGTTCAAATCCCCTACTCTAAACTCCAATCACCCTTTCGCAGTCCGATTTCACCTATTAAGGAATGAATTTTCGTCATCTTCTAAGCTGGATCGATAGTCGATTGATGTCATTTTTTGTAAATAGCTTATTACCCTAAATGGAATGTTGATTACAAAAGGACTAACTTACCGATTTCAGAATATTCTGAAAGCATTATTAATTTTTTTTTCTCGACTGTATGAACTGAAATACTGATTACAATCTTCTAGCTAATCTGTAAACATTGATTATAAGATAAAAATTCTAGAAGATGGCCAGATTCCCCACAAAACACAAAGTAATAATAAGGCCTATTAAATGAGGTGTAAGGATTGTCAAACAACCCCCAAATAGAATTACTTAGGCTACTTCTTAAAGAATTCATGGCTTCCCAATACAAGTTCATAGTTGGGAAGTAGGACATTATTTATTCACTGGATTTTTCTATTCTTAGCAACACTGGCAGCTTAGATTTGTCATGACTATTTTAGCAAGCAATACTAATTAGGGCAAATTCTGTGTATTGATAATTATCGCCTCTCTTTTTTGCTTGCTTTCTATTCTGCTAATAAGGTTGGTCAAATGGGAGCGTATTTAGGTCAGAATCCAGAATGAGCAAACATCATAAATTCAGTTACCAACACTGACGGTCCGTTGTATGTTGTATTTGAGTATTCAAATATGTGTGTGAGTGTGTGTGTGTGTGTGTGTGTGTGTGTGTGTGTGTATTATACACGTACACACGCACGGAAGAAATTTTTCGAAAATCGCGACATGAGTACGACCTCAATAGCTGATTTCCCTCATGGGAAATCTGCTAAAAAGGAACACATAATTATTATTTATTACTCTTTTCAAAATAATAATATGATTAACAACCCCTTTAAACGATGTTCTCCTGAAATATGTGCAATTTCAATTTTTAGGGAAAAAATTGTTATGATTCATACAATTGTCTCAATCATTCGCGAATTTACAAAATACATAGGACAGATGTTCTCAGTCCAGCACGTGAGATATTGTGTTGTTCTTAATAAACTTGGTAAACCTAGTGTGGTAACAAGTAGATAACCCATCCCAATTAGCCTTAGTCATAGCAGCATCTAGTGGAATTTAATAAATAACAATAACATTATTTGATAAGTATTGAATAAGAAGTTAGAAAAGAGAGTCGACACTGACCTAGAATTGAGTCGGGAGGCTGAATCAATTCTCCGATTCCGATAGCCCAAGTTCAGATATGCCGAGTGACCTTACGGCGTGGAAAATATGTTATTTACTTCATTATTATTTATTTTTAAATTTGATGAAACTCTTTGATTCTAAAATATTAGAGTATTATTGCATTCAGTGGTAGACTTGAGTAAGGGCTGAGTATAATATGTTCCTGGTGCTCAGGTTAACCATGCGAGTTAAAGCGTTGGCTTTACTCTCACATGGTAAAGCAAGAGTGGCGAGTTCGATTCCCGCCTGGGCAAATAGGAATTTATTTAGTGACGAACTCATTAAATAAAATCCTTGGTCCCACCCTGGCTAGAAAAAGGTGGTAACCTGTAGACAGCCCGTCCCAATAAGCCTAGTAGCATAAAGTGTATGTTAATAAATAAATAAAAAAAAAGTCCGTCACGCAGGGGTTGCGTAAACTAAGCAGATTTCCCACGTGAAGTTATACAGTAGATAAATCTGCCCAATAACAACTTAGTAGTAAGGAATCTCTAAACCTATTCACGAGGGACGATCAGTTACGGAAACGGCCGCCAGAGATCTCGGCGGAAAGTCCCGAACATAGCCGACTCCTGCCGACCACACACAGAATACAAATGCAAATATCTCGGTTAATATTCAAGATACAGAATAATAGAAGAATAATATTTATAGTAAATTTAATTTGTAATAAGATCGATTCTATACAAAGTTTCGATGCGACGCATAATAACGGAGATATTTTGAATTTTCAAAAATCTTCCCCTTTAAACCCCCCCCTCCCACTGGTCCGATTTCAGCCATTAACGAACTTGATCTTCCTTTTTACATATAACGATTAAATTCCGAGTTTGGTAGCGATCAAACAAAAATTGCGACCGCTAGAGCGTTAACAGACAAATATATATATATATATATATATATATATATATATATATATTATACATATATAACAGCTGGCATAAAAGCATCAAAAGCTCAAAAAACAAGCTCTCTGAAATATTATTGAAATTAGCTGATACACTGAGAATAACTGAATGAAAAGGGACTAAAGTGATGAAGATTCATCAAATAAAGGTGTTTAAGAAGTCTGTCACGTTATTCCATTAAAAATGTCAAACAGTGAGTAAATACCAATAAATATTTCATAAAAATTATGAGCGAATCTGAAAGACCTAAAGATTTAATAGAGTGCCAGCTCTGTCAAAAAGTATTAACTAAACGAGGGTTCAACCGCCACATAGCTAGGAGCCACAATACAAATGGAGAAAATAAAAGTAATAAACCTTGTGAGGAATGTGGCAAGGGATATAAAAATTTACAAATCCATTTAAATAAAGCCCATCCAGAAGCTTATAGAATAGGTCAGATTAAGAATTCAGAAATAAACGAAAGTCAGAATTCTAATTCCGATAAAACAGATGATACTAACCTACAAAATTGCATCCGTGATTGGGAAGCCAAGTTTTATAATATAACGATTAATGAAAGAAATGACAGTACGTTTAATGAAGCAGTCATAGAGTTCAATCAGTTCCTTCAAAATGAGCAAAAATCTGGCAAAGCTCCTATTCACCCGGCAACAAAATATTACGAGCGTAGGAAAAAACAAACTGGCAATTTGGATGGTTTTACATTCAAAAAGGCTCGCGATCCAATAAAGAAAAGCAAACGGGAGGCAGAGAGGCGCCGAAACAAATATGATTTTGATATGGCACAACATTATTACTACTATAGACGAAAGAAAATTGTTCAACAAGTATTTAATGACTACGAAGAGAATATCTTGTGCGACACGGATGTTTCCCAAGTTAAGGCACACTTTGAACAATTATTTGGGATTGAAAACCATCACCAATTAGAAAATTACCATAAATGTCCTAATTCTTCTGAATCAGATATCATTCTTAATGAAACAGATCTCGAGTCAGCTACTAGAGGCATATCTCTCGATTCAGCTGCCGGGCCAGATGGAATCTTCGTTAGGACAATCCGTGATGTAAAGTGTTACAAAATAATAGCCAATATAGCCAATTACATGTTGAGTTGGAGCGTAGTTCCAGACATATTTCGCAATGGAAGAACAATTCTCATTTTTAAATCAGGTGATAAAAATAATGTCTCAAACTATCGGCCAATAACCATATTCTCAATTTTAAGAAGAATAATTGAGAGGGCTATAGACAAAAAATTGAAGCAATATGTAGAATTGTCAACACATCAAAGAGGGTTTGTTGCATGTCCCGGAACATTTGTGAACTCTTCTCTAATAAATGCATGCATCCAGAATTCGAAACAAGCTAAGAAAGACTGTTGCATAGTATTCCTAGATGTATCTAAAGCATTTGATAGCATTGGCCATGAACATTTAAGGAAAACATTATCAACATACGAGATTCCACTTAAGCTGCAAAATATGGTCGACAGCCTACTTACAGGCAACCAAATATCTATTTCCCTGGCTAAAAGAAAGAAAATCGAGCCTATACTTATCAAGAAAGGAGTAGCACAGGGCGCCCCAACATCTCCTTTTCTTTTTAATATGGGAATCGATTTTATATTCCAAGAATTAAGCGAACCCGATATAACAAATGCTTTTGGATATCGATTAATTGAAAATTTACCTAGTCTATCATGTTGCGGATTCGCCGACGATATAGCCCTCATTGCTAAGGACAAAGAATCGGCTGAACATCTCGTAGAACTAGTTATAGACAATTTTCAAAAAATCGGATTAAAGGTAAATGCGGAAAAAAGTAAAGCTATACAAATAGAAAAAGGGAAGCTAATTTCGACAAAACTAAGGACAATGGATGGCCAAATAATTCGTAGTATTGGTCCAGATGAAAGAATCCGATACCTGGGAGTCTCGTTCAAGGAAGAAATCTGGCTGGATAAAGACAAGCTTATCAACACCCTGGTGGAAAAATTGAATAAATTAGCGTCATCATTCTTATTAAAACCAGACCAGAAGCTAAATATCTTGAACCAATATGTATGGCCTATCCTAATATATCCCCTGCAATGCGCACCCTTGAAAGATCTCCAGCCTTCCTTTTTGAAGAAAATAGACAAAGTAGTCAGAAGTTGCGCCAAAGAAATATTAAATATCCCATCGGACACTCCTGACAGCATGTTTTATTCTTCGCGCAATGTTAGAGGTTTAGGAATGTTCAATGCTTATTGGGAAGCCTTTCTACAGCATTTAAATGTATGTTCTGCACTCAAGCGAGACGGAAATCCATATGTTCTTTTAACCCGAAACATCAGCTTAGAAATAACAGACTGTTTGTCTGCACTCAAGTTACGTGCTGATGAAAATAATAATTACTCAGTCAAAAGTTTTCGACAGGAATTGCGCTAAAGTTCCTTCAATGAGTGGTGCGGTCTACCTGTTAAAGGGAAAGGCGTTGAAACTTTTGATGAATGGAAAACATCAAATTCTTGGATGTGTGACAAACAAGGCCTTTCCTCTTCAGAATGGACTACAGCAATAAAAATGAATACCAACCTTGTGCCAGTACGCTCTGTCCCAGGAAGGAACTTAGGAACAACCCGCTGCCGTAATTGCAGCGAGACCGAAACCCTCCCGCATGTTCTAGGTTCCTGCCAATGGGGCGAGACAATGCGCATTTCTCGGCATCATAAGGCCCGGACTCAAATTGCACACCTCTTGAAAAAGAAGCACCCAGATTGGGATATATTTGAAGAGGTGGCTTGCAATTCCTCAGACGGTAGTCCAAGAAGAGCGGATATTGTAGCCATCAAGAAAAATGAAAAAAGGGGCTTAATTCTGGATCCTACTGTCCGTTATGAGATTAATAAAAATCAAGCAGACGAGGTGGACCAGGAGAAGAAAAGCATATATGAACCTTGGTGCCCCTATTTCATAAAGAAATACGAAATCCAAGACTGGACAGTTATGGGGCTACTGTTCGGCTCAAGAGGAGTCCTCCATCAGAAAACGGTGAAGATACTAATAGAACAAGGGCTAACAACCGATGAAATGAAGACCTTATCCACACTTGTTCTAAAATCATCAATAAGGATCATACATCATCATTTATATAAAAAATAAAGATAAAAATAATAAGCTGCACTCTCACCTGAGGTACCCCCCTAATTTGTAATATTCAATGTATTTGAATTTTTCGTATATAATTTAAACAAATTAAAAATAAATCCCACCCTGGCTAGAAAAGGGTGGTAACCTGTAGATAACCCGCCCCGATTAGCCTAAGTTGCAAAAAGTGGACTTTAATAAATAATAATAATAATAATAATAAATAAATAAAAAAAAACAACATTATTACCAGAAATTGGCAGATTAGGAGGCTGACCATACCGGTACCCTCAGAAAGAGGGCAGCTTATTTTGTTTATATATATATATATATATATATATATATATATATATATATATATATATATATATATATATATATACAGGGTGTCCCCAAACCAAACGGCCAAACTTTAGGGATCGATAGAAGATCGAAAAACTAAAACAAAAAGTCCTCTGGCATATGCCTCGTTTTCGCTTCGTTTTCGAGAAAATCACAAAAAACTAAAAATAGTTGTGCAAAAACTAGTTAAGGCCAATGGAAGAGCGGATTTTATTCCTTGAATGAATTTTAGCAATAAATGTTATTCCAATACAATTACCTATTTAAAGTAGATAACATTATGAACAATAACTGAAGATTAAAACATAAAAAAAGATTAAAAATTTAGAAAATTAATAAAATAATTAAATATTCTTACTTGGAAAACATAAATGTTTCAGTTTTTATATGGGTCTACCTTAGTGAGAAAAAAAAAACCTGAAAATTTTGAACGTTTTACCTTCTCTAAAATTACATCGTTAATTTCTAAAGCGTCAACGTAAATGTTGTTCGAAGTGCTGGCCTCTCGCTGCAATACACGCATCACATCGCGTACTCACAGATCGCACTGCATCTAAACATTGTTCTGCGGTGAGCTGGTTGCAAACCATTCTGATGCGCTCGATGAGGTCATCCCTTGTGCGGACGGGCTCTCGGTAAACATTTTCTTTCATGTATCCCCACACGAAAAAATCTAGTGGCGTGAGGTCCGGAGACCGGGGAGGCCAAGGCACCGGCCCACCTCGTCCTATCTAGCGACCTGGGTAGTTGATGTCCAACCAGTCTCGTACGGCCCTTCCGTAATGTGCAGGACAACCATCGAGTTGAAACCAGCTCTCAAGCCTTGTTTCCAAAGGGATATCTTCCAAAAGTGCCTGTAAGTCATTCTCCAGGAATAGATGATAACTTTCAGCGTGAAGTCGAGCAGGTAAAATACGGGACCTATTATGCGATTATAACAAAGACCGACCCACACGTTTACAGAAAACTCATGCTGGTAGTGAAATTCTCTAACAGCGCGGGGATTTTCATGTGCCCAAAGGTGGTAGTTTCTTTGATTGAATATGCCCGCACGTGTAAAAGTCGCTTCGTCCGTCCAGATTACTTTCGAACTTAAGTTGACATCGTTTTGCAATTGTTCTTTGTACCAATTACAAAAATTTAATCGGCGGGGATAATCAGCGGGTATTAAATTTTTACCTTTTGTACATGGTAAGCATGCCTGCGGTCAGCCCTTAATGTGCGCCAAATGGTTGTCTTTGGTATGCTTAGAACTGAAGCAGCTCTCCGGACGCTTGTGCCAGGGTTGGTATTGAAGTGCCTCAGTATCCTCTCCCTCCGCCTCAGGTCGGCTTCCATCGGAGCCTGCATACGGTTTCCACGACGATTTCATGAGAAGGACCCAATCTCTCGAAGCCTTCTGAAAGTGCTGGTAAAAACACCTCTGTGTGGAGTTTCTCGGTCAGGAAACCGTCTGCGATATTCCCGAACTGCCTGACGTGCATTGCCATCGCAGACGTAGACTATGTCCGCGTATTCGGCGTTGGTAAATCTAGACATATTTGTTGACTTCACTGAACAGTACACCACTAATGTGAGAATGCGAGGCTGGATTCCCCCCCAAAAGGATTAAAATGATAGTAAACATTTTAATCCTTTCTTTTTAAGTTTAAACACTCAACCTAGACGTTTTATTGATAAGGAAAGCGTGAGAATATTCATGTTTTCTAAATTTACTCCTCGTAAATTAAAAAATTAAGCTTACTCAAAAAGCCAATAGTTTTTTGTAATTTAAATAAATTATTTAAAAAAAAATACACTTTTTGCACAACTATTTTCAGTTTTTTGTTTTTTCTCAAAAACGAAGCGAAAACGAGGCATATGCCAGAGGACTTTTTTTCTTAGTTTTTCGATTCTCTATCGATCCCTGAAGTTTGGCCGTTTGGTTTGGGGACACCCTGTATATATATATATATATATATATATATATATATATATATATATATATATATATATATATATATATATATATATATATATATGTATAATTTTGAACGGACCTCATTTTTGTTATCTCCTGGGTAGGATCGATGGACATTTGAAGGCATTTTTGAAAATCGCGTCATGAGTACAACCTCAATAGCTGATTTCCCTTAAGGGAAATCTGCTAATAGCATGCTTCTGAAATGTAATTTAGCCTAGACATTAAAATACAAGTAAAAAAAAATCAATAGAAACTTTGTATATTCTTGTCTAAAAACTAATTTGTCTAACTAAAGAAACTGTAGCTGTTCCTATGAAAAATCTGACCCTAATTATTCACAGATAAGTACAAGAAAAGACGGTCTATAAATACGTCCTGTGTATTGCAGTTGCCTTCTACATAAGGCTTACTAATACTGTAAACACTATCAAAAAGATAGGAGAGAACTGCACACGCAGCCTGACGACTTAAAAAGTTATCACGAGACGCCAGGATAACTTCTATAGGCTTCAGATAATACCTCGAGATTAATCTGTGTTTGTGAGTGTGTGTACTGCTTTAGCATAGTTATTTAGTAATAAATACGTCAAGTTAAAAACAATATTTAAATCAATAAAAAAATCTTAAACTATACTTCTAACAATTATTTAAAAATTTAGATTTAAAACTAAAAATTATTACTATAAAAGGGAGAAAACGTTACAATATGAGGTTAAAAATAAAAACAGTAAATATTATAACAAAAACCACTGTATTGTAGATATTTTTTTTTCGGTTGGCATTATAGACCTTTTTAGCCGCCCCCAAGCGACACTCGAGGGATTAGTGATCAGAGTTTTTATTTAGTGAGTGATCACCTCGACGTACAACCCCCGTTAACCTACTAGACGTGGAATGTTGGTTCTCTCCAGTAGGCTGACGAGCCCCATTTGTCCATCGGAGGTTCTGTGGCGAGTTCACGGTGACATTGTGTACCCATATCGAGGAGTGGCTACAATGTAGGAGGCACCTAGCCGTGAGGCCTTAATCCAACCTACACCAATCCAACGCTTCATGGTGACTGAGGATTCGCTACGATGGTTTAGCGATCTTATGGAAGGGACAGTTTCCTGGCCTGTATGTCCTCGGGCTTTGAACACACGACCACTACGTCTATAACCGGCAGTGAAGGAAAGCCTCCACTCCGGAATCCACCCAGCCCGTAGTTCACATTGAGTAAGCCGCTAGAACTTACCCCATTAAGGCCGGAGTGATCCCCTGCCCGGAACAGCAAAGCCGACTAAGGACCTACTGTTCCTACGGTTCCCCTACCCAAGAGCTACACAGCGGGGGCTAACTGCTGCCCTTGGGGAGGGCCGGCGCCGTCCCGGAGAGTTCACGGTGACATTGTGCACCCACGTCGAGGAGTGGCTACAATGTGGAAGGCACCTAGCCGCAAGGCCTTAATCCTTCCACACCAATCCAACAACCTCGTGGAACACTGAGGACTCGCTACGATGGTCAAGAAGCGAGCCCTATGGAAGGGACAGTCTCCTACTACCCAGCTCCCACACGAGAGAAACACATGTACCAGTTTACCTGGCTTGTATGTCCTCGTGCTTTGAACACACGACCACTACGTCTGCGACCGGCAGTGAAGGCAAGCCTCCACTCCGGACACCACCCAGCCCGTAGTTCACATTGAGTAGGCAGACCCTACCCCATTAAGGCAGGAGTGATCCCCTGCCCGGAACAGCAAAGCCGACTAAGGACCTACTGTTCCTACGGTTCCCCTACCCAGCAGCTACACAGCGGGGGCTTACTGCTGCCACTGGGGAGGGCCGGCCCCGTGCCGGAAGTTCACGGTGACAGTCTGCATGTAGACGGGGTCTGAGAGAGTAATAATGGTCAGTCAACCCAAGGTGCTGTCAGACATATGTACTCGTTAAGACCCCCGCTGATCCATAGGAATACGACACCTGCGTGCTCCGGTAGCAAACTAGTGAACTAATGTTCTCCTTTGGAGGGTATCGAACCCGCATCCATTTTTCCCAGCTTACTGGCGTCAGTGGTAGATGTACTCACGCCTTAACCCGCGCGGCGACCGACTGCCGTCTTATTAATATATATGCATGCACACTAAGGTATAAACAGAGTTTGTAACGGTCGCTAGAAGACGCCCAATGTAACACTGTATATATAGATCTATCTACCCATCCATCTATCTATATATTTGTCTGTTGCCGCTCTAGGGGTCGCAATTTTTTATCGTCAGGAAACTCGATGTTTAGTCGTTTTATGTAAAAAGAAGAGTTTAGATGGGTAGAATTTAGAAAATTCGAAATATCTCCGTTACTCTAAGTCGGATCCGAAAAGTGTATAGAATAAATCTTATTGAAAATTAAATGTACTATAAATATTGTTATATGCATGTGTTCTCTATCTTGAATATTAACCGAGATATTTGCATTTTTTCAGTTTTCAGCCTTCAGTAAACCCCCACTTCTACTCGTGTTACATAAACAATACTCTGTTATATAATACACCACATTATTCGAAGCTTAAATACGGAATATTGTTTTCCAGAAACCTTTATTATACCATATTCATGCATTTATGTTCTTGTGACCGCCCCCCCCCCCTGATCTTAAATTCTTCGACTACTAAAATTTGATTGAGATAAAAATTATTCTGATTCATTGTAAATTACAGTACCAGATATAGTACAAAGTTTTCAATAAAATTAATATGTTATATTCTGATATGTTTCAGTTATTGTTTATCTTTCCGGTGAGCCGTTGGCAGACCTGTTTGTTTACATTTGAGACGCTTTCTGCCGGGAGGGGAAATATTTCTTATTACCGTTTGTATTTGTTCACTTAATATTCAGGATGGTCTTGTATTAGGAGTATGTAGGTTTATCTATTATTAAACTACCCGAGGAAAATGCTTAGTTTACGCAGCCCCTGCGTGACAGATCTTTTCTTCTAGTGGAGGTTAGATTGTGCTTGTGGAGGATTCAGATGCACAAAGTCAGAATCTATAGTCATAACCGTAGTATTGGCAGAGATCTAGATCCTACATTTCTACCTCCTTGTTAGTCAGATTAAGAGTGAAATACCTATAATGAGGACTTATTGTTTTACGGCTAAAGGTAGGAAATCAATAAGTAATTTCTAATGCATAGAGTAATAGCTGAAGACGATAAGGGGCGGGAAAGGAAATATCCGGAGAAAGTGGGCATTATTCTAAGGGAAGTGACGGTGAAGCACTTCACGAGTCGTGGTAAGTGGTGGGGGTGATTGGTGCCTGACAGCAAGCACAAACATTCCCGCGAAATTGGCGGAACGATAAAGACAACAAATCAATACCAGTCTTGGGGCAGAGCACACTAATTTCTACAAAAGCGGCCTACAATCGATACTGAATCGTTCACGAATATTTCGCAATAAACCGCCTTTCTATGGGGCCGTGAACCAAGTCTCCAAGGACAGGCTTTCTCCCGTTCTTCGAGTGGGTTAATATCGGAGGGAGGGTCGTTGCCTTTACCATCGGCCAACAGGTCAGTGATTTGGTTCTTTTCAAGGTTACTCTGAAATCACTACATGAGAGTTATTTTTTTTTTGGGATTGGCATTTAATGATTTTGTAACCACGAAAGTACTCAAGAAAGTGGTTGGTCACCCACCTCCCCCCAACCCCCGACTAAGCCCCTGTGTGACGGACATTTAAACTCCAAGTCTTTCTTAACACTGCAGAGCACTCTTTAGGTCAGGACGGAACCTACAACGATTGTGGATAGCAAACAAGCCTTCCTCCAAGTTATACTCTCTTACTGGGTCTGCACACAATGTATTTTTGGAAGCCTGATTAGATATAAAATCCTAAAAATAACCAATCCAGTGGCGAATACACTGAAAAGGCTTTTATTGGATAACTTTCAGAGGTTATATGAAGCATCTGTTCATTATATCTGGCACGTAGATCAACTTAGAATTTTTCACTTACTTGGTGCTCATCCAGACCGGGTACCTACAGCTTTTTAGCAGATTTCCCTTAAGGGAAATCAGCTATTGAGGTTGTACTCATGACGGAATTTTCGAAATTTTTCTTCAAATGTCCATCGATCCTACCTAGTAGATGACGAAAATGAGGTCCGTTCAAAACTGTATATATATATATATATATATATATATATATATATATATATATATATATATATATATATATTTGTCTGTTACCGCTCTAGCGGTCGTAATTTTTGTTTATTCGTTACGAAAATCGATATTTAACCGTTTTATGTAAAAGACAGATCAAGTTCGTTAATGGCTGAAATCGGACCAGAGGGAGGGGGGGGGTTCGAAAATTACAAATATCTCCGTTATTATGCATCGGATCGAAAAATTGTATATAACCAATCTTATTGCAAATTAAATTTACTATAAATATTGTTACATACGTTTATTCTCTATTTTGAATATTAACCGAGATATTTGCATTTTTCAGTTTTCAGCAAACCGCCACTTCTACTCATGTTACGTAAGCAATACTCTGCTACATAATAAATCACATTATTGGAAGTTTAAATACCAAAAATTGCATTCAAGAGACCTTTATTATACGAGATACATGCAAATATGCCCTGGTGACTCCCCCCCCCATCTTAAAGTTTTGGACTACTAAAATTTTATTGATTGAGATAACAATTATTCTGACTCATTATTAATTACAGTACTAGATATAGTAAATAGTTCTCAATAAAATTAATTTGTCATATTCTGAAATATTTCAGTAAGTGTTTTTCTTTCCGGTGTGAGGCGGGCCGACCCGTTTGTTTACATTTCTAACCTAACGCTTCTTGTCGGCAGGTTATTGAAATTGGATGAAACATTTCTTATTTCCGTTTGTATTTATTCACGGTGTTGTTGTGTTAGCAGAATGTATATTTATCTATTACTAAACTTCACGAGGGAAATCTGCTTAGTTTACGCAGCGCCTGCGTGACGGACTTTCTCTTCTTGGATAGGTTTAACAACTTCATTAAGACGAACGCCTTAACTCACTCCCTTACTTGAACTCTAGTGTAACACA
The DNA here is from genome assembly GCA_019009955.1 of Riptortus pedestris. NCBI lineage: Eukaryota > Metazoa > Arthropoda > Insecta > Hemiptera > Alydidae > Riptortus > Riptortus pedestris. The sequence continues at coordinate 103,375,831 of CM032232.1, read as the reverse complement.
AAATGAAAAATGAGCAGATGATAATGGGTTCTGGTATTATAAGTTGCATTTGACCTATTATTTATTTAATCTGCTGAGATCCATGACATAAGTTATCAACTCAATTATATAAACAATTCGGTATTTGACATCATAATAAAGACAGGAATGAAGGGAGACAGAAAAATAAAACATAGCTACATCAAAACAATTAGAATAAATTTATTCAATTTATATTAGCTTTATTTATTATAAATTAGGAGGCATATTATGGATTGCTTAAGAATTAACTCCTTAATTTGATAAGCTAGCTAACAATATAAAAAAATTCTGTCACGCAGGGGCTGCGTAAACTAAGCAGATTTCCCACGTGAAGTTTTACAATAGAGAAATCTGCATACCAGTAGTATTATCGAGTCTCTAAACCAATTTCACGAGAACCGAACAGATCGAACTAACTTTCGGCGGAAACTCACGAATAGAACCGACATTAGCCGATCTCATCGTCCGTTATCCGTACACACTTAATAAAAATGCAAATATATCGGTTAATATTTATGATAGAGAATAAATGTATATAACTATGTATAAATATTTATAGTAAATTTAATGTGCAATAATATTGGTTCTATACACGTTTTCCATCCGACGTATAGTGACGGAGATATTTCGAATTTTCGTAAATCCCCCTTTTAACCCCCCTCCCAGTGGTTCAATTTCAGCCTTTAACGAACTTGATCTTTCTTTTTACATAAAACTAGTAAATAACGATCAAACAAAAATTACAACCGCTATCTTCTGGGTAGGATTGATGGACATTTGAAGAAACTTGTCGAAAATCGCGCCATGAGTACGACCTGAATAGCTGATTTCCCTTAAAAGAAATTTGCTAATACCTAATGCTTCTGGACTCAGCAAGTTAGGCTGTCAACAATGAGTTATATTTGTTGGAAATTAAAATAGAGTAGATGAAGATCCAATAATATCAAATACTTTCTCTAGAGTCTGTTTGACGATGAATGTTTTCACTACTCCATCAATCAAGAAATCTGACTCATTGTCATCGTCATTGTATTTAACTTCGTATTCAGGGGAAAATAAAGTATTTAATATTTAAAAAAAGTAATTTTACTCTGCAAATCCGCTATTTAACCCCATCCTTATTATTGCATCAATAAATCTTACTAAATTTGTATAAAACAGGTTATTAGTGCCTGTGTAGTGTTTGCATCCCAAAATAAACCCAGTCTACCAGATTCGTTGGTTAGTCTACAATCGATCGTAGTTTATCCCGTTGACATGGGCTGTGACATTTAAAAGTTGGGTGGCGTCCAAATGAAGAATTTAAGCCCTTTACAACATAATAAAGTCTTAAATTGGCCCTTCGTTATTTATTTACAGATGGTATTTTTAGGGACTGCAAAAATTAAATTTTAAGTTCACTTTCAAAAAATATCTACATTTCGTATACCAAAATATAACTGTATTTTCTGGAAAATTTTCCTTTAGATAAATTTTTAACAGATTTCCCTCAATGGAAATCAGCTATTGAGGTCGTACTCATGACGCGATTTTCAAAATTTTTCTTCAAATGTCCATCTACCTAGGAGATGACGAAAATGAGGTCCGTTAAAAATTATATATATACATATATAATATAATATATAATACCGTTTATAACGAACACAAAGGGGCTGTAAGATTTACTCGCTAAATCCGAGTGCTCGTAATAAACGGGTCCTTAAGGCAGACCTGCAACCAGAAGGGGGGGGGGCTTGGGAGGTCAAATGATTGAGTTTACTCAAAATCATTGTAGAACAAGTTGGGGGTGGTTCACTTTTTCATATTCATCTGTGTCCTCATCGCTTCCGTCATGATTTTCCGCTGAATTCGCTAGTACCACCACATCAGCTACAATATCTTCGGTTGTCAGTTCATCTGAAGTTATCAGTTCATCGTCGATGGATACACAGGTTTGAAATTCTTCTTTGGTCATTTCCGAATTTCCAATTTGTGTGAAATTGTCAACCTCTTCTTCCTCAATCGATTGACTGTCTTGACAACTCTCCAATCCAGCCATATGGAAACACTTGCTGATGATGCATGTTGATGTGACATACTTCCCATACATCGTTCATCACACGTATCGCTTCCAGTACGTTGACATTGGTATTTGATGCTGTTCCACTTCAATCAAAGAATGACCATCTCACCCTATTACTTGACCCCTACACATAGCAGGTGTAGCTGTACTTCCCTCCCACCTCCACCCTACTGTTAACAATAAGCCACACCTATTGCACCAGAATTGTGAACCCTCCCTATTGCCATTGAAATGCTGGAGGAATTTTTCCTACAAAAGTATTTAACTGCGGAGAAGAAAAAAAAGATAAAACAGAAAGATGAGAAAAAAGATTGCAAGACAGAAAAATATTGCTCGCTAAAACCGGGTCTTGCTCGTTAAAAGCGACTTCTGTTCCATAGACTTAACACTGAACCAACCAAATATTCTCGCTTCCCTCGGTAAATCCGAGTTCTCGTTTGTCTGTTACCGACTTTAGCGGTCGTAATGTTTGTCATCGTTACCAAACTTGATATATAATCCTTTTCTATATAAAGAAAGATCAAGTTCGTTAACCAATTAGAACAGGGGGGGGGTTAAAGGAGGAGAATTTCGAAAATTCTTAATGTCTCCGTTATTATGCGTCGAATCGATAAATTGTATAGAACCAATTTCATTGCAAATCTAATGTTTTATAAATGTTGAGTATGTACATTTTTTCAATATCTTCATTATTGACCGAGATATTAGCATTTTTTTAGTTTTCGGACTTCAGTAAAGCCCCACTCCTACTTATTTCATATTAACAATATGATATTATTTTATGAAGCACTTTATTTGAAGCCTGAATACTAATTATTGTTATCATTGAACTTTTTGAGATAAATGCAAATAAAAAAAAACAACTGCTAAGTTATCGCAACTACGTTACGGACTTTTACTTTCTCCTATTTGTCGTATTCGTACCTTACTCTAGAATATTATTAAATAAAAAGTATTTATGTTCAACAAATTTTTATTTTATTCTCTTTTTTTGATTTTCTAAATTAGCCGCTGTATTTATTAGAATTTTTTTTATTTGCTTTTATCGATTGTGTATTGATTTATGCACAGTTGTAAAAGCCAACTAAACTGGAGTCCAAGTAAATTTAATAACTCTTCCAGTGACCATTAAACGGTAAATTGTTCCAATAAGTGTCTGAAGCAAAGTTAAAAAAAAAAAAAAGGAACAGCACGCGAAGTTTCATGATGAGTCCAAGGTGAGCCCATCACTTAACCATGCAAAGATGAAACTAGATTGTTCGCCAGTCTCAATTCGCTAATTAACAAAATTTATTATTATTATTATTATTATTATTATTTATTAACGTCCACTTTTTGCAACTTAGGCTAATCGGGAAAGGTTATCTACAGGTTACCACCCTTTTCTAGCCAGGGTGGGATTTTAGGACGTTATTTAATGAATTGCGTCACTAAATAATTTTCCTTTGCCCAGGCATGAATCGATCTCGCCACTCTAGGTTTACCATGAGAGAACAAAATTAAAAGCCTTCTTAGCACTGCTACAGGAAATAATTAGATTCCTTCAGCGAATGGCATTCCATGGAATTAATGAAATGAAATTAAATGTGTTTATTTCCATTAAATGTTGACATAACATAATGGGATAAGTTAAATAGTTATTGCTATAAACAATTTTCTAATATTAAGTCAATTAAATTTTTGAATTGAATTATATTTATACTTATTCAATACATTCATTAAAAAATTAAATCAAATCCTAATACATTGCATAAAATTCAACAATTCAAATAATTTTATACAAGAAATTAGATTCGTTAAATTCATTAAATAACATCCTAAAATACCACCCTGGCTAGAAAAGGGCGGTAACCTCTAGATAACCCGCCCCAGTTAGCCTTAGTTGCAAAAAGTGGATGTTAATTAATATTAATAATAATAATAGATTCGTTAACAATCTTAATTCAACTCTAAATATATAACATACATTTTTTTTATTCACTTAAATGCAAATTTATTAAAGGATAGCGAGCTTCATAAATGACTAGCTAAAATACCCGGCTTCTCCCAGGAAATCATTTGAGGCTGAATGATAATGATATTGTTTTTTGGGTTTTACTTTGTACAAAATTTTTACATTTTCCCGTCTCAATGCTTAGGATTTACACCCGTGCTGGGGATATGTTAATAATAAAAGTATTTGTTTTGTACTTAATTCTACAAAATACACAATATTTTTATATTACCCGTTTCCTGTGCATATATCTTTTTTATATAGAACATAATCATAGAATATCATATTATTATAGTCAAAAATACGGAGTTTCGTTGATTTCGATTTAGTCTTTTGCGTCCTATAACATTGTTTACCCCTTCTGTAGTTTTTCGTGTATATCTCATTCGTACTTGGATATACGGCAAACGTTTATATAAAAAAGTTACTTTAAATAAAAAAACAAACAACTTTTGTTATATGTAGATTTGCCGAAAAAAGAATATTAACCAAGTTGTCATTGGACCTTTACGATTTGAGATAAATGAAAATACGTAACGCGCGTGAGAAATCTGCTTACTTAACGCAGCCCCTTCGTAACGGACTTTTTTAATATTGAAATATGACTTTTCGAGTTACCCCAATGCAAAACGCCATATTTTTGAGTCTCTGGGTTGATTTCCTCAAGGACTGTTTATGGTCAAAGTCATCCAGTCATAGGACCCCCGAATCAGTAAGCCTTAGTGTGTGTGCGTGCGTGTGTGTGAGTAAAGTGGTCCAACAATTTTATTGGGCACCAACGATTGAACCGAACTTAACAAAACTCGCTATGTGAATTAGCATTAGTTCTTCCATGATTGTAAGCTATATTAAATTTTTTAGATTCAAACGGGAATGGGGGTTAACTGAAGGCCGAAAACTAAAAAACACCAATATCTCGGTCAATATTAAAGATAGTGAAAATATGTACATGACAACGTTTATAGATCTTTTAATTTGCAAAAAGATTGGTTCTATACAAAATTTCGACTTGACTTACAGTCACGGTGATATTTCGAATTTTTGAAATCCTCCCCTCTAAACCCCCCCCCCAATGGTCCGTTTTCAGCCGTTAAAGAGCATGATCCGTCTTTTAACGTAATCGTTTGGTAACGTTCAAGCAAAACATGAGCCGCTAGAGCGTTAACAGGCAATACATCTATATCTTTATTTATATAGTTCTACTGTACGTGAGTATGTCACTGAACTCCTCCTAGACGGCCGGACTGATTTGAATGAATTTTATTGTACGCGTTTGGGTGACGCCCCGGATGGTTTAGCGTCACAGATGAGCCCGCCAAATGGACCAGGGGTGGGGGTCGTAAGGGAGGCCAACAATTAAAAGCCATATTTCGTTTCCTATTAGTTTTTAGGCAACCGTGCACATAAAAAATGTTGTTTTTTGTGTTATTATAAGTAGCTTTTGTTTTAAACATAATATTATTAAATTTAATATCCTAATCGCTTGAAATATCATGCAGGACAACGTCTGCCGGGTCCGCTAGTTTCTTATAAAATTAGCTTAAATTCCATGAATATATTTAATGAAATCTATAATTTATGAATTATATATAAAACAAATTTATTTCACAAATAATTTTAATACGATTAAATATATAACATGCATTTTTAATTTATTGATATGTTTCGTAATTATCTCTCTCCTCTCGGGCTTGGCGGTCCGCTGTGTCACAAATACCGGATGTAGTAAAAATCTGGGCCTTAGTTAAAAAAAAAAAAAAAAAAAATCTGGAATTTTGATATTGAAATATAATTGTTGGAGTTACCCCAATGCAAAACGCCATGGTTTAGCGTCTCTTGGCTGATTTCCTCAAGGACTGTTCATGGTCAAAGCCATCCGGTCATAGGACCCCCGAATCCGTAAGCCTGTGTGTGTGTGTGTGTGTGTGTGTGTGTGTGTGTGTGTGTTTGGGGCGTGCGTGAGTGAGAAGGCACGATAATGCCCCTGCACGCTAGAGCAGGAGCGTGTCCAAGGACTAACCTTTGAAATGGCGGCACAGACCTTTACCTTTAGATCCAAAGGCTACACCCCCCCCCCCATTCAGCCCTTAATTCACCCCCCCCCTTCTGTAGAACTCTCTAATTTCAATCCTTCACCTTGCTACAAAAATACATTCGGACCTCCGCGCAACCATTTCCAATTTTGCCGCTTTCCGACTTAATAACGTATGCATATTCACTCATACTTAGACACGCAAGCAGAGAAGGTCAAACAGCTTTAATAAAGTAGTTATATTAGAAACAAAAATTTATTAGTAAAAAGTGTTAATGAACGAGCATTCCCCAACTTTGTCAAGACCCCCACCACCCTCCACCATAGGCATAAAATGGATGCAGAAGAGGGATTAAAAAAGATTTGGTTTCCAATTTTAATTACAAATATAGACCTTGAAACCAAGGTAAATTTTTGTAATGTTAATTTAACGATTAGACTTTTTTTTTGTGAAAAGGCTTAGTTCAAATGTTTATTTTTTAAATTACTTTACTATTTTATGGACAATTTTAATGTGTTTCATTTTAATTACTTTTATTTTTTCATTTCATATGATTGATGATTCACACTTAATTCTTTAATGAAGTGGTTTTCTTCTTTTCTATTTAACATGTTTTATGTATATGGAATGTTTTTTTTTATTTTATTTTTTTTTATTTCAACCATGGATATAACTATAAATTATGTTTTGTCACTTCTTAATCCGTTGCATTGGAACAGAGGTATATCACTTTCAAATATAATAATTTTAAATTAAGTGCGCTTATTATGAGGCTCCGAAATATATAAATGAATAATTATTTTATTTAATATTTATTTATTTAGGTGTGTCACAATTTAAGCGATTCACGCATGTTCTTATTATAAAACTATAATAGTTTAGGTAGAGCCACCTTATAAAAACAAAAAAAAACCGTTAAAAAATCTACAGTCGTAGGTAAAAGTACGATTTTTTTTTCTCCAGTAGATAATATTTTTTTTAAATTTAATAGGATTACAAGAAAGTCATGGTACTCGCATCACATAATAGCAGTTTCATCATTTTCATAAAAAAAAAATTAATAAATAATAGAAACAATTCGATGGGTATAAAGCATAAGAGCAGCCAAGTTAATGTTCAAATTTATTTCCAGTTGAATAACTTGTACTGACGATTAAAGACTCAAATTTCAGATCATACCTGGACACTGCAATTATTTTGGTCTGTACGAAAGTAGGTATTTTAATTCTAAATTCGGGCTCAAAAGTTTGGCTTAGTTCTTAGTATGATCGGGAAACCTACTATCACACTTAGTAATACCATGGTTGGATGGATTCATGCGTGAGTTTAATTCATATGTGGGCAACAACAGGCCCGCGGACCGAATCCGGCCTGTGAGACATTTTGAAAAAAACCAATTAAAGAAATATATTGCACTACTTATTCCAAATGAGGACGATAAGGAGAGATTTGTGCGTTTGGCAGTACTCATAAATGCGACCAGTTCTTTTCAATGATGGATGTTAATAAATCAAAACACTGTACAAGGCTGACTGACGACAATTTGGAAAATTCTTTACGTCTTTGTATCAGTGGAATTAATCCAAATGCCGATGAATTAGTTTCCCTAATTCAATCTCAAGTGTCTCATTGATTTCGGTGACGCTATTTAACTTTCGTCGTTTGTAATAATTCCAAATTTTACGATTTAATTACATTGTCGTACCTATTTTAATCATTTCATTTTGTTATTTTAATATATTGTATTATAATTACATTATCGTATAATTGCATGCCTGATATCTATCGTTAAGAATTAATCGTGTTAAAACACTAGTTTTAAAAGCGGCCTGCGAACGTATTTGTACACTAAAATTTGGCCTACAATATGGTAAAGGTTGCCCATACCTGGTTTAATTAGTCATGAACTCATGAAATAAAATGAATTAAAAAGTTTTAAGATGCCTGCCTGGTTAAAAAGAGTGATAACCTGAAGAACCTCGTTCCGATTAGCTGTAGTACAATGCAGTTGACATATGGTAAATATGAAATTGGTAACTAACATTTTTGTTTTAATTCCTATGGGCTATAAAAATCAGTCAGTTTTGACGTGATCACGTTTTGACGTGGTAGTAAGGTCGAATTTTTATATAATAAGTGTACACCTGAAGAGGCGTCATAGACGACGCGGAACAACGTAAAGTAAAAATAAATCAGTGGAAGATATTTCACGTGTTTTTCATGTACTGACTTTCCGCCATTTCCCCTTCAACGAAGATTGAATTGAGGTCGACATTGAATTTCGATGATATGAAAATCAGTATGCAAATATTAAAATAAATATTTAAAATTTTACTAAAAGTCTATTTCATATCCAAACTATTCTTTTTAATGTTCTTGTTCTGTTTTCAGGTTGCTGTCAGGGTTAGGCCTCTTAAACCCGAAGAAGGAGAGAGAATTGTTCATTGCATAGACGACAAGGTACTTTATTAACACTGTAACACACATGAAAAGCAACGAGAAGGGAACGTAAAGCTGCACCTATTAGAAATAAAAATAATACTATTAAAATTCAGATTTTTTTTTTTGTAAGTTTGTATAACATATTACAATTGATCTTCAAAATGGACCCTTTTTATTTTTTAATATCAAGTCTAATAGGCTATTGTGCCCCACTAGCTGCGTTATGTAAATTTGATGTCCTTTCACTCTAGAACTCTAGAATTAATCTTCTTGGTCAGTCAAGTAGCGTGTAGTTTTATAGAGAGAGTGATTGTTCTCAGTTGTACTGTCTCATTTCCACGCATTTGAATATGTTTACTTTAAAGTTGGTAAGTATTATTAGTTGCTAGTATTTATGTAATTCTCGTCCTTCAATTGTGTTCATCATTTTTCGTCCCATTTTTGATAAAATTCGATTCTCAAAAAAAATTGTATTATGTTTAGTCAGTTTTAAGCGCTTAACGTGTAATGTCTAGTCAGTTTCTATTAAGTCTGCCTTTTTATTTCCTAATATTTATTTATTTAAGATGCCGCTACAATGGCGATTCATCTTTTAACATGTTTGAGTATAGTTTTACAAAATTAAATAAATATTAAAATTTTTACTCAGCTAAATGTTACAAATGTACTAAATAAATAGAATGGACAAAACTAAATTTTATTGTTAGTATATTCACAATATTTCCTAATAGCCACAAGTGTTATTTTAGCCACTGTTAAAATTTTCTGTTTGCATATTGTAGTATTCAGTGAGATTTAACAACTGGGTGCCTCTCTGGAAATGAACTGGCTAAATAACTCCGCGGTCACCCATCCAAATATTGACCATGCTTTCTTCGGTGATCTTAAGTTGGCTGTCTAACTATTGAGTTATTTACCTCCTTAATTTTAGTTGTAAATATATCTGAAAAATATTTTATTAGAGCTCGCGTGAACTTATTAATTGAATATATTAAGGATAATGAAAAGACTCTCATTAACCAATGTAAAATGCCTACCAAGAAGACCCAGTCATACTTTCAATATGTAATATTCACCAACTCCTACAACACTTATTACAGGTTATTTCGGCAAGTTTATTGGCCTACTTTTTACTTACATAAGCCCATAAATAAGTGATCTCTTTCATGCCCCATTTTAAGAATAATCAATCGATTTCTATAGTCATTTGCATATATTAGTTATAAATGTAATTAATAATAAATGTAATGTATAGTATACATTGTACTCCTAGATACGCTACCGATATTTCATGTTGGTAAATGATCATTTTAAAATTAATCCTGTTTACTTATTTGAATAATTTAGTTACTAATAGGCCATGTAATTTATTGTTATTGTATTTATTTCCAAATTATTACTTTCTTTTGACCATCTTCAATTTACTCCCGCTTTTTGTATTCTATTTATTATATATTAAGTATTCATTCTAATAATAATAAAAACCTTTTGTGCATGAGGTAAATGGCAGTAAACATCAAGTAGAAAAAAAAATTTTCATTTGTTTTTTCCCTTCACAAATTAGTTTTATTAAAAAATATAACAGGATGCCTAACATTCCATTCTCAAATTCCAATGAGAGGGCTTTCTTTCTCCAGAGAGTTTTATGATAGTGATAGATTATCAAAGTGATTTTTGCAACAAGGATTTGGACTGCAAAACAGCACATCGTCATAAAATTGGGGGGGGGGGCTCTGAGTGGAAATTAACTCAAAAAGGAGAATACAATTTCCTTACATTCCTGAAACACCCAGAAAACTCATAGAATATTTTCCTGGGTAGTTTTCATTAATCAAATAGTTGTGCTATCTTATTTGATACATTTATTTCATTTACTGGGTATCCTAAAGACGGTGGCGTTTCCACTTTATTTATTGAAAAAAAAAATCTGATCACTACCATTACACATAATAATATATTCAAATAGATTTTAACCATTTGCGATCTTAACTTTCGGATTTATATGAAACTAAATATGAGGTTTGGTAACAAATAAAAATTGCCTCAGTTCTAGTGTAATAGTCAAATACAAACGTTTGATACAAACCTCATTTTCGTATATAATATTTTCAAGAATGTTTTTTTAAAAATCGCGTCATTAATGAGCTACCAAGCTTGGTAGCTGGTCCTCTTAAAGAATGTCAAATCTAGAGATGTCTGCGCTATCACAGATCGCTGTGGTCTTATCCTCTTGGAGTGTATAGGTAAAATATAAGTCCGTCACGCAGGGGCTGCGTAAACTAATTAGACGGATTTTTTTTTTCAAAATTCCCCTTCTAAACCCACCCCCCTAGTCCCCCCTTGATTTCAGCTAATAACTAATATGAACTCTAGTGTGTAATGAAACCGTTAAATATCGAGTATGGTTATAGAAGAAATAAATATTTTCGATTTAAGACCTCAAAATCTAGATTGATGGTGTCATGGAACAAAGTATATATATTGCATTTTCCAGTTTTGAACCTTCAGCAAACCCCCATTTATACTCATGTCATATTAACAATAAGCTATTATGAACCACTTCATTACAAGGTTAAATACCAAATATTGATTTCATTGAACTTTTACTTAGTGAGATATATGCAAATACGTTCTGTTCACCCCCCTCCCTCTCTTCTTTTGTTCTTTTATTACTAAAATTTGAGTGATTGAGATAAAACTGATCCTGATTCTTTACAAATTACAGCACTAGCTCTATTAAATTGTTTTTAATAAAATTAATATGTTTCATTAATTGTATGTCTTTCCGGTCTATCTATCTATTCAGCGCAACAAGGTTGGCTGTTTTACAATTCAGCCGCTTTCCGTTGTAGAGAATATTAATGTATTGTAAATTGACTTAAAGATTTCTCATTACTGTTTGTATTTATTCACTTAATATTCACGGTAGTGTTTACCTGTATGTATTTTGTCTAGTGTAAACCTTCCCATGGGAAATCTGCTTAGTTTACGCAGCCCCTGCGTGGTGGACTTTTTTTTTTTAAAGTATTGAAAAGCCTAATAATTAAACATTTAACAGTAAGAATTATAGTTGGAGGTAACCGGATCTAAGAGCGATAAATCTATATAGCTTTACTTTAAATACATTGTTGTCATTCCTACTTCTGAGCAAATATTTCGAGAAATTTGAAAACCACTGACTTCCTTGTTAAGACACGCGAAACCCAAGGAAATTCGGGCAGTGTGGTTTAAATGAGGGCCAATGCCCCAGGTAAATATTTGAAAGAGGCTCGTCATCAATTATCCAGGACCGGAACCGACCTATATAACATGAACCTCTTTGTCTTCATTCACTATTGATCCGTTCAATATATAATGCATGATAAACATTATACATTACCTCTCTGCGTGTTACACTCACGGCTTCATTTACTCCCCGTTAGTTGGAACTCATTAATTCTATATCACTTTCCCTTTTTTTTTAACGAGGCGCGATTCAATACATTAATTCAAGAAACCCTCATGTCTTGTGATATCTACAATTTATGGAATTATTGACATCGTTAATTTATGTTTTGTCAAAGCCTGTGTTCATTGGGAAGTTGTATTCACGCGATCTAACGAAAAAATACCAGATGATTATAACGCCTAATAGTAGTTATTACAACATGCCGATTAACCTTTATCCTTGTTTATCCTCTAATCCTTTTACTTTTTCCACTTTCGCGTAATAATGAATGGTCTACAGATGTTAACATAAATTATGTGAAATGGAAAATAATCTACCCATGAAATTTTCATTTCTGCTGATGTGAAGTGGGATCTTGTTATTTTTTTGTCAAAAAGGAGTTTTAAATATTTTTTGTACTGAAACTCCATTGAAAAGGAGCAATTAAATAAGCTCGAAAGTGAAATGCGATGGGAATATATTAATGAAAATATTTTGAATTGGAAGTGTCCATCTCTTTGAACCAGAATGTTTTAACCTCAAATTGAAATATCTTCCATCAACCAATAGAAGAGAATATATATGTGTGTGTGTATTTTGTGTGAGATATTGAAAGGTTTGACCTTAAGGCTCGTAGAGTGGGATGGTGGCTTAGGACACTGGAGAAGGAAGACATGAGAGATTGAAACAGTCTATTACACAAGCCAGATAAGAGGTTACAATAGGTGGGACATTTGGCAAGAAGTAACACAACCTGGTCACTGTCCAGGAAGATGAACACAGCAGTGGTAGGCAAAAATAAGTGCTTGGGTTGGTTTTTGTCAGGAAATTATTAAAGATGATATTTAATTAAATAAATGATATCCATGAGTATAATTTGAATTATTCAGAAACGGCGTGTCAAAAAGTGGAGAGGGAATTTCTTCACACTAAACTTTCTATTCACCCTAACAGTTGCCTGAACCTTACGAAATAGCTGATTTCCCTTATGGCCAGACGGGAAGTGAGTGTAATTGTACACGTCCTTGTACTTGCTAAACAAATATCATCATTCAGTCAACAATGATTTCCCGGGCGTTGCGGGGAACCTTAGCTATATATAAAATTTGTCTGTTACCGCTCTAACAGTCGCAATTTTAGGTTGATCGTTACCAAACTCGATATGTAAGACTAAAGTTACATGTTAAACTAAAGACAAAGTTCGCTGACGGATAAAGTCGAACCGGCGGGAGAGGGGGTTTAGAGAGTGGCAATTTTGAAAATTCTGAATATCTCCGTTGTTATACTTCGGATAGAAAAATGGTATATAGTTTATTGAAAATGTGATGTTCTATTAATTTTTTTTATGTTCATTATTTCTCCATCTCAAATATTAACCGAAATATTTGCATTTTTTTTTAATTTTCAGCATTAAGTAAACACCCCTTCCTTGTCATCCCACGTTATGAATAAGCCAACATATCAGGACCCGTCTCATTTCAAGCTGAAATCACAAATATTGAGTTCAAAAATCGTATCTAGATGAGATACATGTCAATACGTTCTAATGACCCCACTCCCGTCGCGATTACTAAAATTAGAGTGATTGAGAAGGAAATTATTCTGTTTCATTATAAATTGCAGCACTATATACAGTAAATAGTTTTCAATAACATTAATATATTATATTCAGTTATATTTCAGTAATTGTTTTTCAGGACAAGAATATTTCTATCTTTCAGCTCTGGGAGGTTGACTCACCTGTTTGTTTACAATTCAACGCTTTCCGTTGAGGAAGTTATGAAAATGCAAATTAGCTGAAAGTTTTCTCATTGTCATTTGAATTTTTTCACTCAATATTCGCGGTGGTGCTAAGTGCAAAAGTATGTAGATTTATCTATTGTAAAACTCACGTAGGGAAATCTACTTATTATACGCAGCCCCTGCGTGACTGACTGACATTTGTCTGTATTCACACACAAGCAAGTGGAACCAAATACTGAGTGTAGCGAGATACTGCATCTCGTGGCCATAAACGTAAAACTATCATAATTTAAAGCAATTAGTATTATTTTGAACAATGTCTTCTACAGCTAAAATTATCTTATAAGTTTAGAAATAAAAATCTAAGCCTGATAGTAGAATGAAATATCAGTTAAGTTGGTCTGTTTGTCACGAAAGGCTATCCACACGGCAGTGCAAACTTTTGCCAGAATTTTCGAGTTGCTGGTGAGATATATTGATCACAATATGCTGCAGAGGCTAGTACCCTCATCATATTTAGCCTTATATAATTAGTATTATTAGAAAGGAAATTAGGTAACATTGTTTTGGAATTATATCTGTAATATCGTTTACATTGTCTGTTTTTTTTTAGAGTAGCAAGCTATTGAGGTTATACTCATGTCGCGATTATCGTAAAATTTCTTGAAATATATTTATATATATATATATATATACTAGCTTAGGTACCCGGCGATGCCCGGGAAATCATTCTTGACTGACTGATGGTATTTTGATAGTAAGACTTCAATGTGTACAATTACACTTCCCTCCACAACGTAATGATTTTCCGAAATAGCCAACCCTGAAGGGTAACTTTTGGGGATTAATAGAATACAAATTTTATTTTTGAAGGATAAATGAAAACTTGTTCCTAATCTACCCCTTTACACTTTTTGACTCACCATTTTTCAATAATTCATTTATTACAATTAAATATCATCTATAATGAACATCTTTCCTTTCAAAAGCCAATCCGAGATCACATAGTTTAGGCTAAGTTTTGCACGTAAGATTATATTTGTAATAGTGAATCTCACTGGAAATCAATGCCAGACGGGAAATAAGTAAACTCAACCGAATCATACTTTGAACTATCATATAAGACGAAAACATAACATCATTTGTCATAATATTCATTTATTAAAACCCCTTAAATAAGCACTAATATAATTATTGACTCCCGTTTAGCGTATATTCCGTGTTTACTTCATTTTACGACAAAAGTGAATGCACACAAAAGTTACTCTAAATAACAAAGTAAACAATTTTTATGTGCACGTTTGCCGAAAAGCAAATAGAAAATAAAAAACGCAAGTTTTTCATTTCAGCCTCTCTTATAATCCCCACTCCTCTTTGAACCTAAAATTTTTAATATAGCTTATAATCATGGAAGAATTAATGCTAATTCACACACCTAGTTTTGCGAAGTTCGGTTCAATCGTTAGTGGCCAACAAAATTGTTGTCTCCCGCTTTAGTGTATATCTCGTTTATACTTTTCTATACGACAAAAGTGAATATAACAAAAGTTACTCTACATAAACAACTTTTGTTATATGCATATTTTCGGAAAAACCAATAGGAAACGAAATACCGCTATTTTAAATTCAGGGCTCCCTTACAACCCCCATTCCTGCCCGTCCCTAGAAATGTTGGTATGGCTTATTATAATGAAAGCGTTAGTGCTAATACACATACCGAGTTTTATTTATTTCGATTGGGTCTTTTGTCCCAAATAAAATTTTTCACTTTTAGGTTTTAGGTTTTAGCATATATCTCGTTTATAATTCAGTATACGAAAAAAGTGAATATAACAAAAGTTACTCTAAATAACAAAATAAACAACTTTTGTTGTGTTCATATTTGCCGAAAAACCAATAGGAAACGAAATATCGCTATTTTTAGTTTCAGGCTTCCCTTATAACCCCCACTCCTGTTTGTCTCAGAGCATATTAGTATAGCCTAAAGTCTAAGTTGAGTTAGTAGTAATACACATACCAAGTTTCATAAAATTCGGTTCATCCGTATATGCGTGAAAAGGTAACAAACAAACAAACAGACACGAAAGAAACAAAATGTAGTTATGGTGTCTATGACACGTGAAACGAAAAGTTATCGTGAAATTTCGCGAAAAAAAATCAATGTACAGGTTACAATTTTATATATATATATATATATATATATATATATATATATATATATATGGATATAGAATCGCTCAGATACCCGGCTTCGCTCGGGAATTCATTTTAGGCTGAATGGTGACATGGCACAATATTTTGACACTGACCCGTCCCCGTGTTGCGGGTTAATACCCGTTGTTAGCATTTGTTAATAATACAATTATTTTTTTATGTAAGACTTCACTGTCCTGCATATTGTCATATTTCCCGTCTCCTGTGCATTATGCATAGATTTGAATTATTAAGGAGAAAATATTGACATACATTTGAATTAATTTTTTCAGGTGATGTACCTGGTAGTTCATATTTAAAAGAAGTGTTGAACAAATTTCTCTAAATAACAAAATAAACAACTTTTGTTATGTGCATATTTGCCGAAACCCCATTAGGAAATCATTATTATTAATTCCAGGCCTCCCTTATAACCCCCACTCCTGCCCGTCCCTAGAAATGTTAATATGGCTTATTATAAGGAAGGCGTTAGTGCTAATACACATACTGAGTGTTTTATTTAGTTCGGTTGAGTCTTTAGAGCCAAATAAAATTGTGGACTCCCGCTTTAGTTTATAGCGTATAACTCATTTATGCTTCCGTATACGGCATAAGTGCATATAACAAACGTTACTCTAAATACCAAAGTAAACAACTTTTGTTATGTGCATATTTGCTAAAAAAGCAATAGAAAACGAAATATCGCTATTTTTAATTTCAGGCCTCCCTTATAACCCCCACTCCTGCCCGTCCCTAGAAATGTTAGTATGGCTTATTTTAAGGGGATCGTTAGTATTAATTCACATAGCGAGTTTGGTTTAGTTCGGTTTTGTCTTTTGTGCCAAATAAAATTGTGGGCTCCCGCTATAGTTTTTAGCGTATAACTCATTTATACTTCCGTATACGGTAAAAGTGCATATAACAAAAGTTACTCTAAATTACAAAATAAACAACTTTTGTTATGTGCATATTTGCTGAAAAAGCAATAGGAAACGAAATATCGCTATTTTTAATTTCAGGCCTCCATTATAACCCCCACTCCTGTTTGTCTTAGAGAATATTAATATAGCCTAAAGTCTAAGTTGGGCTAGTAGTAATATACATACCAAGTTTCATAAAATTCAGTTCAGCCATTTATGCGTGAAAAGGTAACAAACAAACAAATAAACAGACACGAAAGAAACAAAATGTAGTTATGGTGTCTATGACATGTGAAACGAAAAGTAATCTTGAAATTTCGCGAAAAAAATCAATGTACAGACAGAGGTTACAATTTTATATATACATATATATAGGGTTAGACAGGGGATCATAATCATGGATAGCATTTATTATAATTAAATATCATCTATAATGTAGTAAAACTGACTAATCCAACCTAGACTGTTGTATCCTTTTGACGTGATGACGTATGTAATAAAGATACTCGAGTTTAACTTTTAGGAGGCTAAAGATCTTCAAGTTCCATTATGCCATCCAGGAAAAAAAATATATAATAATAATTCCGGAAAAGTAAAAATCCCATTAATACAAGTACAAGTGGTCAACTGAATGCTCTAAACAAAAAGTATACATAACTCGCTTAATTTAAAATTTCTGAAAAAGTATACAGAATCTAAAGTTTTGGACAATAAATGATTAACATTATTGATTGTATAACATTTTTTGACACCACTAAAAATAATAGATAAACCGTATTTTTCATTAGAAATCCCCCTAAACCTTCCTTTTCCAGGCTCGATTACGACCATGAACAAATTTTATCCTTAGCTTTATATGAATCATCTAAATATAGATTATGCTCCCGATCAAGTAAATATTGAGGTCTTTAGTAATTATAATCTTAATTGATGGCGCTTATTCGAACATATTTGCATGTTCAATTTTAGTAAAGTTAGTTGAAAACAATATTTCATATTTAAGCTAGGAATAAGATGTTATACAGAATATATCAGATTATTGTTAATATTGTTGCGAAAATTAAATACATGAATAATCCTTCAGAGAGAGAGTCGCGTATTTGGGAAGTGCGAGATAAATCAAAGAAGCCTACAGAGGGTCGAGCTCCTACTAGACCCTTCCAGTCCAGACGTCGAAGGGCCCAGCCAATTCCCCTTTGATGTATGCCGACGACCTATATAAAGAACCAGCCAGCCGCGAGCGAGTCAGACTTCTTCTCAAGTGCTCATATGTGCGTTCGGTGCTACAGTGCGACTTAGTGCAGCACGGTAAAGTGTTTTTATAAGAAGAACAGTGTTGTGCCGTGACTGTAAGTAACAGTTTAGTGCCGTGTTTAAGACAGTAAAGGACAGTGCAGTGCCGCGAAGTAAAGGACAATGCAGTGCCGCGAAGTAACGGACAATGCAGTGCCGTCTTTTGGTGTACTTCAGTGACCGTGAGTGAATTATTGGACTGTGTAATCTGAAGAACAGTGACGCTATCAGTGTATCCTGTGAGTAGTAATTAAGAATAATAACAAGTGTATTGTCCATTGTCAAATAAATTGTGCAGTGATAAAAACTGTGAAACTTGTGAGTATTTAATTTTGCAATCCAAAATAACTCTTATTAACAACGTTTATTACTGGTTTTGGTAATAAAACGTTCATATTGTTACGTTTTATTATTTTTATATTATATATTACGTTTTATGAGTAGGAATGGGGGATTTCAGATGGCGTAGAACAAAGAAATGCAATTATCTTGGTTAGTATTACAGATAGAGAAACAATACATGGAACATCATTTATAGAAAATCGCATTTAAAAAAAAAAAAAAAAAAAAAAAAAAAAAAAAAAAAAAAAAAAAAAATTTAGAGGTCATATACAATTTTTCCATAATAATATTAAACTCATTATAAAAGAGGCATTTTGAAAATTCCCTCCCCCTACTCCGATTTCAGTGAACAAACTTAATGGGATTTATATAGAATTTGGTAGATTAAACAAAAATCGTGTATGTTAGAACGTAAACAGAGAAATATCTGTATCTTTATGTGTCGGACCTCAACTCTTAGCTATAGCCGATGGACATTTTTCAAAATTCGAGAACAACTTCAATAGGTGATTTCCTTCAAGAAAAACCTGCTTTAATAAATTACTGTATTAGATTTCATTGGTTAGGAAGGAGGTAATATGAGGTCATTCCACACTCGCGGTAAACTGTTCAAACAGCTTGACATGGAAAGGGTTAAGAGAAGAGCTGTCGAGGGTGGCATTCGTGTCCGAGTAGAATCGATTCGGCGAATATCCACTAGTCAAATACCACTAGCTCTTCCCGTAATTCATGGATCCATCTTATTTCCATTCGTACACATATACATAATCTATCACTATACGTTTAAATACAATTACACTAGCTAACCCATTACTCTTTCTCAGAAATTCAATTGATTTCACGATTTTCGAAGGAGTTACCGGACACTACGTGGCCAGAGTATAGTTTTGATATTTTGTTTTTATAATTGCAATATTTTTTGCAGTAATACAGTTAGCATGGGCTAATATACTCACAGTCTGGCAAACAAGTTTGAGTATATAAGCCCATGTTATTTCAACATAATTAATAATTAAATATATTAAGTATTTGACTGGAATGAGTTCTAATGGGACTGCTCGTATGTATTTATTGGTTGTGTGTGTCTGTGTGTACCTGCGTTTGTCTATGTCATATGAAGGCAACACCCCGCCTGGTGTAAGATTTCATCCGGCCCGATCATTGGAAAAACCAATTAAACAAAAATATTACATTACTTACTCCAAATGAGGAAGATGAGAAGATATTTATTCGTTTGGCAGTACATATAAATGCGACCAGTTCTTTACAATGATGAAAATAAATAAATCAAAACATCGTAAAAGGCTGAATGACGATAATTTGGAAACTTCTTTACGCCTTTCTATCAGTGGAATTAATCCAAACATCGACGTATTAGTTTCCCAAACTCAAGCTCAAATGTCTCATTGATTTCGGTGACGCTATTTAACTTTCGTTGTTTGTAATAATTCCAAATTTCATGATTTAATTATAATGTTGTACCTATTTTTTTTTCATTTCATTTTGTTATTTCAATATTATAATTACAGTGTCGTATAATTTCATGTCTGATATCTATAGTTAAAAATTATGAACACTATTTTCCCATGCTTTACCAATATTCACATGATTTAGTGTTATTTTCTTTTTTTAGCAGATTTCCCTCGTGTGTGTGTCTGTGAGTGTTTGTGTGCATTATGTGTACCCATACTTACCTCTTCTTTTCAGAAGGACTTTTTTTTCTCTTTCTTTACTTTCCTCAGTTCAAAATCCCTGAAATGAGGGAGTACATTTATATAATTTTCTCCACTTATACGTACATTCTTTCCACACTACGTACAGTGGAGTGCGTTATTTACAATAACTATTTGACGTAAAATACAAATTATTTTTTTTCTATTTACAAATTCAATTAAAATCTTGTGATGATTATAAAATCCGTTTAAGAAAAAAGAAATAACAAGAGTAACAAAGAAGGTATTGATAATAAAGAAAATATAATGGGAATACATGATGCTAAGATGTAAGAGTTTACTAGTCCGTTATAATATTTTTTTAAAAACAAAATGTATATTCATCATTTTTAATAATTTGTTATCACCTATAAATGACATATACTCATAAAGGCATGAGGACTTATTATATTGGTAACATGTATTGACATTAGAGAATACCTTTTCCAGAGTTATGAAATTTTTCTTTATTTATAACAAGGTATTGATGTTTTTATGTAGCTCAAGGGAAACTAATTATTCAGATGGAATTCAAAGGTGAAGATATTAAAGTGGAAACCATTACGCTAATTAATAAGAAAATGGATCCTCTATATTGGTGAAAGGGTCATTGGTTTATTGAAATTAGTTCTATTGAAGTAAAAAATAAAAGGTTTTGTAGTTTAAGGCTCAGGTTAACATAACCAGGTTAAGTCATCGGCTGGAGGTCGTGAGAATCTCTTATTCCCTTTGTTCATTATTGAGTGATTATTCTGAATTCTCTTGTAAACAAAATGGTTGACAATGGCCGTTGAGATAGGACATCCGAGAACATTTTCTCCTGTTCTATAATTCATCGTACGTCAGCAATTTGCTGTATATCGACCAGGCTTCATCAACGCATAAGTAATTAACGAATTTTGTCAGGAGCCTATTACGTTGAAAAGGATGATTCATAAAGTGTTGATACAATAAGTATTTAATGAGTATTTTAGTTATTTAACTATCTAAAAGGTAGAAGTTCAACTTCTAGGTAGCTCTAGAAAATCTACGAAACATCTCGCTGGGATAAGACATTGTCACAGAGTCATGTAAGAACATCAGTACTAGCATTGCGCCTTCTGGAATTAAAGGTTGTCACAAAAGACCAGCACTGGCAATTAGTTAGTAGCCCCAAAAACGGTAATTAACAATTTATGTTTTTTTTAGTAGCTTCTACTATTCTTGCGTTTGTCGAAATCATTAAGGAATATCATCTGTTCTTGTCATTCATTCCTTCATGAATGATCAGCTACATTGGTTGTTTAAAATTATATTTTATATGTGTTACAAGTTGAGCATGATCCTGACCAAAAAATAGGAAAATATAGATCGCCGCTGCAGTAATGCTACACGCTTATAATTATTATTATTCCTGAATTCAAAATTTACATATAATTTTTAATTAAATTTTCAAAAGATGTACTGTGAAATGGTGTAATATGTCGCCAGAGGCTCTGTCGTGAGACGACTGTAGCGCCTAGTATTTAGTTAGTAACTTTTTGAAATTATCTTGACGATTTTTTTATTATAACAGAATGGCCTTTACTCTGAGTGGTAGAGTATGTTTATATCTCTCTTTACGAGAGTGTTATATTCTAAAGACCAATCCTAGATGTGTTGAGGGCGGGAAAACAGATATTTGCTTATGGTGTTATTTACTGGAATTATTGGATCACGATATCTGCCGGGTTACATTCTGTGTAAGCCAGGTTGAGACAAAGGATTTAATTTACTGATGAACAATTTCTTAATGTGGACGTGGAATCGCGGCTACGACTGTATTTTTATGAAGTGTATTAAGGCCAACTCCTTAACTCATATATATCCTGAGCCTCAAATATACTTTTTGTTAGACAATTTTCAGCATAAAATATTTTTTTAAGGGCAGACTTTCATCTCTTGGATGAGATATTCAGTTCAAATGAGACGCAAAAGCAAAAAAAAGTTACCTTACAATAAATATTTTATGATGTGATTTTGCTCTCTTACAGCCATTCACTTGCTGAAATCATCAGCATTAGAACAACAATAATAATTTAAGGCAAATTAAAATGTATGACTCCGTGCTTCCTAACAATTTACTTTTGAATACAAAACATTCTGAATCTCAAATTCTGACAGATATTGTCACCGCAATAAATATGTAGCTTATTGGTAAGACAATTAAGAAAATGGCTATTAAAACGTCCATTGTAGACTATCTACGTTAAAATTACAGTAGGTTTAATTGACAAGCCTAACTACATGCGAAGACAAAGGCTGTTATCCAATCAGTTCGTGACATTTCGTGACAAATAGATTCAGTGTATAAAGCTCCTTGCAGTAATTACAGCTGTTCGCCTGATAATACATATATTTAACATACCCCTAAGGCTCTCTTATTTAAGTCAAAAATTAATTAAAATTGGTACCGTTAAGCCTAAAAAAATACAAAATAATAAACACTACAATTGCGTTTCATTCATATAAATTAAAAATTGTAGGGAATACATTGTTATTAGACGAATATCTTTAATAGCTCAGGTAAGAAAAGAAAGTTCATGTTCCTTCACAGTTATTAATTATTTGCGACAGAGCGCTTTCAGAGCATACACTCCTCCATCAAAGGCCTGCTAGCAAACATTTACCATTAAAAACGTCATATAAGCTGCCATTAAATTAAAATAAGAAATATACGTACAGACAGTAATCAGAATTTGAACATAAAACTTTTCAGAAACTATACAAATTAGTGCCTCTGTGAATATTTACAGATAATATAAGAAGAAGATTATTTTTACTGATGTAGTAGGAATTTCAAGGTGTGCACAGGTTTGGTGCTTTGTGGGTATTTTTTTATCATAATAATATCAACAAATTCAGTTCAAACACTGATAATATTATGCATACATTTTGTTTTGGACTTCCTTTTACGACGCGTTTCTGTCGTGATGCCCAGTTTTAGTACCCCAGCATGAAAAGAAAATTGTATGATTACTTAATCTCCCAAAAAATATATACATTCATTCATATAAGTCTAAAATTAAGTTGTTAAGCTGCTATATAAAAGTTCCATTCTAAATGTTGAATTATTGAAAACTACAAGCAGAAGAAAGTTCGCTGAATACTCGTATGTTGGTGGAATATTTTTACACTATAATTTTACTGTTTTTTGGAAGTTTGATATATATGTTTATACGTATATCTCATCACTATAAGTGCAGACTACGTAAATGGAGTTTGTAGGAAACAAATAAAATGTCATGACATATTCCTACTAAGTCATAGAAAATGTTAAAATAGTAAAACTATTTAAAAGTAAAGTAAAAAAGTTTTTTTTTTTTGAGCTGCAAGTAAAAATAGGTTAGGGAGCAATTATAGAAATTGTTCCATTTTAGTGAGTTAGTTTAATTTATTCCAAGTTGGTATTCTGGCAGTTTTAAAATTATTTTTATTATTTATGGCAGCTGTATGAAGTTTCGATTTGTGTTATTCACATTAGTTGGTAACCATTTTTAACTACCGACTGTGTCAATATCATATCCCTTAAGAGAAATCAGCTATTGAATTTGTACTAGTTCTTAAGAACAAAAAAAGGTTTAGAATTATTTATCAGTATGTATCTCTTTATTATTCAACTCATGACTGTCCAAGAACAAAACCTGCCTTCTAAATCTACAAAACATATGTTTTACACCTAACTTATAAAGAGAGATATAAATATTCCAAAGAGCTATAAACACAACAATCCTTCATTATACTCCCTAACAGTACTCATGCTTTCCTCAAATGCCCATCACCCCAACCTAATAGAAGATGAAAATGAGGTCCGTTAAAAAGTATATATATATATATATATATATATATATATATATATATATGTGTGTGTGTGTGTGTGTGTGTGTGTGTGTGTGTTTCTCTGTTACCGCTTTAGCGGTCGCAATATTTGTTATATCGTTACCAAACTCGATATATAATCGTTTCATGTAATAAGAAAGATCAAATTTCTTAAAGGCTGAAATTGGACCAGTGGAAGGGGGGTTAGAGGTGGGGATTTCGAAAATTCAAAATATTTGCGTTGCTATACGTCAGATCGAATAATTGTATGTAACCAATCTTATTGCAAATATAAGTTATGTACGATTTTTCACTATATTTAATATTAAAAGAGATATTTGCATTTTTTAGTTTTCGGCTTTTAGTAAAGCTCCACTCACTCCTACATGTCATATTAATAACAGGCTGTTATTTCATGAACCTTTTTATTTGAAGCTTAAACACCAAATTTCGTTCTCGTTGATATTTTACTTTTTGAGATAAATGTAAGTACATGACGCACGTGGGAAATCAACATATTTAACTAAGTCCCTACGTAACAGACTTTTTATATATTTCTGGTTGGTTATTATAGGCTTTACTGGTGTCAATTATTAAACTAATAATGTATTGAATAGTCTCTCGGAATAGTATTTTAGACTCCAAACTTGGATGGATTACCGTCTGACACTTCATTTATTCATTCTATCGTGTCTGATGAGTTAATATTGAAGTAAACATATTTGAGAGTATTACTATAGTTCAGTTTAATATGACTAATGGTATAATACGACACGATATTGATCGAGCTAAGTGCTACGTTTAATGTAACCATGAGAACACGAACCTGTAACAGATGTAATCAGCCATAATCTCAATAGAAAAGATATAGGAAAAAGACTTAAGAACTGGTAAGAGTTCGTCTTGTAAATGGACTGCTATCAAGAAACGGTTTTTTTTTTTCACTTGTAGCAGATTTCCCTTAACGAAAATCAGCTATTGACAACTCATGGATTTTCGAAAGATTTCCTCAAATGTTCATCTATCCTACATTGGAAATGGCGAAAATGAGTTCCGTTCAAAATTTTATATATATATATATATATATATATATATAAACTATTTATTCTATTTTTCTACATTTTATCTGTAAATATTCATCTTTTATTATTTATTTTGACTATTTATTTAAAAATCTTACATAAACTATTGATAGGTTTTTAATTTTAGATTTAATTTGTAAAAATAGTTAATATATATATATATATATATATATATATATATATATATATATATATATATATATATATATATATATATATATATGTCTGTTGCTTTTAGAGCGGTCGTAAATTTTGTCAATCTCGATATGTAAGCGTTTCATGTAAAACTAAAGATCTTGTTCGTTAAAAGCTTAAATCGGACTAGGAGAATGGGGGATTTATAACGTGAAATTCGAAAATTTGAAATATCTCCGTTATTAAAAATCGGATCGAACATTGTATAGAACCAATCTTATTGAAAATTAAATTATCTATAAATGTTGTTATTGTAATGAAATTGACATTGCATTACATAAGCCCATTATAAATGGCTATATATTTTATATTCTGAGTATTCCCAGCACAGAGCACATTAAGATTATTATGTATGAATGCTTAAATGTATTGTTTTTACCTTTAAATAAGAATTATATCCAATTTGGAGTGAAGTCACCATGTGCTCTAGCATTTTCATAGATAACGCCAATGGATTTTGATAATAACTTTCACAGCTCTTAACGTCGGTACACTAAGTAATAATACGGATGAATTCCGATAATTAATTCACGTTAAATGCTCTTTTTGAGCGTTATTTCGATCGGCAGTTCAAAGTTCACTCCCGGATTAGCACTATATAAGGACCCCCTCACGACGGATTAAAATCAGTCATATTCGGCATCCTCTGGAGGGGAGACCCTTGTTGACGAGCGACCGCTAATCCTTCAGCTTGTTCAGGCCTGCCTAGCCTGTTCTACCTCTCACGGCTAAGTCAGCACTTCTATTAAACAGCTAAGTATTTCAATTGTAATATAGACTAAGTATCATTAAGTGTCCCCCAGTATATTTATAAAGGTGCCTTTTCATTTTAATTATTAATATTTATAATTGGAGAATATTTTAATTATAAATAAATATATATATTTGAATTTGGACTTGAGTCGATTGTTGGTGGCCCTTCCTAAATTCTTGTTAGTGGTTTGGTTGTGGGATTTTTCATATATTACAGCTTCCACTGCTTATCGCCGCAGCCAGATCACAACATTATATACATATTCTCTCTATCATATATATATCATAGATATTAACGGAGTGATTAGAATTTCTTATTTTTCAGCGATCAGTAAACCCCCACTTCTACTCATGAGTTATCAACATGAATTGATATATCATGAAAGTCTTAGCCTAAAAACTAAATATTGTTAGCAAGAGATCTTTACTATGTGAGAGATTCAAATGTTGTTCTGACGTCATCAACTAAGATTTTACGACCTTGTTTGGAAAATGTTTATTTGTTCTATAGGATACTCATTATTTAACCGTTTCATGCAATGGTGAAGTTCATAGTCGTTAAATGTAGAAATCGGGCTAGGAATAAGGGGTGTTTAGAGGGGGAGGAGATTCAGAAATTCAAAATATCTCCGTTATAATGAGTCAGATTGTAAAATGTAAGCGAAAAAAATCTTGTTAAACTATTGATAGTCTACAATTGTTGTTCTATGCCTTTTTTAGCAGATTTCACTTAAGGCGATTGAGGTTGGACTCATGACGGAATTTTCGAAATTTTTCTTATATATATATATATATATATATATATATATATATATATATATATATTTGTCTGTTACCGCTCTAGTGGTCGCAATTTTTGTTAAATCGTTACCAAACTCGATATTTAGTATTTTTATGTAAAAAGAAAGATCAAGTTCGTTAACGGCTAATATCGGACCAGTGGGTGGGGGGTTTAGAGGGGAGGATTTTCGAAAAATTCTAAATATCTCCGTTACTATACGTCGGGTCGAAAAATTGTATTAAACCAATCTTATTGCAAATTAAATTTACTATAAATATTGTTCTATACATTTATTCTCTATCTTGAATATTAACCGAGATATTTGCATTTGTATTCTGTGTGTGATCGTCGGCTATGTTCGGGAATTTTCGCCGAGAGCTCTGGCGGCCGGTTCCATAACTACTCGTCCCTCTTGAATAGGTTTAGATATACCTTACTACTACAGATGTTATTGGGCAGATTTATCTGCTGTATAACTTCACGTGGGAAATCTGCTTAGTTTACGCAGCCCCTGCGTGACGGACTTTTCATAACTCAAGTATTAACTGAGTTATTCTAATTTTTATGTTTTCAGCCTTTGCCCCCGGCCTCATATTCTGCTCATCGGGTTTTCACATCGAAATAGAGAGAAAATAAACCACTCCATTGTATCTGTGAATTAAACCCTTAATAATTTTGGAAACGTAGTAACTTGACAAGTTCGCTATCTGATATGCTAGTAGTTAGTTTTGTTATTCGTGTTTTTAGACAGTGAGATCCTAGCGAGCGGTCCTCCAGTCCCGTCAGGATAACAAAAGTCCGTCACACAGGGGCTGTGTAAACTCAGCTGGTTCCCCCTGTGGTGGAATATTACACTTTAATGATTTCATTCTGTATTATCCCCGCCGTAGATCCTTAAATGATGACGTCACCGAAAATATTTGCACATATCTCACGCAGTAAAAGTGAAATAAAAACTATGTTTGGAATAGAAGCTTCGAATAAAGAGGTTCATGATATATGATCAGGTTATTGTTAATATGGTATGAGTAGGAGTGCCAGGTTACTGTTGACTGAAAATACAAAGAAACTTATTGGTGATAAAAACTACAGTTATCTCAGTTAATATTCTGATATGTATATATATATATATATATATATATATATATATATATATATATATATATATATATATATATATTTAAAGATTAAGAAAAACTGTCTATAACAACATCCTTAGGAAAATACATTTTCATTGAGTGGTCTTAAAAGTTGGATACAAGGTATAATTAATTATAATAGAATTTTTGGAAATCCCCCCCCCCTCCATTCCTGATTTCGTGCAGTAACGAACTCGATGTATTTTTTTTGCAATACGGATGGCTGAAATCTGATCAGTGGTAGGGGGGGGGGTGTTTAGATACAGAAAATTTAGGAAATTCGTAGTATTTTCGTTGAAAATGTAATGTTCTATGTATGATATAATGTACGTTTTTTTTCACTTTCTTGAATATTAACGGAGATATTTACATTTTTTGTTTTTGGCCTTAAGTAAACGCCCACCCCTACTCATGTCATATTAACAATAAGCTGTTTCATTATGAAGCACATTATTTATCTCCTAAATACCAAATATTGTTCTCCTTGAACTTTCACGTTTTGATATAAAGTAGACTCCCGATTAACCGAAACCTTCGGGACCGAGGGGTTTCGGATAAGCAAAAATTTCGGTTAAACGGGAGTCCGAAATTTCTGCGTTAAAATGGATCAATTAGAATAAAAAACACGTTTATGTATGTACTTGAAAAAACCTTATTTTATTTAACAATTAAAATAACTACGTACATATGTATTTATAAAACTATAGACTTAAAAAGAAAAAAAAAATAAATAATAATAAAAAGAAAAAAAAAAAAACTTCATCGTTTAAAAAAGTCGGTGATTTTTCTTTGCCGAGCTTCTGAAATTTTTTTTGTCGATGCGTAGTCACGCCATTTCTGAAGGGTAAGTATATCAGAACGGCAGGAGGTAGGTTGTTGTTACCCACGTGCTTAACCATCCTTCGCTAGCATTAAAATTCGAAGCTAGGACGAAGTAATTTTTTTTCCCCCTCCCTAGCAACTCAAAATGTTTCGGTTAAGCGAGAGAATCGGTTAATCGGGTTTCGGATAATCGGGAGTCTACTGTAAATGCAAATAGGTACGTAACGAACGAGGGAAGTCTGCTTAGTTAACGCAACCCTTGCGTGGCGAACTTATATAATTTAGAACAGGCCTCTTTTTCGACATCTCTTAGGTTGCATCTATCGACATTCGAGGAAATTTTGGGAAATTCCTACATGAGTACAACCTCAATAACTGATTTTCCTTCAAGGGAAATGTGCCAATGAATTGCGTAGTGAAATGTAATCCTTAGCGTACAATCTCTTTATTTCTTCCCCTATAATATTTCATTATCAAGAAAAACAATAAAAAATAAAAAAAAATAATTGTAAACACAAAGAATCTGAAATGTTCGCAATAAATTAATTCAATAGAAGAACAAATTAAATATCTGCTGCATAAAATAATTCAAATATTCCAGTTTTAATTAGGATAATGAGTGAAGGAAAGGAATAATAATTTGTTCAAATTTATTCCTGTTTTTTTCCTATTGTTCATTAGTGGCAGTAAATGGCTTTCTATCACGACATAATATGCTGGTAATTTATATTCTACCACGTATCACAATAATAACAACAAAGTAACAATAAAGTATATTAAGATAATCTTACAACAATATGTGACATTACTGGGTGGGAGGGGGGTGAATGGAATAATGATGTGAGAGAATGTACTTAAGGGATAAATTAGGTTTTTTTTATTTTTATTTTTGCCTTCCTCCTAGCATTATGTCAATTTCGGCCAAGGTGGACAACTAGATGTAACAATTACCCGGAGGTTCTCAAGTTTCCTATAAAATGATAATGCTTATTGTTTTTAAAATGCTTCTGTGTTTAAATATACATGCATATTTACAGCAGTGATGTTTAAATAAATAATTGCTATTCATATTAATCTGAATCATAAAAATCATGGGTTTTCATGTTAAAAACTGGTTATTTTTTTTTATTTTCCTAGAAAGAATACGCCGTGTTACCAATAAATCTGTTAATTGTAGGAGCCAGTAGTCTATTCAGTCTCTAACACTATACTCCTAAACTTACCAATAAAACTAAAAGGAGAACATAAAATACAAAGATATATTAAAACAATGTTATGATAATTATAGATATCTTGCATTGGCTAAATGTGTTTTTAAGTTTTCAAACACCGACCTTGATGATCTACATTTAAAAGTAAGTAGTAATGCTCTAAGGAGTTCCGTGATGAACTACAATGATGTCTGCCGGTATTCAATCATAAATAAACCGACGCTTAGCCTTGGAATATATTTGCACACATTTGAATTACTGTTTATATCGACTCCAGTCTTAAATAATCAATAAATTTATAGATTCTGATAAAAAAGAAACTCTTATCATTGGAGACTGTTTACAAAAGAATTGTCATTTCATAATAGTCCAATTTTGACACATTGGCAAGGGGAAAAATTGCATTGAAAGCACCAATTTAAAAATAAATGTCTTCAGGCAGCATCTGTACTTGTTAGCAATTTTAACAGATTTCACTTAAGGGAAATCAGCTCATGACGCGATTTTCGAAAACAAATTTCAAATGTCCATCGATCATACCCAGGAGATGACGAAAATGAGGTCCGTTCAAAATTATATATATATATATATATATATATATATATATATATATATATATTTGTCTGTTACCGCTCTAGCGGTCGCAATTTTTGTTTGATCGTTACCAAACTCGATATTTAAACGTTTTATGCACATCAAGTTCGTTAATGGCTGAAATCGGACCGGTGGGAGGGGGGTTTAGAGGGGGGATTTTCGAAAATTCGAAATATCTACGTTACCATACATCGGATCAAAATATTGTATATAACCAATCTTATTGCAAATTAAATTTACTATAAATATTGTTATATACATTTATGTGGTCGGGAGGAGTCGTCTATGTTCGAAACTTTCCGCCTAGAGCTAGGACGGCCGTTTCCGTAACTGTTCGTCCCTCGTTAATAGGTTTGGAATTCCTTAGTACTACTGTTGTTATTAAGCAGATTTCCCTATTGTAAAACTTCACGTGGGAAATCTGCTTAGTTTACGCAGCCCCTGCGTGATGGACTTTTCTGTGACTAATGTTTGGGGAAAAATATTAAGATGCAAATCATAGACATTAAACGGGTGTTTATAATCCGGCCTCATGTGGATATAAAAAAGTCTGAGTGTAGACATATGTCAGAATATTTTAAAAAAAGGCACTATGGCGCTTAGTAAACTAAGCAGATTTCCCATGTGCAGAGAAAGCTTATGGTCAGACAACATATATTTTCATTTCTCTCGAAGCCCTTATAAACAGGACTTGTAATATAATCTGTATACGAGATGTTTAGAGGCCCAGGCGCTCTATGAGCAATCATATTTTTAGTGTGAGGTTTGCTGAAGTCAGAAAACTAAAAAATGCTCTTATATCTGATAATATTCGACTTCAAGAAAAATGTATAAAGAACAATTATACAGAATTAAAATTGCAAGAATATTGTTAATATAATAGTTTTCAATCAGACTAATAATGAGGGAGTCGTATTTGATTTTATCTCTCATATAAAATCGCCCCCCCCCACCTTCTATTGTACCGATTCTAGTTCGAAATGTCGAGCTAGATGACATTTCTTTTCCGGTTATAAGTTTTAGCGTGTGATGTTCGTTTTGAACATCTCAAAAACTACAGCCACTTGAGAGCAAACAGACAAGCAATGCACGCGCGTGTGTATATATATATATATATGAATTTGTAAAACAAACTGATCTGGTTTTTGAAACTCATTTACCATGATTCACGAAGATTTGTCAGAACTACTGAGGAGTTTTGTCAAGCGAACCCAATAACTATACCTCCTAATGAAAAGCAGTGATTTGAGCATTTAGGCACTATATAATGAATGAAATGTTTACTAAATTATTTAGTTACTGTAAGCAAACTTATAATTTGCAATCGATTTTTTATAATTAAATCAATTTGGCTAACACAACAATAAATGTTAAAAGGTTTCTGGAAATATTGTCTTTCATTACGAAGTCCTAGAAACGGGACTGTCATCAGTTCTAGAAAAATTGATAACGTTTACCAAATGAATTTTTCCTTTCAAAAATTGTAATCTAAAACAATGAATGAATAAAAATATGAATAGTGCAACTTATGTTTATTCAATTTTTGTTTTATTATATGCATTTATTCTGCATTAACGTCCAATTTTTGCTACTATGTCTACTTTGCACGGGTTATCTTACCCCCTTATCCTTGGTTATCCTTAATCACGCCTTTTTCTAGCCTGGCTTGTCCCGCCAAGGATTTTATTTAAAGAGTTCGTCACGAAGTAAATTCCTATTACCCAGGCGGGAATCGAACTCGCCACTCTAGGATTGCCATGTGAGGTTAGGCCAATGGTTTAACTCGCATCGCTAACCTTGAGCCTTTTTTTTCTACGTCATTGAGAATATATTTTTACAGTTGCAGTCTTGGAGTAATGACAATGTCATAAATATCAGTGAGATTAAGACCAAGGCCTTACCTCACCTGGTTAATCTGAGCCCCAGAAAATAATGTACAAGACGAGTATAAAAGTAACTAATCCAAATTCTAAAATAGTTTTTCGTTTCGTTAAATATTTTTATTTAAATGTTTCGACAGAAGTCCTAGTCTTACAAGGACTGTTTGGCCTTTTAGTGAGTAATTTATTTATTATTTATTCATGATTCAAACAGAAATATGAATCTCATTTCATTTAGTTAGTCTATTTCAGTACATCTGTTTTATACTTGAGTTTTATTCTTTTTCCATGACAAATAAGCATCATTCATATAATTTTCATAGTGTAGCACAAGTTAGTAAATTTACTTTCAAGAAAAATTTAGGAGATTCATATTTAATTAAAATCTTAATATACATTTTTTTTTTTTTTGGAATTTGGATACGTTAACTCCCAAAGCGGGTATTAAATTATAATATAAAACCACTCAAGTAATGTATACAGCGGCAAGCTGTAATATGGCGTGACTTGCCACCATCTCGTTCAAGGTAGAGAGTTGAATACTTGTGGAAATATCGGGATACTCCAAGATAATGATATCATCAGGAATCTGTAGTAAAACTCGTGTGACTAAAAATCAGTTTTCGATTTGATTGGAAACCAATTCCTTCCATTTGCACTGAAGAACAGCTTACTTGTATCAAGAAAACCTTATCATGGTTTAAGTTGATCGAAAGGGTCTTGTAGCAGATTTCCCTTGAGGGTAATTCCCGTAAGGGTAATCAGCTATTGAGGTCGTACTCATGACGCGAGTTTCGAAAAATTTCTTCAAATGTCCATTGATCCTACCCAGGAGATGACGAAAATGAGGTCCGTTCAAAATTATATATATATTTGTCTGTTAACGCTCTAGCGGTCGTAATTTTCGTTTGATCGTTGCCAAACTCGATATTTAAACGTTTTATGCAAAAATAAAGATCAAGTTCGTTAATGGCTGAAATCGGACCAGTGGGACGGGGGTTTAGAGGGAAGGATTTTCGAAAATTCGAAATATCTCCGTTACTATACGTCGGATCGAAAAAGTATATAGAATCAATCTTATTTCAAATTAAATTTACTATAAATTATGTCATATACATTTATTCTCTATCTTGAATATTAACCGAGATATTTGCATTTTTCTGTTTTCAGCTTCTGAGATGAGATCGGCTAACTTCGGGTCTAGTCGTGAGTTTCCGTCAAGAGCTAGTTCGGACCGTTCCCGTAACTGTTTGACTCTCTATTCTGAAATTTCTCTATTGTAAAACTTCACGTGGGAAATCTCCTTAGTTTACGCAGCCCCTGCGTGACGGACTTTTTAATTAATAATATTTACGTCATGCGCAACAGGTACCCCTAGAAATCGCCTATATGATATGCCAACCTTCTAGGAGATATGCTTTAAGGGAAGTGTGCTATTGAGATTATACTCGTGACGCAATTTACGAAAGATTTTTTCCGAATTTCCGGGATTGAGGTCCGTTCAAAGTTATATATATATATATATATATATATATATATATGTGTGTGTGTATATATACTTGTATATTAACGCTAAGTTTCGTTTGATCATTGCAAAACTAGGTATATAAGCGTTTCATGTCAATTTACAGCTCAGAATCGTTAATGGCTGAAATCGGACATTGTGCACCCACGTCGAGGAGTGGCTACAATGTGGAAGGCACCTAGCCGCAAGGCCTTAATCCTTCCACACCAATCCAACTACCTCGTGGTCACTGAGGACTCGCTACGATGGTCAAGAAGCGAGCCCTATGGAACGGGACGGTCCCCTACTACCCAGCTCCCACACGAGAGAAGAACTCCCGTACATGTACCAGTTTTCCTGGCCTGTACGTCCTCGTGCTTTGAACACACGACCACTACGTCTGCGACCGGCAGTGAAGGCAAGCCTCCACTCCGGACACCACCCAGCCCGTAGTTCACATTGAGTAGGCAGACCCTACCCCATTAAGGCAGGAGTGATCCCCTGCCCGGAACAGCAAAGCCGACTAAGGACCTACTGTTCCTACGGTTCCCCTACCCAGCAGCTACACAGCGGGGGCTTACTGCTGCCACTGGGGAGGGCCGGCCCCGTGCCGGGAGGCTGAAATCGGACAGGAGGGAATGGGGGGGGGGATTAGACGGGTAGAAAAAGATAATAACAAAATGTCTCTGTTACTATGATTCGAATAGAAAAAGTCCGTCACGCAGGGGCTGCGTTAACTAAGCAGATTTCCCATGTGCCCCAACTATTTGCATTTATCTCAAAACGTGAACGTTCAATGAGAGAAATGTTTGGTATTTAGGCTTCATCATTGTGGTATCACAATATAACAGCTTATTACGTAAAATAGCATGAGTAGGAAGAGGGGGGAGGAGGTTCGGCCTCCAGCGAAAACTATAAAATGCAAAGATCTTGGTTAAGAATCAAGGTAGTGTAAATACGTACATAACAACACTTATATAACATTACATTTGCATTTTTTCGATCTGACGCAGAATAACAAAGATATATAGTTATTTATTATACAAGTGACGAAAGTAGATCATTTTAAAACTCGAGTGAAACGTTTACCCGCACGAGCGAAGCGAGTGTGGTAATTTCACGAGAGTTGTAAATTCTACTTTCGTCAAGAGTGTAATATTAAATTTTTTCTGTAATCGTATAATACATGATCAGATCTAACCAGAATATGAACAAAATTAGGATGTTGTGAAGATTATGGTATGTTGTTGGTAGGTTATAAGCATGGTTGTGAAAGGTTATAAGCATAGTTATAAAACAACTAGTGATGACTGTGAAGTAGTGCAGTTATAAACAAGTGCAGGTTATAAACAAGGAAGGTAATTATTATTATATTTAAATTTTAAAATATATTGATTATTTCCACCAATAATTCATTCACATTTAAATTTATTTCGTTAAAATAAATTCTTACAATGTTAAGAAACATTTAAAAGCATTTAATTTCCAACTTCAAATTATTTTTCAATTTATACTTATTACTAATTAAGAAGGCAATTCACTTTCTTCACTTGTGAAGAAAGTGATTACTTTCTTCACTCTATTGCAAAATGTTTCACTTTCTTCACTCATTTCAGTTTAGTAATGTTACCATTATTCAACGATTACAGAAAAAAGAATTTTCGCAATTCTTCCTCTCTAAGCCCCCCTCCCTCCCACTGGTTGGATTCGAAGATAGGATTACTTCCCTATTGGAGACACTATTGGATTACAACTTCAATAGATGATTTCCGTTAAGAGAAATCTGCTAAAATCGTGTATAGCTAAACTCGTTAATTTAATTTTCTATAATTGTTCATTTACACACTTGCTCCTTATGTAGAATATTAACCGAGATTTTTTTTCTTTATCCAATATTCAGCCTTCTGTAAAAGCCCTCTTTTAGCCATCGCACTTTAACAATAATCCAATATATCGTGAAACGTCTTATTCCAAGTTTAAATATCAAATATTGTTTTCAAGCCAAAGACGTTGTGTGATGATGTAATCAATTAAGACTTTATTTTTAGAATCGGAAATATTTATTTGATCTATACCAAGGAGGTCAGGAGTAGGGGTGGGGGGCAAAGGGGGCGTGGAATTCGAATTAACAAAATATCTACGTTATTATGACTCGGATCTAAAAATGTAAAAGAATCAATCTTGTTAAACTAATGATGCTCTGCTATTGTTGTTAAACACTTTTTTTCGTAATTCAAATATTAATATTTTAATTAACATAAAGTAAGCGAGTTATTCGTGCTTCCTTGTTATCAGCATTTAATAAGCCCCCACTTCTACACATCGGACTTTTGTTTAGAAACAGAAAATATGTGGTCATATGAGAACATTAGTGCCTTACAACATCATGTGGGAAATCTGCTTAGTTCACGCGTAGTCTCATGATGAAACACGTCACCGATTTCCAATATAGACAAAAGTAAATGTAAGTGAAGGGACAAAGCTGTTTATAATGGATTGGAATCAATGACATCATTTATGACTCAGTCACATATTTGTCCAGATAAGGTTGAAAAGCGATGGTATCTACTCATTAATTATTTTTTACCGTGTCGTTGAACTGTCTTCGTGTTTTATTTACAAAAAAATCGTAATTTGATATTGTAGCATATTTTATTAATTCCTTGAGTTACCTCAATGCAAAAAATAGTAGAATACGAATTTAGAATACCGTAGAGACAAAAGAACAATATGCAGAAAGAATTAACTTGAAATTTGATTAAAGAATGAACATAGAATAGTTATTTATTATACAACTGACGAAAGTAGATCATTTTACAACTCGAGTGAAACGTTTACCCACACGAGCGAAGCGAGTGTGGTAAATTCACGAGAGTTGTAAATTCTACTTTCGTCACGAGTGTAATATTAAATTTTTTTCTGTAATCGTGTAATACATGATCAGATCTAACCAGAATATGAACAAAATTACGATGTTGTGAAGATTAAGGTATGTTGTTGGTTGGTTATAAGCATGATTGTGAAAGGTTATAAGCATAGTTATAAAACAACTAGTGATGTTTGTGAAGTAGTGCAATTATAAACAAGAGCAGGTTATAAACAAGAAAGGTAATTATTGTTATATTTAAATTTTAAAATATATTGATTATTTCCACCAATAATTCATTCACATTTCAATTTATTTTGTTAAAATAAATTCTTACAATGTTAAGAAACATTTAAAAGCATTTAATTTCCAAGTTCAAATTATTTTTTAATTTATACTTATTACTAATTAAGAAGGCAATTCACTTTCTTCACTCATTTCAGTTTAGTAATGTTACCATTATTCAACGATTACAGAAAAATATTATTTTATTTATTATCGTCCCCATTATGCTTCTTTGGCTCATCAGGAAGTGTTTTCTACAGATTACCGTCCTTTTTTTTTTAAGGGAGTGATTAAGAATTTTATTTAGCGAGTTCATCACTAATGAGTTCCTAATGCTCGGGAATCAATTCTCCAAATGTATCAGATACATAATTTAATATCACGTGGCTGACCTAGATGCCATACAGAAATATAATGAAAGGAAAAGTAAAATATTCATTTTGTTAAAAACAGAATGAAAGTATAACTAATGAAATAATAGAAAATATTATATTAGAAAATAATAGATAAATAACAAATTTTATTGTTTATTATAATACAGGATACATTCGTACTATTAACTTATTTTGAACACATTTTCATTATTTATTAATACACGAACACTCGCAACTAGGCAATTTGGCTCAAAGTTTAACAATGTAAACTAAAAACAGAATGATATAAAAATAACAAAAAACTGAACCGTCATATAAAAAATTAAACATAATAAATAAACATTAAATACAAGTAATAAAGACAACAACAAAAAAGTCCTTCACGCAGGGGCTGCGTTAACTAAGCAGATTTCCCACGTGCGCCACGTATTTGCATTTATCTCAAAACTTAATAGTTCAATGAGAACAATATTTATTATTTAAGCTTCAAATAAAGTGCTTCATAATATAATAGAATATTGAAAATATGAGATGAGCAGGAGTGGGGCTTTACTGAAGACCGAAAACTAAAAAATGCAAATATCTCAGTAAATAATCAAGATAGTGAAAAAATGTACATAACAACATTTATAGAACATTACATTTGCAATAAGATTGGTTCTATACAATTTTTCGATCCGACGCATAATAAAGGAGATATTAAGAATTTTCGAAATTCTCCCCCTTTAAAGCCCCCCTCCCCCTGGTCCGATTTCAGCCATTAACGAACTTGGTCTTTCTTTTTTTATAAAACGATTATATATCAAGTTTGGTAACGATAAAACAAAAATTGCGACCACTAGAGCAGTAACAGACAAATATATATATAGATATTTATATACAGTTTTGAAGGACCTCATTTTCGTCATCTCCTGGGTAGGATCGATGGACATTTGAAGAAAAATTTCGAAAATCGCGTCATGAGTACAACCTCAATAGCTGATTTCCCTTAAGGGAAATCTGCTAAAAACATTAGACTAGTGATGAAGACAACAATTGTTTTATAAAAAAAAAAATATGTTATTCTTATTTACCAGGACATTTATATTCTTTAAAATTCTTCAAAATTATATTAAATTTCTAAAAAATCAAGAAGGAGAGAAGCTAAATTTTGTAAAACAAATTAAATTTTTTAAGGTGAATTAGTATATTGTCAATATATGGGCTCCTGTCTGTATGTAGTTCCTAGATGCTATGTGGAGTGTCTAAGTATTCAATGTTCCTGCAGTTAGTCAGTATGTGTTTAATGGTTAATGGTTCATGGCACGTTTTGCATAGAGGTCTTTCTGTTATTGTCATGAGGTATGTTAAAAGGGTGTGTACAATCATAAGTCTTGTTAGTACAATTTCATCTCTTCTATTTGCTATTCAGCGGTGCACTGCTATTTTTAGGTAGGCTTATTTAATATGCATCATCTACAATAGCCGCTGCACCAGTACCTTTATCAGTTTTGGACGCGTCCGTATATATGGGTAGAGTATGTGTATTGGTGGTTGAAATCAGTAAGTTAATGTATATTTTGCGCAGGCAATTGGCTAAAGTTTCGTTCTTTTTAAATTTTGATAGTCTGAGGTCGATTACTAAGTTGTTTACTTTCCATGGTAGCATGGAGAGTTGTCTGTGTGGGTAAATGGGAGAGTCAATAATGTTTTCATTGTATTGCGAAAATCTTAGTAATGAGGGTTTTCTATTTGTAAATCTGTAAGTGTGGATTGTTTAAAAAAGTATTTACACAGGGACTATGCAATGATTTTGACCTTGTGAGAAATTTCAAACATATCTTACTCCTGTAATCCAGTGGAGGTTCTCCAGCTTCGACTTGAATACTATTGACGGGACTTGTCCGAAAAGCCCCTGTTAATATTCTAATTCCAGGGTTGTGGCTATCGTCCAATGCTTTGAGCATGCTACAACTGGCAGATGAATATAAATATATTTATATTTTAAAAAGCCTAAATTTGGTAAACAATCTGGTAGATTATTACTATTATTTTACAGATTGCTTTTTCTAGGAACCGGAATTAATTCTTTCTAATTTTTCCCATGTTATAAATAGTCTTCGTTTTTTTGAGTTCTGTCTGTTCCTCTGGTACATAATCAGCATAGTGTGGAAAGGAAGAGCTACATGAACCAAGAAATTAAGAAAACGACTAAAAACCGTGATCTTTTCTTCTATAAATTATGGGAACAGAAAGTAGAGGAAAGAGATCGCTTTGGTCTATTGAAAAGTTATAGCTAAGTGAGTGCATGATGTCAGAGATGCAGGCTTTAGCCAAAATATTACTGGCCCGGCAAGAAGTGATTAAAAGAAAATAGTTTGAGCTGCCATAATACATCAGTTCTCCCACCCAAAAGTCTACATAACATTTCCGTGAAACCTGTTTTGCCTTATTGATATCTAAATGAAACATTAGTCAATATTTAATTGTTTTCGAATTCAAAATAAATTTCTCAAATAACTTAAAATATTGTTACGTTTTTATTACCAAAACCAGTAATAAACGTTTTTAATAAGAGTTCTTTTGGATTGCAAAATTAAATACTCGCAAGTTCCACAGTTTTTATCACTGCACACTTTATTTAACAATGCACAATACACTTATTGTATAGATACACTTACAGTATAGACTGATAGCGTCACTGTTCTTCAGATTACACAGTCCAATAATTCACTCACGGTCACTGAAATTCACAACAAAGACGGCACTGCACTGTCCTTTACTTCGCAGCACTAAACTGTTACTTACAGTCACGGCACAACACTGTTCTTCACATAAAAACACTTTACCGCACGGCACTAAGTCGCACTGTAGCACTGATGTGAACATCAAGACAGGTGAGAATAAAACTGACTAGCTCGCGGCTGGCTGGTTCTTTATATAGGTCGTCGGCATACATCAAAGGGGAATTGTCTGGACCATTCGACGCGTGTTAGTAGGTCTAGACTCTCTGTCGGCTTCTTTGATCTATCTTGCACTTCACAAATACGCGACTCTCTCTCTCTGAAGGATTATTCATCTATTTAATTTTCGCAACAATATTTTTTTTAAAAATTTGATTTGTTGGGGGATTGTGTTCCAATATAACCACGGCTGCATAACATGATACTAAGCCTGCCTGGCACGAGTGCCGTGCTTCATAGTGTCCAAACTTCCCCGTCATTACTGGGGCAAGTTTGTTTCTCCGGAACTGTTTCAAATATGCTCTAAATGTGTTTTTATTTTTTTGTTCACAGACAATCGTAGTGGAAGAAGAAGGAGACAAACAGGACGTTCTGAGACAGCGAAGAAACGGAGAGAAGCATTATATCTACGACTTCGCTTTCGGGGAGACCTCCACCCAGGTAATGTTATTTAGGTTATATATTTAGGTATATAATATTATACTATTGCTAGCCAAGATATCCGTCGTTGACGGGTAGTATTAGTAATGGTTTCCCCATACTACTAAAAAAGATTGGATTAACTTATGAAAAAATCATCCCGTTTTCATCACGGACCAGAAATGTCCTGTAACATTTACAATATCTACAGTATCTCTGTATGGCTATAGAGTTGTAATACCCGTGAAGTAAAACAGTGGCAATAGGAAGAATTAAATTAATAATTGCTTGTTTCCCATCGAGATATAAATGTTAGGTTAACTATGCTCTGAGTAATCCCTTTATTTTCGTGAAATTGAAGTGATATTATTTCACCAGTGAAGCATGGCGTGGCTATTGGACGATTATTTCCGAGCCTAATATCGTTCATGAGATCGATCTAGTTTCCCGTAAAAAAAATAAAGGTTGCATCATCCAAGTATTCAAAGAAATAATATCCTAAAATTCTGTTCAGGCTATACTGCATGAAATGAAATTGGAAGTACTTAGATAACTGTTGACTCTTCGTTCTGGTTTGAAATAAAACTGGCTTCTCGTGGAATAATTAAAGCTATTCTGTCATTCCCTAAGTATATGTACATAAAATCCCATCCTCTACTTGAGTCATGGAACACTAATAAATTGTATTTTCATTCCGGAAGTTGGAAATTAGAATTTCAAAACACATAACTTTAACTAACGTATTAATAAAAAGAAATATTTTTACAAACCCCTTAAGGAAGCCCAAGAAAAATCATGCATATTACTAAATATTTTTAATATAAATACTCGATATTTTTCTGGCGATGAACACAAATAAACGTCGGTAGGTGAAAACCGTCTGTCAAACAAGGGCTGCGTTAACTAAGTAGATTTCCCACGTGCGTCAGGTATATGCATTTATCTCAAATCGTAAAAGTTCTATGTGAGCAATATCTAATATTTAGGCTTAAAATAAAGTGCTTCATAACATAGCAGCTTATTTTGTAAAGTGTTGAGAGTAGGAGGGGGTTTTACTAAAAACAAAAACTAAAAAAATGCAAATATCTCGGTTAATAATCAAGATAATGAAAAAACATATATTACAACATTCATAGAACAATATATCTGGAATAATATTGCGTCTATACACTTTTTCGATCCGACCTATAATAACGAAGATATTTCGAATTTTCTTCCTTCAAAACCCCTCCTCCCCCAGTCCGGTTTGAGCCCTTAACGAACTTGATCTTTCTTTTTATATAAAACGCTTATATATTGAGTTTTGTAACGATAAAATAATAATTACGAGCGCTATAACGGTATCAGACAAATATATATATATATAGCTGATTCCCCTTAAGGGAAATCTGGTAAAACCAGGCCCCTTAAGGATGCCCAAGAAGAATCATTCACCCTTGGAGTCGAATATTACTTGATATTTTTCTGGCGATAGCCACTAATAAACGTCTGTAGATGAAATAAAAATTGGAATGTTTCTTATTATAAGGTCATAATTCCCTTACATATTACTTTATTGTAGAAATCGTTTATTAACCTTCTCCTTCATGACAAACACTTAATGATAAACCTCTAAGGTAGGTATGAGCAACCTTTAACATGTTGTGGGCCAAACTTTAGTGAGCAAATACGTTCGCACTACATTTTAAAGTAGTGTTCATAATTTTTAACGATAGATATCAGACATGAAATTATACGACAATGTAATTATAATGCAATTTAATAAAATAAAATGAAATGAAATAAGTAGGTACAACATTATAATTAAATCGTAAAATTTAGAATTATTTATTAATTTGGTGAGCTCCGCAACTAGGCGATGTCGCTCTGTATCATAAAAAATTTGGAATATAAATTTGGAATTATTACAAATAACGAATGTTAAATAGCGACACCGAAATCAATGAGACACTTGAGCTTGAATTTGGGAAACTAATCCATCGATGTTTGGATTAATTCCACTGG
The DNA here is from genome assembly GCA_019009955.1 of Riptortus pedestris. NCBI lineage: Eukaryota > Metazoa > Arthropoda > Insecta > Hemiptera > Alydidae > Riptortus > Riptortus pedestris. The sequence continues at coordinate 103,332,961 of CM032232.1, read as the reverse complement.
TAGAATGACGAAAAGAGTTTTCCATATTATCTTCAGTTATATGGTATTTTGTACGGTGTTTTGATTTACTAACTTTCATCCTTGAAAAGAACCGTTCGCGTATAAAAGTACTGCCAAACGCACAAATCTCTCCTCATCTTCCTCATTTGGAGTACGTAGTGTAATATTTTTGTTTAATTGGCTTTTTCAAAATGTCTCGCGAGCCAGTTGTTGCCCACATATGCTCTAAGGTATCAATTCATTATTGGTTTCGATATTGTATACCCAAACAAGCAAAAACCTTTGGCATGATCGTGCCATACGAGTCCATCGTGGAATATCTTGAAGCATAGGTGGTCACAGCATATGCAAATGGCCGCTTCTACCTTAGCAGAAATTACAAAGAGAAATACCAACGTCATTGCTAATAACAGGCTCGAGTCACGCACTCTCCTGGAGGCCACAACCTATAGAATAATCCATTCTTATTAAGTTTGATGAATGGTTTTACATTTACTACGCCCCTGGGTTCCGAATATCCTCATAATTTGGGGCTCATGTACGTAGTATTCAAACATATCTATATCTTCGTACACCAGTCTCGAAGCTTATTGACAAGAGCAAACTAAATTTCCTTTCTTTAGAGTTTAGAGAAACGGTTGGGTACATCTTGAACAGCGAAGGCACGAAGCATCGGGATGTTCTTCATATATATTTGCCTGTTAAAGCACTAGCGGTCGAACGTTTTGTTTGATCGTTGCCAAACTCGATATTCAATAGTTTTGTGGTAAAAGAAAAATCAAGTTCGTTATTACCAAAAATCCGACCAGTTGGAGGGAGGTTTAGCGGGGGGAGTTTCGAAAACTTAAAATATCTCCGTTATTATAAGTCGGATTGAAAAAGTGTATGCAACTAGTCTTATTTAAAACTAAACGACTTATAAATGTTGTTATTTACATATTTTGTCTATCGTAAATACTAAACTAGATATTTGAATTTTCAGTTTTCAACTTTAAGTAATCCTCCACTCCTACTCATGTCATATTAACAATAAACTGTTATATAATGAAGCTCATTATTCCAAGGTTAATGCCAAATATGGTTTTCATCGAACTTTGTTAAAAACGTGAGAATACATTATGTAATGACTTCATCAATTAAGATTTTTCTTTCTTTACTCAGAAATGTCAATTCGATCTATATCATACTCGATATTTAACCTTTTTTGTTACCACAATAGATCACATTTGTTAGTGTTAGTGTTAGTTAGGAGCTGGAATAGTGGGGGCTAACAACCTAAGACAGGATTTCTGTAGCGAACTAAAGAAATAGTTATTTGTATGTTTAATAAGTTCATTTGAAATTGAATAAATTGTGTCACTTGTGTTGTTTGATTAGTTCAATTATTAGTAGCAATTTTCTTCCGTACTATATAGTGTTTATTAATGATAGGATTTTTGGCCTGAAAAGGCTTTGTGCTAATAAATCTATTTTGGCTGAATTCACCATATTGTTCTTAAGTATCCATTACAATTACAGTTTTGAAACATCATTGTGGTTCGAGGGAAAAAAAATAATGAAATTATTCCATTTATAGTGCATATAATGGAATTATTCCAATTATAATGCACTACATCAAAAATTTATAATTCATAATACAATTCCTCGGTTAGTCCCCCTGACACTGTATCAGTCCAGTAAAGCTGAAGGTACCACAAACTGCATTGCCTAAAAATGCTGTCTAATAGTTATTATTAGCCAGTTTATGCATTCTACAGAGGCATGACTCTCACACATCTTTCTACTTGAGAGAAATTATTATTTCAAATCAAGCACTTAATCAAGATGCTCTCTTTTAAGTATTAGAAAAAATTCCAAACTAAATTAACATTTTCTACGTTAAACACTATGTATTTCCTACCTGTCCATTCAAATTTCCCACTCTCTTCTAAGCAGTCTTCAGTATTTCTCCATGCTCACTCACTTCCTGCACTTACTCCTGAAAACTATCTCATGTTCAGAGCTTTCTTTTATAGCCTTCTGCCATAGATTAGTCAAAGTAAAGTTAAAATAGGTCATATTTTCATCATATTTATTTTTCCTTTTAACCTTAAAAAATAAAATTTTATGCTCACACATATCTGCATAAATATAAAATTGTAAACAAGCATTAAAAGCAGATTTAGGCACTCATGTAGTTTTATTTTCTCTACAACTGTGACAGATACACCTCTACGAAGGTAACATATACGTTGCTCTGTCACCAGTCTAGTGAAATGTGATAAAAATATAATAAATAAATTTGAAATTTCTGTTATGATATTTAATTATTTTATTAAATAAAATACTATTTTTTCTTTGTAGGAGGAAGTGTACAGATCTACCACAAGAGGACTAGTGAGAGATGTGCTGCTGGGCTACAATGCTACCGTATTTGCATACGGGGCGACAGGAGCTGGGAAGACCCACACAATGGTTGGAACTCATGTTGATCCTGGCATCATGGTTAGGGCTCTCAATGACCTTTTCACTAGCATCAAGCCTCAGCTGGATATGTACCAGGTAAGCAAGCAAATCAATCAAAATTATGAATATATATATATTTGTAAATGCCTCAACCTAGTACATATTTTTACTTTCAACAAATAGTAAATTAAAATTAAAAAATAAATTAAATTTGTTACCCTACCCCCCCCCCCCAAAAAAATAAGAAGGTGATATTCTCGATGTATAATGTGCCAATGATAAAACATAAATTGAATTTCATATATTTAATAAACATTTTGAAATATCATTTCAGTGTGCTAAACAAATCACAGTAAATGTCCTTATATACACTGGATTTTTACATCATGCTCAACTAGTATCACATATTTAATTCCTTGAAATAGAATAATTAGGCTTATAATATCATGAATAAAAAATAATTTAGAGCACATTTTTTTTTTCATATTTATTTGTGTTTATATTTGCCCTAATTTCTATTATTAACATTCTACTCGCCGGATTTTTATTTAGAAATAGAGAACTTATTTGGAGATGATATTAGAAGTGTGATGAGTTTTTTTAGCAGATTTCCCTTACATCAAATCAGCTTTTGAGGTAATACTCATGATGCGATTTTTGAAAAATGTTTACACATGCCCATCAATCCTACCTAGGAGATGACGAAAATGAGGTCAGTGAAAATAAATATTTGTCTGTTACCGCTCTGGTGGTCGCAATGTTTGTTTGGTCGTTACCAAACTCAATATTTAAACTTTCTATGTAAAAATAAAGATTAAGTTCATTAAAGGCTTAAATTAGACCAACCAGTAGGAGGGGGGTTACATGGGGAATTTCAAAATTTCTGTTATTATACATCGGATTGAAAAACTGTTTAGAACCAATCTTATTGTGAATTAAATACAATTATATACATTTATTCTCTGTCGTGAATATTAACCAAGATATTTGCATTTTTTAGTTTTCAGCCTTCAGCAAACCCCCACTCCAGCTCATGTCACATAAACAATAGTTTGTTATATAATAAACCACTTTATTCAAAGCTTAAATACCAAAAATTGTTTTCGAGTGAGCTTTATTGTAAGAGATACATGCAAACACGTTCTGTTGATCGCCCACTCCCCTGCCCCCTCCCCCCATCTTTAGTTCTTAGATTACTAAAATTTGAGTGATTGAGATAAAAATATTTCTAATTCATTATAAATTACAGTACCAGATAAAGTAAATAGTTCTAAAAAAATTAATATTCAGATATATTTCAGTAATTGTTTTTCTTTCCGGTGAAGAATATTTATCTATCTGTCTGTTCAGCTCAGAGCAGTAGACTGTTTGTAGACAATTCAGACGATTTCTGTTGGGAGGTTATTAAAATTGACTGAATAATTTCTCATTATCATTGTTATTTATTCACTTTATATTTACGATGGTGTTAAGTGTTACCATTATGAAGATTTATCTATTGTAATACTTCAAGTGGGAAATCTGCTTAGTTTACGCAGCCTCTTTTAAATACATGAATATTACTGCAGGTAAAACTTTCTTACTTGGAGCTGTACAATGAAAACATCAGAGACTTGCTGAACCCTAATAGCGGGTTCCTGGAGCTTCGAGAAGACCAGACAGGCAAAAGCCCTACAGTCGCAGGGCTGACTGAGATGGAAGCAAGGTCTACGGAGGAAGTGTTAGGTCTCCTTCTCAGGGGGAATAGGGAGAGGACAATGGAACCAACAGCTGCTAACAGGACCTCATCACGTAGCCATGCACTCCTTAGTGTTACCGTCACCAGGGTAGTTGGTGAAGAGAAGAGGCTTGGCAAGCTCTACATGCTAGATCTAGCAGGCAGCGAACGAGCTTCAAACACCAAGGTAAAATTAATTAATTTTAACAAACGATGGAATAGAGTACAAGCTTGTGGCATAAATAATTAGTACCTTATTGTTCCAATCTATAATTATACCAAAAATAATTCACTTAACCAATCAATGGTGGAACGTCAACCTAAAAGAAAAAGATAAAATTATTATTAAAACCATTTTTACTTCTCAACTAGTTTTCTGCCCACATGACACTTCACCAAGACGAAATAGAACACTAAGAGGTAACTATGCAACGAGGACTATATTGTTACATACGACCTTCCACTAATTGTGGCAGTCAGAGAAAGGCTTCCAAAGTACGGCTGGTCTAGTCAGCTGATTTAATTCGATACAAAATAATTCTTTGATAAGATATAGAAATTTAGTTCAAGAATTAATTTTTTGATGTAAACATTTAACATTAATATGTTTTTTGTATGGGGATCTTGTCAAAAATTTGCCAGATCCTAAAAATATAAGGGTTACACTTTATGCATAAATAATAATAAGACTAATAATAAACATGCTAACTAAATATCAAAACGTCATTTTCTACCAGTAAACATAGGTTGTTTTATCCCTACTGACTACTGATCTATTTTCAACCAAGAATACATATCTATAACAAATGGAAACTTAGATACATGGATTTGTATTTGGCATTGATAATCATACTAGGTTTTCAATAAAGCCATAAATGCATTTCCAGACTTTGAGTCACATTTCTAGAAATTAATCTTCCTATGTCCTTGATGAATTATTTTTAACTAGATACAATGATTTTGGCTGAGATTGATGAATGACTTACGAAATGAAAGTTATAAAACCGGTGAAAAAGTTTGCTAAAATAAAATATTTCAAGAAAGTGAACAAACCTAGCACTTAAGATTATTTATTTATATATTCATCTCTGCATCATGGGTAATTAGCATAACTTAGTCAGGGTCAATTAATACATGACAACTGATAATAATTCAAAAAATTAAAGACGGTAAGCAAAGCTCAGGGATGGACATAAGAAGGGAAAAGAATCTAAAAATTATAGCCTATTCACTTCGATTTTAAAAAATATATATATATTTTAAGAATTATGAATAAACAATAAATCCAAAAAGCAGGCCACGTCCTTAAAACAAGACTTATTCTACTACAGAATTTGCATTCAGGGAGAACCTAATCCTCGGAGCTCTGACAGTATTTTAATATACATAAAACTGTGTTCAAGGCTGAACAACCTTTGATTATTATTATTATTATTATTTATTAACGTCCACGTTTTGCAACTAAGGCTAATTGGGACGGGTTATCTACAAGTTACCACCCTTTTCTAGCCAGGATGGGACATAGGATTTTATTTAATCAATTTTGTCACTAAATAAATTCCCTTGCCCAGGCGGGAATCGAACTCACCACTCTAGGATTACCATATGAGATTAAAGGCAATACTTTAACTGGCATGGCTAACCTGAGCCCCGAACAACCTTTGATCACTTTTTTCAAATAATTCAACTTAATTAATAGTTAAAAGAAGCGAATAAGAAAAACTAAGATGATGTCAATGGTTGTGAGAAGTTTAGAATGCTGAAGCCAGGAGGTGAAACATTTTTGTATTATGTAGAGTTTAAATGCCCATTCTTATTCTTTTTTATATATTTAGCGCCTTTAATGTTATTTATTAATCAGTCATCTTAAAAATAGCAAATTTAATCTTTAAATTTGACAAAGATACTTCAGGTAAATTGTCATAAAACTGGAAATTTTTGGTGGATGAAAATGTCTGAACTCACTAACCAGCTTCCAATATATTTTTTATGTACAGATTTAATTTTGTCAGTCTCTTTGTAGCTGTTTTACATGCCAATGATTGCTACCTTATATTAATTATACTTTTAATCTGTAATGACATTTCTCATATTTCAATTATGGTATATTTGTTAGGTCACACTCAAAATAATCTAGCTCTATCACATTAATGTTTCTCAAATTTTATTTAAGTATGAAAATTCTTGGTATGCTATTTTTTATAGAATATTTAATGAAATGTTATTTAGTAACATCCACTTTGTGCTACTAAGGCTAATTGGGACAGGTTGTCTAAAGGTTACCACTCTTTTCTAGCCAGGAAGGGACTAAGGATTAATATAAGACACACATCTAATTAAATTAATTTTTGTATATAATAAAAAAAATATAGTTAATAATAAACAAATCTAAGAAAATTTATTTTTGTATATAATAAAAAAAATGAATTAATATTAAACAAATCTAACTAAATTTATTTTCTCTAGAACCGAGGGAAGAGACTGATAGAAGGAGCACATATAAACCGGTCTTTGTTAGCACTGGGTAATGTGATAAACGCTCTCAGTTATGGCTCAGGTGGAAGGTATGTAAATTATCGAGATTCTAAACTGACGAGGTTGCTACGTCAGGCACTCTCAGGTAACTGCAGAACGGTCATGGTTGGCCATGTCTCCCCTGCTTCATCTCAGCGGGATGAAACCAGAAACACACTTCTTTATGCTGCAAGGGCTTCCAGGATATCAAATAAGGTACTTCTAATTTCTATAAAAATTCAAAGTCCTTTTTTTTATTCATTTTTCTCTGCTGAATAGAAAACTAGATTTTCATTCATTTATATGTATACTTGTAAGACTTATTATAAAAAAATTATATCAATGGCCTGCTGTAATTAATGTTAACAAATAGCAACAGTTTCACATAGAGAATATGCTTAATTCTTATCTCATTTGTGTTTTCATAGACTTATTTGCAGGGGAAACTGTTCTTCTGATCCACACTAGTCTTCAAAGGTCTCTTCCCCGAAGGAAACACTAATTTCAATAGCTCTTTGTATTCCTTAGCTCATTGTTGATTTGATTTGATCACAGTCTAGGGGCTAAACCATTTCAGTGGTAATGAGTAGCCTAAATTTGATAGCAAAAGGGCTACCAAAAATTTGTTTTTCCACTGGATAGGAGACTGCTCAAGAAGATAGCTAAGGATCAGATAATCTCTGTTTGTTTTGATGATAAGACATTAAATTATTATTATTTATTAAAATCCACTTTGTGCTACTGAGCCTAATTGGGATGGGTGTTCTACAGGTTACCATCCTTTTCTAACCAGGATGGAACTAAGGATTTTATTTAATGAGCTTGTCACTAAATAAATTCCTATTGTCTATGTGAGAATGAAACTCGTGACTCTTCGTTTACCAGTTGAGATTAATACCAACTCTTTAACTTACATGGCTAATCTGTGCCACTGCATTAAATTAAAAAATAACTGAGCTTTAAAGGAAACTGAATAGTTCTGGGTCAAAATGTTGTTTTTTTTGACAATTTTCATTTCTTATATTATTTTTATCTTTTTCAATGGTTTCCTTACATTTTTTATTTTCAATAAATTTACTGAGGATAACTGTTTTCTTTGAAATCTGTTCTTAATATATTCAGTATTTCACTATAGTATAAGAGATCTCCTTTCTGGTGGTAATTTCACCACAAAAACAACAAACAATAACTGCATGAGGGGGGGGGGGAATCAAACTATATGCTAGAGTAAAGTATGTTATATATTTATTGAAGTTATTACAGTATACACAAAAAGAATACTTTAATTTTTCATACATAAACAATTTTTATACAAATATTTTGATAATTTACTTTAATGTACCAATCAGAAATACATTGCTAATTTATCAAATAATTTAATCTCCAATTTTCAAAAGAAACTCAAAATATTTTGTGAACTCTAGGTATTTTTTTTCCCTGTCACCATCTAAGTTAGGACTTTCAACGCAGGAAAAATAGTTTCTGAAATTGACAATGTTAATGTTTATGAAGCATATAAACCATGGAAAATTGCACCATCAAGATTGTTTTAGTACACATGTCCACACAAAATATTTAGAAATATGATTATATAGTGTGAAATGAAAATGGTTAAATGTAATAAGATAAGAAATCTATTTATTTTTTGCTTAGCACTTTTACTAAGGAAAAAATAAATAGCTTTTCTGTAAATTGATTATAAGTATGTAGACAGATGTCATAATGTAAATGATAATAGGAGTAAGCATATCATTTATTAACAAAAATAGAAAACTAAAGAATATAGGGTAAGAGAAATGACAGTTAACTATTTTCTTTCTTATTTTTTTTCTTTTTTTCGTTGTCTTTTTATACATAAAGTCTGGCATTTAATATCATATTTGTGTCATATATCATTGAATAAATAATACAAACAACAATGTTCTTAAATTATAATGCCAAGTATGCAGCTTTTTTCAAACATTTTAGCAATTGATACATATTGTTTAACACGTTCGCTGCTGCAGTCTATATACAATTTACTCCACCAGTAACTGCATCGGTCCCCGGCGTCCGATGCCTGTCCTAACGTTAAAACCTGTATCGGACCCCGGGGACCGATATACTTTTCAAAGTTATTGCATTTTCTTGACAATTCAAGTGAACTAAATGAATGAATTAGCAGAGCAATCAGTCCTCCAAACCTAGAACTAGCACCAGCAAAGCCAGGAGAAGTCCCCGGGGTCCAATGTCGTCTACAACTAATGAACATCCCCGTTAAAATATCTCTCATAATAAGCTTGCTAGAGCCTTCGTCTTTTTGGAGTGGACTGAAGGAGAGGGGCCCGTCTTGATAGACTAGATGACTATCGGACCCCGGGGACCGATGCAGCAGCGAACGTGTTAACGAATCACGTGGTTTTACAGGTTGAAAAGAATGAAATAGATGTATCATTCCAAGTGTCTCAGTATCGTGAGATAATCAATGACCTGAGATCAGAGATAGGGCGACTGAAGAGCAAGATGGTTGAGGAGAGGCCTACTTCAGCAGAAATTCGTGGAGGAAGGTCGACAGGCACACCAGTCAAACAGCTCCGTGAGCAAATCATTGCCACCTTCAGGGAACAGATGAAGCTCAGGTTATTTTCTCTCTCTCTCTCTCTCTCACACACACACACACACACACACACACACACACTCAAACTTTAGTTTTACGTAAATTTAGGGGTCAAATAAAAAAAACCAAATAAAAATTGCAACTTCCAGAGCATTCTACTACTAAGTAAAATTGGTAGATATTGAAGAAGAAGTTGATAAAAGAGTGTCATGAAGGCAAACTCAATATGCGATTTCCCTGACAAGAAATTTGACAAAAACAACTGCTTTCACTATCTACTACTGCACTATTCTTTTTTATTAATGTTTATGTTTGGATGACCACAAATATCATATCAAAAACATTTCAACAGTTAAAACTTCTAAAAAGTGAGAAAAAAAATTTAATAAGATTGATGAAGCCTATTGCAGAAAAACTCTTGGATCTCTAAGAAGGTCATTAGTTCATTTCCAATCACAAGATTACATACGTTAATTAATTTCAATTCAAAAAAATATTTATTATTATTTTTTTATTAATGCGTTACTTCTTAAAAAGTGTTTAAATAAATTAATATATTTATTAAATCAAGAAATCAAGGATCTTAAAAATTATCACTGTTACTTATTTAAATTAAAGTCTAGTTTATATAACTAAGGGTTGTTGGGGCGAGTTTTCTAAAGGTTAGCACTCTCTTCTAGTCAGGATAGGCCTGGCGAGTTAATTAGTTATCTCATGAATAATAAATTCTCTTTAACCTTTGAATCAAGCCAAGTATTTAAATGATAAACTTTAATTTGGAACAATATATTATATAAGTGTACTATTGGGAACATTGTTTATCAAGTAGATACATTAATAAATTTCAATCCTAAAGAATTTTATTATTATTTTTGTTTTATAAATATATTGCACATAACTTCTTAAAAAGTACTTAAATTCATTTATAAATTTGTTACATCAAATAATCAAGAAACTTAAAAATGATAGCTATTACATTTCTAAATTAAAGTCCAATTTATGCAACTAATTTTAAGTGTTATTGGGATGAGTTTTCTAAAAGTTACCACCATTTTCTAACCAGGATAGGGCTGTGGATTTCAATTAGTCATCTCATTAATAAATAAATTATCTTTACCCTTTGAATCAAATCTATGACTTACATGTTAAACATTATAATTGGAACAATATGTAATATGAGTGTACTATTGGAAACTTGTTTTCTCAATTAAAATTTTGCTATCTCTTTATATGTATCTAGTACACCTGTCCTAAAATCAACAATGTAGTCACTAGGTTTGTGAGTTATTGATGAAACTAGTAGCCTTTAACAATTTCATTACTAATTATTCCCTAATTAGTAAAAGTGTGTGTTTGTATGTGTGATAGAGAAAGTGAGAGCATATGATAGTAAATGTTTAAGACATTATAAAATTTAATATGTTGATTTTATTTATGTACATACTAATTTTTATTTATTTGATTTTAGTTTTAATTTGAGCCATTGAAAGTATATAATTATTTTTGTAATTTTATTAGTCTTTATAGTTTTTAATTATCTAGTTTCTTTATAAGATATTTTTGTTGTTTTTGAATTAATGATTCATTTTCGTTTTTGTTAATTTTTTTATTTGTTGATTCGTGTTTTTTTCTCTTTGGTTGCGTTCTTAGTTTGTTCTGTTCTAATTGTATTGTTTTATTTTTTCTGTTACTGTTTTCATTTTTTATTTTGTTTATATTCATTGTTTTTTGATGAGCAATATCACGTTGCAGCGAACGCTCCACAATAAATAAATAATTATTTTCTAATGTATGATTGTTCTGTTTATATTATAGGAGGCGGCTAATGGATATTGATGGTCACCTTATGTCGCTTGGAGTAGAGGCTGAAAGGCAGCACCAGATAATATCACAGTGGGAGGCCCGGAGAACCAAACTCTATTCTCGAAGCTCCAGGCCTCAGACCTCAGCTTCAACGGTGACTGGCAGTGGTTAGTTCTCCAACTATTTCATTAACTCTACTATTGATGATTTCTATTGAAAATGAAAATAATTGTCTCATTAACACTTGAAAGACCATGGCCTGGTAAACACCTTTGCTGGAAGATAAAGTGGTATGGGGGAGCTATCCTTTTGTCTAGGAGATTTTTGACAACTTATTAAAATATGCAGGAGTTTCATTTTTGCAAAACCTTCAAAACATTCACTGCCCTTTGAGTTTCTGCTCTTATTGCCTACCATTGTACTTTTGATACAATTTTTTTTTTGTTTTTCTGTGAAATTGTAACCAGTAAAAAGTATTTCCTTTAACACATTTTAGTAGAAAGAAGATTAACTGTTCTTCTAACGTGAGATAACTTATAATTAACTAGCTATTTTTCATTTATTTAGTTTTATAAACCTGAAATATATGTTCCTCTGCTATAATAAAAAAATATATGTATTTTATTAAGCAGATTTGTACTCGTGCGATTTTTGAACAATTTCTTCAAATGTCCATTGACCCTATCTAGTAGATGTCTGTTCAAAATTTTATATATATATATATATATATATATATATATATATATATATATATATATATATATATATATTAAGCAGATTTCTGTTGAGGGAACTCACCTATTGAGATTATATACTCATTATGTGGTTTTGAACAATTTCTTCAAATGTAGTAGATGACAAAAGTGAGGTGTATATATACAAATACACATTTTTCACGCTTCCAGCAATTGCAGTTTTTGTATGACAGTTATCAAACTCAATATATAAGTGTTTCATGTAAAACTAAATATGAAGCTTGTTAACGACTGAAAATTGGACAGGAGCTTGTGGGGAAAGAATTGAAAATTCCAAATATCTCTGTTACTATCGAATAATTAGATATAACCAATCTTGTTGTAAATTTGTTGTTCTATATAATTTTCCTCTATTTTGAATATTAACCCAGATTTTTGAATTATGAAATTTTTAGACTTCAGTAAATCCTCACTTTTAGGCATCAGACTTTAGCAATAAGCAAATATATCATAAGATGTCTCATTCCAAGCTTAAATACTCAATATTGTTTTCAACAGATCTCAAATAGGTGAGATACATCCAAATACGTTATGTTATGACAGCAGCAATTAAGATTTTATTGACCTCCAGTTCTATTCATCAGATTTTTAATTGGAAATAGAAAATATTTGGTGAAATTAGATGAGTAGTATGTCATGCCAGCACATGGGGAAATGGGCATAGTTTCTGCAGCTCCTGTGTAACAGACTTTTTAAAATTTATAATGCTAAAATATTTTTTCCTGATGCTTCTTTTAGTAATTTATTAAAGTGTTTTAAAAACAAATTTAAAAGAGTTTCAGTAATTTGATTTTACTTGTATTCTTAATACAAAATTATTTACTTCATTTTACTGTTTCACTTGTTCTTTTATTATTAAGAACCATTTTAATAAAAATGCATATATTTAAAACCTGTTTTATTTTCTAAAAGAAGAAACAATGTTTTTTTTAATGACTTAGTACTTTATACCACATGAAATGCTTTAAGATTGTGACAGAGGCCCCAATCCTTTAAGGACTGTAAACCTAGTTTGTTAATAATCTATTTTTTAATTAATTATACTAATTTTTAAATTTATTCCTTTACTCTTCAAAACATTATAATTATGCCATGTTTTGTTTAGTTGTTTACACAAGGTCTCTAAAAGTAAAATTATTAGGGAAAACTCATCGGAAGGCTTGACTAGCAGCTTCTGACCTCTGAGCTTGTTTATTGTTACTTATAAGCATCAATGTTCCAGGAAACGTTTTTATATAAATAGGAATACATTTAGGAAAATCTCACAAGTTAGGTGAAAAAGAATTGAGTAAATTTTGCGTGTAACCTACTGACAGTTCATTATTAACAATACTCCCAAGATTTGTTTTTCCTTATGTGTTTCCAATGACTTCTCCTGTCAGACTGTATACAGTCTTCCATTTCTTCCAGATGACTATAATGAAGTGAGTATCCACCAGGCATGGTCAGAGCTGAGCTACATAGAACGGGAGCAGGAGAGGTATGTTGCATTGAGGTCAGCGACACTAAAAGAATTGGATGCCTGCAGGCAGACTGCAGTCGCTTTGGAGAATGTGAGATTCTTTTTTTTCTTTCTCTTATCAAGTAAAATTTTACAGCACGTAGAGTTCAAAAAATCTGAAATCAACACTAATCTAATTCAGTGCTAAGGCATTCTTAAGCGTTCATATTCAGTTAATTTTTATTGCACTGCACACTACAAGTGTATAGAAGCATTTAATATCAGAGGCAGTTGCTTGAAATCCTCCTAGCAAGCACAAGTAATTATTAATATAATTTATCATAAAACAATATAGTCCTTGACATTCAATAGTGTCAGTAGCAAGATTTCTTGAATTTTAGATCCTCAACCACCAGAAGTTCTCTCTCAATCACTCAGCCTTCTCTGACTGGGGCTACATTCCCCTTCTTACTCAACCTGGTGCACAATGTAGCATTTTGCCAGGCAACCTACTGCATTCCATTCATTTAACCTGACCCAGCCACTCCACTCTGATTTTTTTAATTACCTTATAAAACCATTACTTCTACTTGCATCTGATACACTATCAGTAAAAACCATTCCTAAGGGTTTCCACTGTCAGGAGAGGGTAGCTTCTTTGAGGGTCAATGATTCAGCCCTTTAAATATCTCTTCATCTGATGGCTGTTATAAATTTGTACTTTCGTTTCACTGATGAGATTTAAAAAAGGTGATGTTTTGTCCTATATTTAATTGTCTATGACCATCGGTTATGAGAAGTGGGATCCAATTAGTAATGCTGAGACAACAAATAACCACTAGAAGTTTTATAAAAAACAAGTAGCCCACACCAACTTCCCAAGATTTGGAATTATTTAATAGTTATTGGTCACAGTATTCTAAAAAAATCAGTTGGTTTTCATATTTTTCAGAATAATTAAATCAAAAATATAAATTTATTTAGAATATCTTTTACTGTACTCAAATTAATGTTATGTTACATTGTAGTTGTTTTTCAGGAATTGGTTATTTATATTTACTCTACTTCTTGTTCGGGCAAACAGTTATTATAATTCTATTTATCGTAGCTCAATAATGGTAATTTTGATAGTAATATTCTCTGGGGGACACTGACTGTTACAACAATTAATGGCTGCAATTAGTATCTCTCAATTTTTTTGCAAAATTTGAAATCTTTACTTCTTGGAGAAACATATTCAAGTAAGAATTGTTAGGCGTTCAGATGTATATAACTGCAGTCGGATTTTATGTTCTATTAAAAACCTTAACAAAATAAAATATAACGGCCTCATTCTACAGTGTGCTAATTTATCAGATATTTCTTATATGATGCTTGTGAATCTGACTCCTTTTTAAGTAAAAATTAACTATACAAAGTATGCCTGTGGCAGGACTTACCTGAGCAGCTGGATTCAGAAACCGAGAGAGAGATGTTAAGCCTGTTAATTCGAGTGCATGAGCTAGAGGCAGATAAGGTAGCACTCCAAGGAGAGCGACTGGTAGAATCTCATGAACTACGGCGAAGAGGGGACATGCTCCAGCGATTTCATCGCCAACAGAGGCTCACCGATGAAATCATTACCAGGCAGCGACATCTCATTGAAGGCAATACACACAAATATTATTTTTAACTGCATCTAATCCTTACTGAGACCAATTAAAATATTTCAGGCAAAAAAAAAGTATCTTAAGGTATCAATTCAGCTATCTTTATTATCTTTTTTCACAAAGGTTGGGGGGGTTCGCCCCCCCCCCCTGGCCATTTACAATGATTCAAAATTATTCCTCTTAGTCAGTACAACCTAAATTCTTCTCAGGAGAATAAAAAATTTCTATAATACACAGCCTTAATCCAATTGGTAATTTGGAAACAATGATAATGGAGGTGAAATGTCTGATTTTGTGAAAAAAAGATAAAGATAGCTTAAATGGGACCAAAAAAATCCTTTTTTTGTCTTTGAAATTATTTTTGACTTTAACATTTTCTTTATATGAAAATTTAGAATTAAAAAAACAACTGTTCATGTTTTTTCATATGAAGCTTACAGACAGAATTTTTTAAATAAAATTTTAATGATAAGAATATCCTTTTTTTTTTTTTTTTTTTTTTAAATCTTCACCCTGTACCATGTTGATATTACTAGTAAATAACTTTGTACATATAAACAATGTGAATATAGTATACAACAAACATATTTGAATTAAGATAACATGTAAATTAACTCCCACATTAGAAGACAAAACAATCTATAAGAGTGGAAATATTTTGCTCTTTCATATTCTTCCATTGCTAGGTATAAATCCCTAGGAACAATCTGTACCATTTTCACAAGGACACTTTATCCTGTTTTTTTAATTTTTTATATTTGTCAAGATATGTCTTATTTTGAATTAAAATGTAATGGAAAATTATTTAAGCAAAGACATATTATAGTAGTTATCATATTATAGTACTCTTGATCATCCTTTCAATGATTTATTGGGCTAGGGTTCTATTTAAATACACTACCGGCTTCGTCAAAAACCTTTATGAGACCATTCATGTTCTGCACTTTTTCTGGTACCCCTCCAGGGTCTATAATAATAAGCAAAATCATACCTTCACCTGTTAACCCTTTCATTTTAGAATTTGACTAGCTATTAAGCTGGGTAGGTCCTCTAAGAACATTTAGGCAAATGGTTTTATTTTAGGGTTAGTATAACTATGACTTTGTAATTGTATTATTTTTACAATTATTAACTAGGTATAACAAATATTTTATGGTTTAAAAAAATTGACTTTTTCAAATAATTGTTTCATATACTTAATGATGTCACTATTATAGTCCCTTAAGCGAAACCAGAAAGTAGAACAAACGTAGGACCATTAAAAAAAATTCCAAAAGAAGCTTGTGTTTTTATTTTAATTGACCTTAGCCAAAAAGAGCTTAATTTAAACCATCAAGGCCAACGTGCACTACGGCTAATTTAATTTTATATTTTCTTCAATTTCTTGCGCATTCATGAAGGGAAATACTCTCTGGTGTAGAGACATGGGCATGCTTGTTGAAGTGATGAATTCCAACATTTTTGTTCAAAGTAACTTTTATCAGTCTCTTATTTGTATCCTTTTCTTGAACAATATATATAAATGAATGAATAAAATAAATTCCATATTTATACATTCATGTAATTAAAAATAAATAAATATATAATGAGTATTTAATGTATGTTAATATTTAATAGTAATGTTTTTTGGTAGAGGGTAAGATTGCATTGCCTCCCGAGCTGCAGGAGTTGTACACCCTTTATCAGCAGGAGATACATGCTACTACCTTTAGCACAGACACAGCTGGCATTCCTTACTCGGCTTATGATTCGCTCCCTCCAATTAAAGAGTAAGAGGAGAAACACTCTTTTATTTATGGATACTTTAGTATCAAAACATGATATATTAATATTTGTTAAATTTTATTTTAGAGAAAAAAAACTTTAAATACACAGGTATTCAAACCTGGGACTCCTTATACTCCATACAAGCACACAACTCAACTACAATACAGATTCATGTAGTGACTAATTTAAAAAATTTCATTGTTAACCACTTCAAATTCAATGATTGAAGCGTGAGCCCCAGCAAACTGAAGTAATTTCCCAAATAATAAATATCGAAGTGCTTTCCATTCTTAGAAATAAAGAACTCAGATATATGTTTATAGAGATTAAAGAGCCATACAATTGTGTAGTACACCTTTATTTGGAATTGATCGTCAATTAGATATTACATGCATTTTACACATTGAATTGTTTGTGTATTTTTATGTTGTGAAAAATATAATAACATTTAAAAGTAATTTAGTAAAACTTTAAAAGATTAAGTATATATATATATATATATATATATATATATATATATATATATATATATTACTTTTAGCCCCTAAAACAAAAATGTTATCTTCTAAGCATGATTTATTTTTAAAAGACTCCTCTTCCAAGGAATGAACCCATTTTATCAATTCAAATGTTAATATCAAACATCTTTTAATGATTTATACCTTCAAAGTGTTAATTCTTTTAGGTATATTGAACTAATGGCAAAAGATAGCCAATACAATAACAGCATATTTTCATACTTCCACAGTACTCTATGACAAAATTTAACAATCAAATTAGGCCTGTGGTGTAAAATCAAAAATTCAAATTATATGCATTAAATGAAAAACACACATATATATATATATATATATATATATATATATATATATATATATATATATATAATGTTAACAACTACTCTCAAGAATTATGACAAATTCATCTTAGTTTTGATATCACCTCATTCAACATTAATTTGTTTATTCAAAACTGTAACACACCTTACATCCATCTACTTTATGACACTAGGGATTCACATATCAGCAAAAGTCTCTATATAATTTTATCCTTATTAATTATGTGCCAGATACACTCATCACCAATTAATAATGAAATATACAAATCGCCAATGCAGCGAAGTATGAATAAAATATAAAAAATAATTCTTTTACTTCTTTATTGCAAAATTTAATTTCTTTATTATACAAATGAGTAAACTATACAACTTCTGTTAGCTCAGGTTCATTTATTTCAATTTACATGTTGTACCTAGGAGTGACTCGCTATTCAGAAGGACCCATACAGCTGCAACAGACAGGGGCTATACTGCTGGTACAGATCGGGGGTACACTGCACCCTCGGAAAGGGGCTACACTGCCTATGTCACAGACAGGTACACCAACACGGCAGACTCTGAGTTTGGAGCCAGAACGTCTACTGGGTAATTACGTATTTCAGTGAATTTAGTCTTTTAAAAGATTTGAAAAATAGTTTTGAAATTAAATATATATATATATATATACCTTCAATATATATATAAAATTGATGAAATTAATACTTTATTAATTGAAATTTGAATGATCTTCTATCTAATAGTTAGAAAATGAAACGTAGTTCTATTAATTTTAGAAAACATTGATGTCTATAGATGACATACTTGATAGAACAGATTTTTTAAGTAATGAAAAATGATCTTATTATGGGGAAGGTATATACTAAGAAAAGTGGATTAAAACCCACTTTGGGGTAAAGTCCAACCAATGTGAAGTTGGCAATCGTGACATATATGTCAATGGGAACTAAAAAACTTTGCATAATTCTCGTAGTGTGGTTTTGTAGACTTCCTTGCTGTACTGAATGTTCTTCTTTTACAAACATTCCAAGCCGGCTGTTTGCTCAAGAGGTCTTCACTTAACTTCACTTCATCGTGCTGCAGAAGGATTTAAGATTGACCATATTACAAATCATGTCTGCCATAAATATGTGTGGGTGAAAGTCTCATTATTTTAAACGCTTTCTAGGCAAAGCCTTCCAAAATCTAACACCTGACACTGAAAAAATTAAATTCTATGGCTCAACAGCTCATGAAGGACCAAGGCCTGCGACAGTATCTTAACCGGGTGGTCAACTTGGCATCTTGACTGATTCCCTGCTAGTTTGTGTTACCACATCAGACAAAATAATAATACTTTTTATTCAATTAACTCTCAATTGAATGCAGTTGCTTGGTGCATACAGAAGGGAAGCACATACAGATGTCAAATTGGTAACTGCAAGAATACTCAAGTTTCATGATGAAGAAACTCCTGATACCCAGAGAGAAGACTGCATTTTTCAAAGAGGAAGTTCCTTGAAAGAAGTAATCAATGGGCAATAGACCTGATGTCAACTAGGAAGACCAAAAGGTCTGTTTTCCTTTTTGAAATGAACTTAATATATGCATGTTTGCAAAAAAGCCAATAGAAAATGAAATATTGTTATTTTTCATTTCTGGCCTTCCTTATAACCCTGACTCCTGCTCATCTCTAGATATTTTAATATAGCTTATAATCATGGAAGAGCTAATAATTCACATTTAGAGTTTTGTTTAGTTCAGATCAGTCATTAGTGATCAATAAAATTGTTGGCTCCCGCTATAATTTTCAGTGTATATCTCGTTTATAGAACAAAAAGTATATAACAAAAGATACTCTAAATCA
The DNA here is from genome assembly GCA_019009955.1 of Riptortus pedestris. Lineage (NCBI taxonomy): Eukaryota > Metazoa > Arthropoda > Insecta > Hemiptera > Alydidae > Riptortus > Riptortus pedestris. Next base: position 103,313,593 of record CM032232.1, on the reverse strand, counting down.
GGGGTCTCCAAACTACGGCCCGAGGGCCACATCCGGCCCGCGGACAGATTTTGTCCGGCCCGCGGAGAGCTAGCATACTTGAAAACTTTTAGAGAACATATTTTTTTATAGCAGATTAAATTTAGTTTACTGAAGTATTCTAATTTTATGTTGAATAATTATTAATATGACATCTACATTGATATGGTCATGGGCTAACTACTCATAACATTGTTGTAGGCTTATTGTTATTGTTTTAGTGATAAGGTGGATAAAGAAACACAGAATTGTAATTAGTAAAGACATGTATAATATGCACAAAATTTAACTTCAGTATATAATAACTAAGAAATTATTGAAATAAATCCAACTAACATTTTAAATAAAAACATAACTTATAACAAGCATAATGACATATGAAATACTAATGAGATTTATGTAATTGAGATTTTCCACTGACAATAGTTTGTAGTTGTGGACTAATTTTACTTGTACCAATTATTAAAAGAGATTTAAGATGCTCATCAGTTAATATAGATCTGTAAACATTTTTTGTGTACTTCATTTTGGAGAAGGTCTCCTCCAAACATTTTCCGCACAAAGACTGTTGATGAATGATGCGATGTAAGACTAATGATTTTGAACCACCGTCATTTTCTACAGCCGTTTACAGATGACAGATAATGACAGGAAAATTAATAATATGCAGTGTTGCCGTTTTTCAGCCTTTTTTAAACGCGTACTTTTTCGGACTTTTTTTTTCATCAGTGGAATATTTCACTTTTTACCACCGGCAACAATGATAATATGGTTTTGGCCCTCGGAACCTACTGGAGTAATCAGTATGGCCCTAAGGCTGGAAAGTTTGGAGACCCCTGCTCTAAATAACAGAATAAACAATTTCTGTTATGAGACATTTGCCAAAAAAAACAAAAAACCAATAGGAAGCGAAATATTGTTATTTTTCATTTTACTCCTCCCTTATTACTACTGCTCAGGTTAACATAGAGAAATTAATTCAATTTTAATTTGTAGGGTTTGATTGCCTAGATGAGCCAAATATGTACAGGGTTAATTAAAAAAAATTGTTTAGATGCGATTATCTTTTATTAATTTTGTGCATTTAATTTTGAAGTTCATTTCATCTTTTTAGAGAGTCTCATTCAACTGCAGAATGGGACACAACCCTGCCTCACATCAGAGGAAGCAGCCCACCAGCTCAGAATAGGGCCAGCCTCCAGCCCACTCCTCCACCAGTTCTCTTCCCACCGATCAGCAAGTCTTGAACATATCTTTTCCAATACAACTTAATTACTTATATATAGATGTTGTGGTATCGGAAAAACATTTCATAAACAGAATCAATAAAAATGGGACAAAATAACTATTTATAATACACAGGGTGTTTCAGGGATAATAGACTTAAATGAAAATATTAAAATTAATGATCTGAAAACAAGTAAAACATTTCCTGTGCAGGTATGTCTATAAATGCTTTGTTTAGGAAATATTCATGTCTGAAGATTTTCATTGTTAAGAATTATTTGGGTCATAAAAAGTAAATTAATATGTGCTGCAACTATCTTATTAATTAAATGTAAACATTGGCATCATTCTTCCACAGCAGCAATGGACAAATGGCACTGAATTTATATATATATATATTTTTTTTTCCAAGTTACAAGTATCCTACTTCATAAAAAGTTAAGGTCATTCTATTATAGACTATTTCATTTTATATCACAAACAACTAAAAACTCCAGTGGTGGAGTCCTGTTCTGGAGTTCATGCAAGACAAGCCACTGATCCTACAGGTCAGATTCAGATAATGAACATTTAGCCTTTGTAATGGACCTCTTCAGTAATCTGTAGGGATCAGAGTTCATTCTTTTTTGAAATAGAATATTTTCAACTAAATTATAGTAATCATTAATAAATTGCAGAAATATGTCTGCATTGGGCTGAGGTTGTAAGAAATGTAGCAGTATTAAAATATTGCCTATTAACCCCAAGCACACACACACATTTAACTGTCCTAATTAACCTCAGTAGCATAAAGAACATGTAAAAGAATAACACCGTACTAAAACTCATACTGAAAATTACATTCATGAAATGCACAAGGAAATTTTCTCATTAACAAAAATATTGTGGTAATAAAAGTGATAATGATAGGGATGATGTTCATCTGCAATGAGAATTCTCCATGCTGTTATCTGTATTATATTTAATTCTGCTGCAGCTCTTCAAACACTTTCAAATGGACTATCATCAAAATATAACAACAAAGTCAGTCTTTTTGTCGCAGGGCAAATCGCTATGACCTCATGGCTGCATCAAATGGACCATTTTCTCTAAGGCGTTGAAATTCGGCCATAAGATAGTCTTCTTTTGTAATCTTCTATACAAAAATTATAACTGGCAACATTAGACCGACACCATATCAGCATATTTACCATTTGTAGAAATGTGAGCCATAATGATGAGTCCTCTGCAAAAAGTAAACTGATTTATCAGTCAATAACATTTATGTTATTGAGAATGCTAATTCCAAATAGTATTAATCCTTTTAATTCCTATATTTGTCTACAAGTTAGGAAATGAGGGCATATTAGTATTCTATCTAATTTCTAAACAAATCGTTAACAGACATCTTCATAGAAAATGTTTTTCTTGTTTTCAGATCTGTCGGTTTTCAAATTAACCCTGGAAAACCTTGTATTTATTATTTATTTTTATAGAATCAGAATCTTTTATTTTTTCCAGAAAGTGTTGAGTATTATTCAATGGTTTGCAAAATTGTTAACTCCACAAAATTGAGAAAAGCACTTGTGTTGTTTGAGTTATTTAATCCAATTTGACAAAAAAAGAAAATTGTTTGATTAAATCTGCCATAAATCACTTGTGTTAATGTCAGTTCTTACAGATATTTACAGAATTTAATATAATCATTTCTAATCTCGCTAATAAGCTCGAGCTTGTATGAACAATTTTATTTGGAACACTTTCAATTCTAATGGGTTTATTAGTCCTGTAAAATATAAAGACAAATTTAATGTTTAATCATTAACATCACTGAATCTTGTATATCAAAAAGGTAAGATATTTTGACCAGCTAATTTTCTACATTTTAAAGTTAATGTTGATTTCTTCCTTTCTTTGTTGAATACAGTGCAATAACCTTTGTGGCATTCAGAAGAAACATAGTTCTTCAATGACGTACCACTTTAAAAAAAAATGATCTACCGAAATGTTAGGAATGTTTTATTGTGTAGTAATATTTCTTCCATTAAAACATATTTATTAAAAAAATAATAAAACCAAAGTAAAAGTTTATGGCTATTAAAGCACTGTCCTAGAGTTTAAATGACTTTTAGACTAGAAAATATTTAATTAGTTTCCCCTTGATTAAAAAAAAAAAAAAATGCATAAGATGAAAAGAAATAGAAGTTACAATGATTTACTATTATTACAAAAAGTCATGTACTATGATTTGTTGGCAGAACCAAGAATAAGCGTCTCTTTATTTCCAAGAGATAATAAAGTGGCAAAGGTTATTGTGAGTTGGTTAAAATAAAAATATTGATATTGTTTTTCTTGATATTTTGTTCTATGTAAATATGTAAAATTCTTTGTAGCAATAAGGCTGAATATTTCTTCAGTTAACCCTTTTGTATTAATCTAAGTTTAAACAATTGTATATAAATAATGTTTGTGAAACTAGAAATATTCGTTCAATAAATTTTGACAAACATGGCTACATCATTTTCATTTCTTTCCCACACCTATTTCCCTCTAATATTTATTCTTATTTATCCAGTGCTACAGCCCTTAAAGGACCTCGTCCTTTGCCTCCACATTTTTGACCATTTCCCAAGAATCCTAACCAGCCTTCTTTAATTATGAAAGCTCAACCTCCTCTTGACATCCTACTATATCCCTTTTCTACTTCTTTCTGTTGTACCATACAGTTTATTTTCAGCTCGTATCACTGGCTCTTCCCTTAATTTAGAAATATTAATATCTATGTTAGTTGTAACAAATCGCACATTGCACATTCTGTGTTCTAAATACATTTCTACCAATTTCATTCACTAAATCATGCAGCATAACATAACATAATTCATTGCCTGGTAGTCTTCTGCTGAAAGTCAGAATTCTCTATTATATAAAGCAATTGAAGTATGTGAATTACTGACATTCAACTTTATAACACAATATTCTTTGATTGTGTCACCTCAGTCAAGTTAAAATTTATTTCATAACCAATTATTAAGAATAAAGAATGATTGAATTAAAATATTTTTGACAACTTGTAAAAATAAGTGTATTTCAAATTATTGCGTATATATTATATAATTCATAGAGGTGAAACCATTTTTATAATTCAAGAACTGTGTTAACCAGGTTATAACATTATAAGAATAAGAAAAACAACTTTATTTATGCCCCAAAGCTCTTGCCAACAGGAATATCATTTTCATTTCTCTCAATGTTTCTATTATGGTTTCTTTATTTACAAGTACTTTTATATAAGGGAATTGATCAAATATCTAATTATTAGGGTGTTATTAGCATTCTACTGATCTTGTATTTTCATTTCAGGGTTGCCAAGGTTTCAGGGAACTTCTCACCAATTACGAAAAAATGGGTATCCATTGTTCTTTTGAAATTCATCTCCCCAATTCACAGAGATAATATAGGCTTGTTAAATGATAAACTTTCCCTGTTATAAAACTTGTATAAGACAAGAGCTGCAGGGTATAATGGGATTATTATTGTATTAATACTCGAAGACAGGAGTTGGCAGGAGTTACTAAAATCTTTGCCAAGGGAATCACACATACTCAAGCGATGTGGTCTTTGATCTTCCCACTTTCCCTCATTTTCTCCTTATAAATAAAAATATGTGTTTCTTTATAGAATCATAAATTCTAATCATTTCCAGAGTTTTGTAAGATAATTTCCTCTCAAAATGAACACTTTATCATACTTGAAGCTCAGAACTGTATATCTAGGATAGAGTCAAATTAATAAATCAAAAGGAAACTGAAGCCAAGATAGCTAAATAAAAGTGGTTGGATCGAGATTCATAAATTCTTCCTGTCACTATTGGCAGATTCTCTCTTGCTTGGAAATTATCACAAACTAAGGTTTATATTTTGTGCATATCTTACTGTATAAGTAAAAATTAATCAATTCAACACTCTATTGACGTATTGAATATTAATTACCCGATGTATCAATTGCCTAGTTATTCATTATCATTTGGCCAAAGTCCAAATTTCCTCCTGTCAGAAATCCAAATTGAATACATATGTCATATGGTGACATCTGTATTATCAAATACAATTGAAATTTTATGTATTATATGCTAGATATAAATATATCATTTCCGTTTATTACTAATCCTAATTCCTGGTTATTTAGAAAACCTATAATAAAGATCGAATATAATGATAAAGTCGCCAGTTTGAATTTTAAATTTCCCGCGCTCGCTGGGTTCATAGACCCGCCACACACACATGCATATCGCCAAGGCCGTGGCTACAGCGGAAAAACACATGCAGTTCAAGAAGGCATCGGCTAGCAAAAAGGACACAGTCAGTTGCAGTGGTCTCGAACCTACCGATTTTTCGGTATTTCTACCGAAATGGACTCTGTACTACCGAAATACCGAAATGCAATGATTTTTCCACGATTTCAGAAATTCATGGAAATTTCCCTGATTTTTATACCGATTTCACAATTTTGTGTTGGCAACCCTTTTCATTTATGTTTAATGTTACGAGGAATCACCTTAAATCAAGTATGAATGAGCAGAATTATAGCGGATTGATACAGAGTGGCGCATTCTAAGAAATTGTGATCAAATGAAAATATTTTCTGATGACGTAGACCTATTTTGGGATGAAGTAAGTTTGCTAAAGCGTGGCGATGAGACTCAAATGTGTGACTCAAATCACTAGCCTACTGCATTCGAAACGACTTTTCGATGATAATTGTTATGACTTAGAAATTAATTTAAAAATGACTGCAGCTATGGCCAAAGGATATTGGTGCGATCCGAAACATTATGAAAAATAATTTAATTTGTTAGATTTCCATTTTTGGTGTGCAACTTGTTTAGCTTTCAAAATTTCCAGTTTTTGCCTTTCTTTAACTTGACGCTGGCAAATTAATAATTCCCATAATATGATATATTAATATAATAAGTGTGTTAGATGTAAGTTAGTAGGTACGCTGATTTTCACGTTATTATATTTTTATGTTGTAAGTAGATTTTTATGTTGTAAGTTGATTTTTATATTTTTATGTTATTATAATATGATAATAAGTGGATTTTTTTGTTAAATAAGCGAATTTGATTGAAAATTGTATTTTTTTTTGTCATATACCGATTTTAGTTGGCAGCTCTACCGATTTCGCTCATTGACGTTCGAGACCACTGGTCAGTTGGTCTTAGACGCTCGCTGGGGGACGTTTTTACGGCCAGTGGGGCTTTGCCCCTCTTCCTCCGCTACAGATAACCGCTTCATAGACAACCGCAGTTGGAATTCACCCGTGATAGAGTCAGTCAGTTGTTTCATCTCCCGCAAAGCTGCCATCCTGTGCAGATCACCGTAACCGGCTGGAAATCGGAACTTCTACTGAACACAGAACATAGCAACGAAGGAGGACTCCACTTCTAGGAACGTTTTCGTTTCCCGCGGGTGCCTATTTTAATAATGCTAGCATTATTTGCGCAATTATAAATGAGTACTCACACAATATAGGACCTATCGTTCATTCTATAAATAAAGTTTATAAAGTTAAGTTCTTTCTGCTTCTTGTTCAACCTCTATTTATAACGTGTATTATGTGTAGTTTTAATCAATTCAATATACTTGATTCTTAGGAGAACTCAAATAGTTATTTGTGTTATTTCCCCTCATCTTTCCAATAGAAAATATTAAATATTTCAGTTTAATGCTCTCTCTTATTCTTGCCATTAAAAAGCTTCCCGCCATTACATTTTGGTGCCGACATTTTCTATTATTACCGCAAAAGCTTACCGCACGCCCCTACAGAAATAATGATTTTTTTTTTTTTTTATTTCCTCTTAATATATTCTTGGAGAGGACACCTCCCCCCCCCCTCTTTTTTCAACCATTAATTAACCATCACTGAATTGGTATATTTTGCAGACATGGTGTTTTTAGGAACTAAATATGTATCTAGTATAACTAGAAACAGATTAAATGTTCCTTAGAATCCAGGAGAAAAGTACTAAAAGTCTTGTCTGTGGAAAAATGTAATGTAATACTCAATTACAGAGATTATTTCTAGTAGGAGTGATAATTGATTTATACCAAAGTAACAAATTTTAGAAAGATTTAATCTTTTTAAGCAAGTAAGGAACAATTTTTAACAATAATAAAGCTACTTTTAAGATAATACAAAGCACCCATTAGAAATTAACAAACGAAAAAGTGGCCAATTTAAATTATTAAACAGATAATGTTATAGAAAGTAGCTGTAGATTGATGGCAAGCACTTTGTTAAATAGATAATAGACATTTTACAGTAAGTCATAAACTCCAGATGCTTCTTCATAAAGAGCGCGGCTAAGAATGATGAACAATTTGACGGACATATTTGATTTGTAGTGCCATTGAAGTTGATAATTCTACCATTCAGAAAGGGTTATTTGACATTCACTTTTAGGACGATTATGCTGCTGAGTCTCAAAAATAATTAAAATACCAAATCAAATAAAAATAATAAACGGAAGAAACGCAAAAATGAAATGAGGATGCTATAGCTAAAAACAAGCAAATTGTAAAACAATATTAAAGTAAAGACAACATCAATACCAAAAAAAAATCCCCCCCCTCTAAACCCCCCTCCCACTGGTCCGATTTCAGCCATTAACGAACTTGGTCTTTCTTTTTACATAAAACGCTTAAATATGAAGTTTGGTAATGATCAAAAAATATATATATATTTGTCTGTTACCGCTCTAGCGGTCGCAATTTTTATATAATATATATATAGATATATTATATATTTTTATATGTAATATATATATATATATATATATATAATTTTGAACGGACCTCATTTTCGTCATCTCCTGGGTAGGATCGATGGACATTTGAAGAAATTTTTCAAAACTCACGTCATGAGTACGACCTCAATAGCTGATTTCCCTTAAAGAAAATCTGCTAAAAATGAGAAAACAATGATTAAATTTAATTTTTCTAAGGAATAACTGCTTTTATTTTCATTATACTTCAATGAAATTATGATTTTTTTTCTTGTAAGTTTTGGACGTCAAGATTAAGATCCTTTTAAAGAATTCAGAAGTGACTATCACCTTCATTATACTTCTAAGATATAGTAATCTTTTAAAGAATTTAGAAATGAATATCTTTGATTACAAATCATAAATATGTCCTAAAGTTAGAATTTGATAAAAAATTTCACAGTAGTGTATAGAACAATAATTCCACCTAGAGACTATAAATTGAACAGGTCTTCTGGAGATCAAATTGTAGCTGTGCAAACTTTGGTCCCACATAGGCTTGAATGTTTAAACAGGCTTGAGTTTGACTTGAGGGTTACTTATTCAATAACTTCTTGACTTGCCTGGTCGGGTTAATTTTGGCCCCTTCTAGGCCTACACAATTTTCGACTTGTGCCCAGTAGTTTCAATTATCAGTTGGTTAGGAATTCTAGTCTGAAGGCACTGACATTTAGGAAGTTTCTAAGTAGTTAGTAGTAATAGTACAGTATATGCATTTACTGCGATAACTTTGAACACACAAATTATAAATTGTTGTATTGTTGTTTGTGTCGCTACTGAGAAACACGAGTGGACTAAGTTCATCGCACTTTCTAACGTACGCCATGCAACTGTATAGACGTCAATAAGAGAAATCTTATCAGTTGCTTGCTTAGTCTATCTTGACGTTTCTGTTGCAAATTTTTACTGGAAGGCCGTTTTAAATGAGCATGTACGTGTGCCATTATACAGACCAATGCATATAGAGAGAGGTCACTCAGTCCGACATATTGCAGCGAAATTACTGTTTCTGTATCGTATAGCCATCGGCAAAGAATTGCTTATTAATGTCATCAGCTATTAGATCGACAATATGTAGCAGACTGACCTCATTGTAACCATTTTTTCTTTCCTTATTTTCATCAAATACAAATGGACGGGAGACGTGGTTCCTAAGATCCCTATCCTAAATCCAGCCTGGCTCAATGGTAGGCAGCTAGGATCCCTATCCTAAATCCAGCCTGGCTCAATGGTAGGCAGCTAGGATCCCTATCCTAAATCCAGCCGTGCTCAATGGTAGGCAGCTAGGATCCCTATCCTAAATCCAGCCGTGCTCAATGGTAGGCAGCTAGGATCCCTATCCTAAATCCAGCCGTGCTCAATGGTAGGCAGCTAGGATCCCTATCCTAAATCCAGCCGTGCTCAATGGTAGGCAGCTAGGATCCCTATCCTAAATCCAGCCTGGCTCAATGGTAGGCAGCTAGGATCCCTATCCTAAATCCAGCCGTGCTCAATGGTAGGCAGCTAGGATCCCTATCCTAAATCCAGCCGTGCTCAATGGTAGGCAGCTAGGATCCCTATCCTAAATCCAGCCAGGCTCAATGGTAGCCACCTAGGATCCCTATCCTAATCCACCCGGGCTCAATGGTAGGTACCTAGGATCTCTATCCTAAATCCAGCCAGGCTCAATAGTAGGTACTTAGGATCCCTATCCTAAATCCAGCCAGGCTCAATAGTAGGCACCTAGGATCCTTATCTTTAAGCATGCACCAGTCATTTGGATGATGGCCTCCGAGCGACCACTTCCTTTTACCGAAGTGACTTGCCCTTGGTACCATTATATACCACAGCAAAGCCGACAAAGGACCTCTTGCCTACCTATTGGCTGGCTATTGGACAGGGGGGACTTCATGCCACCCCCACGGATGAAATGTGCTGAGTCCATATCCGGTAAAGGCACCTACTTAACCTATCACAAACTACCACCACCTTTCATTCTTCAACTCCAACACACACCTCGCATACTATCCCAACCTTTTAAACTCAGCCTCACTCAAATATCTGCTCATACTTTCCATGACACAATCCTATTCAATCTCCCCTTCACACTTCATATTTCATGCACTCAAACACCACTTGCCTCACACTGCCCACTTCTTTCTCACCACACGCGTTCCATGCATTCCCAACAAACGAAATCCAATCAACTCAATCTGAAATTCCCATGCCCACTCAATATTTGAGCCACTTGGTCCACACACAGCCATTCCATGCTCATTCGCTCCACGACTTTGGGTATCCACTCATCTGTCCGAGCACCGTATCAATGCAAGCAGTGGAAATACCTTGCTTGGAATATTTCTGAAATGTTTCTGGCTCCGTTCTTTTTAGCCTTCCCTGGATGTAGCAATCCTTACAAACCTTTTCCAACCACATGCACTATGATCCATTCAGTACATGTTTAACCTGATGATGTGTTGATGACGGTAGAATTTGAGGCACGTCAACATCACTCGGAGGGAATCCCCACAAAAGTATAACTGCGTATATGAGTTTTCACCGTTGCATGTTCCGCCGTCACTGTGCAGGTGTAAAGCGAGTGACACGATAAGGAAAATTAGAGGAACAATGCTAAAGCCAGGGGGACTCTATCCTAGACAGCAAAGCCAGTACTGAGAGCAGGCGAGATAAAAAGCCCTCATTGTAGGGAGTAGTTAGGCAGTGTGGGTTGAACAATGGGAGTGTGACAGGAGCTGTCAGCGATAGAACAGCTGATAGAGCTCAGTGACAGCTACACCTACCTCTGCCCGCCAATTCCTCAGGGGTATCTACCTGCCCGACGCCTACGCAATATCAATAGGATGAAACCTTCATAGTGTTATCCTGTCAATTATCTAGACATGGAGTACCCTAACTTGCATTGATTTTGTGAAACTATTTTTGAGTTAAAAAATAAATACATTATGATTTAAACTGTGGGCTCGATTCTTGCTTGGGCTAATGCATGTGCGTAATAAAGGATTCAGAAATTTCTTCCGTTCTTTGGGGTTTTCCTTTATGTAGATCCTTCCAGGAAAGCTTTTCTCTGGTGAACCTTTTTAACTTGTTTTTTTTTGTTTTTTTTTTTTTTTTTTTTTTTTTTTTTTTTTTTTTTTTTTTTTTTTTTTTTTTATTTTTTTAATTAAGTCCTTGATATAATTGTTGTTAAATTTTGTTGATATAATATAATTTTTCATATTATCGGTTGTTTTTTAAAATCTCTAATTAAGTTAATATGTTATTTGTTTTAGCAGTTAATTCTAACAGTGTCGTTTTAAATTTGCTTAATTTTTTAAATATTGACTAGCTAAGTATGATTTTAAGTAATGGCATCTCCCGTTTTTCTGTGATATTTATTTCTATTTTGATCTATTGTTGACCGCTACCTTGTATTTTAATTATGTTTTTTTTTTAGGTTAAGATTGTTAATGTAAATAATGCTGGTTGCATGATTTTCATAGGTTTTTGTTTATGTCAACTGGCACTCAAGATGTAGGAATTGTTGCTCTGAAAGTACACTCTGTCAAAATAAAACATATTGTAGAGGAAAACAGGCCTAATGTGTACATCCAGATTCATTCAGAAATGTTTAATCCAACACTGGCTAAGAAAGATCTATACGTCACCAGTCCCGATTGGGTTTAAATGCTAATAATGAATCTCAATTGTATTATATATGAATGTAAATTGAAATAAAATAAAAGGGAACTCAATTTCTAAAGAAGTTATAAAATAAATCGCCACATTTTGGATGCCAGGATAATATATATAATCTTTGAGGGTTGTAAATTTCTGAGTTGGTATTCTAACATAGGTAGGATGAAAAAATTTTCTACGCTTCCACTATAACAGTTTATTAAAACGGCAGAGCGCTTTCGATGCAGTGCATCATCGTCAGTACCCTGTTACACAAAAATAATAATTACATCTCTATTAAAATATTTTAGATATGGGGTATAAACTCGATAACATATAACAATAAAACCTATCTTTCTTAGAACTAATAAACATATAAAACTTTCCATACATCAACAAGCAATTTTTAGTAAATTAAGTGAGTACAAGTAGGGCATTAAAATTATCTGAAAGAAAGACTTAAACTTGACTTTTTAGACAAAGAAAAAAAAGGGGGGAAAGGAGAAGAGAGAGGGGTCTTACCGAAGGTCTTCGATGTTGACCTGACGGCTCTTGGAGCTGGACTGGCATTTCATCCCAGCTAGCTGAGGTAAGGAGGCTAATGGTACAAACTTGAGTGGGCAAACATATTCCTTAATGTTAATGTTTTTCTTCGACGTTAGAAGGTCCAATCTAATCTCTAGTCCCTCAACCCTGTCCATTTTCCTTCCTTTATAAACAATGGCTCCATGTTTAAACGAATTATGTAAAACAAAAGATCAAGTTCGTTCATGGTTCAAATCGGACTACAAGGAAGAGGGGTTTAGGGGAAGAGAATTTCTAAAATTTGAAATATCTCCGTTACTATAAGTGGGATCGAAAAGTAGTACAGAAACAATCTTATTGCAAATATAATTTCCTATAAATGTTACTATATACAGTTATATTCTGACTTGAATATTAACCAAGATATTTCCATTTTAGCAAATTTCCCTTAAGGGAAATCAGCTATTAAGGTTGTACACATGACGCGATTTTCGAAAACTTTCATCAAATGTCCATCGATCCTATCTAGTATTTTGTTTTATCGTTACTAAACTACATATATAACCGTTTTATGTAAAAATATCAAGTTTGTCAACGCCTGAAATCGAACCAGGGAGAGGAGGGTTTAGAGAAGGAGAATTTTAAAAATTCAAAATATCTCCTTTACTATGAATCGCATAAAAAAATTGTATATAGACTATATATGATTGAAAATGTAATGTTCTATAAATATTGTTATACACATTTCTTCTCTAACTTCAATATTAACTGAGATATTTGCATTTTTTAGTTCAGTAAACCCCTACTCCTACTCATGTCTTATTAACTATAAGCTGTTATATTATGAAGGACTTGCTTTGAAGCCTAAATACCAAACATGATTCTAATTGAACTTTTACGTTTTGAGAAACCCCTGTGTGACGGACTTTTGATTGACTGTCATCAGGTCTATGGCAGGGTGAAATGCCAAAAGAAGCTGGATGCATTACAGTCGGTGAAGCTATTTGTTAGCTTTTAAGATTGGCAAGGGGGGGGGGGGTCATTCTCTTGTATGACTCCATAATTCAATTAAAAATAATTTCCTGATACGTTACAAAATGGTTAACATTTTTACTCGTTCAACATGAATTGAAGATTAGATATTCAAAAATAAGGAGGAATTTGTGTACAGTCTGAACAATTCATATCACAAAACAATACCCTGTAATATAATTAATCATTTTATTTGAAACTTAACTACCAAATATTGTTCACATTGAAGTTTTACCTTTTAAAATAAATATAAATACAATTTGCGTATGTGAGTGATCTGCTTACTTAACGCAACACCTGCGTGACGGACTTTTTTAGTTTTCAGCCTACAATTAAGATATTTACTTAAATAACCTGTTCAAACAATTCATTTCTAACTTAACTTTCAAGTCCTCTTGACTTAGATTTCTTATTCTGAAGAAATAGAGAATATAATGTGAGATACCGCCTCCTGGGGGTAATTTCTGGAAGTGAGAAATTTTATTACATCACGAAGTGTCTGTGAGGTAAAATCTTAGTTATATTTTCTAAGGTAACGGCTTCAATGAGGATTCAAAACCTAACTGACCCGTCACAGAAATATATTTAGCCTTGAACTGATAACTGCATTGCTCTAAAACACAACAAAAAAGATTTTTCGTTGAGGAAGTACAAGCTTTTTGAAAAAAAAAAAAGAAGATTTATGAATTATCAAGGGATACAGGATTGAGTTATGATTTTCAGACTTATATTATAAATTTCTGAAGAATGAAAAATAAAAAAAATATAAACACAATTTTAGAAGGCTATTATTGCAGAGGAGTGGGAAGGAGTGACGGAAACGTGCGAGTTGATTAGATTTGGGAAACAGAATGACAGACTGTAAACAATGTAGAGCAGTCTAATAATAGTTGTTGTGTTGGCAGTATGCTGGCACGGAGGTCGGGTCTCCTTTCAGCGTGTACTAGCCGCTCGCTGTGGTGGCTGCACTGTTAGTTTATGAAATACACCGAGAGTGTGTTGACTCCACTGTTCAGTTTGACGTATTCATTGATTTGACACGATGAATGACGGTGGTTACAAATATCAGCTGAAAGGCGTCTTTGGAATAATTTGGAAATATTGCATTAATAATTTGGAATAATCTTTGGATAGAGTTTTTGGACTAACTGTGTAGAAAAAGTCCGTCACGCAGGGGCTGCGTAAACTAAGCAGATTTCCCACGCGAAGTATTACAATAGAGAAATCTGCCTAATAACAACGGCAGTAGTGAGGAATCTCTAAACCTATAAACGAGGGACGAATAGTTACGGCAACGGCCGCCAGAGCTCTCGCATAGCCCACTACTGTCGACTGCACACACAGTACAAATGCAAATATCTCGGTTAATATTCAAGATACAGAATAAATGTATATAACAATATTTATAGTAAATTTAATTTGCAATAAGATTGATTCTATACAATTTTTCGATCCAACGTATATTAACGGAGATAACCCCCCCCCCCTACAACTGTTCCGATTTCAGCCATTAACGAACTTAATCTTTCTTTTTACATAAAACGATGAAATATGAAGTTTGGTAACGATCAAACAAAAATTGCGACCGCTAGAGCGGTAACAGACAAATATACATACATATATATATATATATATATATATATAGATATACAGTTTTGAACGGACCTCATTTTCGTCATCTCCTGGGTAGGATCGATGGACATTTGAAGAAAAATTTCGAAAATCGCGTCATGAGTACAACCTCAATAGCTGATTTCCCTTAGGTGAAATCTGCTAAAACATAAACTGGTTTGGCCATATTAGAGAATTAAGTAAGAAACTAAAATCTTCTTGTTCCTCCGTCACGGCCTGCGTAAATTAAGCTGATATCCCATCCACAAGAAACACATTTCAGATTTCATCTCACCACATATTCTCTAATTTTATGAAAAATAAATTAAAGTCCGTCACGCAGGGGCTGTATAAACTAAGCAGATTTCCCACGTGAAGTTTAGCAATAGAGAACTTTGCCTACAAATAACAGTAGTAGTAATGAATGAAACTAGCTTTCGACGGAATGTCCTGAATATAGCCGACTTCTGCCGACCACACACACAATACAAATGCAAATATCTCGGTTAATATTCAAGATAGAGAATAAATGTATAGAACAATATTTATAGTAAATTTAATTTACAATAAAATTGATTCTATACACTTTTTCGATCCAACGCATAATAACGGGCATATTTCGAATTTTCAAAAATTCCTTCTCTAACGCCCCCCTCTCCCTGGTCCAATTTCACCCATTAACGAACTGGGTCTTTCTTTTTATATAAAACGATTAAATACCGAGTTTGGTAACGATCAAACAAAAATTGCAACCGCTAGAGCGTTAAAAGACAAATATATATATAATTTTAAATGGACCTCATTTTTGTAATCTCCTGGGTAGGATCGATGATCATTTGCATAAATTTTTCGAAAATCGCGTCATGAGTACGACCTCAATAGCTGATTTCCCTCAAGGGAAATCTGCTAAAAAGCAATGTGTAGAAGGGGGATTTACTGATGACTGAAAACAACAAAAGTCCGTCACGCAGGGGCTGCGCAAACTAAGCAGATTTTCCACGTGAAGTTTTACAATAGAGAAATCTGCCTAATAACAACTGCAGTAGTAAGAAACCACTAAACCTAAACATTATTTACGGCGTAATAACCCAGTAGTTTCTAGCCCCAAAAACAGTTAACCTAACCTCTAAACCTATTCACGAGGGACGAATAGTTATGGAAACAGCCGCCAGAGCTCTCGGCAGAAAGTCCGAACATAGCCTACTGGTGGCCACACGCAGAATACAAATGCAAATATCTCGGTTAATATTCAAGATACAGAATTAATGTATAGAACAATATTTATAGTAAATTTAATTTGCAATAAGAGTTATGCTATGCAATTTTTCGATCCGACGCATAATAACGGAGATATTTTGAATTTTCAAAAATCCCCCTCTAAACCCCCCCCTCCCACTGGTCGGATTTGAGCCATTAACGAACTTGATCTTCTTTTTTACATAAAACGATTAAATTCCGAGTTTGGTAAAGATCAAACAAAAATTGCGACCGCTAGAGCGTTTACAGACAAGTATATATATATATATATATATATATATATATATATATATATATATATATATACTAGCTCAGATACCCGGCTTCGCCCGGGAATTCATTTGCGGCTGGATGGTGATGGTATTCTTTTGGCATGGCTTTACTTTGCACAATATTTTGACATTTACCCTTCCCAGTGTTTAGGGTTAATAACCGTCGTTTCTGTGGATTTGACCATAATAAAATTAATTTTTTATGTAAGACTTCACTGTCCTCGATATTGTCATATTTCCCGTTCCCTGTGCATTATGCATAGATTTAAGTTATTAAGGACAAAATATTATAATTTGAATTAATTTTTCCAGGTGAGGTACCTGGTAGTTCATATTGAAAAGAATTGTTGAGCATATTTCTCTAAATAACAAAATAAACAACTTTTATTATGTGCATAATTGCCTAAACCCCAATAGGAAACGAAATATCACTATTTTTAATTTCAGGCCTCCCTTATAACCCCCACTTCTGCCCCTCCCTAGAAATGTCAATATGGCTGATTATAAGGAAGGCGTTAGTACTAATACACATACCCAGTGTTTTATTTAGTTCGGTTGAGTGTTTTGTGCTAAATAAAATTGTTGACTACCACTATATTTTTAGCGTATAACGCCTTTATACTTCGGTATACGACGATAGTGTATATAACAAAAGTTTCTCTAAATAACCAAATAAACGACTTTTGTTATGTGCATATTTGCTGAAAAACGAATAGAAAACGAAATATCACTATATTTAATATCAGGTCTCCCTTATAACCCTCACTCCTTCCCGTCCCTAGAAATGTTGGTATGGCTTATTATAATGAAAGCGTTCGTGCTAATACATATACCGAGTTTTATTTATTTCGGTTGGGTCTTTTGCCCCAAATAAAATTGTTCACTTCCGCTATAGGTTTTAGCGTATATCTCGTTTATAATACGTTATACGAAAAAAATGTATATAACAAAAGTTACTCTAAATAACAAAATAAACAACTTTTTATATGTGCATATTTGCCGAAAATGCAATAGGAAACGAAATATCACTATTTTTAATTTCAGGCCTCCCTTATAACCCCCACTCCTGCCCGTCCCTAGAAATGTTAGTATAGCTTATTATAATGAAGGCGTTAGAACTAATTCACATACCGAGTTTGGTTTAATTCGGTTGAGTTTTAAGTGCCAAATAAAATTGTGCACTCCCGCTTTAGTTTATAGCGTATAACTCATTTATGCTTCCCTATACGGCAAAAGTGCATATAACAAAAGTTACTCTAAATAACAAAATAAACAACTTTTGTAATGTGCATATTTGCTGAAAAAGCAATAGGAAACGAAATATCGCTATTTTTAATTTCAGGCCTACCTTATAACCCCCACCCCTGCCCGTCCCTAGAAATGTTAGTATGTCTTATTATAAGGAACTCGTTAGTATTAATTCACATAGGGAGTTTGGTTTAGTTCGGTTGAGTCTTTTGTGCCAAATAAAATTGTGGACTCCCGCTATAGTTTTAGCGTATAACTCATTTATACTTCCGTATACGGCAAAAATGCATATAACAAAAGTTACTCTAAATTACAAAATAAATAACTTTTGTTATGTGCATATTTGCTGAAAAAGCAATAGGAAACGAAATATCGCTATTTTTAATGTCAGGCCTCGCTTATAACCCCCACTCCTGTTCGTCTTAGAGAATATTAATATAGCCTAAAGTCTAAGTTGGGCTAGTAGTAATATACATACCAAGTTTCATAAAATTCGGTTCAGCCGTTTATGCGTGAAAAGGTAACAAACAAACAAACAAACAAACAAACAAACAGACACGAATGAAACAAAATGTAGTTATGGTGTCTATGACATGTGAAACGAAAAGTCGTGAAATTTCGCGAAAAAAATCAATGTACAGACAGAGGTTACAATTTTATATATATATATATATATATATATAATTTTGAATGGACCTCATTTTCGTCATCTCCTGGGTAGGATCGATGGACATTTGAAGAAATTTTTCGAAACTCACATCATGAGTACGACCTCAATAGCAGATTTCCCTTAAGGGAAATCTGCTAAAAGTAGGAATAACTCGCTTAATATTTGATTTACGAAAAAATGTATAGAACAGCAATTGTAGAGCACCCACAGTTTAACAAGATTAGTTCTATTGCCTTTTTCTTTACGACTCACCATAACAGATATATTTTAAATTTTCTAATTCACCCCTCTAAACCAACCCCCACCTATGTACTCTGGTTCAGTTTCGGCCAATTACGAATATGATCTTTAGTAATCAATGAGACGGTTAAATATGGAGTATGGTGTAGATTTAATAAACATGTAATAAAATTTTAATTGATGAAGTCATCACACAACCTATTTGCAGCATGTCACTTAATAAAGATTTGTTGAAAACAATATTTGGTATTTAAGCTGTGTATAAAAAGTTTCATGTTATATTCTCTCATTATTAAAGTAGGAATTTCCATATAATTATATAAATAAAATGTTAAAAATGTTACCAATAAATTGGCATAAAGGAGGCCGACCATACTGGTAACCTCAAAAAGAAGCCAGCTTATTTTGTTTGTTTATATATATATATATATATATATATATATATATATATATATATATATATATATATATTCCACTCACAAATATATTATTTACTCTCAGGTTTTTCGGTACTGAAGTAAAATATCTAAACGTCTTCTTTTTTCTATTTAATCTGTAAATCAAGGGCTGATTAATGTTCACAATTGACCCAACGTAGAGCGTTGTAGGGATAAAATAAAAATAACTATAAATGTCTCTGTTATTATAATTGTATAAGAAACTGTTATTTAACCAATATAGTTGCATATTTAATTGTATATAGGTGTTGCTTATTACAGTCTACCCATATCTTAAATATAAACCGAGATATTTACATTTTTGAGCCCTTAGTAAACCTCCACTCCTACTAATGCGATTTCCATTTAGAGTGCCTGTGCCTCAAAACATCTTATTCCATTTTAATTTTCAAACTCTGTTTACATTTACGTTTCATTACAGGAAAAATGGAGGCAAATGTTACTGTATGCAGCCCCTGCACGACATTTGTTTACAATATCTGGCCGTTGTCTGTACTGTGTTATGTTTTAATTCTACATCCCCCATCTGGGGTATTTTATTCGTTCCCCGGATGTGGGGTATAAGAGTTCGTCACTAAAAAAAATCCCAATGCAAAGTGATAACCCACGAAACATTTAAGTTCATCAAATTATGAATTCATGTGAGAAGATGGTAATCATATAAACTGTTAACATTGTGGAAGTATCCCTATTTTTTAGAATGTTCCCTTTTCTAAATTTTCTCTCAACCCTATTTCTCGACAAACTTTTATGTTTGCGTATTACCTCCTTTTTTTTTTTTTTTTTTTTTTTTTGTCTTCTTGTCTTATAATGTGTATTACATTGTTTGTGAAAATAAAAATAAAGACATTAAAGTCTAATTGGAAAAAGTTCTTCCCAGAGTAGAAGTTATCATCCATCAAAGTCGAGAAAATCCTTCTTCTTCAGACTTAATACAAATTAATATAAATCTTTGAAATGAAAGTATTTTAGATGGAGTTGCTTATAATGCCATTGAAGTTTCTTTATTTTTTTTTGTTCTTTTTGATTTATGGAAACATAATGCCTAAAGTTTCCAATTAAAATGTTTCAGCTTTATACTGAAAGACTTTCAAACTTTTTGAAAAGAAGTTTTCAAATTAATATTGAAAAGTTTATCCCATTGAAATTAAAATGTTACTATACAAGTTGAGTCTTTCACATTTTTACAAGTCGTTAAACTCAATTTAATGAAGAAAGTATTGAATTTCAATGAAAAACGTTTAATGTTAAAATATAACGTATTAGGTCATAATTTTAATCCTAGGTTTTATTTGCCCTTCAGATATAACTGTATTTTTGTTGACCAGTAACATCGGTCAATCGTTGATAACGCTTCATATATATATATATATATATATATATATATATATATATATATATATAATATTTTACGTAATTATTTGTATTTTCAATATTAAGACTTTCGTAAAACCCCATTCTAAAACACCTAACATTAACAATAGGCAAGTAATGAATCATTTCCTCCGAGCTTAAACAAATAGCTTATTAATTGTTTTCATAGGGCTTTTACTACGTGAGATACATGGATTGGTGAGATGTGACATCATCAAAGAACAAAGGAGCAGACTTTCTGTTTTGATTGAGGGGGGACGGACAATGTACCGATGGGTGGGGAGGGAGGATCGGAAACGGTCTACCAAAAACGTTTGAGCTCAATTCATATTGTGTATAAAAACGGCATAAAAGTCTCATTCCAAACAAACAAATTAATTAAGACTTTAGAATGAAAAAAATAATTATTTTAAAAGGAACAATTAATACAAGTGTAGGCAAGATACCTAGACTTAGTCAATTCTATCCTATTTAAATTCAAATTTACTTCTAGGCCTTGCTAACTATAGTGGATTTTCCCCACTTTTCTTTATTATTTTTTATCATTTTCCTATATATTTATAGCATCAATTTACTGGGATTGGGGGGGGGGGACTAAACGCAAATCGCGAACCCTCCCACATTCATGGGCCAATTGCCTCCACCCTCTCCTTCCTCTGTCAATGAACATTCTCCATAGGCCATAATTTTAAGCCCTAAGGCAAATCAGCTCTTGGGGTCGTACTCAAGACACGATCTTAGTGATTTTCCTTCAATTCAGTTTTTCTTCAAATGTCCAACTTTCCAACCCAGGAGGTGACGTCCGTACAAAATTATATTTATATATACATTTGTCTGTTACCGCTCGAGCGGTCCCAATTTTTATTTAATCGTTAGCATACCCGATATTTAATCGTTTTATATAAAAGAAAGATCAAGTTCGATAATGGCTGAAATTGTACCAGCGAGAGAGTGTGAACCAATTCCAGGACACACTTATGTGTATTATGAGAGATACATGAAAATTCCTTGTGCAATGATGTCATCAATTAAGATTTTACGTTCTGGTGGAAATTTGGAGTGGGGGGGGGGTTAGAGGAGAGGAATTTCGAAAAAAAAATTTTAATTCCTCCGTTATTATGCGTCGGATTGAAAAATTGCATAGAACCAATCTTATTGTAAATATAATTTTCTATAAATGTTGTTATTTATGGTTTTTCATTATCTTCACTACTAACCGAGATATTTGCATTTTATTGTTTTCGGCCTTGAGTAAACCCTCCTTCCTACTTGTGTCATATTTACAATAAACTGTTATATGATGAAGCACATTATTTGAAGCATATATACCAAATATTGTTCTCATTGAACTTTTACTTTTTGAGATAAACGCAAATACTCAGCCCCTGCGTGACGGACTTTTTTAACGAATGCCACCATGATTTTTGAGATAAAATGAAATAGGATTAAAGCTGGGTTTAGGTCAAAGAATTGTTTAACATTCAATTTGTTACATTTGCCGAAGTGCGAATGATTCATGTTCTGGAAGCAGGCGTAAGCACACTGCCTAATTAATGAATGAGCCCAGCTGCTGGACTCTGATCTCCAGACGAAGCGGCGCATGTCCTTTCGAACGCGGCGAAGACCAGTCGCCGACTAGCCGGGCAAGGAAGCAGGTCAGCCGGCGTAGCATCCTCAGGCCTCCCCCGGCCTATTGTCTTCATGCCAGGCGTGCGCGGGTTATTTCTGATCGGTCCCAGCTCCCAGTAGTTATGAACCGCGCGTGTGACTAGCTTCGGGACATGGCCGATCCAGCACCCAAAACGGACCGCAAGCGGTCAAGCGGCCGCAACATAGACGCCAAAATTGCAGCCAGGAAGAAGGAGCAAAATGAAGGTAATTTATATCCATGTAAGGTGTTGATAGCGAAAATGACTGAAAAAGGACAACTTAATAAAAGTATTGTTTATTATGATAGTTAATGTTCTTGTAAATCATGAACAACGCTTTCAATTAGCAAGGATGAACTATACGAGTCACAAGACAACATAAAAATAACTGCAATAGTGTTTCCGATAACTATAAGCTTGCCCACGGTCCTAATAAGGAGATATTAGTTCTTAGAACCATTAAAACATTTTTATTTTTTTTTAACATTGTTTATAGACAATATTTACCATCAATACATTACTTATTTTGTCCTTATTCACTTTCAACTTGCTGTTTAAGTAAACAGAGTAGAATAAATTACGGTAGTACCCCTTAAAATTAAGTATAAAATTCAACAATAAAGAAAATTCTATTTTTAATAAAATAGAAAAAATCATAGGAAAATAGGCCAACTAAAATTACCTTACTCTGTCTTCAAACGTTTAGCCGAAATATTTTCTGCCATATATTAAAAATAAAAAAAAATGCTCATATGTAAACATTGAAGAACCTAAGGTTTGTGACAATTCTTCCTTTACCTTATTAAAACAGTTTCACTTTTTATGTGCTAATGTCACGGGCTCAATTTAGGTTTGATGTTAAAGTAGACGAATACATGTCTCAGTCATGTGTGGCTTGTCAAAATATTTAGCCCACGTGAGGAGCATGCTGTAGAAATCGTGCTACCTTCTTTCATACAGAGTCAAAATATTTACACCTTTTTTATATCCTTGTTTTGATAATTATTTGGTTAATGAAAGTATTTCTGTTTGTTATCTTTTTACAGAATTAATCGGGGTTAATTTATGTACCATTCAGTAACTAGTTCTAATATTTATGTTTATAATTTATATTAAAAATACCTAAGTTAATTCATATGCAATATGCAGTGTTTATTTTTTTGGTGATTAGTTTTTCTTCCTTTTTTCATCGATGTTCAATATAACATCCACTTTATGATTCTAAAGCTAATTGAGAGAGGTTATCTATCCTTTATCATCACTGGTGGGCCTAAGGATTTTATTTATTGATTCCGAAGAAATTTCGATTGCTCTCACAGGAATCAAACCTACGACTCAGTCATAAAAAAGTGTATTAATATTAAGTACTTAATCATTCATGCACTGATTAACTTAATTCCTCTCTACAAAGGCAATAATATATATAGGTCATTCAGTGTTTTTTGAAGATTGTCTGCGAATAAAGATATATATCACACGAAATATATTAAAAATATAGACATGTATATTAAAAAAAGTAAAATTTTAAGTATATCGAAACAGCATTCGCAGGTACAGTGAGGACATACTATGAATGTAACATTTGTTTACATTTGGCGGTTTGTGGCTATGGATGTTTCATTATTACCTTTTTGTTTTCTACGTTTAAAGAAACCTGAGTACATCAGAAATACATAGACTATGTGGACTCAAATATTTTTATTACAAGCCTTTACACGTTGTTGTCGAGATGAAATAGTACACTTCCTCCGTAAACATTTAATACTTGGATTAACTTACGCTCTAAATAAAGTGACTAATCCTTCTCCAATTTGAGCTATCTTAAAATAATCTAACAACAATATTCTCTACGTTTGATAAATTCCATGAAAACAAGACGAAGGAACATGTAGACAAAATTTGAAAGTCAAATCAAGTTTTAAATAGGGATATAGAAAACACATTTTGTAAAATTACTCAATACATATAAACGAATCAGATTTTCCATCTGCTGGAATAAATCAAATTTCATACCTTTCGTCTTCCTTGGTAAGGACCCTTAAATAATCTCATATCGAAATTACATTATATTCGAGTTAGAGAAAATGAATAGAATACAGTCAGGACATTGCATTATTAATAAGTTTAGTTATGTTTCAATATTCAATTTGAGATTGAGGCATTGACGATTATTCATTTTACTTTTCTAAATCTCCACTCCTATTCCAATTTCAGTCATTGTTTGAAACAATGCTTCGTATGATCATCATGAATATATCAATAGATTATTTCCGTATTCTAAGAACTATATGAAGCATACATTTCTTCTTCTTGAAAAGCTATTGTTTAATTATTTTACCCAGTATGTCGCTCTGATCAATTTCAAAAGAATCTCGTCCATTTTTGTTTGATAATGGGGCGATTAATTGCTAAATTCATATTGTTTAAAGTATGATTTCCTCCTCGTTCAAATTCTCACCAAAGTCACACCAGTGGTACTAGTCTAAATGTCGTATTAAATATGAAGACGGGGTATTCATACTGAATAATAGCTGTCACTACTATGAAGGTTGGGGGTTACAGAGGGATAGCTTACTAAGAACTCTTGTCACTGAGTGGAATGTTCTCTTCTCATGTCTTTATTGGTATGATTAGAATTTTCCTCATGATGCCTTTATTGTTGAGTAGTGTCGAACAGAAGGTAACATGAAACCAATCCATGCTCTTGAGACTGCCTTGTTTGTCTTATTCGTTGCAATGGAAATCAGGATTTCA
Organism: Riptortus pedestris; assembly: GCA_019009955.1. Classification (NCBI taxonomy): domain Eukaryota; kingdom Metazoa; phylum Arthropoda; class Insecta; order Hemiptera; family Alydidae; genus Riptortus; species Riptortus pedestris. The sequence continues at coordinate 103,288,802 of CM032232.1, read as the reverse complement.
TGGTCCCTCGAACATTCGGCAGGTTGTAGCCTACTGATATGACAATAAATAGGACAATCCTACTGACTATAAACACTATTTCTATTCATTAAAAAGATGAAATAATATATAAGCATTTTTAATTGTTTCCTCTTACACCGATTGCCACGAGAAGGGGAGGTTTGGGGTTTTATATAGAAATATTTGAATTAGCTCTCACTTGGATAAGTGGTTTATCGTTGAGTATTGGTCTAGATAGACAAGAGATTTGATTCCATTCTCTACAGATGCAAATATTACATTTTTATTACAAAAGTATTAAACTCATTACTATTTACAGAGGTATATTATATTTTACACCCATAATGTAAAACATATTTATACGAGTAACAATTCTGCTGACAGAAGGACATCCTCTAGAAAGAAGCCAGAGCCATGAAGCAGGCTGAAAAGCACAGAGGCTAATCTAATAGGCCTAAATTCGCAAGGCATCTCTGGAATGTTTGTTTTAGTTATGTATAATATCCTAGGTTTAACCATCTCCTGATTAATACTGGAGGTAAGTTATTTGTATCCTCACACCAGTTTAAGCCTATCATCGTTCAATGCATCCAGCAGGTTACTGAGGGATGGTTTCCCGGAACAACTATTGTTAGCCTCGGAATGAATCAACGGGATTCCTGTGAACTTCCTTGCGTTTCCGCGAAAACAGCAAACTGTACACAAACAGAAGTACAGCAGTTAATTATTAGAAAACACATATTCCACCGACAAAACTTTGCGTTGTATTTTTATAGATAACGCAATTAATAAAGCGTGTCAGGATAAATAAAAAGGCGTTGCCCTTTACAAGTGAATTTATATGCAAAGTGCATTTTCAGCAAACATGCTCCGTCGTCGGTGCCTTGTTAGAGTCGAACAGTCTGAAGCAACCCGGAAGACTCAAACGTTAATAACGTTTTACTACCACTATCCTAACCAGACACTGATGATGGGGGTAGCTCTCTGAAAGTGCATTTTGCATATTAAAGTACTTGTAAAGGAATAGACCTTTTTAATGATACTGAATAACTGGTTCGACTACCTCCACCATCGTAGGAGAAATTGCTCCTTTATTGCTTACTAGTTATGTTAGCATACGTATTTTGTAGGATATAATTTTATTTTAAAAAATTCTTCATACCATTTACAAGATCCATTTACCTCTCACGTCTTCCGACCATTACTGAAAAGAGCAATTCCTATAAAATGAGCTACACGCAGATAACGTGTAAAATATAAAAATGGGTTTCCAGTAAATGATTATGGGTATTTCTGATTCTGCGAGATGATACTTCGGGAGAAAGTAGTTTGCTCGAGATGAAGATCGAAGTCTTTTAGAAATTTAAGAATATATATACATAAGCTTAGGCAATGGTGATAAGGAATCTAAAGATGAGTACAAAGCTGCTCAATGGGTAGTTTTATCTCTTAGCTTAGGAGACAAGTTAAGAGTGAACTCCAGTCCCAGTGGATTCACTTCATAGGGCAGTCAAAAGTAAGTACGTTATACGCTGATATAAGCAATTAGGGAACCAGGGTTACAGGAAGAATAAAAAGAAGAAGATGGAAATCTAAAATGGAATCCTTCTTGTTAAAAAGGAAGTGTTGGAGATATGGAATAAGCACTTTGAGCAGCCGCTGAAAATTGGAAGCTCCTCATAGATATCAACATATACGAGGACCTGGGCGGAAGAGCCAGATCTTCTGGATGTGGAGTTCGCTTTCATGGCCTGAATGCCAAGGCGTTAAATGAAGAGAGCCAGAAATTTTGGAGGGAAGAAGGGATCCCGAACAGATGGAATACAGCAATTATATTTCTAATCTAATACAGCATTCAATTTTTAGTGCGACATATTCGAGGAATAACACTGCTTCTAATGAAATGACACACTGAAGTCGCCAGACTAAAGAGGTTTGGTAACTTACGGAGCAGGTTGGAAAAGCGGAAGATCTAATTCGGATGTTCACTCAAACTGACTCCTGAAGCGTTGGGAGAAGTTCAAAATGTAATCGATTATTAATAGACATCAAGGCAGTACATAATTCAGTCGACGGTAGCCGTCTTTATGATATAATGAAGGCACTTGGTTTTCTAGACAAACTTCCGTATAAGGGAGTAAATTTAAGTTTATATGTATAAATTCCTCGCACCTGCAGTTGACGTAACTATATTTAAAAAGAAGAATGCAAAAATGTAAAGACCCTAGCAGATTTGCTGGTAGCAGCCTCAAAATAAATTGGCTTGCCACTAAATCAGGAGTGGTTTATAGGAGTTTATTTTCCTTATGTTTTTATTTAACCGGAATATTAAAGTAGATATTAGTCATTTTTCACCCCACTCCTACTGGATCGATTAACATCTCATGACCAGCTTATGTTTGATTTCATATTTTCTTTTCATAAGGTACTGACGGGCAGAGAAATAGAAAAGACGTTATCTAAGGTCATATCAGCACAAGAGAAAACTGTTTAATATATATTGCCCTTGCGTAATGGCAATTGGTTTGGGGAGGAAGTTTCCTAACACTCAAACAATCAACTAAGAGATTAAATTTTAAATCATAAGTGCAATAAGGAAATCTAAGTTTTTTTTTTTATATCGCCTCGCTGCGAACGCTCCAAAATAAAATAAATAAGTTTTTTCATTAAATTTTAAATCATAAGTGCAATATGGGAAACTAAGTTTTTCTAAGGTAATAATGACAACGTCAGTTTTGTATACATTCCGCCTCTCACTATTGATTGCAAAAACTGAACTTAAGTGATCAAAATCTCTTTATTCCTTTATAAATATACCGACATTTCTTTTTTTCTATGATATTATTCTCGGTATCGATTAGTTATTATTTAGTGAAAACAAAATTTATAAGGTTTGAGTAAATCAATTTTCGATTCAAGTAACTGTAAAAGCAGGTGCTTAGGAAACACAATATTCAACCAACTTTCTTGTACTTAGGTCATATATTTAATAAGAAAAACCTTCAATTCACACATACATTAATTGGACAAACTAAAACTATATAAATTTAGATTCGTATTTAGTTACTCGAGTAACTTCCAAATTGAAGATAAATTTTATCGTTTTATATTTATTTTATTCGTTTTCGTTTTTCATTTGCTAATGATGCAGCAAGTTTTTCTTCATTGTTTTCTGTTGGACCAAAACCGTCTTTTGTGGAGAATTTAATTTTATTCTTATCCCATTAAGTTAAACCGTCTGATTAGCGGAATTCAGGCAACAAAGACGTATGGGGTTTAGATTATGTTAATGGAAAATATTTTAATTAGTGGAAGGCAAAGTATTTGTGTCTTATAATTTATTTGGAGATACTTAAATTCTCTGAAACTTTAAATTTCAACTTTAGTTATTATTCATACTTAATATATCTATCAGATGGCAAAATTGTACCGATTGTCCAACTTGTACAAAATAATGTTATCTTCATAGTCATGTCAGAATCATAACTTAGTTGAGCTGCCGTACAACTTATTTTAATTGATACAATCTAAAAAAATCATGTAAAATCATGTTTCTTTATACCAATTGGCACACCAGATTGATTTTCAAAGATATAAATTTAAAAAAATTCAATTATACAATCTAAAAATATACGAGCTAGAATGATATGATTCCTTCAATTCAGATATTAATACTCGTGGAGTAAGTTAGACACGAAAATTAAAAATTAAATAAAAAAGTGTTCTAATCCCTTCACTCAAAAGTGTAATATCTAAACCAACATGTAGGATTTAATTTCGAGGATTATTTCTGGCTGTGTTTTTCATTCTCTAGATCTGCCTACATTTCAAACGATAAGCCCTTTCGGTTGAAATTCATTTCTATTTTTCATCAAATCTCGTCTCTAAATTTATTTTATATTTGAAATAGAAGTGACAGTATCCAAAACAATTACATTGAAATTTACAAATCTTGTCTGTAAAAATGATTGAGGCAATAGTGTTCCAAAAATTGTGATTGGCTACTAGTCCTGATGGGATGTGAGGTTTTAGGATGTTCGATAAATAAATGAAAAGATAAATTGGCTAGTAACTTCTTTTCTTCTTTAGAAAAGTTAAAGAAGAAAGGAAACCTTTTGGGGGTTCAGGTTAGCCATGTGAGTTAAGGTGTTGATTTTAATCTCAAATAGTAAATCCAGAAGGGCGAATTCAATCTGGGTAATAGGATAGAAGGAACACATTGAATAATATCCCTAATCTCAACCTGGCTATAAATAGGTGGTAACCTATAGATAACCCGTTCCAAATAGCCATAGTAACAGAAAGTGGACGTTAAAAAACAAATAAAAAAAGCTAAATCACAACAAAACTGAACAAATTCTGTTTATGACCTTCTTTGCATTGATTCATATTTGTATAAATGCATGAAATGATAGTATGCTCCGTTATCTCAGTAATCGCATTGCTTAAAAGGCCCTGTTAATGGGACTTTTGTCAGCTTGAATTCTTGATTTAATGTATTGTTGATTTAATTGAGAAATCTCTGATTAATTGGTCAAAATTACTAAATAAAATAATACTAAATTCTTAATTCAGTTAACTGATTGAAGGCAAGGGGGATCCGTTCATAGAGTTAATCTTGGGTTGATTTGTTTGCTTTTATTGCTTGATTAAATTGGTGGCAAATTGATCATTGAATTTATGTCAGGTACACTGAACTTCCAAAAATGAAACCTATTTACTAAAAGTGTTAAATAAGCAGTTCGAGCAAGATTTACGCAATTTTTCCAAACTACTGTTGCTAGTTTGTTCCGTCATAATGATGTAGTTCAAACACTAATTCCATTTCCTGAATGATAAGGAGCTTGAATTTCTTAATGAAAAACAATCCTTGCTGGAATATTTATTGCTCTATAATAACACTAAAGATGAACATTTAGTGAATACACCATGTGTTCTTTTTATGTCTTCTAAAACTCGTCCAGTTCCTTTTGATCAGATTTTTTTTTTGAATGCTGTCACTTCATATTTTATTCCCCTTATCTTTAGTATCCACATTTAAAAGTAGCAATTGAAATTAGGTTCAACTAATTTCAATTTAATTAGAGTTGAAAGGTCTTTAAATATAAAATAGAACTATATAATGACTGCAATACAATGTAACATTTTGCTTTGTTGTCGTGTCTGACATCATAATTTGGCCCGACCATAACATTTTTCAAAGATACATATAAATTTAAAAAACGTACATAGCGCTATTGAAGTGCTATAAATATATTCTTCGTAACAGAAGTTCTCACATATATTATATATGAAATAATATTAAATCTTGTCAATATGAAATCTATTTATTTAAAAACTAAAATACTCAGTATGATTACGTTTGAACACGTTTAAGGAAAGTGGTTAACTCGGAGGTGTGGATATATTATTTAGGCATAGGTGACTATGTTTAAGAATTTCTATTATATATATTAAATCCACCCCCAACCTACTCAGTCTTCAGTAGTAACAGAGATGTAATTGAAGATATGAAAAACCCAATACACTAAACCATCTGAACTCTGTCAAAAAGAATATTCAAATATCATATAATATAAAACTAGAGAGACGAAGCCATGAAATTAAATCAGGTAGACAAACTAGAAGCATTGTTTAACTATAAATAATCTAGAATTGGCAATAACCCAGTTGTAAATTTAAACAATGCTTTCGTGGAAAGTTGATATATTGCACCCATTCCCTGGGGATTAGTCCAAACTAAATATGAAGTTTTAAATTAAATTGTACACAGAGAAATGGTTTCTTTAATTTAAAGAAAACTTTCAACTTTGTATCAGCATTTGTGTAGCCCCAACTAGTAATGAAGGAAACTATTGGCTCAAAATGAATCTGAAACAACTTCCCTGTCCCACTGGCCTCTTTATTTCCTCATCTGAGACTAATTGTTCAGAGGTAACTAAAATTACATTTCATCTTGAAATTGGAATAAAGAAAATACAATTAAAAGTTTAATATTTCGAACATAAGTAAACATAGATGGCTCTACTGTCAGTAATGTGAAACATCACAGCAAAAATGTTGTTTATTCAAGAAAACTTGGTACGCAAAGTGACTCGCTCAAGTACCTTCATTTGCTTCGGAAAATGTTCAATAATTAAATATTAACTGAGCATGATAGATATTGATTCTTTTTAGGCTACTTTATCCACGATATTATTCGTGTTCTGATAGAAACATATATTTGCATGACAAACTTATCGATACATTTTCATCTCAATCACTAAAAATTAAAATGTAGAAAAATGTAAAGTTTTCATAAGATTATAAAATTCTCTTGGTAAAAACAGGTCAATAACTTTTTTATGTGAATAATTGTCGGAAATGTCAGAGTAAACGAAATGTCTTGAATTCAGTTTCCACATCCTACAACTCCATTGCTTTAGGAATATTATTATGATTAATATATCTAGAAGTCTAAGACCAGTGACATCATTTAATTTTATTGAGTATTTTATACATGAAATTTGCTCCAAACGATGAGACGCCAATCAATTTGACGCATCCTATTATGTTATGATAACATTTAATGGAAGTAAACAGATTTCACTTCATTCAAGTAATTTCATTTCATTCCACAAATACTAATATGTCTAAAAAACATCAACATTTACAAAAACATATAATACAAAGTAGAATAGGCCTACAGCATACCTAAAAAGATTTAAAAGGGTTAACTTTTATTATATTCTTTAGACAAAGCACGGATATGAGAAAGAATCAGATATTAAAGAAATATTTTCCATAATATAAAAGTACAAAAAAGGAAAGCACATGAAGGAGTAAATATATCATCCTAATAATGCCAACCACCATCGCTTAGGGGCACAAAAAAAAATTAATAAAATAAAACAAAAATAATAATATAAATGTACTAGTATATAGGAATGACATAATTTTTTTATTAAAACCATTTTAAATTGTTGTCTTTATTACTAGTCTAATGTTTATTAATTGTCTTTATTTGTTGTATTTAATTTTTTATTTGTTGTTTCTGTTTTTCATTATTTTTCTATAATTTTATTTTCATTTTGCATTGTGAAACTTTGAGCCAAATCGCCAAGATGTCCGTTCAGAATTTTATATATATATATATATATATATATATATATATATATATATATATATATATATGTGTGTGTGTGTGTGTGTGTGTGTGTGTGTGTGTGTGTGTGTGTATGTGTATAGAGGGATTAGCCCTGCGTACAAACCCATTTTTAAGAAAAACAGAAATAAGTAGACTGTATATCAAAAAAGAAAACATGGCTAAATTAATTATGTCTTTAGAGCTGTTTTGTTTGCTGCAGACATTTACACCATTACTCTTGTGGCCGTCAAAGATGTTTTTATCAAAAGCTTTTGGGAGGAATATTTTAGATTAGAAACATTAGTTTTATAATTTAATGTATTACCCAGAGGAGAATAGTACAAACAGCAAGTTGGCATACAGTTTGTCAAAGTTTTTAATGGATTAATGAAATTCATATATGTTCCAGCCGAATTCCAAAAAAGTCCGTCACGCAGGGGCTACGTAAGCTAAGCAGATTTCCCTCGTGAAGTTTAGTAATAGATAAATCTACATACTGCTAACACAACACCACCGTAAATACTATACAAACGGAAATAAGAAATGTTTCATCCAATTTCAATAACCTGCGGACAGGAAACTTTAAAAATGTAAACAAACGGGTCTGCCCACCGCACTACGCAAAGAAAAACATTTACTGAAATATATCGGAATATAACATTCATTTTATTGAAAACTGTTTACTATATCTGGTACTGTAATTAATAATGAGTCAATATAATTGTTATCTCAATCAATCAAATTTTAGTAGTCTAAAACCTTAAAACGGGGGGGGGGAGTCATCAGCACATATTTGCATGTATCTCGTATAATATAGGCCTCTTGAATACAATTATTGGTATGTAATCTTAGAATAATGTGTTTTATTATGTAGCTGAGAATTGTTTATGTAACATCAGTAGACTTGGCGGTTTGCTGAAGGCTGAAAACTGAAAAATGTAAATATCTCTGTTAATATTCAAGATAGTGAATAAATGTATGTAACAATAATTATAGTACATTTAATTTGCAATAAGATTGGTCCTGTACAATTTTTCGATCCGACATATGGTAACGGAGATATTTCGAATTTTCGAAAATCCTCCCATCTAACCCCCCCCCCCCTCCCACCGGTCCGATTTCAGCCGTCAACGAACTTGATCTTTCCTTTTATATAAAACGACTAAATATCGATACTGGTAACGATCATACAAAAATTGCGACCGCTAGAGCGGTAACAGACAAATATAAATATATATATATATATATATATATATATATATATATATATATATATATATATACATATATTTATTTATTTATATATATCGTCATCTACTAGGGAGGATCGATGGACATTTGAAGAAAAATGTCGAAAATTCCGTCATGAGTACAACCTCAATAGCTAAAAAAAAAAAAAAACAGGGTAGGAATAAATTTTAACTTAGTGCATGTCTTTTTCCAAACACCAATGATTACTGAAACTCGAAAACTTAAAAAGAAAGATATTTTTCACAATAAGGAATATTTTGTTAAAAGCTGGAAGGGGAAGATGGGGTAAGATGACGAGGTAAAGCTCTTACAATTTTCCTGGGGAATTTAAATATTGAAATGTTTATGAATTGGTTATGTATGTAGTACCACTTGAAGGCAGTGTTTGATTAAAACGTTTTTATTTATCTTCTTCGGGCGGTTTGTTGCACTAAGAACACTGCCCTGTGAAGAGCAGACTGCGAGGAATCGTCATGCAAATTATTTCAATAGTTGTTCAATAACAAGTATTTTAGTTAGAATGTTTGAAAACCCTGAAATGTGTACAATAAAAGCTTAATTAAATATATGCTAAAGTGTCAAATTTATGAATAATGAGTTGGTGTTTATTGTATTGGGCTTCACATAGAACCAACTAGGAGTATTTACTCCTAGTGTATGATAATTTATTTTTTTAAAACTGTCAATACTAAGTGTAGGATGTCAAATATTTATCTATATAGTATTAGGAAAGACATTATTATAGAGAAATAATAAAGACATATATTACCGACACAAAATAACAATTTTTTTTTCTTTTTCTTTAAATTGTTTACTTCTCATTCGAAAGCATTTTAAAAGAAACTGTACTATTTCATACAGTTTAGACAATGAAACAAATAATGACTGTTCTCTAAGAATAAATTTCTCTTCAATGTTTATAGAACACTGGTTTCCCAGCCATTAGGCTTGTTGGGCTCTAGCCCAGTAATACACAAATTAGTTTTACTTTAAGTAAATTTTTGGTTTCTGGCTCGTGAAAGTTATTAAATCATACAACGTTTTTTAAAGTGAAATTCTACATCTAAACTCTTTTACAAAATACTTCATGAAGCTAAAATTCATACATTCTTTTGCTTGGAAGTTAAATCAAAAAGCAAATCAGAAAAGACTGATTTTTATACAAAATACATTCATACTCCTTGTAGCGGCAGCCATGGGATCGTGGTGATCGTTGTCATGGCAACTGAGCCAGCCAGCTGTGAACAACAGAAAGTTGCGAAGGCTATTGTTTTCTCCTGCCTTTTCAAGTGTATATACAGTGGCTCACAGTCAAAATGATGCAAGGGATTTGCTTAAAAAAACTATTTTATACCAAGCCAAAATTTATTTGCAACAATCTTTGTTTACAAAAATAAAGTACTAATATTGGGCTAGAATATTCGATAGTTAAACATTTATTTGAAATGAAATCATAAAATTAAATCAAAACTTTGTAAAACAATGTAAACAAATTAAATTTGGACTCATCTGAAAACAAAACAGTTTTCCAGAATTCCATGTCTTTATTTAAATAATCCTTAGCAAAATTAATTCGTATCTTCTTATTTTTGTCGTTAATATAAGGTTTTCGCCTTGCAACTCTACCATTGTATTGGTTTTTTCTTAAGACCCTTCGAATGGTTTCAGTACATACAGTTTTATTTAAATGTGTTTTAACTAATGTAGCCAACTTTGGAGCACTTAATTTTGGATTAATTTTAATTTGGCGCAAAATCCAACGTTCATCATTACCAGTAAAACTTTTTTTTGCACTCACCCTAGGTTTATTTATTATTCTGTTCTCCTTTTTAAAACGTTCAATAATATGTTGGACGGTCGCATAACTTCTATTAATAATAGAGGCGATTTCTCGTTGTGTTTTGCCCATTTTGTAATTGTTAATCACTATTTTTCGTTCTTGAATAGTTGTATGCGCACCCATTTCAAACAAAAGCTCAAGACTGATTACTTGTATTCATATTGTTTGTTTTTGTTTTCATTAAAAGAATGAAAAGGGATTATAATATTAGTAAACCCATGTATCCAACAATTCAAGAATACTTATTTTCTAAACAGAAATGAACTTTGCATCTTTTTCACTGTGACCTTCAATCCCTACGAGTTTTAGTCCAGATTTTTTTGTCTTTTTGTACAAATGTTGTTGAGTTGAAATGACAGTATAAATTTAATGTACGACAATAAAACATTAGCAAGTGCATTAACATTTAAATTTAAATAAATTGAGAGTAACTAGCAACAGAAATATAAATGTTGGTTTGCATAATTTTCATTGTGAGCCACTGTAGCTCCTTCTTATTATAATCTGCAAATATGTATATATTACAACCCAAATATAAATAGTGTTGTGTTTTGTGGAACATTCTCATTTATTTAATGTAAGAACGTTAAATCCTAATCCACAATACGAATACTGAGATGAACCTTTATTTGAATTGTTCTATATAAAATTAAAGGGATATATAAAAGGATAAAAAAAGTGTTGAGGGGAATAATGAAAATAATCCTCCAAGGAACTGAAATATAGGAAAATAATAAGTAAATAAATCTTACCAGGGTGTACATCTTGACGTAGAAAGCCCGTCACGCAGAGGACGCGTAAACTAAGCAGATTTCCAACATACTGCCATGATGGTCCAACGTACTGATCTCATCTAGCCATATATTCCAAATAAAAATCTGACGGGCAAAAGTGGGGTATTTGATTGTATATGATGTAGTAAAGATCTGTTGAAGACAATATTTGGTATTTAAAATTAGGATAAGACGTTTCATGATCGTTATCGTTAAAATGCGATGAAGTGGGGGTTTACTGAAGACTGAAAATTAAAAAATGCAACATTCTCGGTCAATATTCAAAATAGAAAAAAAATGTGTATAACGACAATTATAGGAAAGTGAACATTCAAAAAGTAGACGTTCTATAACAATTTTCAATCCAACGTGTTATAGCTGAGATATTTGGAATTTTCTAAATTCTTCATCCCCTCTAAACCCTCCCCCCCACTGGTTTGATTTCAGCCATTAACGAACTTGATCTTTAATTTAGCATGAAAGACTTAAATATCGAGTTTAATTACATTCAAACAAACATTGCGACCTCTAGAGGCAACAGACGAATATACAATGTCCCAACTTCTCGTGTCAACCCTTTTAAAATCGTCAATTGTATTAATAAAAGGCTGAGACTTGGTGTGCCATAATTGTGACTCCTGAGGAATCTTATCATTCCATATTCAACCTCCTAACCACCCGTTCTTCTCCAGCGACCATAACTTTGGAATTTCCAATGGAATGCCATACTTTTTATGACAGATTATTATAGAAAATCAAACTCTAAAAGGAGTTTATATCCGTCAATTTTTCGATTTGACGCATCCTTTAGCCGTAAAATGCACAAATATTTATTTCAGAAACGGTATGTTTTATTTAAAAATGCTGCGACATAAAAGTTGTAGTCTACACAATTATCTTTGAAATAAGTCTATGGGGGAAAAAAAATTAGAACAAAATAACAAATGGATTTTCCCCGGAAAGAAATTTGAACTCAAAATATTGTAGTCTCATTATCACCCCCCCCCCTCCAAAAATAAAACGCAACGAATCAGAAAATTGACAAACCTTATATAAATGATAAAAATGAAATTCATCTTGATTTATATAGGTCAACTTATCGTTTACAAGTCTAAAATATTAAAACCATTATACTATTGCATATTATTTTTATAAAGCCGTTTATCAATTCCAGATTTGGAGGGATGAAATATGATTGAAAATTTTCAGATTGGACTCTCTCTATATCCAATTCTTTAACCGTCTTACTTACCACCATAACACTGGCCATCGGAATCAACTATAATATCGTATATAATTTTTAACTAAATTATAAAAAAAATAAGCAATCCCACCTTCTCCGAAGGTTGAAGGTATCTTCAGTTTTATCAAACTCGTAAAACTACCATACTCACACCAACCAAATGAAGGTGTTTTCTTTGGACGTTTCGGTAATGCCAAGTAGAATGCATCAGCAAAAAAAAGGGCAGCCTTCGTAGAAGAGAAAGTACTTAGCAGATATTCAGCAGGCAACAACAAAGATCAAGTCATATCATGTTGAATTCCTCTCATAGAAAGAATAATGCTTAATCGTACTTCAGATTTTAGGTGATCATGAATTGTTTTGAAATGCGTAGGATTGTAAAATCGCAACTTACGGTTCCACGTATATATAGTTCATATTTTTAGAACAATACCAGGAACTCAGGACGAATTCTTTATATCATCATGAAAGAAAGGGGAAGTTGTAATATTTAGGTGACACGAGGGAAGGTCAGTCGGCAAACCAGAAAGAATTTTCATGGAACGATCTATGTGTCAGATATTTTGGCGATCTTCCAACTCTTGTCGTGAAACTAGACACTCATTCCCATCCATCACAGTTGTACGGGTGCCCATCTCCACTCTCGTGTATATCGATGTATCAGTAGGTTGTTCGTGATAACTGATATTATTCATAAACACAGATAGTATATCTACAAGCTATACTACTACAAGCAGATAGCATACCACAACTATAGTCTAACTAGGCCTTCTTTCCCGTCCATCACAAATTAATTATCAATACGCTGTTGCTATTATCAGAGCGGTTGATTGACCAACAACGATACCACACCTATCGTGGGATTAGACCGCCATTCCAATCCATCAAAGTCGGAAGGCTGCAATCTCCGGTATTGAGTATCTGAATGTATCAGTGGGCTGTTGCTATTAGCTGATAGTTGATTCACCAACACCGATACTACACCTATCTTGGGATTAGACCGTCATTCCAATCCATCACAGTTGGAAGGCGCCAACCTCCGGTATTGTGTACCTGAATGTATCAGCAGGCTGTTGCTATTAGCTGATAGTTGATTCACCAACACCGATACCACACTTATCGTAGGATTAGACCGTCATTCCAATCCATCACAGTTGGAAAGCGCCAACCTCCGGGATTGTGTACCTGAATGTATCAGCAGGCTGTTGCTATTAGCTGATAGTTGATTCACCAACACCGATACCACACTTATCGTGGGATTAGACCGTCATTCCAATCCATCACAGTTGGAAGGCGCCAACCTCCGGGATTGTGTACCTGAATGTATCAGCAGGCTGTTGCCATTAGCTGATAGTTGATTCACCAAGAGCGATACCACACTTATCGTAGGATTAGACCGTCATTCCAATCCATCACAGTTGGAAGGCGCCAACCTCCGGGATTGTGTACCTGAATGTATCCGCAGGCTGTTGCTATTAGCTGATAGTTGATTCACCAAGAGCGATACCACACTTATCGTGGGATTAGACCGTCATTCCAATCCATCACAGTTGGAAGGCGCCAACCTCCGGGAATGTGTACCTGAATGTATCAGCAGGCTGTTGCTATTAGCTGATAGTTGATTCACCAAGAGCGATACCACACTTATCGTGGGATTAGACCGACATTCCAATCCATCAGAGTTGGAAGGCGCCAATCTCTGGTATTGTGTATCTGAATGTATCAGCAGGCGGTTGCTTTTAGCTAACAGATAATTCACCAACACCGATACCACACTTATCGTAGGATTAGACCGTCATTCCAATCCATCACAGTTGGAAGGCGCCAACCTCCGGTATTGTGTATCTGAATGTATCAGTAGGCTGTTGCTTTTAGCTAACAGATAATTCACCAACACCGATACCACACTTATCGTAGGATTAGACCGTCATTCCAATCCATCACAGTTGGAAGGCGCCAATCTCCGGTATTGTGTATCTGAATGTATCAGTAAGCTGTTGCTTTTAGCTAACAGACGATTCGCCAAGGTATTGTGTATCTGAATGTATCAGTAGGCTATTGTTTTTTGTGTTGAAAGAATAACATTGAATTCTCACCCAAATACATTCTTCCCAGCGATGAAATTAAAATAAAATAGATGACAAAGAAATTTTTATTTCTTTATATTTTATATTATTTCGAGAAATGCATCTGCTGAGTGAGAAACCAATCAGGATCCATATTGTTTCTATTGGATGTCTTCATTGGGAAGCTTAAGAACTCACTTGAAATATTTCTATTCACACATTGACGTAATGGTAACTGGAAAGGTTTCTAATGTTGAGCAAGTTCCCCTTAAGCACGAGCATTTTTCTTTAATTTTATGCCCATTAAATTCCGATTTTTTTTTTTTTTGAATGTTAAATTATATTTTTGACTTTATATTAAACGTTGTCCATTCATACTAGGTTCAATCAGGGCTTATATTCAAATTACCAAATCTTCTATTCTAGCCAGGGTGACTAAGGAATTTAATTAGTGGGTTGTCCCTAAATAAATTCCTATTGCCGACGTGGGAGTCGTAGCGCCACCTCTACGTTCATATAGTGCATAAAGACCTACGCCTTGGCCCAAACATCCGGAGCCCCATTTATAATTTTAAATACCTCCAGAAAACGTTCAAAATATTTTGATGTGTTTATTAGCATTCCAGTTCTTACTAATGTATGAAGTTTTCTTTAACTAAGCAATATTTATCGTAATTAAATAACTGTAGAATGACTTTAATTATTTGTACCTATATTTTGTGCGATTAACCAAAGAAATGTCTTTGTCACAGACACATAAGAAGGTGTAGACGTCATAGGAATAAACAGGCTTTCCTAATGGCTATTGAAAAAAATTACATTCAAAATCCAATAATCTGGGGTTATGAAAATGAGCGATAAAGAAATAATTGTCATGTGGGTGCCATCCCATAGAAATATTAAAGTCAATGCGAAGCAAATAGATGAAGAAGCCAATTATGAATGCAGTTCTAATAACAGTGCAACCATCGTCAGACCAGCTCCAAAAGACAAATGTTTGAAGAATACTGAACAAAGAGTGCAACGCAATTGCAAATTAGAAAAAAATAAACTAGACATCAGGAAATGGGAAACTTCATCTACAATAAACTGTCCCGAAATCCTAATGACTTGTGAATGAAGTAGTCAAACGGCGCTCACACATAAGTACAATCTCTTAAAAATAATTTTTTATCCAGCCTGCCAAATTTTAACTCAAAATTAACAGTAGAAAATTTGTTAGTGCATTGCCTTTTCTACAACAGAACAAGGAGTAAGTAAAATCTTGGATCCTCTTTACACGAAATCCTGAAATATGAAGAAAAATTAAAAAGGTCCCTAAAAGCTGTAAACATTTTTAATGTACTCTTGTCATACCTTTCGGTGGAGACCGTCGTCACTGGCTGATCATCGAGTACAGCAACAGCCTGCTGTACAGTTTATATAGGTATAAATAATTATATTGGCGGTTCTAACCCTTTATTTGAATTATCATTTTTAATGTAATTTACATTTTTTTGTCTGCTAATGACCCTCCTGGTAGAAACGGAATAATCATAAAAATAAAGGATTTATTTATTCTCTAATGATTTATATTAAAAAGGGGAATTTAAAATGACGGAAACTCTTTAATAAGTTCTCGAATGGGTGAAATATTTGGGGTATGCTTTTAAGTAATTAGATGAAGTTGATAAGGCGGAACACCTCACTGTTATCAAGAAGATTGGATACAACCCAATCTCTTAAGAGTTTTGGGGGAGAGGGATGATGCGATCGTTCAACAAAAAATCCAAAAATCTTCGTGAATACTTGAACAGACTTCTATTCATATTTGACATGTAGATTTTGTATTTCCATTACATCGATAACTTATCGCTTTCAAAAGATCTAATGATTCGTAATTCGTTAGATTAGATTATAGTAGACATTTAGATGAAAATTGTTAAACTATGGAGGAAAAATACATAGAAATTACTCAATTTATTTCTGTCACAGCCTTGGATGTTTATGTCCACCGTCTTAGAACATTGCCCGCTGCGCTTTTCCAAATACTGATGATAACATTCATGAACTTTCTTCTAGAATATAAGCTAACATTTTTTTGGGTCTGACTTTTTCCTGAGTTTCTTCTGGAGTACTATATACAATGTTCTTGGATAACCTCAGTGGCAGGATTCCCATCTATTCTATATCACTCAGCTACGAAATGTTGTCCTTCCTAATGTCTCAGACCAAGTCAGGTTTGCCTTTCTTTGGTCCTTTGTTCGGAAATTAAAAGAGAGGTTTGGAAGTTTACTGGAAGAGTATTCTTGCAAAACTCTGTACAGCTAATCCCATATCCACATTGGGCAGATGTTACAAAAAATCCACGAATAGATTCATGATCATTATCACCTCTTCACTGATAAAGATCAATCCGACAGGCCTATCGTAGTATAGATTGGTCAAAGTTGTTGTCAAAGAATTAGAGTTCCTTAGACTTTCTTAGATACAAAGTCTAAGCCTCAGGGGTTAGTTTCACTATAAAAATGTTACATGTACAACTATCGGAATTTTTTATTCTATAAAAATGTATATCCTGAATTATTCGACTATCAAAATGAACCTTATCTCTTAAGGAAAATCTGATGTTGAGATTGTACTAATAACGAGATTTTCAAAAAACAAAAAAAAATACCTTCATAAATTCTTCCTATAACGACAAAAATTAAGTCCATCAAGCGATACAAATGTTCAGATTCTGTGTTTTCAAAATTCAAATTGATCTTATATTTCCATTGATTTACTACGATTTTCGATGCTTTAATATCATTTTTCACCTTTTTTTCCACGTGTAACGGCTTTCAGTTTATCACTATGACAAGGTTCGTCATGTCTTGGCATCACAAATAAAAATATAATCTTTTACATCCCAGATTCGCCTCACTAATAATCAGTGTTTTACGAGATTTCTAAAGGTTGGGCATATTTAGGTTATGTTTGAGCTATAATTCTCCCAGTAATTAATTGCTGAAGGATACGTCTTTTCAAAGAATGTCATGTAAATCCAACATTTCAAAACATTTAGATCATGTATGCTGGCCAGCATCCAACATATATAATATCATTCTACGGCAAGGCTAAATATAGAAGGCGCAACAAGCTAATCTATGCCATTTATACTCCATATGTTTCTACTATACATCCTTTCTAGTTTCTTTGAATAAAACTTAATGTAATAAATGGAAGCCTAGTTTCTCAGACCGGATTTTAATAGACTAGTTATTTGTAAACCTCTAGAGCCTCATTTATCAATCAAGACGGTACAAATCAAAATAACATGTGCTTGCAGTTTTTCACAGTAAAACTAGAAGCTGATGTGACCAATACACATACAGTTTATTAGGGCCAGAGAATCTAATTTTAAACAGTCAGAAATTATAGAACATATGATGGATAATTTCAGAAGCACGAGGTTTAACTCATATCTGATGGGCCAGTACTGGTCATTTAATAGGAAAACAATTATATTTTATACTCACATTTTTAATGTGTCTAGTGCCCATAAAAGCAATATCTTAGTCTTTTCAAATGAACCGCGTTGTGTCTTGTACGTTTGATCCTTTGAACAAAAAGTTCCTTCTGTAACTAGTATTTGTTTATTTAGAAATATTTTTTGAACGTACTAAAGGCAATTTTCGTGTGTGCTCAAATTTCTGAAACGTTTGTACTGTAAAAGTAGTAAAGAGGAAGTTTATTTACAAAGAGTACCACCTTAAGCTATTTTTCACATTTTATGAGGAAATTATTTGAGAAAAGAAACCGAAAGAGAAATTTGTTTGAATCTAAAGAAGATTCAGCAGATTTCTCCTGGTGCAAAATGGTGATACAACCATGAAAAACAGGCAATATTGTAGTTTGTAAACACACTATCTAACGCCTTCATTATTCTACGGTGGCAGGCCACAGTAAAATGGCTCTTTAAGCCATATATATGTATATATATATATATATATATATATATATACATATATATATATATATATATATATATATATATATATATATATATATAAAAATTTACGGTGCGAAACGAGTAGCCGAAAGATATTATTATTACTCAAATATCAAAGCTTCGAATCATATTTGGTCAGATTTGGAAGGAAGGAGGCTCAAAAAAACCATGAAATAATAATCAAAATATGTCACCGTATATTCATTATAAGGTGAAATGTTTAATTAATAATCGACTGCATTTAGAACAAGTCCTGATGTATGGAATATTTCGATATGTCTAAAGAGTTACAAAGGTCTGAAGCAGTTATTAGTGTGAGGAGCTGCTGATCACCCATCAAGGTGAGATATATATATATATATATATATATATATATATATATATATATTTGCATTTGCCACTAAGCTGGTATTTAGTAATATATATTGTAATTCAAACTAGATTCCATATTTAAGTGAAAATAAAGAACGAGGATATCTTCGGAATGAAGATCAAATAGGAAACGGGAAATGAAGTCAATTAATACCCATCTGAAAGACGGGAGGTCGTCTATTAGTTAATTATCGACTGACCAAAAGTCAATACACATTGTTGAACACAGCACCGATGACGTCAACTGACACCAAAAGTTTAAGAATCATCGATGCATTTAGTTTCAGCCCAGCATGAACTTGCGGATGGATTATCAGCGATGCTATCATGGGCCACAGCATAGTCCACCATGACCACTTTCCTGAACCCTTTGGTAGTATGCAGATTCCCTTCTTCAAGATTTAAGATTTGTAGCGTCTTTATGTCCTTCCTGAGGATAACTCCTTAAATTCAGCTTCTTATCTTGTACTCTGCAATCATCCATTTAAATACTCATAATGAAAGCTAAGGTGCTTTACTGAATAGCCAATGTTAATGGCCATCCATATAACAACATCAATGTCCAAGAACGCTTAATATAACTACAGTACTGGTGCGGAACTAATAGTCAAATTGAAACTTCCGGCAGATACTCAACTTTCCGAGGTATTTCCGGAGAAAAGTGGACTAGCGTAATGTTCCTCTCAGCCACCGATGACAGCTCCGTCTCGCTCAGGCTTTCTAAGGGATTCGCCTTGTATATCCAGGCTTCCTACATTCACGTCCATCGGCAACGTTAGAGAAGTCGTCTAGGATATTTCCTACATCCTATTTTCGACATTTTTGCTGGACACAATAACTGTAGTGTTACCTCAAGTAATTACCCAAAGTTTACTTACCTGGGGTTGACCAGAGCCGCTAGTCCTTTATCTGTTATTTGGATGGCACAAAAGATAAAATAAATAGATCTTTCATTTGCTATATACTATATATTTTAATATTATAACTTCGTTAAAGTTATTTAGATAAAATAATATTCAATGACGCATATTTTGTTGGGAGGCCCATCAACATCATCTCCAACTATGACAACCATTGATAGAGCTTCTAACGAAGGAAATGAGGGATATGGTTGGGCATGGACTATCAACAGTTGGTCAAATAGTGTGCCGTATATATTCTTTCTCACAGATAATTTTGTCCACTTTTCTTTTCGAATGTTCTTTTAAACTACTGGTTTATTCGTTTGTATTGATATACCCCTTGGTGAGCCAATACCTTGATGATAATTGCCACAAAATACTTATAGATAACAGTTTTCGGCCAACAACCTTCATTATCCCTCCCCTCACAGTGAGTTGAAAGTGTGTACGACCAAGAAAATCAAAATCTTTAGCTTGCAGGCTAAACAACAGGTAGACCTGTTGTTGCTGGAACTCGGCGCTCTGGTGGTGGTGAGATTAATGGTGCCTGAGATTAATTGGTTAGGAACGTTGATAAAGTTGTAATAAACTGCTGTGAAGGAAGACGGTAGCATTGATGCTTTCCTTGAGTAGGTGTTAGCAGATTTCCCTTATGGGAAATCAGCTATTGAGGTCGTACTCATGACGCGATTTTCGAAAATTTTCTTCAAATGTCCATCGATCCTACCCAGGAGATGACGAAAATGAGGTCCGTTCAAATTTATATATATATATATATATATATAAAATTGTAACCTCTGTCTGTACATTGATTTTTTTCGCGAAATTTCACGATAACTTTTCGTTTCACATGCCATAGACACCATAACTGCATTTTGTTTCTTTCGTGTCTGTTTGTTTGTTTATTTGTTTGTTTGTTACATTTTCACGCATAAACGGCTGAACCGAATTTTATGAAACTTGGTATGTATATTACTACTAGCCCAACTTAGACTTTAGGCTATGTTAATATTCTCTGAGACGAACAGGAGTGGGGGTTATGAGGAAGGGCTGAAATTAAAAATAGCTATATTTCGTTTCCTATTGGCTTTCAGCAATTATGCACATAACAAAAGTTGTTTATTTTGTTATTTAAAGTAACTTTTGTTATATAAACTTTTGTCGTATACCTAAGCATAAATGAGTTAAAAACTACTGCGGAAGTCAACAATTTTATTTGGCGCAAAAAACTCAACCGAACTAAACCAAACTCGGTATGTGAGTTAGCACTAGCGCCTTCCTTATAATAAGCTATACTAACATTTCTAGGGACGGGCAGGAGTGGGGGTTATAAGGGAGGTCTGAAATTAAAAATAGTGATATTTTGTTTCCTATTAGGGTTTCGGCAAATATGTACATAACAAAAGTTATTTATTTTGTTATTTAGAGAAACTTTTGTTATATACAATATCGTCGTATATGAAGTATAAAGGCGTTATACGCTAAAAATTATAGCGGAAGCAAACAATTTTATTTGGCACAAAAAACTCAATCGAACTAAATAAAACACTCGGTATGTGCATTAGCACTAACACCTTCCTTATAATAAGCCATACTAACATTTCTAGGACGGGTAGGAGTGGCGGTTGAATTTACAGATTTTATTATTAACGAATCCACAAAAACGACGGGTATTAACTCTAAACACTGGGACGGGTAAATGTCAAAATAGTGTGTAAAGTAAAGCCTCGCCGAAAAAATACCATCGCCATTCAGCCTCAAATGAATTCCCGGGCGAAGCTGGGTATCTGAGCTAGTATATATATAAAATTGTAACCTCTGTCTGTACATTGATTTTTTTCGCTAAATTTCACGATAACTTTTCGTTTCACATGTCATAACCACCATAACTGGATTTTGTTTCTTTGGTGTCTGTTTGTTTATTTGTTTGTTTGTTTGTTTGTTACCTTTTCACGCATAAATGGCTGAACCGAATTTTATGAAACTTGGTATGTATATTACTACTAACCCAACTTAGACTTTAGGCTATATTAACATCCTCTGAGACGAACAGGAGTGGGGGTTATAAAAGAAGCCAGAAATTAAAAATAGCAATATTTCGTTTCCTATTGGTTTTTCGGCACACATGAACATAATAAAAGTTGTTTATTTAGTTATTTAGAGTAACTTTTGTTATATACACTTTTTTCTTATACCGAATTATAAACGAGATATACGCTAAAACCTATAGCGGAAGTGAACAATTTTATTTGGGGCAAAAGACCCAACCGAAATAAATAAAACTCGGTATGTGTATTAGCACTAACGCTTTCATTATAACAAGCCATACCAACATTTCTAGGGACAGGCAGGAGTGGGAGTTATAAGGGAAGCCAGAAATTAAAAATAGGGATATTTCGTTTCCTATTGGTTTTTCGGCAAATATAAACATAACAAAAGTTGTTCATTATGTTATTTAAAGGAACTTTTGTCATATACACTTTTTCCGTATACCGAATTATAAACGAGATATACACTAAAATCTATAGCGGAAGTGAACAATTTTATTTGGGGCAAAAGACCCAACCGAAATAAATAAAACTCGGTATGTTTATTAGTATTAACGCTTTCATTATAACAAGCCATACCAACATTTCTAGGGACGGGTCGGAATAGGAGTTGTAAGAGAGGGCTGAATTTAAAAATAGCGGTACTTCGTTTTCTATTCGTTTTTCGGCAAATATGAACATAACAAAAGTTGTTTATTTTGTTATTTAGAGTTACTTTTGCCATATACATTTTTGTCTTTTAACAAAGTATAAACGAGATATACACTATAAACTAAAGCGGGAGTCAACTATTTCATTGGGCGCTAACGATTAAACCGAACTTAAAAAAATTCGGTTTGTCAATTAGCATTAATTCTTCCATGATTATAAGCTATATTGAAATTTTTAGGATACAACGGGAATGGGGGTTATGAGGGAGGCCTGAAATAAAAATTCGCGATATTTCATTGTCTATTTGTTTTTCGACAAAAATGCACATAACTTTGTTTACTTTGTTATTTAGATTAACTTTTGTTTTATACATTTCTTCAGGAACAATGTGTGGAGCAAGCAATTTGCGTAGAAATATTGGTATGCTCAACAATTCATTCCAATTTGAACTATGAGGTACCTCACCTGGAAAAATCCTCCTTAATAACTTAAATCTATGCAAAATGCCCAGGAGACGGGAAATATGACAATTTGGAGGACAGTGAAGACTTACATAAAAAATTAATTCTATTATTAACAAATGCTAACAACGGGTATTAACCCTAAACACTGGGACGGGTAAATGTCAAAATATTGTGCAAAGTAAAGCCTTGCCAAAAAAAAAAAAATCATCACCATTCAGCCTCAAATCAATTCCCGGGCGAAGCCGGGTATCTGAGCTAGTATATATATATATATATATATATATATATATATATATATATATATATATATATATAATTTTAACCTCTGTCTGTACATTGATTTTTTTCGCGAAATTTCACAATAACTTTTCGTTTCACATGTCATAAACACCATAACTGCATTTTGTTTCTTTCGTGTCTGTTTGTTTGTTTGTTAACTTTTCACGCATAAACGGCTGAATCGGATTTTATGAAACTTAGTACGTATATTACTACTAACCCAACTTAGACTTTAGGCTATATTAATATTCTGTGAGACGAACAGGAGTGAGGTTTGTAAGGGAGGCCTGAAATTAAAAATAGCGATATTTCGTTTCCTATTGGTTTATCGGTAAATATGCACATAACAAATGTTGTTTATTTTGTTATTTAGATTAACGTTTGTTATATACACTTTTTTCGTATACCGAATTATAAACGAGATATAGACTAAAACCTATACCGAAAGTGAAAAATTTTATTTGGCACAAAAGACTCAACCGAACTAAATAAAACTCGGTATGTCTATTAGCACTAACGCCTTCATTATAATAAGCCGTACCAACATTTAGAGGGACGGGCAGGAATGGGGGTTATAAGGGAGGCCTGAAATTGTAAATGGTGATATTTCGTTTCCTATTGGTTTTTCGGCAAAAATGCACATATCAAAAGCAGTTTATTTTATTATTTAGATTAACTTTTATCATATACACCTTCGTCGTGTACCGAAGTATAAATGCGTTATACGCTAAAAATGATAGCGGAAGTCAACAATTTTATTTGGCACACAAGAGACTCAACCGAAATGAATAAAACTCGGTATTTGTATTAGCACTAACGCCTTCCTTATAATAAGCCATACTAACATTTCTAGGAACGAGCAGGAGTGGGGGTTGTAAGGGAGGCCTCAAATTAAAAATAGCGGTATTTCGTTTTCTATTGGTTTTTCTGCAAATATGCACATGACAAAAGTTGTTTAGTTTGTTATTTAAAGTAACTTTTGTTATATTCACTTTTGTTGTATAACAATTTATAAACGAGATATACAATAAAAGGTAAAGCGGGAGTCAACTATTTCATTGGACACAAACGGTTGAATCGATTCCAACAAAACTCGGAATATATAAATTAGCATTGATTCTTACATGGTTATAAGCTATATTAAAATGTTTAGGTTATAACGGGAGTGGGGGTTATAAGGGACCCCTGAAATAAAAATTCATGATATTTCATTTACTATTCCAAACCAACCACGGCTACTAACCCTATACACTGAAACGGGGAAATGTCAAAATATTGTGCAAAGTAAAGTATTGCCCAAAAAATACCATCATCATTCCGGCTCAAATCAATTCCCGGGCGAAGCCGGGTACCTTAGCTAGTATATATATGTTAACGCTCTTGCGGTCGCAATTTTTTTTATCGTTACCAAACTCGATATTTAAACGTATTATGCAAAAAGACAGATCAAGTTAGTTAATGCCTGAAATCGGACCAGTGGGAGGGGGGGGTTTAGAGGGGGGAAAATTCGAAATATCTCCGTTACCATACGTCGGATCACAAAAGTGTATAGAACCAATCTTATTTTAAATGAAATTTACTATAAATATTGTTCTATACATTTATTCTCTATCTTGAATATTAACCGAGATCTTGGCATTTTTATTAAATTTGGGACGATAACGACGGAATTTCCCGCCAAAAGCTAGCTCGGGCATTTGCCGTAACTGTTCGGCTCTCGTATGGAGATTTCTCTATTGTATAACTTCACGTGTGAAATCTGCTTAGTTTACGCAGCCCCTGCGTGACGGACTTTTTGTTTCCTTAAGGGAAATCAGCTATCCAGGATTTCACAATGTTTCTTGAAATGCCTGTCGATCCTAATTAGTAGGTGATAAAAAACAGATCTCTTCAACGGCCGCTAGTTTTCTTCAATCGTTTTACTTACAAAATAAATTTATATTAGTACAATTGAATACTATTATTTTATCGTTATTCTTCCGGTTTAAACAAAATACTAGAATATTTTCTCAATTACACCAACACAAGTACGGGCCTAAGGAAACGTTTCCTAACTACAAATTATGTCATACAAGACACGAAAAACAGATTGTCCCTAACGTCCCAAGGTATTGATGACATGTTGAAAACACTGTGAACAGACACTCATGGTGGTTGTGAGAGAGAATGCCAAGCAATGCTTTGAGGGAAATTAGAGATTCCACAAAACCGTGTATATTTGGGAGCGGTTATCAAGAAGATATGAAGTGGTGCTGGGCTAAGCTTTGTATTCTGTATAGAACACATAATGTCTAGAACCGCCAGACCACTTAATTTTAATTAAATATATATCTGCAGATAACTCGATCAAATCAATCTAGAACATGACTTACGGGCACTAGCAATAGTGGATACCTCAATCAATGTTCAATTACCTCAACAAAAACAATAATTGCTATAACATTTCAGAATCTTAGAATCAGATTATTGGATTATATAAAGTATTAGATGTGTTCTTGTCAAAATGGTTTGGTATATTTTAATTCCATTATTGTATTATTTATTTACACAGTTTTATATTCATCCCACCAACCTGGAAATTGGAATTTGTCGCCGGAGTTAAAAAATAAAATAATATTTTTACGCTAAAGCAAAGAAGACAGTTTTAAAGCATTCATAATGTGTTGTTATTTTATTTTAAATATTGTAGCATGTAGGTGAAAAATAATTGATCCGTGGTCCTAAAATTGAAGTGTTGCTATTTAATAAACAAAGATGATATACAATTTTCTTTTTGAGAACAATGATTAAGTGATGAATACGTTTGGTGAACGAGTCTGTTAGGTAAAGATGTAATACTACTTTATAATCATATCAGAAAGAAAAACGAATCAGCATGTAGTTCACAAGAATAATATTTTTACGCTAAAGCAAAGGCAGTTTTAAAGCATTAATAGTGTGTTGTTATTTCATTTTAAATATTGTAGCATGTAGGTGAAAAATAATTGTTCCTTGATCCTAATTAGTGTATAACTTAGTTTACAAAGATGTTATGCCTTTGCAGAGGAATGAATAAGTGATTTGCTGAACGAATCTCTGGTGGGTAAAAATCAAATACTTATTTATCGTTAGAGAAGCAAAAAAGAATGACCAGACGTTTATAGGAGTATTGGAAAAGAAAAGTTGACAACTTTATCTGAAGTGCGCTGTTCGACCAACCGTTGATTTTCCGTGTGCTACCATATACCTCACTCCCGTCAAATGCAGCTCTGCCAATAGTTGGCATAATAATTATAAAGTTTTACTAATTGCCGAATGGCAAACTGTGCTCGTTAACGGCCCCTATACGGGCTTTGGCTATTCAGTATTGAAAATCAATAAAGCACTTTAGCCATTCATTAAGAGTATAAAAATGCATACACTATAATAGTGAACAATTCTATCAGACTATCTATTCCCTGGTGCTCACTCAGCAGCGTGAGGGAATTGCTACTAGAATAAAGAAGTAACTTTATTTGATCTGTAGTGCAAAGATAATACGGCATCGAGGGCGTTAACTGACATCATTATTGACATCAATTATACAGGTAGAAATTAGACAAAAATTTTGAAGAATATTGACACTGGTACAACTTCAATAGCTGATTTTCTTTGAAGTAAATCTACTAAAGGAAATGTGAATTCAAAGATAAAAGGCCTTTCATAAGATCGTACCCAAAAGGATTGGGTAGATTTAATACTCGTAATTGGTCTCCCCTTAGCAAGTGACAAGATATCCACTGGAATAAGGCACTGTAGTACTTTAATTCTAAACCCGATTTAACACTGAAAGACAATTTTATTTTGGTCCAATACAACAAAGGTATTAAAACAATTTTGTTATATTTGTTACAAAATTAAGTTATTTTGGTACAACCTTGGACGCAGTCGTCCTTCAGTCATTGAACCTAAATTATAATGGGTGGCTCCACTTGACATAGGAAGGCAGGCATGATATTTCCTTACAAGTTGCTGTAGGTGAACTGAAATAGGAGAAACTTCCAATACCTGTGGATTTGACTGTGCCTAACCAACTTTAAAACTGAAATATAAACCGAACTCAAAATTTTCGGGCTTTCCAGGATAAAACCAAAAATAACGAACATGGTGACATACATAATTTAAACTCTTAATAAAAGCTTTGTTATTTTTCTATAGAAATGAAAATTTGCTGAATCATTCCTTTTTCAAGGAAATAATTACTAAACGCCGAAAAACCGAACTTGCGGGAAGAAACTAGAGAAGGCGAAATGTGAGAAACTAAATTTCTATTTATTAAATCATTAATGCTCCCTAAATACCAGGAATGTAATCATAAGTGCACCTCCTGCACTAGTTATTATAAGAAAAACATTTTTTTAATTTTGTTAAATTTAGTATAGATCAATTTTGAACTAACTACAAATTAATAGACATGAAGTTGAGTAACGGCTGTATCTGATATCCAGCGGCCAATGCCAAATGACTTATTTATTCTTTATTTTCACAGTCTGTTTGTTAGATAGATGAAACGGTCCATTCAAACACGTTCATCTGAGATATAAGTTTGTGTTTATCAAAAGGTTGTTTGTAAACAGAGAGTCCAATGACAAATGCTAACCTCTTGATAAACAGTCTAAGAGGAAGATAACTTGTATAAACACGGCTTCCATCTTTGTGTATATACAATGGGCTTTAAATTGATGATCCTCCTGCCCTTTACACAAACACATTCAAAGAAAGAACACAGAATGACCCAAATTTGTTAATGCATGATAATGACTTGGCTTTCTTAGCCAATCCAGATAATACAATCTTTATCTTTCGAAGTAAGGAACTCCGCTCCCCGAATAAACTGCTTTTGATTTACTACACCACTGGTTGCTCCTTTGCATGTTTATCCCAAATATAAATTCAGATGCACTGATCATTAAATATTTATGTTTAGAGAGCTTCTCTGCTCCTAAGCAAATTATACTTCCGTTATCCTGTACTGTCGGTGACGTTTTAGCAGAATTATGTGTCTCAGGCAGATTTACTTGTGGAAATCGGTAAATAAAGTTGTTTTCGTGATGTATCTTTCGAAAGTGTTTATAAAATTTCCAAAATCTCAAAAAATGTGAATTAAAATTCACCCACGTATCAGGTGCTGGTGTGATAGAATCATACTCGCTGACACGCCTAAACCTGCGTAACAGGGGAGGATTTATCTTGGGAAAATAATTTCCTCGTTTCTAGTAAAAAAAAAAATTCTTTGATCTTTCTGTGAGACGTATTATACTGTGCACAATGAGTGGATCTGACACTATGACGTTGGTCTTAATATAGTAGGAAACATAGAGTGGTTGGTAAGATTCAAGCTGGCAAATAGAGAAGTTTATTTAGTGCCAATCTCTCTAAATGAAATCCTTACTAGCATAAAGTGGTTGTTAACAAATAGCTCAGTCTCAATTTTGAGCAACTAGCCTTCTAAGACCGTCTACTAAGTCCACAACCTCGTATAGACTTATTTATTCTTAGCTATAGCCAGAGTGTCTGAACTTATTATAGCTTACTTCCTCCGTCCTTGCCAAATTTGGGA
Organism: Riptortus pedestris; assembly: GCA_019009955.1. NCBI lineage: Eukaryota > Metazoa > Arthropoda > Insecta > Hemiptera > Alydidae > Riptortus > Riptortus pedestris. The sequence goes on along the minus strand of CM032232.1, from coordinate 103,260,236 downwards.
AGTATAAGTTCCTGATTAGAAAATCTTGGTGCAGCTTTGTACTCTTTGTAAGCCAAAAGATAATGTAAAATAAAACTGATTTTAGTTAGTCACAAATTCTGACAATGAATTCCTTCCTAAAATTACCCTGTGGGCAGTTTTAAGAATAATTCCGATAATCTATGGAAAATACCTCAACCTATTGATTAAAAATTACAGTAATTACCTGCCAATAGGAGCTAAAACTAATGAACTTTAATACAATAGAATCAGTCACAGCAGATATACGCTTTCATTGTTGTAAGAGATTTCTATTAAGGGAAATCAGCTGTGGAGGTTGATTTTCGAAACTATTGTTCAAATGACCATCGATCCTACGACGAAAAAGATGTATGTTTACACACACATGTGGGTGGGAATAAATGATGGAATAATTGAAACTTCTAAATATCATGGTTACTAAGAGTCGGATCGTGATATTTTATATAATCAATATTGTTGGAATTTTATTTTTCAACAAATATTGTTCAATACATGTTTTCTCTAACTCAAATATTAACAGATATATATATATATATATATATATATATATATATATCAGATTAAGCATACGAAAAATCTGTTTAGTTCACGTAGCATTTACGTGAAACATTTCTTAAGCGTGACGATAGTTCTAAATTAATCTTAACTCATAAAAGATTTCCCTTTTTTGAAGTGAAAACTTCTTTAGGCACGTTGTGCACCCCGTAAGGAAGCATTTGCGGGAGAGGAAAAAAGTATGAAATCGTGACACCGCCACCGCCACCGCTAGTACTAAGGTTTAGAAATAAAATCATATGGTATTTTATAACCTAATCATTTGATAGTTTATTTACAATTTAAGTGAAAACTTCTTTAGGCACGTTGTGCACCCCGTAAGGAAGCATTTGCGGGAGAGGAAAAAAGTATGAAATCGTGACACCGCCACCGCCACCGCTAGTACTCAACTCAAAGCTAAAGGAGCTTCTTTTCTTCATAACTCCTGAACCAAATTAGCTAGAGTTTTCGTTCGCATACCATTTTAAAGAGGAAAAAACCAGCATCATTTCGTTAACAGATACTATATATCTACCATTTTTACTTTCATAGATATTTTAATCCGAAGTTTAAATAAATTCGAATATTTAAATAAATAAATTCGAATATTTAAATAAATTCCGATATTTAAATAAATCCGAATCAAAACTGTTTGTATCCTACTTTTGCTACCATATACCGATTGTATCAGTTTTAGAAATTGGTGATGATGCTGGCAGTGATGATGGTGCAAGAGTTGTTGAAATTATGGATAGAAATTGATTTTTCTGAGTGTACTTAACTTATTTTTGTAAAGCATTTGTAATAATTCTGAAATGTAATTTTTTTCTTTTATGTAAAATAACTGAAATAATTATGTATAGTATTTTATATTGATAAATAAAACAATTCGTGGTACATTATTTTTTTTATCACTATTATTTTTGTCATTTCATTTTTTCATGTAAAATAGAACATAACTGTTACTTATTGATAAATAACTAAAAATATTTTTAAAATAAGACTTCGTAAAAAAAATTTCTCAGCAATGCCAAAATTGAGCGATCAAAGCTAAAGGAGTTTTCACTTCTACCGGCAGTCCCCTGACTGCTATTTTTTTTTTTTTTAATTAATAGTCATTTATTTTAGCCGCTCCCAAGATGGCTCCAGCATCCCCAACGGTTTGCTGTTTATACTTTTTGACAAATAAGAACTGAGAGAATATATAGCATCTTGCAAGACTTGCAGCAAGTCAAGCCTTCCTTAACAGACGATGGCCCATAACGATAAGATGACCGACTTCAATTAACGTATATTTCCTGAGGATATTGCTTGTAATAATTGTGAGACCGGAATAACAAAATTCCTCGGTGTATTTAATAACTCGACCCTAGCGCCTCTTGACGAAAGTAATTCGACCCTCACTTCCTACGCCCTTTTGTTATAACATTCTTTAAAGGATTCCAAAGTAGGCTCATAAGTTAACGTAAACTCTATTGTGAAACAAATCCACAAAACCTTCAAAAGCATGTAATTCTAACCAAGAATTTGTATAATTTAATATACGTTAATGTACATGCGCCTAAAAGGATTATTAGTCTTTGCTAGCCAGGGTGGGACTAAGAATTTATTCAGTGACAAACTCATTAAATAAAATCATTTATCGCACCCTGGCTAAAAAAGGGTGGTAACTGGTTAGAAAAGTCACCCCAATTAGCCATAGTAGGATAACCTGGGCCTAAACAAATAACAGTAAACACGAATTCATATAACATGTAATTGCCTAGATTATAAATACTAAATTTTTTCTTATGGACAATCTGCTAAAAAAACAAATAAACGTAAAGCAGCAAAAATAATGTACTTTCTCTTATCTACTAAGTAGGTGTGTGTGTGTGTGTGTGTGTGTGTGTGTGTGTGTGAGTGCGTGCGTGCGTGCGAGCGCGTGTGTGTCTGTGTGTGTGTGTATGTATATATAAAAATAAGTCTCATATACAAAAAGTATATTTTGGTGATAACATTAAATATAGGCACGTGCTTATACAAATTCAATTTATATGAATTTAAAGAAGACTTGACGAGATATATATTAATACTACAATTTAAAAACAGCTGATTCAATTTAATGAAAATGTGGATTTAAAAAACCTGATTCAGTTTAATAATAACGTGAATTAAGAAAAGTCCATCACGTAGGGGCTGCTTAAACTAAGCAGATTTTCCAAGTGAAGCTTTACAATAGAGAAATTTCACGAGAGCCGAATAGCTACGGAAACGGCCGAACTAGCTTCGGTGGGAAACTCACTTTCATCCGTTACCCGGCCACATTTAATAAAAATGCAAATATCACAGTTAATATTCAATACAGAGAGTAAATGTATATAACAATATTTATAGTAAATTTAATTTGCAATAAGATTAATTCTATACATTTTTTCGATCTTACGTATAGTAACGGAGATATTTTGAATTTTCAGCCCCTCCCACTGGTCCGATTTCAGCCATTAACGAACTTCATCTGTCTTTTTACATAAAACGAGTAAATATCAAATTTGGTAACGATTAAACAATAATTGCTTCCACTAGAGCGGTAACAGACAAATATATATATATATATATATATACATACATACAGTTTTGAACAGACCTCATTTTCATCATCTCCTAGGAGAATAGATGGACATTTGAAGAAATAATTCGTAAATTGCGTCATGAGTACAACCTCAATAGCCGATTTCCCTTAAGGGAAATCTGCTAAAAGGCATTGATGTCAAAATAATATAAAAGGGTAGATTTGAACTTCAGGAATGAAACAGGGATCCAGAGGTTTCCATTGTTCAGCTGATGAAAATGAAAACAAAGTTACTTTCTAACATTAACATTTTCAAATATTATTTTTTAACAAAACTTTAAAGTTCACCGATAGATACATCATGGAATCTGAATGTTTAACCAAAAGTCTCTTTTTCTATATTAACCTGAGAGCTTCGAGCTATGACCATTAGAAATGGCCTAACATCTAGGGGGAATTTCTTTCTCGAATTTACGACGCTGGACATGAACTGTAGTTATCTTATATTAATTATCACTGTTTGTCCACAGAAACGAGCAAGTCTTGCTATTTATCCAACTCAAAACTTATAATAAAAGTTGTATTTACTTAAAATATATATGCATACAAAGCGATTAATAACTAACATTCAAAATACTAAATACAATCGACTAATATATACAATTTTCTTTGCAGCTACAGAGCCAGACCCAGCGATTATCGCTGCTAAACAACACGCCCTCATGGTGGAACGGAGACTCCTGTTCTTCTTCACTGGTATAATTGGACTGGCTGCACTGATCTGGGTGATCTCTATCAGTACCCAGTACTGGTTCGTGGTGAGTGCTCCCGACGATAGAGGCATATTCATGGCCAACTACAGTAGGTTCTTCCTCTACAGCCAGTCAGGGCTCTTCTCTATATGCAGGTTCGCCAGGAAAAACGGATCAGACACAGTTCTCAGTAAGCACTATTTTAGTTTCTGTTTTTTTTTTTGTTTTTTTTTTTTTAAGCATAATCCAGAAGATCGACCAAAATTGACTCACTGTTTAACAATACTGACCATTAAACATCTCCTGACTTACTGCAGGTTACGAAAAAATCTTAACTTCGAACGACTTGTACGAACTATTAACTGAAGGTGTCCCACAAATCAGACTGTGTTCTCAGTAAGCACTATTCTAGGTTCTGCTTATTTATACTTACAAGCATAATAATCCAAAAACATCCTAAATGGGCCAAACCTAAATGGGCTCACTGTTAAACACTGACCATTAAATATCTCCTGACCGACTGCAGATGAGGAAAAAATCTTAACTTCGAACGACTAGTATGAACTATTAAAGAGGAACTACATGCACACACTGTATCACTACACTGGCCGTAAAATATTTATGTAATGTTACAATTAAAACAAATTTAAAAAAAAAATAAACTACTTTTAATTCACATTTTTATTAAATTGAATCAGCTGATTTTAATTCGCATTTTTAGTAAATTGAATCAACTGTTTTTAATTCTCGCGTTTATTAAATTGAATCAGCTGTTTTTAATTCACGTTTTTATGAAAATGAATCAGGTTTTTTTTAAATCCACATTTTCATTAAATTGAACCAGCTGTTTTTAAATCACATTTTCATTAAATTGAATCAGCTGTTTTAATTCACATTTTTATTAAATTGAGTCAGCTGTTTTTAATTCACGTTTTTATTGAAGTGAATCAGGTTTTTTAAATCCACATTTTCATTAAATTGAATCAGCTGTTTTTAAGTCACATTTTTGTTAAATTGAATCCGCTGTTTTTAATTCAAATTTTTATTAAATCGAGTAAGTTTTTCTTAATTCACGTTATTATTAAACTGAATCAGGTTTATTAAATCCACATTTTCATTAAATTGAATCAGCTGTTTATAAATTGTAGTTTCAATATTTCACATGATTTTTTTGTTTTTTTTAAAATAAGGACAGCTAGAATTTGCACCTGACTATGCAACATGCCTGTTTATATCGTATATCGTAGTATTAGCAAGCCAATTAAATCGTAGTAATCTCGACCTTCGATTACATGGATGCTCAATGCTATTAGCCAAAACCCTGAATTTTAACTTTGTTAACATATTTACATACACATGTCGTGAGTATCATAGAAGTTGTATATAATAACATAAATACACGATTGTTTTCATGTTGGACTAGGCTGGTGAGAGTTTGATTAGCCGGTCTTGAAAGATGCCCAACTAAACTTGACACTCTGGAATATTTATAGAACCCCACTTCCTTATCAGCAGTTTGTCTGGTATCTGTCTATCGTCTACTCTTGTCTGTTTGTTGGGGATTATACTACTGATATATGATCATTTGGCTTTATTTATAGGCTCCAGGGAACACTTGGATTCGCGTTTCCAGGCACAAGGTCGCATTTCCCAGAAAGTCACACATAAAAAAAAAGTCCTTGAAGCAGAGGCTGCTCAAACTAAGCAGATTTCCTACGTGCTGATATGACACAGTACTGATCTCATCTAACCAAATATTCTCTTTTTCATATTAAAATTCCAATCAGTAGAAGTGGGGGTTTACTGAGTTCTGAAAACAAGAAAGAACGAATAATCCGTTTAATATTTGAGTTAGGAAAAAATATGTAGAACTGTAATTGAAGATCATCAGTTACACTTTTCTATCCAACTCGTAATAATGGAGATATTTTGAATTTTAAATTCCCCCTCTAAATCTCCCCCAATTCGAAGTCCGATTTTTGCCATTAATGATTATATACTTAAGTATGGCATGAAATAGTTAAATATTGAATATGGTATAGATTCAATAAACATTTTCGAGTTAGGAACGTAATCATTGACGACAATACAAAGAGTACTAGCATGTATCTCACACAGTAAAAGTTCAATGAATTGGTATTTAAGCCTCAAATAAAGTGGTCCATGATATAACAGCTTATTGGCTAATGTGACATGAGTAAAAGTGGTAGTTTACGGAAGGCAGAAATTTAAAAACTGTAAATTTGTTAATATTCAAAATAGAGAAAAAAATGTACATTACTACATTTATAGAAAATTAAGTGTGTAAGAAGATTGGTGCTATACAATTCCAACTGTTGGGCCATGAAAATGTATTCTTTCTTATTGGCTACTGAACAGAGTTCTCACTTATGCTTATAGCGGTTGTATGACTCTTATGAGCTCCAAGATAAGCCCCATTAGCTAAAATAAAGGAAGATTTGTAAGTGATGGAACCACTTGAGTGGTGTAACTCATGGAAACACTTTAGTAATAAATAAATATAAAGTACAGATTCGGTTTCCAATATACGGACCCATAAATTATAGAAATAATAGGAGTGTATTTTATATTTGTATTTTAAAATATTCATCAATGTTACTCATGTGAATTAAAGCATTAGCCTTAATTTCACAAAGGAAACCTAGAGTGGCAAGTTCGATACGCGTCCGGGTAATAGGAATTTATTTAGTGACGGAATCATTAAATAAAACCCTTAGTCCCATCCTGGCTAGAAAAGGGTGGTAATCTGTAGATAATCCGGCCCAATTACCCATAGTAGCAAAAAGCTATCGTTAATAAATAATACTAATAATAATAGTACATTAATGAATTGAGAGATCACAATTCCAGGTACCTTTTTGTAAATTTAAATCAACGGCAAAGCATTCAGAAAAATTAAATAATCAGCGAGGGCTCAATGTTTGGTCTAACAGCTGATAAAATTTAATGTATCATTGAAGATAAGACTGTCTTGGAAAACCCGAAGCGTACAGCTAGAGGCGGGAAGCAACCCCAAAAGGATGAAATCTATAGTTACTTGCAACGCGAAAGCAATTGCAGGGTAAATTTATTCACCCAAGAGAAAAGAATTTCCCCGGCAAAACCCCCGTGTGTCTGCCGAGATGTCAGGCAACCAATAAGTTGGTCACAATCGGCAGACTGCCAGGCATTGTCTTCTCAGAATGGGCAACCTTTCGCACCTAATTATAGGCTCCCTAGCTCTGCATTGCTGCTCACATCAACATAAATGAATCACTCTGCTCAGATTCCTTTGATGTCTCACTGTTTTGTTGGTAAATATTGTCAGCATACTGGTTTGACACTCGTACAAGGTAAAAGTGGCTTCAATTATTTCTTCTTGTTGTGTACATCTTAATAGCCAAAGTACACACCTGAACACTATTGTTAAATATTTGAAACAAGAACATCTTTAACAAATCATACGGACCGGATCCTATTTGTTCTTCTTAAATACAGCCGTGAATGATAAATCTTATGAATACATGTTTATGAGAATTCAATCTTACTTAACTAACCTAATTATCTACAGGTCATTTTACCTTAAGGTTTTCAAATCGAGAGTAAGTATATGCTCAAATTATCCGCTTGCTTATTTAATGGCAGTATAAATAACTAATATTATCATTGATTACTGAAGAAAAGCCATTGTCTACCTATACAAAGTTTATATACAGATATCAGTTCCTTTGGGCAGTGTATATCCTGCTAACATGGAAGGATGGAATTAGTGGAAGTTGTACCTATCCGTAAGGCCTAATAAACCAACTTCCCTCCAATCCTAACCTACAGCTCACTGCTCCGAGGTGGCCCGAAGGCCACTCCGCGGAAAGGGGCAGCCTAGTTCTCTAGCTCCAGCACACAGACCAGTACCAGAGCAGGGGTTTCTTTGGACAAAGAAAAAGCAACTTCAGACATCAAGACTCTTTTCTTAACAGATCGCAAAGTCCTTCCTATAAAAAAAAAGAAAAGTCCGTCACAAAAGGCCACGTTAACTAAGCTATTTCCCACTTATTTACATTTATCTCAAAACATAAAAGTTCAATGAGAACAATATTTGGTATTTTGGCTTCAAATAAAATGCTTCATAATATTACAGCTTATTGCTAATATGACATAAGTAGGGTTGGGGTTTAATGAAGGCAGAAAACTAAAAAAATGCAAATATCTCAGTTAATAATCAAGATGGTCAAAAAACATACATATCAACATTTATAGAACATTACATTTGCAATAAGATTGATTCAATACAACTTTTCGATCCGATGCTTAATAACGGAGATATTACAAACGTTCGAAATTCCCACCCTCTGAACTCCCCCCACTCATCGGATTTCAGCCATTAACGAACTTGATCCTTAATCTTACCAGTAGCTAGCTATAAATGAACATAATATACCACAAATAGCTCTCACGAGTTCAGTTCCTATAAATAATAAAGTAAAAAAAATCTCCTAAGAAAACGTAAAGTGCAATGGACAAGACATGCACATTGAACAAAGTGATTAAACAGGCCTTGCATATACTGCGTGTGGATTGTTACATGGCTACAAGAGTTTTTAGACTAGAGGAGATACTAATAACTATAACACGCAAAGTAGGAGAAATGTACGAAATACTTTTTATTTCTTCTTAGTCAAAGAAAAATCAAATAGTTAGATTCAATTTCAACCAATTAAAACTAACGTAGGCCAAGATATGCAACTTTTCATTCTTCTTCCCCCTCCACGCTCATGGGGCGATTAAGATCATCCATGCACACATTATCCAGTTTTAGAAGGTTCGCTTGAACATCGAGATTGGTAATGGTCAAATAAAAACTATGTTTAAAATTAGTGAAACAGTGATCTGGGTTATTTATTAATTTGAGACATCGTCAATTTCTGTAAGAATAAAACACGAAGGTTCCTTCAGGGAAATTAAATGCTGCAGATGCCAACGAAGTTATATTACCTCAAGAAAGCCTTACTCGGTGTTTGCTAAATTACTCAATATCGACAATCACAGATCAGCCGGTTGTTGATGCATAAATGTGACAAAACAATTTATTGAACCAGAGATAGGGGAGAGATCTTACGAGGATGAGCGCGAATAACCAGATATAATCAGGATCCAGAGAAGGCACCATTGAATTTTATCATAAGACGTAGAGTCTCATCATAATGGCAGATGGAAAAATACTGAAACTAATTTTATTATTTTAATACTATTCTCTGTTTTATTTTTTTGGTTATGGCAACTATTTTCCAACGAAACTGTAATAACGTAAGACATTATCTCTTCCTAGTGCCTTATATTATATTCCTTTACTTAAAATATGTTTTTCAATTACTGTTTTTCTTTCCTTCTCACGCCCAGCACATTGCTTCTTTTATAGACATTTTACCACTCTCTGTGTGCCCTTTTTTTATTTTTATATTTATTCTTTTAAGAATCAATAAAGTCCACCCTGTGTAATTGTTTCCTTCTTTTTATTGATGTTGCAAGTCCTTAGTTAATTTTATCTGATCATAAGTTGTTGTTTTGATCGATTTTCATGACAAATATTTTGTAGTTTTATTTAATAATTGAATAATTTTGAAAAAAATTCCTTCAGACATTAAGTTTATTTAATTTATTTTTAAACAAAGAATATTTTTAATAGATTTAATACATTCGGGCAGTGTTTTTTTTTTTTCTCCTCATAGTAACCCTGTGAGGAGTTATTTATTCGAATACATGTTCCATTGCCACATGGCATATTACATGTATTATTATGTTTAAATACATCATTATTTTACAATAAATATTTGTTTATCAACTGTCATTCAAATATTCAAGAAATAAAATAAAAAATAAAAAATGAAATAAAAAAAAATAAATAAATAAATAAAAATAAAAATAAAATACAATATTAAGATAAGTATGGTAATTACAAACAGAATTAATAAATGAAATGAAAGTAAATAAATAAATACAATAGGAACAAAAGCATATCAATTGAAATTAAACTTAAACTCAACGATGTTTAATTTGCGAGTCTATGTAAGGTAAATATATTGAATTATAATTCCCATTCCTCACAATCAACTTCACATTCTAATGAATTTTTGCTACATCCATATCTATACATTCGGGCAGTGTTGAAGAGTTCTATTCTTGTATCTTGTTTTATGATTATGTGTTATACTATTTTTGAAAACAAGTTCATGTTTTGTTTCACAGATAATGTTGTTCGCTACATAAGTATTGGAGGGGAAGGTCGTTATTTTCGACTCCTTAAAAAGTGGCCGACAGGAGTCTCGATTTTCTGTTGAGTATAAACTTTATTGCTGTCTTCTAAAATTTAAAATATTGGTTTTTTGAGCCATCCCATTGCAATACGGAAGGAGTGTGGTAATTTTTAAGGCGAGTGATCAAAAAATCTCTCCAACAGATATTGAAACTCGGGGCGAGAGATAATGCTGAGCTGAAGAGATGTGGGGCAGTAGCCAATGTAGGTAAGGTATGCAGTGAGGTAGCCCAGGGTAGTGTTAAAAAATTAATCACTCGTGAGTGGCGGGACCCATGCCAGCCTATAGCTACAAACTATCTAGCTCTCTTTTAACATACTAATACCTCCTTGTTCCCCCCAAAAATGAGAAAAGAAATGGATTATTTTATTATTTTAATTATTGAAATGCAATCATGCATTCTACTTTAAAAAGTCCAATGCAATCATGCATTCTACTTTAAAAAGTCCAATGCAATCATGCATTCTACTTTAAAAAGTCCGTCACGCAGGGGCTGCGTAAACTAAGCAGATTTCCCACGTGAAGTTTTACAATAGAGAAATCTGCCTGATAACAACTGTAGTAGTAAGAAACCTCTTACTAAAAATATTATTTAGGGCGTAATAACCCAGTAGTTTCTAGCCCAAAAAACAGTTAACCTAACCTCTAAACCTATTCACGAGGGACGATAGTTATGGAAACGGCCGCCAGAGCTCTCGTCGGAAACTCCGAACATAGCCGACTCCTGCCGACCACACACAGAATACAAATGCAAATATATCGGTTAAATTCCGAGTTTGGTAACGATCAAGCAAAAATTGCGACCGCTAGAGCGTTAACAGACATATATATATATATATATATATATATATATATATATATATATATATATAATTACACGCAGAATACAAATGCAAATATCTCGGTTAATATTCAAGATAGAGAATTAATGTATAGAACATTATTTATAGTAAATTTAATTTGCAATAAGATTGGTTCTATACAATCTTTTGATCCGACGTATAGTAACGGAGATATTTCGAGTTTTCAAAAATCCTCCCCTCTAAACCCCCCCTCCCACTGGTCCGATTTCAGCCGTTAACGAACTTGATCTTTCTTTTTACATAAAACGCTTAAATATGAACTTTGGTAAGGATCAAACAAAAATTGCAACCGCTAGAGCGGTAACAGACAAATATATAGATAGATAGATATATAGATATATATATATACAGTTTTGAACGGACCTCATTTTCGTCATCTACTAGGTAGGATCGATGGACTTTTGAAGATAAATGTCGAAAATTCCGTCATGAGTACAACCTCAATAGCTGTTTTCCTTTAAGGAAAATCTGCTAAAAGTCCAATGCAATCATGCATTCTACTTTAAAAACTCCGCCACGCAGGGACTGCTTAAACTAAGGAAATTTCCACGTGCTGGTACGAAACACTACTGATCACATCTCACCATATGATATATATTTCTAAATAAAACTCGGATGTGTAGAATAGGGGTTTACTGAAGGCTGAAAACCCGGAAATACAGATAACTGTAAAACAACAATTGTACACGATCAAATGTTGGCAAGAATGATTCCATCACATTTTCCAATCCGACTTAATATCACGGAGATATTTTTAGCAGCTTTCCCTTAAGGGAAATCAGCTATTGAGTTCGTATATATATATATATATATATATATATATATATATATATATATATATAAATATATTTATATATTTGTCTGTTAACACTAGCAGTCACAATTTTTTTTCAATCGTCACCAAACTCGGTATTTAATCGTTTTATGTAAAAAGAAAGATCAAGTTCGTTAATGGCTGAAATCGGGCCAGTGGGAGGGGGGGGGGTTTAGAGGGGGGATTTTTTAAAATTCGAAATATCTCCGTTACTATAAGCCGTTTCCGTTGGGAGCTTATTAAAATTAACTTAACGATTTCTCATTACCGTTTGTATTTACTCAGTTAAGTGTTAGCAGTATGCCTATTTCTCTATTGTTAAACTTCACGTGGGAAATCTGCTTAGTTTAAGCCACCCCTGCTTGACGGACTTTTTGATATTTTGATATAGTATGATCTTTAGTGCCGAACAAAACAGTTAAAATTACTTAACAATCTGATGATAAGTATCGATCCAAGAAGCATTTTTTAGTATAAAATATTAATTCATGGCGTCATCTCACAACGTATTTGCATATATTTCACAAAGTAAAAGATCAGGTTAGCTATGTAAGTTATAGCCCAACCTGGCTAGAAAAGGGTGGTAACCCGTAGATAACCCGTCCCGAGATTAGCCATAGTAGCATAAAGTGGACGTAAATAATAATAAACATAAACAAGTTATAGCGTTGGCCTTAAACTCACTTGGAATATCTATAGTGGCGAGTTCTATTCCCACCTGTGCAATAGGAATTTATTTAGTGACGAATTCATTAAATGAAATCCTTAGTACCACTCAGGCTAGAAAAGGGTAGAGCTTGTAGATAACCCGTACCAATTAACCATTGTAGCAAAAAGTAGACCTTTATAATTAACAATAATAATAAAAGTTCAATTTAATATATATTTGCAATTTAACCTTCAAAAAATGTGGTTCATGACATAACAGGTTATTGTTAATATGGAATGCGCAAGAATGGGAGACTGAAAACTAAAAAAAATGAGGAATATTGTTGATGAGGAAATACATAAATGTAAATTTCGTTAGCACCCAGAACAATCCCGTGCTGCAAGACTGACTTCAAACAAGTTTAAAGGCTTGCAATGCCAAAGTTTAAAATATATTTGCAACTGGTTTTCAAAATTTGTAGAATAATAACTGTACTTACTAACGTCCACTTTATGCTACTACGGCTAATTGAGACGGGCTATCTACAGGTTGCCACCTTTTTCTAGCTAAACTGGGACTAAGGATTTTATTTAATGAGTTCGTCACTAAATAAATTTCTATTTATCCAGGTGAGAATCGAACTCGCCACTCTAGGTTTGCCATGTGAGATTAAAGCCCATGCTTTAACCTGAGATCCTTATAGAATAATAAATAGCCACTAAAAACATATGTAGTTTTCTACTTAACGACGCCTGTCACTTAACACAGTTCCCTCGTGTTTACATTTCCTGAACTAGAGATATATAAACGTTAACAAAGTTTATTGTTTGGCAACTAGTTGACAACTACAACCATAATATAGATCCCAAGAATACCTTTTTGCATCGCCATATACCCGAAATAAATTTGGACAGTGGCACTCAAAAGAGACCAAGAGGTGCCAGCCAACGTATTCAATAGTACCATTTTTTTTATTAGCTCTCATCCAAACAAAGACCTCGAATGTTTGCCGACCAGGAACAAAGTTTTATGGGTTTATATGGGTACTTGAGCAAACACACCCAACAATTGGGACTGACACGCCCTAAATCGTAGAACAGCCCTATTACACTGAAATGAGTCATAACAAAGATTAGGTAGATATAAATTTCTATGTACTACAGCATGAATAAATCTGTAGGCATGGTTCATTCAATCTGAACTGCTTAGACCAGGATCACTACATCTTTTTTATTATTTATTTAGTTTTGTACCCCACAGCGATGGTGATTGGCATTATTAGGATGATATATTTACTCCTTCATGTGCTTACCTTTTTGTACTTTTATATTATGGAAAATATTTCTTTATTAACTGATTCTTTCTCATATCCGTGCTTTGTCCAATGGATATAAATATAAAAGTTAGCCCTTTTAAATCTTTTTAGGTATCCTGTAGACCTATTCTATTTTGTATTATATGTTTTTGTAAATGTTGATGTGTTTTAGATATGTTAGTATTTGTGGAATATATTGGCTGCTGTCAGTTAATAGTTCTGTCATATCGTGGGGTATGTCAAGGTTTTTTCGTTGGATGCAGTCTGTCAGTATGTGTTTTATTGTAAGGTGTTTGTTGCAGTATTTGCATATAGGGTTATCAGTCCTTGTCATTAAGTGTCTATGTGTCAGGTATGTGTGGCCGATCCTGAGTCTAGCAAGAACTACTTCCTCCCGTCTAGTACTCCTATGGCTCGATGGCCACTCCTTAATACTACTTTTGATACTGCGGAGGTGGTTCTTTACTTCCATCCATTCTGATTGCCATTTGTTTAGGATTCGGTGGCGCATATGTCTCTCTATGTCTTCGTATAATAAGTTTGTTTGTGTGTATTGGGTTTGTTGAGTAATTAGTTTAGCCTGGTAGTCTGCTGTCGTACTAAGTCCAAGGTCCTCACTACATCTACTAAGTCCAAGGACCTCACTACATCTAAAACAGTGGTTTATTTACCTCCCCTCAACTCAATTCACTGTACCAGGAGTATTCCCCTCTACTGATCGGAGATAACTTGGACCCTAACCTCTTAACTACCAAACTAACAAAAAAATAAGTTTGGACAGCTGAGTGTGCGCTGGCCTTTCAAACATCTCTATTGTCTTCTATAGTCAAAGTCACTTGAAATTATAAAGTCCGTCACGCAGGGGCTGCGTAAACTGAGCAGATTTCCCACGTGAAGTTTTACAGTAGAGAAATCTGCCCAATAGCGAGTGTAGTAGTAAGGGATCTCTAAACTTATTCACGAGGGACGAACAGTTACGAAAACGGCCGCCAGAGCTCTCGGCGGAAAGTCCGAACATAGCCGACTTCTGCCGACCACACACAGAATACAAATGCAAATATATCGGTTAAATTCCGAGTTTGGTAACGATCAAGCAAAAATTGCGACCGCTAGAGCGTTAACAGACATATATATATATATATATATATATATATATATATATATATATATATATATATATATATATATATATATATATATATAATTTTGAACGGACCTCATTTTCGTCATCTCCTGGGTAGGATCGATGAACATTTGAAGAAATTTTTCGAAACTCGCGTCATGAGTACGACCTCAATAGCTGATTTCTCTTAAGGGAAATGTGCTAAAAGGATTAAGTGATGTAAGCAAGCAAGAACGATGAGAGTGAACAATAAAAAAATATTTAAGCAAGAAGGAGGGTTGCAAAGTAGTTGTCGAGAGATAAGAAACGTATTAGATTTGTAGCATCTAGCATCTGACTAAGGAGTTTGAATAGAAGACAAGAAAAGAAGATAAAACACTTCAGGACAGATCAACTGCTTTTATAAATTTAACTGAGGAAACAGCACGTATACATCAAAAAAGTAAAAGTAACAGTTCAATGAAAACAATATTTGGTATTTAGGCTTCAATTAATATTTTTTTTAATATAACAGAGCATTATTTATGTAACACTAGTAGAAGTGGGGGTTTACTGAAGGCTGAAAACTGAAAAATGCAAATATCTCGGTTATAATTCAAGATAGAGAATAAATGTATATAACATCATTTATAGTGTATTTAATTTTCAATAAGATTGATTTTATACTCTTTTTCGATCCGACTTATACTAACGGAGATATTTCGAATTTTCGAAATTCTCCATTTCTTAACCTCCCCCCCCCATCCGCCTGGTCCAATTTCAGCCGTTAACGAACTTGATTTTTCTTTTTACATAAAACGACTAAATATCGAGTTTGGTAACGATTATACAAAAATTGTGACCGCTAGAGCGTTAACAGACAAATATATATATATATATATATATATATATATATATATCCATATATAGTTTTGAACGGACCTCATTTTCGTCATCTCCTGGGTAGGATCGATGGACATTTGAAGAAATTTTTTGAAACTCGCATCATGAGTACGATCTCAATAGCTGATTTCCCTTAAGGGAAATCTGTTAAAATGCAAATATATCGGTTAATAATCAAGATAGAGGAAGAACGTACATAATTACATTTATAGAACGTTACATTTGCAATACAGGTTTTATGCAATTTTTCCATCCGACTTATAATGACGGAGATGTTAAGAATTTTCCTTCTCTCTAAACCTCCCTCCCACTGGTCGGATTTCAGCCATTAAGAAACTTTATCTTTCTTTTTACTTAAAACGATTAAATGCCGAGTTTGGTAACGATTGGGACCACTAGAGTAGTACCAGGCACATATAGATAGATAGATAGATATGTAGATATACATATACAATTTTGAACAGAACTCATTTTCGTCATTTCTTAGGTTGGATCGATGGACATTAGAAGAAACATTTCGAAGATCGAGTCATGAGTACGGCCTCAATAGCTTAAGGGAAATGTGCTAAAAGGCGGTTATCCCTCGACTTGCGGGAACAATGCAGAATATTTAAACTACGAAAGAAGCAGGAAATAATTACACGTAATTGTGTGTTTCTTGGATTTTTGTGGAACCAGTGACTTTCTTTCCTCGCAAGAGAATCAACAGGCACCCACCCCCTAAAACAAGATCAAGAAGAATGAGTGTGGAAGGAAGAACTTGGAAGATAAATTCAAATTTAAAAAAAATATATATATTAGTAGTTATTATCATTATTATTATTTAATTATTTATTAACGTCCACTTTGTGCAACTAAGGCTAATTGGGATATGTTCTCTTCCAGCCCTTTCTAGCCAGGGTGCGATAAGGATTTTATTTCATGAATTCCGTCACTAAATAAATTCCTGTTGTCCAGGCGGGAATCGAACTCACCACTCTAGGTTTACCATGTGAGATTAAGGTCAACATCTTTTAATACCTAAATGATATATTTCGTTTATTCACTTCTTTATTTCATTTTAGTGTGTTTCCCAATGAGGTGATGTTGCTCAGTATCATTTAATTGCAGTCGTAAAGATAAACTGTTTTAGGCCATAATATGGCAATGTTGTGTTTGTTTAGTGTATTTTTGTTGTAAATTTATATTGATACATTTCTGGTTTATTCTGTTTGTTAGTATAATTCATACAGCTTTTAATTTAATTTGTTTTACTTTTGAAATTCTCCAAGAGCATAAATGCCTGAACGTTAAGATTGCTACTTAGTGTCGCTTACTCGGAATCTATTGGCCCTGAGAAATATCTTCTTCCTTGGCTACTCTTGAATATGAAACTCTTATTACTTCCATCAGAACTAATCCTGCTTACTTTCAGTGTTATCTCTTACTTGATATAATGAAAATGCGAGTAATAATTTTCTAAAGGCTATAATCATATCAATCTTAAACACAACTAGAATTTTGAATTACAAAAAATAATTATCACTTTGCGTGCTCCACCATTGTTGTTGGATGAGATTGAGAGAGCTGCACGTGAAGAGCACTGATCTATAACTCACTGTTGATGGTGCCTAATAAATCAGCTCAAGGTTTTACTCATCCTGCCTCTGGATCTATTTCGGTTGTCTCCCTTTTAATAAATCACTTGGGTTTTATCACTAATTTATTGGGTTAGAACTTATCAAAATGATTTAATAGAGAACATATAGGATGACTCGGTCTCATGGCAATTGGCTTTATTGACGATCATCCCTGCATAACATGAATTTTATGATGAATATACACGGAGAAGATCGATTAGCAAAAAATAACAAAAAAAAACAACCCTTTCTTTCCGATCATACTTGAAAACTCAAGTTTAAAATCCCAAGAAAAATGTACTCCACCCCTTTTTGATTTTGACTTAGTGAGAAATGTAGTATAATTTTGAATAATTTATATAATATAAATATTCTAGTATATAGCAATAACATAATTTGCAATAACATATTTATTTTTTTAATTTGTTGTGTTTATTACTAGTATTAAATAGTAGTTATTTGGGGCTCAGGTTGTCTGTGTGAGTTAAGTCGTTGGTCTTAATCTCGCATGGTAAACCTATAGTCGCGAGTTCGATTCCCGCCTGGGCAATAGGAATTTATTTAGTGACGGGCTCTTTAAATGAATTCCTTAGTTCCACCCTGGCTAGAAAAGGGTGGTAACTTGTAGATAACCCATCTCGTTTAGCTATAGTAGCATAAAGTGGACTGGGCGTAAATAAATAATGTTTATTTCTTCTTATTAATGTTTGTTAGTTGTCATTATTACTTACAGGTACACAATACCACCGTCAACATCAAGTGAATAAATACAAACGATAATTAGAAACCCCCAGATATGAAGAACACCTGAAACGTAAAAAACAGGTGTGCCAACTTCTCACAGGAAAGAAAAACAATTACGGAAATATATCTAAATATAACATATTAATTTTATTGAACACTATTTACTATATCTAGTACTGCAATTAATAATGGATCAGAATAATTTTTATCACAATCAATCAAATTTTAGTAGTCCAAGAACTTAAGAAGGGCGGGGGAATCAACAGAACTTATTTGTATAAACCTCATAATGTAAAAGTTCAATGAAAACAATATTCCTTATTTAACCTTGTAATGACGGGGTTCATGATATAACAGCTTATTATTTTTATAACACTAGTAGAAGTAGGGGTTTCCTAAAAGCGGAAAACTATAAAATCCAAATATCTGGGTTAATATTCATGATACGGATAATATATACAGAACAATATTTTTAGATTATTTAATTTGCAATAAGATTGGTTCAACACAAATGTTTGATCCCCATTAACGAACTTGATCTTTCTTTTTACATAAAACGATTAAATATGGAGTTTCGTAACGATCAAACAAAAATTGCGACCTCTAGAGCGTTAACAGAAATATTTCACAATTATAAATACATATATTTGAACGGGCCTCATTTTCGTCATCTCCTGGGTAGGATCGGAAAATTTTCAAAAATGGCTGATTTCACTTAAGGGTAATATACTAAAATTCACAAGGTGAGCAAGACTCCTGAATCACCTAAATTGAATTTTTAGTTTACCAAAACCATGTTCGAATTCGTAAAAATTTTTTTTTCGCCCATACTCAAACGAAATGAGTTAGAAAATACTCCTTTTCAAAGCATGACCCTGACAGCATCTAAACGGACCGGCAGGACACGGTGTGCGTGTGTATAATGTTTCATCGAGATGTTTTGTTTTTTTCACTCTAATTTTATCCGTGGCAAAAGAACTTTATGCAATTTGACAGTTGTTTTAGAAATTTTTTTTCGCTTTTTGAACCTGGCCATTCAGATTTTTGGCAGTAATAACTTGAGGAAGGAAAATATTTTCGGCCTTCAAGACTTTCTTATTTATCGTAATAGAAGCAATGCACTTATAATATATAAGTTTGAACGAACCTCTTTTTCGTCATCTCCTGGGTAGAATCGATAGACATTTGAGGACATTTTTCAAAAATCGAGTCATGGAAACGACCTCAATAGCTGATTTAAGGGAAATCTGCTAAAACTCAAAAGGTAATTCCATGGTTACCCTAGTATTGTCGGTAAAGAAAACCAATAGATTTAATTATTTAATAAAACTTTGGCAACACTGATCAGCCAGACGTAACCTTACCTCAGCAGTCAGTGTGAATTATCCTGGGCTGATACAGACACACTCATGCATATTTAACACTAGTTAAGGCAACTTTTCCCAGTGATCCAACCAACATTCATTCGTTTCTCGCCATACCCAGACAATACATTCAAATCCTCTTGTTCAAAACCCCTCACACCCGTCTGGATTTTAGCAGATTTCCCTTAAGGGAAATCAGCTATTGAGGTCGTACTCATGACGCGAGTTTCGAAAAATTTCTTCAAATGTCCATCGATCCTACCCAGAAGATGACGAAAATGAGGTCCGTTCAAAATTATAAATATATATATATATATATATATATATATATATATACTAGCTGAGATACCCGGCTTCGCTCGGGAATTCATTTGGGGCTGAATGTTGGTGGTATATTTTTGGCAAGGCTTTACTTTGCACAATATTATGACATTTACCCGTCCCAGTGTTTAGGGTTAACACCCGTCGTTTATGTGGATTTGTTAATAATAAAATTATTTTTTTATGCAAGACTTCACTGTTCTGCATATTGCCATATTTCCCGTTTCCTGTGCATTATGCATAGATTTGAATTATTAATGAGAAAATATTGACATACATATGAATAAATTTTTCCATTTGAGGTACCTGGTAGTTCATATTGAAAAGAAGTGTAGAGAAAATTTCTCTAAATAACTAATTAAACAACTTTTTTTATTTGCATATTTGCCGAAACCCCAATAGGAAATCACTATTTTAATTTCAGGCCTCCTTTACAACTCCCACTCCTGCCCGTCTCTAGAAATAGTATGGCTTATTATAAGGAAGGAATTAGTGCTAATTCAAATACCGAGTTTGGTTTAGTTCGGTTGAGTCTTTTGTGCCAAATAAAATTGTGGATACTTCCGTATACGGCAAAAGTGAATATAACAAAAGTTACTCTAAATTACACAATAAACAACTTCTGTTATGTTCATATATGCCTAAAAACCAATAAGAAACGAAATATCGCTATTTTT
This sequence comes from Riptortus pedestris, assembly GCA_019009955.1. NCBI lineage: Eukaryota > Metazoa > Arthropoda > Insecta > Hemiptera > Alydidae > Riptortus > Riptortus pedestris. The sequence goes on along the minus strand of CM032232.1, from coordinate 103,239,696 downwards.
AATTTCTGGCTTCCCTTATAACCCCCACTCCTGCCCGTCCCTAGAAATGTTGGCATGGCTTGTTATAATGAAAGCTTTAGTGCTAATACACATACCGAGTTTTATTTAGTTTGGTTGATACTTTTGTGCCATATAAAGTAGTTCACTTCCTCTATAGGTTTTAGCGTATATCTCGTTTATAACTCGGTATACGACGAAAGTGTATATAACAAAAGTTACTCTAAATAACAAAATAAACAACTTTTGTTATGTGCATATTTGCCGAAAAACCAATAGGAATCGAAATATCGCTATTTTTAATTTCTGGCTTCTCTTATAACCCCCACTCCTGTTCGTCTCAGAGGATATTAATATAGCCTAAAGTCTAAGTTGGGTTAGTAGTAATATACATACCAAGTTTCATAAAATTCGGTTCAGCCGTTTATGCGTGAAAAGGTAACAAACAAACAAACAAACAAATAAACAAACAAACAAACAAACAGACACCAAAGAAACAAAATGCAGTTATGGTGTCTATGACATGTGAAACGAAAAGTTATCGTGAAATTTCGTGAAAAAAATCAATGTACAGACAGAGGTTACAATTTTATATATATATAGATATATTTGTCTGTTAACGCTCTAGCGGTCGCAATTTTCGTTTGATCGTTACCAAATTCGATATTTAAACGTTTTATGCAAAAATAAAGATCAAGTTCGTTAATGGCTGAAATCGGACCAGTGGGAGGGGGGGGTTTAGAGGGGAGGATTTTCGAAAATTCAAAATATCTCCGTTACTATACGTCGGATCGAAAAATTATATAGAAGCAATCTTATTGAAAATTAAATTTACTATAAATAATGTTATATACATTTATTCTGTATCTTGAATATTAACCGAGATATTTCCATTTTTCTGTTTTCAGCTTCTGAGATGAGTTCGGCTAACTTCGGGTCTAGTCGTGAGTTTCCGTCAAGAGCTAGTTCGGGCCCTTCCCGTAACTGTTTGACTCTCTATTCTGAAATTTCTCTATTATAAAACTTCACGTGGGAAATCTGCTTAGTTTACGCAGCCCCTGCGTGACGGACTTTTTAAATATGTAGTCATAAACAGCACGGATTGTCCCCAAAGTGTTAAGTTAAGCACGATTGTATGCTTCAAACCCAATCTTTTTGACGATAATACCGAATCGCCAATAATAAAAATTTGAGTTATAAATTACGTATTACTGTGGAGAAAGCAGGACAAAGAGGAATGATTCATGAGATTTAATTTATCGCCGCCTGGTGGGGTTCATTTCATTTCCAAATACGTTAATTTCCTGTTCCTCTTCCTTTTTCCTGATGATCAAAGAGGTCAAAAGGGGTGGAAAAAAGAAGGCTTTTCATACAGCACAATGGACACATTCAATTACGCGGAAATATTGTCAAATTCTTTTATTATATATACACATCCAAACAAGAAAGCATTCAATAAAATATGAAATACATTTTATTACAAGAGGATGATTATTTTCCATTGATCTGTTATCAGAAAAAGTGTATTGAGAAAATTTAGTCTGAAGTGTCAAGCAAATTAAACTTTTCCAATATATATTTCTATTATGTTGACCAAAACCTGCTGAGTTAAACTGTACTCTACAAACAAGGTTTGGGCTTCAATGAACAATATAAAAAATTGTTCTATTAGAAATAGAGCAATCACTGTATTTAAATCATTTTTCCCAAGCAGCCTCAGTTGCGGAAAGTTTTTTAATCACTTTTTATGAATTGTATATTTAAATAATAAATAAAATAAAATATAAATAATAACTATGTGATCGAAATTTATAATAAAATCAGATTTTTAAATTACCTATTTCTGAAATCACTTTGATTTCAGCTATATACATATTTTGAGAAATCTGTAATAATCCTGTTTAATATCCTCACAAAATTACTCTACTTTTCCATCGTTCAGTCTTATTGCAGTCTGTGCCAAATCCATGAAAAAAAGAAGGGTACTTACTGATTATGGGGGGACACACTTTTTAAAAGGATTAATAAATCATAATAAAAAGAAAATCACTTTATTATTTATAATAACACTTTTGGGATTTATAAATGACAAAATAGTTGTCGGGAGGCAACTCAGTTTTTACAGATAAAATATTTACTGGTTCAAAACCGCTTATCGCTAATATATGGTGACGATGGTTCATACTTGACTAGGTTATTTTATTCGTTCTGTTTCTTTCGTAATCAGAACATGAGTAATCGTTCATTAAAAACACTTGGTGATCGTTTATTATTACATCACTTAGACAGCTACCTTGCAGAGTACATGCGGCACACGACGGCCAGGGACGACCGTTTTTTGCAGCTACTCCACGACACCGCCCAGCTTTGGGCTAACTCCAATTTATAGTTACATTTTGAAGTTCAAATAAATTCTAGAAGTTTTATTTTAAATAATAAAGTGGTTTTTTTTCTTTTAATATGATTTAATAATCGGCTTTAAATGGATGGCCTCCCAATAATCGATAAGTACCGAATAAAGTTTCGTGATTTTAGAATATTAGCTTTTTAAAAGGAAATAACTCCTCCCCATTAAACATTATTTTATATTTATTAAGGTCTACTTTATGATACTGTTCTTTATCAGGACGGTCTATCTACAGGTTATCACTCTTCTTTAGCAAGGGTGGTACTACGAGTTACATTTAGTGAAATTTTCACTAAATAAAGACCTTTATCCCACGACTCTTGACATACCAAGTGTCAAACGCCTTAACTCACATAGCTAAACATTTTGGGCCTCACATCATAAACTTGAATCAAATTAGTAATTCAATGTAAACATAAAACACAAAGTTATAAAATACTTTTCTTCTCTTTTATTACCCACTAATGTGTTTAACATCAACTCTGTGTTAAACAAGCTGAACTGGTTCATCTATTAATAGTTCTCTGACCTGTACAATTTATGGCACAGCGTTTGTTTATAAGAAGATTTCTGGCGTTCCAAAAAAATATATATATATTCAAAACATCTATGAACCAGAACTTGGAAAAATAATTAAAAGAACCATTAATCGCACAGAAAATGAAGCACCTCTGGCAATTTTATAATATCTTAAGTTGAATACATGCATCTAAATGGGGTACTCCTGTAAATTCTAACAAATTATTTAATACTCTTAACATACTGATGTTACTTAATGATACTGATTGTGTCATTTCTGACTCTACCATTCCAATTCCAATTTAGGAATTCGATTGGACTCAAACACACTCGTAATCAAGTTTATTTGTCACCAAAATGGTGAAAGCCAGCAATACCTGTGACCGATAAAGAAAACATGTTGAATTTGAAGTTGAATATTTGGTTCCTTTTCAATACTTTTACATTATCGTATATAGCTATTGGTTTTTTTTTTTCATATAATATTTCGTTTGTACAGTTTGGTGTCTTATCCTAACCTTGGATCCAAAAATCAAAACCTTAAAGGAAATCTGCTAAACATTAAATGTTTAAGAAGATTAGGTCTATGACATTTTTTGATCAGGCTCATAAATAATAACGGTGAGCAAGACACCAAAATCACCTGTATTGAATTTTTAGTTTACCGAAACCATGTTCGAATTCGTAAAAATTATAATTTCATTTTTTCGCCCATACAAAAACGAAATGAATTAGAAAATGCATCTTTTTAAAGCAAGACCCTGACAACATCCAAAAGGACACAGTGTGCGTGTGTATAATTTTTCATCGAGATGTTTTTTTTTTTTTCATTCTAATTTTATCCGTGGCAAAAGAACTTTATGCAATCTGACAGTTGTTTTAGAAAATTCTTTTCGCTTTTGGAACCTGGCCATTCAGACTTTTGGCAGTAATAACTCGAGGAAGGAAAATATTGTCGGCCTTCAAGACGTTCTTATTTATCATAATAGAAGCAATCCACTTCCAAGAGTCTGTCACGCTGAGCCTACTTATTTTCCACAGGTTCCTGATAATTAGAGGATGCGTTCCATAATGGAATATAATCATAGTTCTTTCATTGCAGTCTGAGTTCAGACAGCTTACTGGAGTAACACATTGGCTGTTGTTAAACGATAAAGGAAACATACTATAGTCAACTTATATTTAATCATATGTCAATAAAGTTAAATTATTTAGGCGATATTGTTAATTTGTTAAAGAAGGTAAATACAACATAATGAATACATAAAACAATTTATTCCGGTGGCCCTAATTTTTATATGATCATTACCAAACTCTAAACACTTCATGCAGAATTGATAATGAGGTTTGTTACTGTTTACGACGTTTGGTCAATGTATGTAAATTAGAACCAACTATAGACTAGAAGGCCAAACATCAAAAAAGTTTATACATTTTCATTAGTGAAACTTCATTAATTAATTAATATATACATTTATCTAAAAATATAAATGAACATAAAACATTCTGATTTTTTTTAATCACGATTCCACCACCGTAGAATCAGTAGAGGATGCAATACGCCAAAATTCATGATAGTTAGTTAAAACGCATCCAGAAAGAAAAAAATGTATAAGATGTATTATATATGTAGATAAGCCAAGACTTGTTGTTTTCACTGAAACATAGAAGGGGAGTCAAAGCAATATGAATATATTCCCTTGCCAAAGACTCTGTACGATAGATAAACTCAATAAACATCTATATTCACGATATTTTCTACATTGAGAAAAACGTTACAAAGGTCTACAACAGCTTTGCGTAAATTACCTAAAGAAAATCCCCAAAATGGCACAAGTTCTCAACAAAAATTCAATTTTTCTGATTTCTTTTTTTTTTAATATATTTATTCGTTTATTTGCAACAATATTAAAAATTACAAGCAAATGGTATTGATGATAATAACAATTGGCTTGATGTGGGAAGTTGCCCAATGGCAATACCCACATTGGAGGGAACATTGGATTGTACTATTTCGAGTTTACACTGTGCACTACACAAGATCTCTGGGCCACTTACGCTTCAGACGTCGTCTTGGGTTTTCTGGAATATGGGTAGATGAAAGTGATTCGACTAAAGGATTAGGATGTGTGGGAAGGAGAGAGTGGAATTTCTGATATCGAGATTTTGCGAGGGCATGGACAAAAGGAATGTTGAGATAATAATGGAGAGTTAAGTTGGATACATAAAATGGGGAATCTGTAATTTTGCGGAGTATTCTGGATTGGAGGGTTTGGATTTTGTAGGAGTTTGAAGATTTAGTGGACTCCCAAAGTTGAAGTCCGTATGTCCATATTGGTTGGGGTACTCTTGTCTAAATCAATCGTTTGTTATGCAGTGTTAGTTTACATCTGTTGTAGAGTAGTCTTAGTAGAAGTCTATACTGTCGATTCAGTTCTTGTTTTTTTTAGTGTGTTGTGAGGTTTTCATGTTAGTCGCTTGTCTAATGTGAGTCCTAGATACTTAATTTGTGATTTTTGTGGAATTAGTGTGCTGTTGAGTGTAACTGGGGGGCATATGGAACGTCGGAGAGTAAATGTTACATGGCTTGATTTTCAGCTGTTGACCTTGATCCTCCACTGAGTCTGCCAGGATTCTAGCAGTAAGGTGTTCTTGTAGAGATGCGGAAGCCATATTTGGGTCTGAGTTGGACGTCAAGATTGCAGTATCATCTGCATCCGTGAGAAGGGAAGTATCAGGATGTTGGCAGTATAGGTAAGGGATAAGAAAGGGCTTAGGATGCCCCCTGTGGTACACTTGCCAGTTGGGGAAATAAGGGAGAAACTGAGGAACCAAATGAAACTTGAAAATTTCAGACGGAAAGGTATGATATAAGGATGAGGTAGTAGGTGAAAGTGAGTGTATTTTTTATTTTGAACATTAAACCTTGGTGCCACACCTTATCAAAAGCTTGGGCTGTGCCAAGGAAGTCTCCAGAGCAGTACTTCTTGTTTCCGAATGAGGAAGCGATAAAATCAACTATTCTGTGGCATTGCTGGACTGTGGAATGGGATTGTCGGAAACCATAATAATTTCTGAAACGAAATTGAGGTCTACTGGTTATTGGATTGAGGTCTTTAATGATCTTTATCATTTAACACTTGGCAGAAGGCTCATACTTCCAACCAAACACTCATTTTTCAAAGCACCACTTTTACTGAAGTGAGGAATATACATAATTAAATTAATTTCTCTGGGAATTTATGTGTACATAATTGAGCTACACCACAAAATTGTGATATTAGCAGGATGCCCTTAATGGAAATCAGCTATTGAGGTTGTACTCAGGTCTATTGAGGTAGATAATTTTGACCGGACTTCATTTTTTCATCAACTAGATAGGATCGATGGAGATTTAAGGACACTTTTCGGAAATCGCGTCATGAGTACAAAATATATTGACATATATATGTCCAGAGCGTAAGCCTAGGACAAAGTTGAGTAAACTGGATTTTACTGGTATGCTACAAACAGATCGTTCGATAAATGGATGGAACTCCAAAACATCGTATGACTAAACGTCGTGTAACCTACACCCTCTTTGGATACGGCTGTGAAGCCACGTTCTTCGACACAAGTTCTTTTGATAAACGTCGTTTTAACAAATATCTATACGTGTCCGTAACCTCTCTAGCGGTCGCAATGTTTTTTTTTTTTTTGGTATCGATACCAAACTCGACATATAAGCGTTTCACGTAAAACTAAAGATCAGTTCGTTAAGGACTGAAAACGGACTAGGAGGGGTTTAGAGGGGAGAAATTCGAAAATTTGAAATATCTCCGTTATTATAAGTGGGATCGAAAAATTGTATAATGACCAATTAAATTACCTATTAATGTTATTACATGCATATTTTCTTTATAAAGAATATTAACGGAGTTATTAGGATTTTTTTTACTTTTCAGCCTTCAGTAAACCCCTCTCCTACAAGGTTAGGATGATTAGCAATAAGCTGATATATCATGAACGACTTTAATCTAAGTACTAAATGTTGTTTGCAAGGGACCTTTATTACGGAAGAGACACGCAATTTCATTGTTTGTTGGTCATCAAACCAAATTGAGATTCTACGTTCTCCTATCGACCATTTTTAATTGATTTATAGCATACTCAATATTTAACAGTTCCATGTAACTCTGAAGTTCATAGTTATTAACAGATGGAATAAGGAGGGTTTAGAGGGGGAGGGGATTCGAAAATTCCAAATAACTCCGTTATAATGAGTCGGATCGTAAAATGTTAGAGAACCAATCTTGTTAAACAATTGATGTTCTACAATTGTTGTTTTATTGTTGTTGCATTTTTTCATAACTCAAGTATTAAACGAGTTATTCTATTTTTTATGTTTTCAGCCTTTAGTACCCCCCTCCCAATTTACTCTTCGGTTTTCACATATAAATAGAGAGTATGTGGTGAGATGAGTTAAAATGTGTTATACCAGCACTTGGGAAATTGCTTAGTTTACTCAGCCCCTTTGTGACGGACTTTTTTTTTAATTTGTCTCATATACTGTATACTAGGAGGTTGTTATCAGGTTATCTGAAGGGAGTAGTTTGGAAGACTAAGATAGCAGCATGTCAGCCATTTCTCTAGTGGCCCACTTAACCATGCAGTTCTCGGCTCAATAAGCGTCAGTCCATTCTTTTCTGAATAGTTCAATATGTCCTTGTCTACAAGAGTGCTTGACTTTTAAGTAGTCTAGTCTCCGCAGGAAAAAAAACAAAACTAAAACTTAAAATTAAGTGCTGTTTCTTTAGATAATCATGTCGATAATTTATTGATGAATCTTAATTCTCTCTCCCACCCCCTATTTCTCTCCCTCTCTCTCTCTCTCTCTCTCTCTCTCTATATATATATATATATATATATATATATATATATATATATATATATATATATATATATGTATATATATATATATATCAAAAAAAGTTCTATAACATTTTACGAAGCGACTTATTAAAACGAAGACATTTTGAATTATGAATCCCCTAGCCTTTCAAACCACTCCTATTTCTGGTCCGATTTAAACCAATAACAAATATGATAATTAGTGTCTACTGAAACGTATAAATATGGGGTATGTTATAAATAAAATAAACATTTGAGAGTTAAGAATATAATAAAGCTAAGGAACCGTTAAAATAAAACTATAATTTTAGCGACAAATCCTGGCTTGAGGGTGATGAAGGTCTAAGGTACAAGTTTAAAAATGTATTACACAGCCTTGTTCACAAAAAACATGCATACAAATTAGTGGCATAATTTAATATAAAAACGTAGATTGATGAGTGGAGTTGGTGTGGTTTAAAGTTTGTTGTAAATGTTAATTGTCTTCAAGTGATTTAAGAGTTTGTTTATATGTGGGCTACCTTCCGTCAATAGTTCGTGTAAGTCGTTGGGTAAGTTCAAATGTTCACGTAGTCTGCAGTCAGTCAGGAGATGTTTAATGGTCAGTACTGTGTTTCAGTGAGTGCATGTAGGTCGATCTTTTCGGTTTATGAGGTGTGAATGTGTAAGTAGTGAATGTCCGATTCTAAGCCTAGTCAACACCACTTGATCTCGTCTGGTAAGATTTTCCACAGATTTACCTTTGTTTGGGTTGTTTAGGATTTCTCGGAGTTTGTTGTCAGTTTGTAGCCAGTCGGTTGTCCAGTCATTGAGTACTTGTGTTTTAATTACACGTTTCATGTCTTGTGCAGTCAGCCTGTCAATGTCTACAGTTCTTTTCCTGGCTGCTAATTTAGCTTGTCTGTCGATGTCAGTAGGTACTTTGTTTTATGTCTGTATGTCCCGGTAGCCACATCATAATTATGTTATAATTGTGTAGATTGTGCAGGTATGTGTAGATTTGTGTAATAAGTGGGTGTGAATTGTAAAGATTTCCTATGGAGAGTAAAGAGCTAAGAGAGTCGGTACACAGCAGTATTTTGGTGATGGGGGATTGCTCTAGTTTTGATAGAGCAAGAATTATAGCCTCAAGTTCGGCTGAATATACGGAGGCTTTATCATTCAATCTTATTTTATAGCATGCGTTTCCTATAGCTGCTGCTGCACCGGTCCCTGTCTCAGTTTTTGATCCGTCTGTATAGACAAATAACGAATTTTTATTTTTACTAAGGACTGAATTAAAAATATTTTTATAAAATTGAGAAGAATGTGGTTCGCATTTCTTGTACTTTGTTAAACTTAGATTAATTTGTATGTTCCTCATTCTCCAAGGTGGTGTAATTAGATGTCTTTCAGTGTACAGAGGTGAGTTTACAATATTAGAATCATTTGTGTTTTCAATGTGTCTTATTAAAAGAGGTTTTTGTTTTGGTTGTTTTTGTAAATATGTGTCAATAAAAGGGTTGTTTAAAAATGTATTTACACAAGACTTATTTAGTGCCTTAGACTTCGTTAAAAATATCAGATTTGTCATTCTTCGTCTATAGGCCAATGGTGGCTCACCAGATTCTGCACATCTATCTATCAGCTATCTACAGGACTTGTTCTAAATGCTCCGGTTGATATTCGTATTCCTGTGTGGTGTATCGAGTCTAGCAGTCGGAGGGTATTTGGACTGGCAGATGAATATGCTATGCTGCCATAGTCCAGTAGTGATCTGGTGAAGGAGCGGTAAAGCAATAGCATGGACCATCTGTCAGCTCCCCATTTCGTGTTACAAAGAATCCTCAGTAAATTCAGTGATTTTTTGCATTTAGTGAGAAGACTTTTTAGATGGGGCACCCATGTTAAACGTTTGTCAAGTGTAAGTCCAAGAAATTTTATTGTGTCTGTTTGAGTGATGGTGTAGTTAGAAAGGGTTATATGTGCTATCAAATTTCTTCTACTTTTAGAGAAAATAATACAATTAGTTTTTTCTATTGAAAATTTGAAGCCAGTTCTGTCAGACCACCTTTCTAGTTGATGTATAGTGTTTTGTATGATTTGCTGACCTGTGTTTAGGTCTGTAAATGTAGTATAGATGAGTAAGTCGTCAGCATACAAGCAGTATGATACTTCTGGGGGAATACAGCTTGTGACTGAGTTTATAGCAATACTGAACAACGTTGTGCTTAGTACTCCTCCTTGAGGCACTCCGTTCTCCTGGGGGAATGCATCCGATAAAGCGGTACCTACCCTAACTTGGAATGTTCTCTGGGTGAGATAGTTTTTGATAAAAGGTAAAATGCTCCCTTGTATGCCCCAATTTATTAGCTGAGTTAAAACTAAACTATTCCACACCATGTCGTAGGCCTTTTCAATGTCTAAGGAAACTGCTAAGACTGATTGTTTGTTTAAAAAGGCATTTAGGATAGCACTTTCCATATGTGCTATATGATGTTGGGTGGAATGCTGAGGTCTAAACCCGCATTGGTAAGGGGAAATAAGATTTTCGTTTTCAAGGTGCCAAATGAGTCTTTTATTTATCATTTTCTCAGCTACCTTGCAACAACAATTTGTTAGTGAAATGGGGCGGTAACTAGTTTTTAACTTTTTATCTTTCCCAGATTTAAGAATAGGAATAATAATAGATTTATTCCATGATTTAGGATAGGTACCGTTTTTATACATTTTATTAAGAAAGCTTAGAAAGGCCGTGAGACCACGTTCGGGTAGATTTTGCAACATGGTATAAGTCACTTGGTCAGGTCCGGGGGAAGTCTCTTGTAAACTAGTCAACGTTTGTTTTAATTCGTGCATCGTGAAGTCATCATTGAGTGGGTGGTCGTAATTTTGATCTATATTTAGGCATGTTTTTTCAGAAGTAGTTTTAAATTCTAAAAACCGTCTAGTATAGTTCTCGTTGCTTGAAATTGTGCTGAAGTGTGATCCTAGAATATTACATATTGTTAGTTGGTCAGTCAGAATTTTTCCATTAAGTTCGAGTCCAGTCACTGGAGCCCGATATTTGTGTTTAATTTGATTTACCTTACTCCAGATGTCAGTAGTAGATGTATGTCGGTTCAAGCTAGTTACGAAATCTACCCAACATTTCCTTTTACTATTTTTAATGATCCACCGTACTTTCGCTTTCTTTCTTTTATAATCTAGGAGATGATAGTCGGTTGGTTCCCTTCGAAATAAACGAAGTGCTTTCTTTCTATCATTTACAGCATTTTTACACTCGTCATTCCACCAAGGAACAGGAATTTTTCTGTAGAAAGTTGAAGTTTTAGGTATAGTAAGTTCAGCTGTGTCTATAATTATTGAGGTTAGATCGTCTATTGATTCTAAAACTGTGTTATCTAAATTGTTAGTTATCAAATTTTGAAAAGATTTCCAATCAGCGTTCTTTGTATTGAATTTGGGAATTGTGTTAAAAATAGGAGGGAGCGAGTTTAATTGTATATGAATGGGAAAATGATCACTTCCATGGGAGTCCTGGTCGACGTTCCATGAAAAGCGAGAGTGTATTGATGGAGTGGATAGTGTTACGTCTACGTTGGTCAGTGTACCTGTCCTGGGGCAGAGGTGTGTCGGGGAGTCAGTATTTAGTGGGATCAAGTCATAGTCTTCGAAAATGGTCTGGAGTTTTTGTCCTCTACTATTGGTTACAGGAGAATTCCACATAACAGATAGGGCGTTTAAATCGCCGGTTTTTAATATGGCATGAGTAGGAGTGGGGGTTTACTGAAGGTGAAAACTAAATAATGCACATATCTCGGTTAATATTCATGATAGAGAAAATATGTATATATAGCAATATTTATAGGACACTAAATTTGTAATAAGATTGATTCTATAACATTTTTCTATCTGATGTATTATAAATATATATATTTTCTCTATCATGAATATTAATGGAATTAATAGGACTCCTAATCATGTCATATTATCAATAGGTTGTTATATTATGAAGCACATTATTGAAATACCAAATATTGTTCTCTTTGAAATTCTTCGTTTTGATATAAATGCAAATATGAGAATATGGGAAATCTACTAAGTTAACGCAGCCCCTACGTGATGTACTTTTTCTTGAACAGCCTGAGGTTGTACATAATTACTCACTCCCCTTAGGGGAAGACCAGGTACTGTAAATAATATTTTTAACAGTTAATTTAAAATGAATTATTTCAATATTTTTAATCTGATTAAAATAGGGGGGAATAGGTGTAAAGCTGTTTTATTACTTACAGGATGCTAAATCGCTACTGCTTTGACGTGTTATTTAATAATTATTATGCCAAATAAACTAGCATACTATGCTATATATATGAAGGACAGTAATTTATGATAAACATTAATGCATGAATATCTTAATTACCTCATCTGTATTCAATGCCTTCCATTCTTTGATACGTAATGAGACAGTTATCGAAAATATATTAAGCACTGATCTGAATATCACTTTTAAGTTAATTATTGAAAGGTTTCAATTCGTTTATTCTGATTTATAATCCTATCCTTACTCTCTGTGAAATAATACGGAAACAAAAAAAAATACATGCACAACCAAAACAAAACTACGTATATGCACCAATAATGCAATAAACTATGAAACTACATAATTATCTATGGATATGAAACCAATAACTTTTCTTCATTTATCTTGTGGCATATTGCAAATATCCACAATTCAATGAAGATTAAAAAAAGGAATGTTGTCTGTATTGTTAGCTATCCATTGAGTAATTCATTTTGTTATTTCCCCCCTCCTCAATTTAGTCAAAAATTAAACTCAAGTATTCATTTTTCAGGCATGTGCAGACGACATGAAATGTTTCCAAGTTGGGATAAATATGACAACCATGTTCTCGACTCAACTATTATCAGTAAGTAAGGTATTGAGTTTCACTTTAATCCTTATCTAACAGTTTTATATTAAACCTAGATTATAATAAATAATTCCGTAAACTCATTTTAAATACTTCAATAACTGAATTAATAACCAGAGTGCTAATAATAACGGAAACACGATTACCTATATGCACTCCTAATGTTTGCTTAAAAATTTTATTATTAAATTAAAAATATTCCCTCTTTGTACATAATCTAGGTACCTTTTATAAACATATCCTTGATTTTAATTCTAGTGTGCGTCTAAATTTTGTTCCCAGCTAGTGTTTATTATTTTAATGGCAGTCCACCAATATATTTGGGAACATATTAACTACATCAAACGATGCTAAATGGTATCTAAGCTTCACCGTTATATATTCTAATACCTTTCTTAATTCAGTTTCATTATAAATATCAAATGGCTTGTCAATTGTAAATGATTTTTGCTCGAAATCGAAAATCGTTGCTAATTTATGGATAGGAGACTCGATCGCAATAACAATTTTACCCATTGGTGAATCGTCTTTGATTTACCTTGATTGCGTCTACTGTTAACTTGTTCCTGGAAGATTATTTGGGCACGTACCTCGGGCTATAAGTGTCCTGTCGGAGCAACCGATTACAGCTACTTCTAAATACCATATTCTTCTGCTGGAGTTGATCAGTTAGTACGTAATAACTCCCACGAATCTTAGTTGGAGGTTAAAAGTATACAAGGTCTGAAATGGCAACCGGAGGAAAATAAATAATAAAAATCCTATACATCAAATATTAATTATATATTAACTATTCATTATATAATAACCCTGTATTACTCATTCATTAGCTAAGGAATAGTTAATTATCTGATTTCTTCCCATTGGATATTATGCAGAGATACTGATTAAATATTGCAAATTTTGGATCCTGATGGGGAGGCATAGAGGTGGTATTTAAACTCACTATGGAAAATTATTGAGGGAATGATTCTCTAACACTAGCATTAATTGCGTACTTATGCTATGTCATATTGCATATATCACTATTATCGTTTGTCCAAAAATACTATTGTTCCGTTTATTTCTAAAACAGTAATACGTTGTTTATTAGAGTTCTTTTGGATTGCAAAATTAAACACACACAAGCTTTATCACTGCACAATTTATTTGACAATGCACAACACATTTTATAAATAAAACTTAACTATTACTCACAGTATGCACTGATAACTACACCATTGTTCTTCTTATTTGCACAGTACAATAACTGACGATCACTGAAGTTTACAAAAACACGGGACTGTACTGATCTTCACAAAGAACACGGCACTGCACTGTTCTTTACATAAACACTGTACCGAAACTAAAAGCACTGTCCACTAAAGCTGTATTGAACACACTGTTAATCACTTGAAGAGAACAAACTAACTCTCAAGCGAGCAGGACCGCTTTTATAGACGACTGGCGAGATCAAAGATGACTGTCGAGACACCAGACCAGACGAGACTAGATACCAGACTGGTATCGCTTAGAACATTCGTTGGCGCCAAAGGTCCTCCTACCTTCGGGTTCCTTTCATCTACTTCGTACTTCTTAAATATGTGATTAACTTTGTTTAATTTTTCATGTGCGTAGTTTTCGTAATACTATTCAGAACAGCTTAGTCTCAAGTACATAAATTTTTCTCCCAGTCCTTTGTTTACTAACAAAATTCAGTATTCATTTATTAAATATAAATGTTTAATATATTACTTGCATTATAGTTTATATTTATATATTTTTTTTTAGATTACACAAGAACTGAATTGTTTTTCTCAATAGTGAGTTTGCTCTTGATGATAATGGGTTTCTTGTTCTCTATCTATACATTCCGGAACCCACGATATATGTTCAAGAGACTAGCAGCTGGTATTCACTTCCTTTCAGGTAAGTAATTAGATTTTTCGTTTGTATTCATACTTACTTCTTGTTTGTTAGTTTTTACTTAGGGTTAAGACCTTTGGGCATAATTCTCAAAACAGTAGGTATTAAGTCATTTTTAAAATGAGATCCCTCGAAATTGTGAGGCACAATATCTCCCCTTGCCTTATTAATTCAGAATAATAGCACATCTGTGACAGTAGCTCCATTCAAGTAAAATATGCTCCCCAATAAATAACTCTGGTTTACATTTTTATGAGGATCTCCCGAAGCATTATTAGGAGTTTCCTTTTAAGTCTATTGGTATCTCTTTGGTAAACCAAATGTTGAAAACCCAATGTTAATGAGATTTACTTAAATACTGGATGAATCGTGTGTGTGAATAAGAATGTTGTTTTCATCAACCTTGGTTCATAAACTATTCACATGACCTTGGTTAACGATTTTGGCAAGACTAATACTCATTATTCTTTGCCTGAAAGTCTGATATCAATGGCCTCATATCAATCTCGTCTGCAAATATTGCTGCCAGAGTTTCAGGATGTGATATTTCCGAGATGTATATAGTTTATAGGTCGTTGTATCAAGACATGACAAAGGTACAAAAAAAAAGCGTTAATAGAGAGAGGCATACACTATTTATTTAAAGTTAATTTTTATTCATTTTAATGATCATAGACATCTAACATTGTTGACTTTTGAAGTTGTATAGATAGAAAATTTTATCATGAGCTTTTCAACTTTGTAGTATATATTTATTTGTTATTTCTTTATTAACGTGGACTCTGGCTAATTGGGTCTGGTCATCTATAAGTTACCACCCGTTTCTAGCCTGGGCGAGGCTAAGGGTTGTCTTTAACGAGTTCTTCACTAAATAAATTCCTATTGCTCAGGTTAATCGAACTATCTGCCCTAAGTCGACCAAGTGAGATTAAAATAATCACTTTAACTCACATGGATAACCTTAGTCCCCTATAGTATATAGTGATAGGTTGTTATTAGCGGGTTTCCCTTAAGGAAAATCAGGTATTGAGGTCGTACTCATGACGTGATTTTCGAAAACTTCCGTCAAATGTCCATTGATCCTACCTAGGTGATGACGAAAATGGGGTCCGTTCAAAACTATATATATATATATATATATATATATATATATATATATATATATATATATATATATATATGTATAGACCCAATCTTATTGGAAATTTAATTTACTATATATATATATTGTTATGTACATTTATTTTCTATCTTGAATATTAACCGAGATATTTGCATTTTTATTAAGTGTGATAATGGACGAGAGATCGGCTGATGTCGATCGTCGAAAGCTAGTTCGGCCGTTTCCGTAACTGTTCGGTTGTCGTGAGGTTTAGAGTTACAACCCGTTACAACTACTGTTACTAGTATGCAGATTTCTCTATTGTAAAACTTCACGTAGGTAATCTGCTTAGTTTACGCAGCCCCTGAGTGTCAGACTTTTTAAATCACATATTCTGTATGAAATTTGTCTGCGTTTGATCACAATTGCTCTGAAACACACTCTGTCGCTTTTAGATATAGTGTTTGTCGAAGGAAGGTCTGTTTTATTTCTTCTTGAGCTTAATAAGACAAATTAGAAGTTTATATTTGTTATATTAGCAATTTAATTTAATTCTTCTTCAGTGGATCCATCCATGATAATGTTTAACTAATGGAGCTTTTTATGTTTTTCAGCTGCATCTGTAATGGTTGTAATAGAAGTGGTGGTAAATTCAATAGATTACGAGAAGGAGAAGCTGCCATATGTTCACCCGCCCAAAGCCATCTACTACTACCACTATTCGTTCTACCTTGGCTGTTTGGTTTTCCTGTTGAACTGTGCGGCTTCCATCACATTCCTCCTGTACTCCAAGAAGAGGAAAGGAGACAAGGCACCTACTGAAGAGATAGCCATGGCAGATGAGCCGACCATCATCGGCCGGTAGCAGGTCATCTCCAAACCATGGGCGATACTCAAAATTGTCTCTCAGGAGGAGAAATTTATAATTATCAAGGACTCACTGGTACGGGCCTTGCTGGTGAAAGCCTGAGAAACAGTGGCTACTATCAAGAAAACTCAGCTGATTTCGACAATTTTAAATATGTATGACGTACATCCCTTTTAGTCCTATTATTTTAAGTTTCCCCCAAGCCAGTTGTTTGATTCCTTTTAGAATGAATGATAATTTAAGGCTTATTGTGGAAGGACTAAGGCACTGAGTGTGGTCAAAACTTAGACTAACCACCGAGAAACTATTCTTACCCAAGAATATTTGGTGAGAATTCGGAGAGTAAAATTTGGCTGGAAAGATTTCCGTACAATGTAAATCCTTTTAAGAGCTCAAGGATGTTTTCATCAATAGTTAATCCTAAATATTTATAGTTGTTATAAAAACTATTTTTAGAGTTTCATGTTTATTTCAAAACCATATTTAGTTTATTTTTGTTGGCGATTCCTTTTAATCCGAACAATAAACATTGAAGTCATGAAGACAGCCCCAAGACCTCTCCTTAACTTATAAAAGACATTACTGTGCATTAAACTTATATCTCAAATATTCCATTGATTTAAATCTCAACTAATTATAGTATACCTCTATATTATTTGTTCTAAGACACTTATTCATTTAAGCTAACTCATCTAATTAACTAGCGCTCTTAGGTTATCTCTAGAATATAAGGTTATATTTATAAATATAAGTTATATTTACTCAACTCTAAAAGCATTAAGGCACGTAAAAATCACGAAAACCTGCATAAAAGGCAGTGTTCTAAAACCTTACATCTAAGTATTTTTAGAGAAAAAGAAATTAAATTCATACCACTCTTTAACGTTTTTATGAATCTACCGAATAGCTTAAAAGAAACATTCATCGAAACCCGAAGAAACATGAATAATATCAATTAACACGTTAATAATTACTGATGCCTTCTTGAACTGATCTTGGACAGATATTTTCTAATCAAGTTTCCAACGGTTTCCTAGTGTGGTATACTCTGTGAAAGTTGTTTTTCCTTTTTCCAAATCAAATATGGTCGTCTTGGGTTTGCTTAACTTCTCTATTTCAAGTCACCCAGTAACTACTGCTTAGAAGTATTTTTCTTTATTGCTCCTTCTACTGCACCACATAATGTCCTTTCAACCAATAATCTGTTACAATAGCTCTCCAGTCCCATTGCTATAGTATAAAATTTCTTCTATGTTTATTTCATCAATCAACCATGTTGTTGCATTTTAAACTTCAATTACATAATAGTAAATCAAGTATTAGCTTAATAACTGTGTGCAGCGTTCTGGACTGGATTCTTACTATTAGCAACTCTAACCTGATTTAGCATGAATGAGAAGAAACGATTTTAGAACCAAGAATTTATGACTCTGGTCGTCTAAATCTCAACCTTTCTTTAATAAACATATGTATACACTTCTATAATTCTAAGGAAAATGTAGATGAGAGTTTCTTGAAAAACACTGATAACATTATTCAAGTTTATTCAAGTTCAATGAATGTTTATACATAAGTCCCTTTTATATTTGACTCATCCTAGTCTGAATTTGTAGTTAATTGTGTTATGTTGTCATGGTTTGAAACAGTCTCAGAGATTTCTTCATTCTCCATATCCTGTTTCACTCTTCAATAGCAGACTATTCTCGACTGGTAAACTACAACACGCTATACCAGGCTCGGATTTTATCACATAATGACCGAACTACTTATCTATTTTTTTTTTTCATTCTTTATTCAGAAGTTACTTTGCAATAAAACAATTCATTTTATATTACCAGAATTATTGTTCTTGATTGTTTAATACAATAATCAAATCTAAAACTTTTAAACCCCTGTACACCAGAGAGGTCTGGTGAAGTTTATTTTACGTATCATTTAACTCAACATTTATACAATGGTTAGAATTATATTATAATTGCAGAACAGTTATGAAGTTATTAATTTAAGCTACTTAATATGAATACAATTATCACTTATTGTTGCTGTATGCTAGTTGAAACCTGTGATTTATTTAATTTTAAGTATTGTTTTTTGAAATTTTATTATACCTATGGTATCTATTCACCATTATTAGTGATATGTTTATATTATTAAGTTGTGAGGATAATAATCAGAACGATTGTTTTAATATAATTGTAAATTTGTTGATATGAAACCCAATATCCCTTGCATGAATTTTATCCAAAACTTTTGGAATGTTTTTGTACCTATAATACCTTTTTTTAACATGTAATGTAACATGTTGTGTATACATACATCAAAGAATAACTAATGTCAGTTAAATATTGATTCCCTTATTCTAGACATTTTTAAGGCATATTTAGTCCGTAATGAAATTTTTGTATTATTAAAAGAATCATTATTAGGTCCACATATTTTAATCCCGACAGATGGCAATCGTTTTTGAAACTAGCTTGCCATATATAGCCAAGTGCAGCCCATGAGTTCTACTTCGCCCTTCAGTTAGGGCAGTGAAGCTAACAACATCTAATGTAGCGTCTCATGTAGTTTAACAAGTATTACATGTTAATGGGCTGAGCTTTTTCTTTTTAAAGAATTTTTTTTACTAATTATATGAAAATATGAGAAATATTCACAATTAATTTTCTGCATTAAATGAATAGCTTTTACTATGTCTCAGCCTCATCTTCATTGTTGCAGAAGTTGTAGCTTGTGACCCATCTTGATTTACTAAGCCTACTACACACCCTTATGGGTTCTAAAATGACTATTGTAAAGAGTAAACTGTAGGAAAACTATACTGTTGTTTAATTGATCAGCTATTTCACTATAAGTAACGATGCTTTCCTTTGACAATTTATTATCTATCACTTTATTATTCCCAACATGAAATACATATAAATATGCGTGTGTTTTGTTTCTGTGTGTGTATGTGTGTGCGCGTGTGTATACTTGAATTGTGAGCATAAATTATGAATAACATGTCCCTCCATTTATAATTGTGATATTTCTCCTTTGAACTATTATATGTGTTTCCTTTTTTAAGCTAATATTTCTTTTTTAATTGTGTTAGCAATATTGAAGAAAGAGTGAGTTTTTGATTTTTTTCTACATTATGTATAGCTTATGATTGGAATCTACGTGTTTTTTTTAATTTTAAGGTTTCTTTATAAAATATCTAATACTACTGTTTGATATCCATTGCCTGA
This sequence comes from Riptortus pedestris, assembly GCA_019009955.1. NCBI lineage: Eukaryota > Metazoa > Arthropoda > Insecta > Hemiptera > Alydidae > Riptortus > Riptortus pedestris. The sequence goes on along the minus strand of CM032232.1, from coordinate 103,219,862 downwards.
GATGATAGTTATGGTTGGGCAAATGGATAATGTTTGAAGTTAATCTGTTACGCCACATTTTTTAAAGAATCAAGTTTAATATGTATCGACTAATGAAGAAATAAAATATAATCAACTCTAACTAGTTCTTAGTATTTATTATTCCAAAAATAAATTCATCTAATCAAATGTTTTTTTTATTTAATTAAGCTTGTCAATTTTCATTGAGCTACCTGTTCATTTCCACATGTAAGCCCAAATATATAAATACAAATTGTTTCTAAGTGTTTTTTTTTTCCAATTAATGTCCTCTTTATGTTTCTTATTCTAATCCGTACAGGTCATCTACAGGTTATCCATCAGGTATGAGGCTAAGTATTTTTTAGGAAGGATCCATATCTAAACAGCTTCTCACATTCATGCTGGAATCCAAATCCCAATTGAAAGTTATATAAGTGTATTACAATTGAGCGATGTTATACAAAAGCATAAAATATTTTAATTTTCTTCAGTCATTCTGTTTTAATGGCAGGGAAAAAGTTTTCAAGGGTCTGTAGTTTGAAAGACAAAAATTTAAATTTCATACATTAAATCCAACTGTCAGTGATATTAAGTACTATCAAACACAATTTACCCTATAAACAAAAACATTATAAAAGAAAAATTAATGAATACATTGACGAATTTATGTTTGAAATTAAATGTAAACCCCAACTGCTGGTTGGAATGTGAGATTGTCGTGTAGCTAGCTTACATAGAGCAATGGGGTAGTCACATAATTATAGGAGCACATTGAAAAATGTCAAAGCGCTTTTTTTGAAATGGGTTAGCAGACCACTGGTGGGCAAACTGATGGCCAGACAAGTATATATTTCATTTTTGATCTTGAGCTGCCAGTCATAGAATGAGTTTGAACATTGCATCATAAAAATACACTGTCTTCTAGTTAAGTCACAAACTCCTAACAAACTTAAGTTTCATTTCTGCAGATGAACACAAAATCCCTCAGTTATTATTTTCTCAATGGTTCTACTATACCAATTTTTAAAAAAATAATCTTATTTATTTAGTAAGACAAGGGTGTCCTGTGTCACCTTAACTGCTCAATCTGGTCATTGAAGATAAAATAATGAAAAAGAAAGAAGGAACAGAATGTACACAGACTAACAGTGTAAATGTTGGCAGTATAGATGAAAAAAAAATCAAAGAAAATATAAATGCTAAAATATGAATATTTTTTTTTTTTGGAAAAAGTAAAGGAGTAACACTACCTAGGAAGCACCACTAAAGATACCTTAGTAAATCTTCCAAAGTAATTCCTATTTTCATAATCTCTAAGGTAGGATCGATGAGCATTTGAAGAAGATTTCATAATTGTATCATGAGTAACAACCTAAAAAGCTGGTTTCACTCAAGGAAGATGATGTGTCTACAATGAGATAAATAAATGAATACTGCTTCATTGTAAAAACAAATCAGTTTAATATTGAAGGCATCAATTTTAAATTATATATTTTCTAATTTTATTAAGTGAAAAATAGTTTGTTTTTTTTAATTAGTGTTCAGATGAAATCCTAAAATAAGGCTCTACAGGTTTTCTTGATGAGATTTCAATCTCTAGTGTCAATTTCTATGTTATTACTCACTGTTGTCATTCCTCCCAGATAATTATGGCACTTGAGTGGTGTCAACCATGCAAAAATGTTCTATTTTACCCTTTATAGGGCAGAATTCCCCATAAATGTTTTCTGAGCCTGTTCCTTATTAATTATTATATGAGCAAATTAGTCAATAAAATAAATAGTAATTAGAAATAATATAAATATTAATGAGAATCACAGGTGGTTCATTCTTTTAGTTTTGTTTTTTATTTGCCACAGGATCAGGAATAGGACTGGAGAAAGGAATGTATAAGAGAAAATAGATACAACAAAAGCGATGATAAAAGAAAACTGAACAAAATGGAGAGGGTCTCCTAAGAGGATGATGAAACACTTTTGAAGACAAAAGATGGATTCTTGACTACCAGGAACTCTCTCATGCTCAGTGGATACAAGCAATAAATAAATAAAACCTATTTGAGACCAAATAACATAATTACCGAGTTAGCAATGTGAACGTTATAATTCAGTGAGTGTTAGGGGGTTAATTCATTTATTTTAATCATTTTTCTTTCAGGTGTGTTTAAATAAACCTCTACTTATCTTTTTTATAATGGGCCTTAAGTTTTTCTAATAAATAATATCCTATGGCCAGAAGATATTCCTCCAAAACTTCTAAAATATACAAGAGTTAATCTTGGATGATATTTATAAAGTAATGTGGATATTTGAGCTACAGAAAAAATGCTTGTGGAAAGGGGAGAAGAGATGTTTGTTCCTTTATATCAAAAAGGTAATAAAATGAAAATGTAAAAATTATAGTGACATAGTGCTTCATTCCATATCATAGAAGATACTATCTGTGGTCACTTGTCAGAGTTGATGAAGAGGATTGAAGTAAGGAGAGAGATTAGTTTAGAAGTTGGAATAAGCATATGATCATAATATTGATTTGTCTCACCTCTTCATTGACTTCCTACAGGCTTTTGATAGTGTAGACTGTTTAGAATTCTAGAGGTACTGCAGTCACGAGTTGTCAGAGTGAGAGGAATGATACTGGAAAAGGCTTCCAATGAAGTGCCAGTGTGAGAATTTTAGATATTTAAGAAGTTCAGCCTCAAAGTGGCAATACAAGGAATAAAAACTAATCTGGCAATAGCATATGTAACTTTATTTTATGTCAACAATGAACTGACTACTAATAGAACCATTGCAGCATTGACCAATGTGGGAGAAGAGTGTGTGAAAAAACTCAAAACTAAGGAGTCAATATAAATAAGACAAAATCCTTGAGATTATCTATTTAGAGCATTTAAAGGACAGCACAGTTGGGAAATCAGAAGCAGGGCTGAATTAAAGTAATTGTTTGGTGAACCTAATAGATGAGCTATTAAAAATGGCAGACTGTGGTAGTCTGGAGATCATGAAAGCACGAATATTGTCTAAGAAGATGCTATATGGTGGAAATAGGAAAGATATTGGTCAGAAGCTTTAATAACCCCTGCAGGAGGGTTTGTGGAGCATGGCATCCATAAAAAAGATAAGATACTAGATGGCTTCTGCCCACCAGGCCAGTGAGGGCACTGCGGTCCGAGGTTCTATTGTGCAAGCCTAAAATCTCTAGTTTAGTTTTATTTCCGTTATAAAGTCAAGGTACTTCTTACCTGTGGTTCATTTTTTAATTGACTCAGCACCTTTATGTCATATATATTTGAATCTTAAACTCTCCAGGATTCCGTATTCAAACACAATGTGCTAAGGAGATCCTCTTCTCCATAGTACATACATATGGGTGTTTCACTGAGTTTGATATTAAACGTTTATTCATCTTCCAGTGCCACAAGATCATTCCCTCCCACTACTTCTCTAAGTTTCTTTCTAGGGAGTCTGACATAAATTTCTCTGTTTCTGCTCTACCCAAACCCAATCGGAGCCTTTGTACAGATAATTTAGTACCTTTGTACAAATAATACTATTGTAATAATAATAATTTTGTACCAAATGTCCATACATTTTTTAATTGGTCTTTATAGCTACCCATGATTATGGTTTGAATTATTGAAAAACGGTGAGTCAAAAAGTGTAGAGGGATAGATTAGGAACTCATTTTCACTTATTCTTCAAAAATAAAATTTCTACTCTATTAATCCCCAAAAGTTACCCTTCAGGGTTGGCTATTTTGGAAAATCATTACGTCGTCGTGGAGGGAGTGTAATTGTACACATTGAAGTCTTGCTATCAAAATACCATCATTAGTCAGTCAAGAATGATTTCCCGGGCATCGCCGGGTACCTTAGATAGTGAATACTAAGTTTCTTGTCGCATACAATTGAATATTTTTAAGATTGGTTATTAAATACATAACATGGGTATATTTGATCTGTTTGGGGCTAATTTTGGGAATGGAAATTGTGAATATTATTTAGTTTATAATAAAAAAAGTCCATCTACTAATATGATATTTGTGATCAATAATGTTTTGAACAACGAATTGGGATTGAATAGTAACCACATAATGTTTCGTCTGACAAACCCGGCAATAGTTCATCGATTGTCCAGAAATTGGTAAAATGTAATAATGTAAAAATTCAGATCGCCTTGCTTTGAATAACATTCACATTCATTAGTCTGCCTAAATATTTCCCTAGCATAGCTACCGCTGTAATGGTTCCTAATAACAATGAATAAATGCTATGTTTATGATTGATATTGTCCACGAAATTTTCAACAGTGCAGACGAGTTGATCAGGAAATTTTTTTTTTTTCCTTTTTCATTTTTACGGCTAAAAAATTCTATAAGTTCTCTTTTGCTGCCAAATATTCCGGTACACGACCTAGAATCGGAGACGGGGAAGTGTAAAAATATTGTGCGCATAAAAGCCTAGCCAAAAAAGAAGTCCGTCACGCAGGGGCAGCGTAAACTAAGCAGATTTCCCACGTGAAGTTTTACAATAGAGAAATCTGTCTAATAATAGCAGTAGTAGTAAGGAATCTCTAGACCTATTCACGAGGCACGAATAGTTACGGAAACGGCCGCCCTAGCTCTCAGCGGATAGTCCCGAACAATATTTATAGTAAATTTAATTTGCAATAAGATGGATTCTATACAATGTTTCGAGTAACGGAGATATTTCGCATTTTCAAAAAGTCCGTCACGCAGGGGCTGCGTAAACTAAGCAGATTTCCCACGTGAAGTTTTACAATAGAGAAATCCGCCTAATAACAGCTGTAGTAGGAAGGGATCTCTAAACCTATTCACGAGGGACGAATAGTTCTGGAAACGGCCACCAGAGCTCTCGGCGGAGAGTCCGGAACATGGCGGGGTTCCTTCGACCACACACACAATACAAATGCAAATATCTCGGTTAATATTCAAGATACAGAATAAATGTATATAACAATATTTATAGTAAATTTAATTTACAATAAGATTGATTCTATACAATTTTTCGATCCGACGCATAATAACGGAGATATTTTGAATTTTCAAAATTCCCCCCTCTAAACCCCCCCCCCTCCCACTGGTCTGATTTCAGCCATTAACGAACTTGATCTCTCTTTTTACGTAAAACGCTTAAATATGAAGTTTGGTAACGATCAAACAAAAATTGCGACCGCTAGAGCGTTAACAGACATATATATATATATATATATATATATATATATATATATATATATATATATATATATATATATATATATATATATATAATTTTGAACGGACCTCATTTTCGTCATCTCCTGGGTAGGATCGATGGACATTTGAAGAAAGTTTTCGAAAATCCCGTCATGAGTACGACCTCAATAGCTGATTTCACAAGAGGGAAATCTGCTAAAAACACTCCCTCCCACTGGTCCGATTTCAGCCATTAACGAACTTGATCTTTCTTTTTACATAAAACGCTTTAATATGAAGTTTGGTAACGATCAAACAAAAATTGCGACCGCTAGAGCGTTAACAGACAAATTATCTTTCGTCATCTCCTGGGTAGGATCGATGGACATTTGAGAAAATTTTTTCGAAACTCGCGTCATGAGTACGACCTCAATAGCTGGTTTCCCTTACGGGAAATCTGCTAATAATAGCCTTTATGAATAAATGAAAATAATTACCTAAATAGACTCTTCATTCTTTAAAAGTCCGTCACGCAGGGGCTGCGTAAACTAAGCAGATTTCCCACGTGAAGTTATACAATAGAGAAATTTCACGAGAGTTGAACAGTTAAGGAAACGGCAGAACTAGCTTTCGGTGGATAGTCACCCAGCTGTTAGCCGCCCAGATTTAATAAAAATGCAAATATCTCGGTTAATATTCAAGATAGAGAATAAATGTATATAACAATATTTATAGTAAATTTAATTTGCAATAAGGTTGATTCTGTACAATTTTTCGATCCGACGTATAGTAACAGAGATATTTCGAATTTTCAAAAATCCTCCCCTCTAAACCACCCCTCCCACTGGTCCGATTTCAGCCGTTAACGAACTTCATCTTTCTTTTTACATAAAACGACTAAATATCGAGTTTGGTAACGATCAAACAAAAATTGCGACCGCTAGAGCGGTAACAGACAAATATATATATATATATATATATATATACACAGTTTTGAACGGACCTCATTTTCGTCATCTACTAGGTAGGATCGATGGACATTTGAAGAAAAATTTCGAAAATTCCGTCATGAGTACAACCTCAATAGCTGATTTCCCCTAAGGGAAATCTGCTAAAACGTAGTGGGGAATATAAATCATAACTTCATTGCCAAGAACCAGCCATCTGACTACTCAGAAAATAATCAGACTTTATAATGAGAGTAACTTGTAATTATTTGCAAGGCTATACTATGTTCAATCTTAATTTACTTTAATAATGTTTTAAGCTTATTCAGTGGGAACTCATTCCGTTATGAGGATGGGAGTATTTACAATTATGTTTTATCTTTAAATCTTTTGGGAAATAAGGAATCTCCAAGTACTATTGCTGAGTCTAGAATAATAAAATAAAAGTAATTATGGTTTGAAGTATTCAAAAGTCCGTCACGCAGGGGCTGCGTAAACTAAGCAGATTTCCCATGTGAAGTTTTACATTAGAGAAATCTGCATACTGGTAACACAATACCACCGTGATTAGATAATGAGAAATCTTTCAGTTAATTAAAATAAATTCCCAACTGAAACGGCTTCTGAATTGTAAGAATAATTTACATTTTAATGACTCAAATTTTAGTAGTCCAAGAACTAAAGAAGGGGGGGGGGCGGATGAACAGAACGTATTTGCATAAGTCTCACAAAGTAAGGAAGGTAAGGTAAGGTTAGAAACGACAGGCAAAGTTAGAAAAAGCTTCCACCTGAGCCGAGAAATGACGAAGATGGCCGACCTAATCCGAACTATACCCGACCACAGACTTCATAAAAATGCAAATATCTCGGTTAATATTCAAGATAAAGAATAATAACGGAGATATTTAGAATTTTCGAAAATCCCCCCCTCTAAACTTCCCTTCCCTCTTGTCCAATTTCAGCCATTAACGAACTTGATCTGTCTTTTTACGGTTAAATATCGAGTTTCGTAACGATCAAACAAAAATTGCGACCGCTAGAGCGGTAACAGACAAATATATATATATATATATATATATACTAGCTTAGATACCCGGCTTCGCTCGGGAATTCATTTGAGGCTGAATGGTGATGGTATATTTTTGGCAAGGCTTTACATTGCACAATATTTTGACATTTACCCGTTCCAGTGTTTAGGGTTAATACCCGTTGTTGGCATTTGTTAATAATAAAATTATTTTTTTTATGTAAAACTTCACTGTCCTGCATATTGTCTATTATGCATAGAATTATTAAGGAGAAAATATTGATATACATTTGAATTAATTTTTTCAGGTGAGGTACCTGGTAGTTCATATTGAAAAGAAGTGTTGAGCAAATTTCTCTAAATAACAAAATAAACAACTTTTGATATGTGCATATTTGCCGAAAACCCAATAGGAAATCATTATTATTAATTTCATGCCTCCCTTATAACCACCACTCCTGCCCGTCCCTAGAAATGTTAGAATGGCTTATTATAAGGAAGGCGTTAGTGCTAATACACATAATGAGTGTTTTATTTAGTTCGGTTGAGTCTTTTGTGCCAAATAAAATTGTTGTCTCCCGCTATAATTTTTAGCGTATAACGTCTTAATATTTCGGTATACGATGATAGTGTATATAAAAAAAAAAGTTTCTCTAAATAACAAAATAAACAACTTTTGTTATGTGCATATTTGCCGAAAATGCAATAGGAAGCGAAATATCACTATTATAAATTTCAGGCGTTCCTTATAACCCCCACTCCTGCCCGTCCCTAGAAATGTTAGTATAGCTTATTATAATGAAGGCGTTAGTACTAATTCACATAACCAGTTTGGTTTAATTCGGTTGAGTTTTTAGTGCCAAATAAAATTGTGGACTCCCACTTTAGTTTATAGCGTATAACTCATTTATGCTTCCGTATACGGCAAAAGTGCATATTACAAAAGTTACTCTAAATAACAAAATAAACAACTTTTGTTATGTGCATATTTGCTGAAAAAGCAATAGGAAACGAAATATCGCTATTTTTAATTTCTGGTCTCCCTTATAACCCCCACTCCTGCCCGTCCCTAGAAATGTTAGTATGGCTTATTATAAGTAAATCGTTAGTATTAATTCACACAGCGAGTTTGTTTTAGTTCGGTTGAGTCTTTTATGCCAAATAAAATTGTGGACTCCCGCTATAGTGTTTAGCGTATAACTCATTTATACTTCCGTATACGGCAAAAGTGCATATAACAAAAGTTACTCTAAATTACAAAATAAACAACTTTTGTTATGAGCATATTTGCTGAAAAAGCAATAGAAAATGAAATATCGCTATTTTTAATTTCAGGCCTCCCTTATAACCCCCACTCCTGTTCGTCTTAGAGAACATTAATATAGCCTAAAGTCTAAGTTGGGCTAGTAGTAATATACATACCAAGTTTCATAAAATTCGGTTCAGCCGTTTATGCGTGAAAAGGTAACAAACAAACAAACAAACAAATAAACAAACAAACAAACAAACAGACACCAAAGAAACAAAATGCAGTTATGGTGTCTATGACATGTGAAACGAAAAGTTATCGTGAAATTTCGCGAAAAAAATCAATGTACAGACAGAGGTTACAATTTTATATATATATAGATATATATATATATATATATATATATATATATATATATATATATATATATATATATATATATATATATATATATAAAAGTGAACTATTTTATATGGCACAAAAGAATCAACCAAACTAAATAAAACTCGGTATGTGTATTAGCACTAACGCTTTCATTATAACAAGCAATACCAACATTTCTAGGGACGGGCAGGAGTGGGGGTTATAAGGGAAGCTAGAAATTAAAAATAGCGATATTTCGTTTCTTATTCGTTTTTCGGCATATATGAACATAACAAAAGTTGTTTATTGTGTAATTTAGAGTAACTTTTGTTATATACACTTTCGTCGTATACCGAAATATAAACGAGATATACGCTAAAAATTTATAGCGGGTGTCAAGAATATTATTTGGCACAAAAGAGTCCACCGAGCTAAATAAAACTCGGTATGTGTATTATCTCTGACGCCTTAATTATCATAAGCCATACCAATATTTCTAGGGACGGGCAGGAGTGGGGGCTATAAGGGAGGCCTGAAATTAAAAATAGCAATATTTCTTTTTCTACTGGTTTTTCTGCAAATATGCACATGGCAAAAGTTGTTTATTTTGTAATTTAGAGTAACATTTGTTATGTTCACTTTTGCTGTATAACATAAACGAGATATGCGTTAAAATCTAAAGCGGAAGCCAACAATTTTGTTGAGCTCAAACGATTGAACCGAATTTAAATATACCAAGTTTTGTATGCGAATTAGCATTAATTCTTCCATGATTATAAGCTATATTAAAATGTTTAGGTTCAAACGGGAGTGGGGGTTATAAGACAGGCCTGAGATAAAAATTCGCAATTTTCATTTTCTATTTTTTTTTTGGCTAACGTGCACATAGCAAAAGTTGTTTACTTTTGTTATTTAAAGTATCTTTTGTTGTATTCACTTTTGCCGTAAATGAAGTTAACACGGCATATACGCTAAATCCATTGCGGGAGTCATTAATTTTATTAGTGCTTATTTAAGTGTTTTTAATAAATGGATATTATGACAAAAGATGTTATGTTTTAGTCTTATATGATAGTTGCAAGTATGATTCGGATTAGTGAGCTTATAAATCTCCGTCGCCTCCTCATTTATTTATTTATTTTCCCTATAACTTTTTTATTTATTTCTAATAGAATATAAACTATAAGAGCATTTCTGGTATTTAATATATACTCGATATGAATGTTTAAAGTATTACTAGGTTGCAGGGGGGCTCTCTTCCCCTCATCTAGCTTTTTGAACATAAATGAAATTATGTTTAGGGATCTATTATTTAGTTCCATCTGGGAGATAAATTATTAAAATAATATTCTGAATCAATATTCTAAGGAAAACAACGATGATAACGCTCCTGCGAGAGCGGAAATGGACGGGAGGTAATTGAGTTTAGTTATTTCCTGTGGAATGCTGCCACGACGGGAAGTGATTTCCACTGAGTCTTACTAATACGAATATAATCTTATGTATAAAACTATGCTAAAACTATATGTGCTTGGTTTGATTTTTGGCAGGAAATATGTTCATTATAGATGACATTTAATTGTGATAAATGCTACCCATGATTATGGTTTGAATTATTCAAAAACCGTGAGTCAAAAAGTCGTGAGGGAAAAATTAGGAAACCATTATCATATATTCTACAAAACTAAAATATCAATACTATTAACCCTGAAAGTTACACTTTAGGATTGGCTGTTTTGAAAAAACAATACATCGTGGAGGGAAGTGCAATTGTACACATTGAAGTCTTGCTATAAAAATACAATCATTAGTCAGCAATGATTTCCCGGGCATCGCCGGGTACCTTAGCTAGTATATATAAAATTGTAACCTCTGTCTGTACATTGATTTTTTTTCGCGAATTTTCACCATAACTTCGTTTCACATGTCATAGAAACCATAACTGCATTTTGTTTCTTTCGTGTGTGTTTCTTTGTTAGTTTGTTACCTTTTCACGCATAAACGGCTGAACCGAATTTTATGAAACTTGGTATGTATATTACTACTAGCCCAACTTAGACTTTAGGCTATATTAATATTCTCTAAGACAAACAGGAGTGGGGGTTATAAGGGAGGCATGAAATTAAAAATAGCGATATTTCGTTTCCTATTGCTTTTTCAGCAAAACAGCTCATAACAAAAGTTGTTTATTTTGTAATTTAGAGTAACTTTTGTTATATGCACTTTTGCCGTATACGGAAGTATAAATGAGTTATACGCTAAAAACTATAGCGGGAGTCCACAATTTTATTTGGCACAAAAGACTCAACCGAACTAAACCAAAGTCGGTATGTGAATTAGTACTAACGCCTTCCTTATAACAAACCATACTAACATTTCTAGGGACGGGCAGGAGTGGGGGTTATAAGGGAGGCCTGAAATTAAAAATAGCGATATTTCGTTTCCTATTGGATTTTCGGCAAATATGAACAGAACAAAAGTTGTTTATTTTGTTATTTAGAGTAACTTTTGTAATACACACTTTTTTCGTATACCGAAGTATAAATGAGTTATACGCTAAAAACTATAGCGGGAGTACACAATTTTATTTGGCACAAAAGACTCAACCGAACTAAACCAAACTCGGTATGTGTATTAAGCACTAACGCCTTCCTTATAATAAGCCATACTATTTCTAGGGACGGGCAGGAGTGGGGGTTAAAAGGGAGGCCTGAAATTAAAAATAGTGATTTCCTATTGGGGTTTCGGCAAATATGCAAATAACAAAAGTTGTTTATTTTGTTATTTAGAGAAATTTGCTCAACACTTCTTTTCAATGTGAACTACCAGGTACCTCAAAAGAAAAAATTGATTCAAATGTATGTCAATATTTTCTAATTTAAAATTAAGTCTTACATAAAAAAATAATTTTATTATTAACAAATCCACAGAAACGACGGGTGTTACCCTAAACACTGGGACGGGTAAATGTCAAAATATTGTGCAAAGTAAAGCCTTGCCAAAAATATACCATCACCATTCAGCCTCAAATGAATTCCCGAGCGAAGCCGGGTATCTGAGCTAGTATATATATATATATATATATATATATATATATATATATATATATATATATATATATATATATATACACATACATACAGTTTTGAACGGACCTCATTTACGTCATCTACTAGGTAGGATCGATGGACATTTGAAGAAAAATTTCGAAAATTCCGTCATGAGTACAACCTCAATAGTTGATTTCCCTTAAGGGAAATCTGCTAAAAGAATGTTGAGATAATGTGAGTGCTGTTGTTCGAAAGCTTTTCAGTTATGTCATTTAGAATGTTCAATGACCTTCATTTTTTGCTGTCAGTAAGTATATTTCTAATTGTTAGGTGAACATTATACGCTGTCAGAGGGCTGAAATCGGACCGGTGAGTGGGAGGGGGTTTAAAAGTGGGATATACCCAAATATTATACGTTGAGTCGAAAAATAGTATATAACCATTCTTATTGAGCATTTTATTGTAAATGTTGTTATATACAGCATTTCTTTATCTTGAATATTAAATGAGATATTTGCATTTTAGCAGATTTCCCTTGAGGGAAATCAGCTATTGAGGTCGTACTCATGACGCAATTTTTGAAACAATTCCTCAAATGTCCATTGATCCTACCCAGGAGATGAAGAAAATGAGGTCCGTTCAAAATTATATATATATATATATATATATATATATATATATATATATATATATATATATATATATATATATATATATATATTTGTCTGTTATCGTTCTAGCGGTCGCAATTTTGGTTTTATCGGCACCAAACTATTTAATCGTTTTATGTAAAAAGAAAGATCAAGTTCGTTAATGACTGAAATCGGAAAGTGGGAGGGGGGTTTAGAGGGGGGAATTTTTGAAAATTCAAAGTATCTCCGTTATTATGCGTCGGATGGAAGAAGTACATGGAATGCATTTGTATTGTGTGTATGGTCGGCAGGCCACTTTAGACTTTATTGCTTTTGGGAAGCGAAATACTTGACGGAACCCTTTTGGGGAGCGAAATACTTGACGGAACCCTTTTGGGAATCGAAATACTTGACGGAACCCTTTTGGGGAGCGAAATACTTGACGGAACCCTTTTGGGAATCGAAATACTTGACGGAACCCTTTTGGGAAGCGAAATACTTGACGGAACCCTTTTGGGAAGCGAAATACTTGACGGAACCCTTTTGGGGAGCGAAATACTTGACGGAACCCTTTTGGGAAGCGAAATACTTGGACGGAACCCTTTTGGAAAGTGAAATACTTGACGGGACCCTTTTGGGAAGCGAAATACCTGACGGAACCCTTTTGGGAAGCGAAATACTTGACGGAACTCTTTTGGAAAGTGAAATACTTGACGGAACCCTTTTGGGAAGCGAAATACTTGACGGAACCCTTTTGGGAAGCGAAATACTTGACGGAACCCTTTTGGGAAGCGAAAAAGCGAAATACTTGACGGAACCCTTTTGGGAAGCTAAATACTTGACGGAACCCTTTTGGGAAGCGAAACACTTGACGGAACTCTTTTGGAAAGTGAAATACTTGACGGAACTCTTTGGAAAGTGAAATACTTGACGGAACCCTTTTCGGAAGCGAAATACTTGACGGAAACCTAAAATAAAACAAAAATGTCTTTACTTGAATTCTTTATAAATAATCATAATACGACTACAATGTAACAGTTTCTTATTACATAACAAAAATATATAATAATAGAAGATACAAAAATAAATCTAGAGGAAGATATGAAACATTTTTCATCAATTGGTTGATATCAGGTTTGGTAGAAGCCTCATAACTGGTTCTGCGTCCAGTCTATTGCGGTATTTTGTTTTCGTTGCTACATAGATTGGGAATCCTGTTTCGCACCAGTATGTTGTCCGGAGCGGGAGAATAACATTCAGGGCCATTTTGGTAACCATTGAATATTCATTACGGATTTGCGCCAAAAATCGTTGAGGGCCCTAGGGTTCCCCGAAGCACACTTTGAATATGGCTGCTCTATACTAATACAAACTTCAACTGCAAGCATTCAAACTAAAGACTATTCCTTAATGTTGTTGCGAAAACCACGTGTATGAGCAGTTGCAGGAAGTTGATCACGTGTTTTAAGTACAAAGTAGATAAAAGAAACCGAGCGATTGAAGGAGTCAGGTATGTTCTCGACGATGCCCTAAAAAGCCCAACCTGGGCCCTTTGTCTTTGATCTCTCCTCACATCTATAAAAGCGGCCCAGCTCGCCCGACAGTTGTTTGTTCTCAGTTCTATTCTAGTGAATAACAGTGTGTTCAGAGCAGCTTTAGTGAACAGTACATTTTAGTTTCAGTGCGGTAAAGTGTTTTATGTGAAGATCAGTTTAGTGCCGCGATCTTTGTGAAGATAAGTACAGTGCCGTGGTTTGTGATCTTCAGTGATCGTGAGTGATTGTACTGTGCAAATAAGAAGAGAAATTATCAGTGCATACTGTGAGTAGGAGTTAAGAATAATTTACCAAGTGTGTAGTGCATTGTTAAATAAATTGTGAATTGATAAAAACTCTAAAGCTTTTGTGTTTAATTTTGCAATCCAAAAGAACACAAATAAACAACCTTTATTATTTTTGTGTGGGGCTCAGGTTAGCCATGCGAGTTAAAGCGTTAACCTTTATCTCACATGGTAAACCTAGAGTGGCGAGTTCGATTCTCGCCTGGGCAAAGGAAATTATTTGGTGACGAAATTCATTAAATAACATCCTAAAATCCCACCCTGGCTAGAAAAGGGTGGTAACCTGTAGATAACCCGTCCCAATTAGCCTGAGTTGCAAAAAGTGGACGTTAATAAATAATAATAATAATATTATTTTTGTAATAAACGTAGCAATATTTATGACTGACTTCTCAGGAATCCACGTGTATACGATGTCAAATGGAGCATTCTAGGTCTCTGGGAATTAGTTAAGTAAATTGGCCATGACAATTTTAGCTCATCAATGAGTCATCAGTTGAAAATGGGACAATTATTTTGTCATTTTATAAATTAAAATACTATATAGTTCATCAGGACGTTCTTTAAAAAGGTACTTATTGCTCTGTTGAATGGGATTTCATTAAGAGCAATTAAACAACAATAAAAAATTATATGAGAACACAAACATTCTCTTTTGTATGGAAATATAATTGCAATGGTGTAAATATTTCACAAGGATAATTTATTTTAATATAAAAACTAAACAATAAGATTAAAGCGAAATCTGATGAGGTGAGATGCAATTTAAATATGGTGAATATTAGCCTGGAGCGGCAACACTGTGCATTCTTGTTCCCCACTCTCCCTACTCCTTTAACCTTTGCTGTATTTTATTGCTTTTTTTCTTCTCACTATATCAGGTAAATTCACGCCTATCTTCCTTCAGTTCTTTTATCTCCACCCATTGCTTTTCTTATACCTTCTACATTAAAGGGCAAACAATCAGAGCTACTGTACCTTAGTTGATTTCTTAAAATAAAATATTTCTTCACAGTCATCAATTATTGGTGAATTTGTATTATTATTTTACATTAATGATACATTTAACGGTGATTTAGACTGGATTAAAAGGACGACCTCCAAATATAGTGTTTGGTTTATTTCTTTTAACTTTAAATGTTGGTCCATTTTATTTATTGTCTCATATAATTTCTATTAATATTTTGACATTTCCTTAATGAAATTGTCAAATTAAGGTGCTTCATTAATTTTTAAGTCACTGTGTTATAATGAATTCATTTTTCTCACTCCTAAATGTGACAAATGATAAGGCTTATCAGGCCTGATTAGGATTTACTTGTCCTAAACAAACTACTCATTAGTGTCACCCGTTTATTACGGTCTGCTGATTTGTATGTACGACTTCTAAATTATTTATTACTAACTTACAGAATGGCTCACATTTATAAGGTGCTATCTAGAGGATTTTCTACAACAGGCGCTATGGCCATAAAGAATGTTACTGTTGTTGGTGGAGGCATCATGGGCTCAGGAATTGCTCAGGTCTTTAATAACATTTAAATTTAATAACATTTTTCTACAAATTTAACTCATTTAGCTCATAAAGTAGAAGTGGCTTCCCATAGTTAGTCCAAGGCTGAAAGTGATTAGAACTAAGATTTTATGTGAAAATTGTAATTATTTGTTTGATTCAGGGGACCATGTCACTTTAAATACTAGTCATTTTAAGAGTGGCAAAGATTATATTCAAATACTCAAAACTCCACTAGTTTATCCAACAAAATCTAAGTGTGTTGTAAATTTAAAAGAAAAATGTAATTAAACTCTTAATACTTTGTGTGTGCGCGCACACACACACATACATAGTTTAAAGATCCCGATATATATATAAATCAATATATATATATATATATATATATATATATATATATATATATGTATATTTATATATCATTGATTTATCAGCAAAAACAACCACAATTCCAGAATCCTACAACAAAATCACACTTAAAAACAGAATTAATCAATGGCAACAGAAATGACTACGAAAGGATAACACCTAAAATAATTTATTCAATACTTAAAAAGTATTTAGGACAAAAATTATTATCAGTACACGAAACAACAAACTCTTAGTTTAATTGTTTTGCCCTAACAGTTCAACCAAATTCTAACTGCAACTTTCCGTCTGAAAAGACTTTCAAACACTTGCTCTATGACTGTAGACTACTAATGGACCAAAGAAAACTAAAAACGGAGTAAAAGTAAAATGCTTAAAAGGCAATTGGCCTGAAAAACTTCTATTTTATAAATACAATACACAATTAAAAGATTATGCTGAAGAAATGTATAACTGTACAAATGATTCAAAACTCCACTACTGTTAATTTAATTAATTAATTCATCATTGAACCTATTATTTTTTTTTCTGTTGTCAGTAATTTTATTTTACAAGTAATGTATTCAATGTTTTAAAAAAAAAAATTATGTATCAAGCATGTGTACGAATAGATGTATGAGACCTGTGGCAAATAAACTCCCTTCCTGTAGGGTTACTTCAAGGAAGAATATATATATGTGTGTGTGTGTGTGTTTCATGAATAATTGTACTATTTGATTTTAATCATTTTTGTAATAACAGGTGGTAGCTCAATCTGGGAACAGTGTAACTCTTGTTGATGTAAATGAAGGAGTTTTGAAGAATGCAAAGGCAGGAATTGAGAAAAACCTCCAGAGGGTTGTCAAAAAACAGTTCAAGGTGAGCACCATTTTATTATACAAATTTAATTTAGTCATTGAAATCTAATTAATAGGTTTTAACATTGCCACATTTCATTTAATTATTTGTAGTGTTGTAAATTAATTGTTTTCCTTCAAATTTCAACTTTTCAAATATGTTTTAGAGAATTTTTTTTTCCATATTAATTACTAAAAATGTACCTTTTAACAGTTGTTTAATTTAAATAGTCGGAAAATAGTATCTGTATATAAATAATGGTATAACTACTCCTGGTACTATGGACATTAAATTCTTTGAAAATTTCAAAGTTGTATTGTATCTTTATGGTTCTGACGAATGTGACTAAAGCATAATACTGTTAGAGGTTTATTTTTGTCACAATCTTACATCAGTGATGCTAGCAAAGACATATTTCAGTAATTACTACAACAGAAGAAAATAAGAAGAAAATTAATTTTGTTTGCTTAGTGCGGTCCTCTATTCAAAGAAATTTACATCAGACAAGAGCTGTATAACTATCCTATTATGCCTAGTCAGCTCTCCAAACAGTTTTCTACAAAAGGATTATACTTGCTGTTTTTTTTTAAATATTATTATTTTTTTATTTATTTTTTACTTTTTCATGTTTAATATTTCACATCTGTTTAGTTAAGTTTTGAAATTTACAAAAGTTATATTTTATTATTAGTACCTAGTTCGTTTTTTATAGAGTGATCTCTACAAATATTTTGTTTATTAATCTCTATAAATATTTATTTTTCATAGTTTTATTTTTAGCGAATTTCCATTCAGGTTCAGAAAAATCCAAATAACTTTTCATTTTGTTGACCCTAGATAACAAAAACACAATGTGTTCAAATGTATGTATGTGACTCAATACATTTTGAACAAAATGTTGATCTTTGAAAATTTGTAGATCTTTGCGCTTATTAACCAGTAAAATTCTTCTCAGGTTGAAGAGGGGGAGAGGTTTAGATAGCTACAAAATTTCAAATTTATCAGTACCAATTAGAAATTTAAGATAATTAAAGATTCATATATTTATTTATTATTCTTCATGAACAGATTGATAAGTAGATCTGAATATATGTTCTTTAATCTGCATATATTATACTAATCCTCAAAAAATTGAAAGGAGAATGTTTCATTCACATGAATTAACTTTGATGTGTTAATTAAAGTGCAGTTGGAAATTCTGTTGGTTATACAAGTTCATTCCAACTAGGGCGGGGGGGGGGGGGGTGATATAATATTATATTGGATAATACTCTTTCTGCCATTGAGATAATGTTTCAATCATGACTGAAAAAATTGTTTAAGTACTTAAAACCCGGAGTAAAGTTTACCACCACTATTTTATTAGCGTGTCTGATGGTGTCTTAAATAACCACTCCAGTACGATAACAGAGATGTTAATGTCTAAAATATTGAAAGAAAAAAAACGATTCACAGATCATGAATAGGGTACATCCATTAAAGCGTGTGTAAATGTCACAGTGTCTCATAAATTTTGAGAACAAAAGTGTCAACACAACCGAAGGCCCCCATATCCTTTAATTCTTTTTTCTTTTCAGTGAGACTTTTTTTCCTCTTCCTGAAACGTGTCTTTTTGTATGTTCATTAATAGTGACTTCTTTACACCAGTTAAATGGTAGTTAATACGACTAATTTTGTAAAAATCATGAAAAACTGAGTTCTATTTCTTTTGCTTAATATATTTTGTTAGGGGGTTTAGAAATATAAAATTGATTGGTTATTAAAACAAAAAAAAACATTATTTTATGAAATTAAAATGTAATTTTTAAAAGATAGTAATTGGAGAAAAAATTGAGTAATTTTTTTTAAAATAAATTATTATGATGATAAGCCCACTAAGATTATTTTGTTATATATGTATAAATAAACAAATATATATATATATATATATATATATATATATATATATATATATATATATATATATTCGTAAAAATAATACTTTGTTTATGGCTAATTCAGGCATATTCTTTACAGATTACCACCCTTTTCTAGCCAGGATGGGCTTAATAACATTCATTTAATATTATCTGTTTACTACAAAAAAATAAATGATAGCTTCCTCAAAACTACGTCTATTGGATATTTGCTCCAAATCATAGTTATTTACTTTCATAGTTTTACAGTAAATAAGGTATATATATATATATATATATATATATATATATATATATATATATATATATATATATATATATATATTTATATGGACCACATTTATATTATGTCCTAGGTAATATCAATGAATATCGAAGGCATATTTAAAAATCCATGCTGTGTACTCCCTGAATAGCCGATTTTCTTTAAGATACATCTGTTAAGATGACTTAACTCTTATTCGGAGGCATAATAAGAGAGGGCTATTGAGATAGTATGGTTATATTAAGTGATGTAATATTTATTTTGAATGTATTTTTTTATCTGATTATTAATATGTAATTTTTAAAAGATAATTTAAAAATTGTTGCTTTTATTTCATACTAAAATAAAGTGTCATTTCAGGATGATGCTGCTAAAGGAGAGGCATTCATGAAATCAGCTTTAAGTAATCTCTCATTCTCTGCTGATCTGAATTCAGCTGTCAAAGAGACTGAACTTGTAATTGAAGCTATTGTTGAGAAAACAGTTGCCAAGCAGAACCTTTTTTCAAGCATTGACTCTGTAAGTTTTATTTTGATTTCCCGTATGACACATTACTGACCTCATCTCAACTATATTCTCTTTTCTAAAATCGTTGGGTTGAAGTAGGAGTATACTGAAGGCTGAATTAAAGAAAGTATGAAGAACTTGGATAATATTTGAGTTAGGAAGTAAAGGATATATAACAACATACTTCGATACAGCTCATAAATATTATGAATTTTCAAATTTCCCTCTAACCCCCCCCCCACTATTCCGTGTACGATAACGGTCATTAACTAATATGACCTTTAGTGTTAAATAGAACAGTTACATATTGAGTTTAAGAACATAAAAACATCTGAAACTAATGTATACACTAACATTTCTTTTATTATTTCTATGATTTCTCAACTAAAAATACCTTTAAGCGACGAGACTTATTCCTGCAATAAATAATAGGATTGTGCTCACGTGGAGATGGGCTTATTGTAGTTGAGAAATTCTTACTAGTGCTTAATGGAAACACCATGCTTTGTACTGTCACATAACATACACATTTTTCAAGCCAGTTCAGCTCATTGGCCTAAGCCAGTGGTCGGCAAACGTTTTAGCCAAAAAGCCAAATATGAACATTACAACAATTTTAAAAAAAATTTGGGAGCCAAATCTGCTTGTTTAGTAAACTTTTATTACACAAAATAAGTAGTGCACAAAATAAAACTAAATTTCATAATAAATATTTATTAATGCGAACAATGTGCTTTCATCTCCTTAGAAAGTTTGAGTAAGTCAGGTTTGTATGTTGTTGTTTTTAATTTTAGCCAAGATTCCAAGTTCTCATCAATTAGACGACTTCTCAGTTTACTCTTGATAATGTTCATGCTTGAAAAAGATTGTTGGCATGTATATGTAGAGCCGAAAAGGGAAAGAACAGCAAAATGAGGCGAGAGCCGCACTTAAGGAGCCAAAGAGCCACGTGCAGCACTGGAGAGGCACTTTGCTGACCACTGGCCTAAGCCATAAGATCAACATCACAGTCTACTCATACAATTGCAAGGACTGCTTTGTCCTCTTCCCATCAACAATCGTTTCATACCTTTCAAATTAGTAGCATGCATTTTGTGAGAAATACTTTAAAAATGTGGATGTATAGACAGAACACAGTTTGTTTAGTGATCCAAAAAACTATAATGACTGCTCTGACCAAGCATGATGAGGAGGAAGCTCACACATCCAAAAGCTTTTTTTTTCTTATAATTATGTATTTATATATTAAAGTGGTGTTAGGAATGCATCTGTGGTTATGCATGGTAGTGAAACAAGGATTCTCACAAATGAAAACTCGTACACTCTACTCATCTGGGAGGGAATTTTTTTATTATAAAAATTGAAGTCAGTACCGATGGAAAATCAGATAAATAAACATTGTACTTATTGGAGGTTGGTAAGTGGAGATGAAAGGCTGACTATGACATTAAGATAAATAAGTGCAAGAGTAATTTTATGAATTTCTTCCAATGAAATCTACTTTAATTGTAAAAGTGATGCTAAAAATAGTTTAAAATGATGAAAATATTTCAGGTTGCACCAGAGTATACTATTTTTGCAACAAATACATCTTCATTATCTGCTGTAGAGATAGCTTCAGTACTTAACAGGAAGGACAGATTTGCTGGCCTCCATTTCTTCAATCCTGTTCCTGTCATGAAACTCATTGAGGTAATGTGAATGTATATGCTAATCTATTAATAGTCATTCAGGAAAAAAAAAAAATAGGTGAAAATGCCATATAATACCCGCCCTTGATACCGCCAAGCTGAAAATCCGCTGAAGTAACATTTGTAAACATTGCGGACATCATGAAATCGCTGGAGTACACGTTGTTGTTTAAAATTGAGTTAAAAAAGCAATGAGAAAAAAAATAATAATAATCACATGATCACCCGATTGTTGATGAATCCACCAAGGGTGGGGTTAAACTGCATTCCACCCAAAAACTACTCTAATTCCTATAACAAGATTATTTCATAAGTTCATTCTTTCAATATCATGTCTAGTTATAGTTCTGGTAATGAAATTATTACTACTTATTAATTGTTTCAAATTTCATTAATTATTAGAATGTGGGTCTAAGCTCTATATATAGCTAGGCTGTGAAGATAGAGATATGAACTACTGAAAGCAGCTTAACTTTTGAAATAAAACTTGTGGAGGATTGAAGGAGATATCTTTTATTTTTCTATTAATAAATGATGGGTAATGTGAAGAAATGACAGAATGAACTACAAATGGACCCTACTTTGTGTTTAGAATATTATCAAGATAAATTTTAAAAAAAATCCCAGTGTTAAGCTGATTTAACACTTGCTCTGTGGAGGGTATGGAATGGCTCTGGCAGTAATCTCATATTAAACTCCCTATTTCTCCCGTAATAAGCATATGTTACCAGGATATGAAATTTAAGCTGGACACATGATGCTTAGTGATAATTCTTTAAATGAAGATCACATAAGTAGGAGTGGGGGTTAACTGAAGGCTGAAAATAGCCAAAAAACAAATAACTCTTTTTATATTCGAATCACAAAGATGCCTACAACAATTACATCATATTACTTGCCAACATTTTTCAATTCACTGCATATTTATGAAGATACACATGACTTCTTCAAGCCATTTTGGCCATACATGGCATTAATCTTTAGTTTTACATGAAACTGTTAAAAATTGAGCATGGGATTGATTAAATAAAAATTGAGGTCTCTAGAATTTAGAATCTTTATTGATGATTACATATATCCTTCCTTGTATCTGACCTAGTAAAAGGTGAAACTTTTCTAAAATCACATCATGGCTACAACCTCAAGACACCATGAGAGAAATTTGCTGAAGAATAAAAATAGTTTGCAAATGAAAAATTTGTTTATTAATATTAAATATACGGAACTCGATAATACTACCCTACCCTATATGACTGTAACCTATCCTATATGACTGAAATGTTTATATAAAGTACATAGTAACTAAACAGATATAAAGTCAATGTAATTTTTACAGGTTGTCCGAACACCTGAAACATCTGATGAAACTTATAAGGAGCTGATGGCTTGGGGCCGATCTATTGGCAAGACATGCATCACCTGCAAGGACACTCCTGGATTCGTTGTCAACAGACTCCTTGTTCCCCAGCTTTGTGAAGCTGTGCGCATGATGGAAAGAGGTATAACTTTTCTCTCTCATAGTTGTGCTGATGAATTTTAATTCTTTCAGATTTCAACTGTTGTTTTACCTTACTATCCATTGAAATAAAGCGTGATTTTTTTTTTGGAATGGTTTAAAAAAATTTAAATAAGAAATGTTAAAATGGAACCACCAACCTCCTGAAATAGATGGCAAACTGCAAACTATAGATACTAATACTCAAATACATGAAATATATGAATACTTCAATACACACCACAAATACCAAAAAATATACACGGATGGTTCAAAGGATGGGGAAAATGTAGGATACGCAGTGGTCCTTGGAGATATAAGAAAGAAATACAAGTTACCACCATATACCTCTATAGACAGCAATCATACACATTTTTAGGTGTACTCTGATTCCATGTCAGCTCTGCAAAACATAAAGAACCCTCATAAAGCTGAACTAACAATAAATAAAGTTTGTAACTACTTGCAAATCCTGAAGAATCTAAAAAAATGAATCAAACTGCTATGGATACCTGCACAAAATAGCTGAGGCTGCCGAAAAAGCAGCAAATGAAGCAACTCATATGGGAGGGACTCAACTTCACGTCTATGAAGCTAATGATATGGCTAAATAGCTATATCTATAAAAGCTGGGATACAATGTGGAAGGAAGAACCCCTCATAAATAAATTATAAAGTATAAAAGATTCTTCAAGGATATGGAATAGTGCCTTCAGAGGCATTTGAAAAGAAGAGTTGGTGACTACCAGGATGCGAGTATTGTAAAATAGGATATAAGAATATTTATTTATGAATTATGAGATTTTATATTGAATTACTAATTTATGATTTTTTTGAATTACTAATTTATGATTTTTTTGAATTATGAATTTATGAGATATAAGAATATTTATTTATGAATTTAAAAAAAAATTGTGAACATGTGTATACACAAATACAAAGCAACCACAACAATAAATTTTCCACTTCCTAAAGGGCATAATAACCACGATGTTGATCGTCCAAAAAACATCCTACCTGCCCAAGTTGATTTTGATGTACACATCAAACTACATTTGCGTGTTTTAACAGATTTCCCTTAAGGGAAATCAGCTATTGAGGTTGTACTCATGACGGAATTTTCGAAATGTTTCTTCAAATGTACTTCGATCCTACCTAGTAGATGACGAAAATGAGGTCCGTTCAAAACTGTATATGTGTATATATATATATATATATATATATATATATATATATTTATATATATATATATATATATATATATTTGTCTGTTACCGCTCTAGCGGTCGCAATTTTTGTTTAATCGTTACCAAACTCGATATTTAGTCGTTTTATGTAAAAAGAAAGATCAAGTTCGTTAACGGCTGAAATTGGACCAGTGGGAGGGGGGGTTTAGAGGGGAGGATTTTCGAAAATTCGAAATATCTCGTTTGTCGGATCGAAAAATGGTACAGAACCAATCTTATTGCAAATTAAATTTACTATAAATATTGTCATATACATTTTTTCTCTATCTTGAATATTAACCGAGATATTTGCATTTTTATTGAATCGGGGCACCTAACGGACGAGAGTCTTTCCCGCCAAAAGCTAGTTTCCTTCACTGGCTCGGCTCTCGTGAAATATCTCTATTGTAAAACTTCACGTGGGAAATCTGCTTAGTTTACGCTGCCCCTGCGTGACGGACTATTTTTAGCTAGATAGAAGTCTAGAAATAAAAAATAACTATAACATTTTATTGTATTAATAAAGTGATATAAGGTTAATTTCACTTTCAATAAAAATATCAAGGGGAAATCAGCTAAAAACAATAACCAGCTTCTTTTCAAATTGTCTTAACCTATATGTTTTGTGCCCTTCTGACACCTATTTAGGGGCTTTAATTAAACCAATTATTTGTTTTTAAAAATTCATTACTAAAATTAATTCTTTAAAATCAAAACATATCTTTAATATCTAGTTAATAATAGTAACATAATAAAATTACTTTCTCATGGTTATATTAACTATAAAATAAATATGTTAAGCAACTAAGAGTTTAAGAGCATCAACCCAGGTTGACAGCTGATTAAGTACTAAAGTAACCAGGTGTTAACAGGTATGATAATTCCTATAAGATGATTGTAATAGAGTCGTAGTACATTTTTTTTGTATTTAATAAATTATAATTTTAAACTGATTATTATTATTCATTAACATACATTTTTTACTACTATGGCTAATTGGGATGGATTATCTACAGGTTCTACCTTTTTCTAGCCAGGGTAGGGCAAAGGATATTATTTAATGAGTTTGCCACTGAATAAATGCATATGGCCCAGCAGGAATCGAACTCACCATTCAAGGTATACCATGTGAGATTAAGACCAATACCTTAACTCACATGGCTAATCTGAGCCCGAACTAATTAGGATAAGTTGCAAATTGCATGTATTTGTTTGATACATTTATAATTAAATTTATTTAATGTCTTGTTCTTAATAGGTGATGCTTCAGCTCGTGACATAGACATTGCAATGAAGCTGGGAGCTGGTCACCCGATGGGTCCTTTCGAGCTGGCTGACTATGTAGGAATTGACACCATCAAACATATTCTTGATGGTAATGAATTTTAATTGTACACAATAACTACTTTTCCATAATTAAATAATACCCGTAATGATAAATTTCTGAAATAAAAAAAAAATTAAGATTTTCCCCGTAAATATATAAATAGTATAAATGTTTTAATTTCAGTATGCATTCTTACAATTATTTTGCTGATTAGTGTTTTTATGGAGATTATAAGTTTATTTACGCATTCCACTTAAAACTTTGCCTGGATATATTTTTTATTTTAATAAATATATTTATTTTAATAATTAATATGAATTTTCAATACTGACTTTAATTTGTGTGCTAATCAAATTTGTGGTTAAAATCTTTTAATGACAGTTTATAGGTGTTCCAGTCAATACAATGTTTAACCCTTTTTTTTACCTATCACAGTAGACTCTTGTTAATTTATTTAAATCTCTATAAATTCCATTTAACCCATTGCAGTGGGTAGGCTGCTGTTGCCTCTCCCTCTTTTCCAGTTAAAGCCTTTGAGCTGTCCCATGAAAACTTGTAATATGGAGACATTAGAACTATCTACTGGAGTTCTAGGAAGATGTTTATTACTCATTCACAACATAAGACTAGGACATAAGTTTTATCAGATTTCCCTTAGGGGAAATCATCTATTGAGGTTATACTCATGATGCAATTTTTGAAAACATTCCTCAAATGTCGATTGATCCTGCCTAGGAGATGACAAAAATGAGGTCCGTGCAAATATATATATATATATATATATTGAATGCAAATTCATAAGAATCCACTGCTTCTTAATACTTTCCTAATTTTCTATATATTGTCTTAAATTTATATATATTTTTTAGGCTGGCACCAAAAGTACCCAGATGTTGAATTGTTTAATCCAGTGAAGACAATCAACAAGCTTGTAAGTGAAGCCAAATTTGGTGTGAAATCTGGAGAAGGATTCTACAATTATAAGAAGTGATCAGAAAAACTTCTTGTTTTCGAGCTTTTTAGCTTTCTTCGACTGAAATGTTTTATACATGAAATTACTAATTTAAGAGATATTATATTGTAAATATATATTTTTTTAGAATTTGAATGTCAAATAAATTTTGTTTTATTTCTTCATTGATTCCCTTAAATTTGAGTTAATTGAGATTTATTCCTTATACCTTTCCAAATACTCAAATCCATGCGCCCCTTATTTTTGAATAATAAAATTAATCTGTAGTTTTTCCCTGGTGAGTTGGTCCATTATAATGACTCCTTTTCCATGAAATTAAAAGTAAATTTGGAAAAAATTTCAGCATTCTTGTCGGACCAAAAATACAATATTCTTTCCCAACACATACCAACCTAGTTAACTAGGGGTTTAACAACCCTTTTAAAGAAACTGACAAGTATTTTTGGAAAGGGTAGATCTGGCTTGTCAATCTATGGTTATTTTCTAAGTATCTCTTGGCCCACATGGTAGAGCCAGTCAATTAGCCCGGCTGCCCATTCTTAGATTTTTGAGGTTCTTTCATTTTTCTTAATCCAATTCTTCGTTTAACATATTATTTTTTGTTGCCTAATTTCCTTACTTCTTCAGCTATCAGTGTCAATTAGACATATTGTAATTTCACTGATAAAATTGCCTAACCAACATGCATAACAGTTTGAGAGAAATCAATTTTAGCCTGTCATGCTGACTAGATAGTATTGCAGGAGTAAACTAGAACTATGAACATATAATTGTTCTATTGAATAAAACAGTGTATACAGAAAAGGATTTTCAAGTACAATACTTTCAAATGCTTTTCTGAAGTTTTTAAAAAGATATCTCATAATGTGTACAACTTCTGGAATACAGATTCTGAGGAAACCATTGAAAGTTTCTCAATGTCACCAAAAGGTTTTGACCTATATTTGATGGCTGTAATTAATATTCCTTGTACAATTTATATAAAGAAAATAAGGGTTGATAAGCTGTCTGGGTCCAGTTATGTTTATACCAGCTTTAACCTTTTCTTTATAAATCAAGAATTTATGATCCCTTTATGCCACTAATAAAAATAGTATATGGTGTGTTCAAAATTTTGCAATAGACGCATCTTTAGGAAAGCTTAAAAAATCTAACCTCACAACACACGTACAGTGCCTATTTTAGGTCAGTATTGAGTGACAAAGCTAATAGTGTGTTTGCTTATACAAATGAGTAAAGTTGAATTAATTCAAAAATATTTCATTAAAAAGATATTGTTTTCCCTCTCTACTTTGCACTGAGATATTTTATTTATTTTTTGTTGTTTTTTTATTATATTATTATTATTACAAATGAGTAAAAGAAAGTAAAGGCTTGGCTCCAATAATTACCAGCTAAAATTGACGCCTGTACCTAGCTCTTATACAGCTGAGCTTCAGGCCATCCTATTAGCCTTGTCAACAATTCAAAGCTACCAAAATGAAATAGTACTGTGCACTGATTCATAAGGCTCACTACATACATTCAACATTTACTCAGCAAATCCTTTGGCTGTCAAAATAAATTTTTGAACAATTTCACTGACTAAACTCTAGTAGCATACACTTAACTCTTTATGGTTTCCCAAACATTAAGGAAAGTACAGACATCGACAGAATAGCAAAAGGTTCAGTAGACATTGACATAAACTCTGCAGACCACCAAGATGTATTAGCCTAAGATAAAAAAAGAGTAGTGGCAGCAATCTTGGGATAATACATATGACAATAAACTGAGACAAATAAAAGAAACAGTTCAGGAATCAAGCACTAGGAACACACAAAGAGAGGAAGTTGTACTGACCAGACTACACATTGGTAATTTCTTCCTGGCTCACAGACACTTAGGGCAACAAGGATGCTCTGTCTTGTAGACGTTGCAACAAAACTTTGACCGTAGATCAGATATTTAATGACTCAACAAAGAGACAATTTAGGCATTCCACATTACTTACAGGGATTTAACCGAATACAGTAATTACATAGACAAAAGAATTAAACATCTAAAAAACATTACTTTATACAACACACTATAGTCTACAATACACACTCTTCACTTCTCTTGTACAACAGGCTTTAATTTAATTTATTTATATTTTTTGGTTTTTCCCCCTTTAATTTTCTCCCTTCCATACTTATATTTCCATTACCCTTATGTTTCAGGAATCACCATATTTCACGCCTCCCTATTTTTTTGTTTTTGCTGTTTGCTTTTTTGAGCATACCTGGTTAATGAGTGAATTGCCGGCATTGCGAAACTCATTTAAATAAAAAAAATAGTATAATTTACAAGGTACAAGCAGTTAAAAAAAAGTCACATGTAGGAACGCTGTATTTTTGAAATTAATAAATTCTGACAATGTATATATTAGACAAATTGTTCACACAATCAGATTAGCTATTTAAGTAAAGCCTCAAAATTTATGTTTGTTCCAAAAGGAATACACAATTATAAAGAAGCCATTATAAATGATAATATAATAAGGAAAAACAGAATTTCAACAAACCCACTGACGGCATTTTCATATTTGAAAACATTACCAGTTTAAATCCTCTATACATTTGATTTTCTAACTATTCCTTTCATTTTCAATTACTTTAAAAAGGTAAAATTCGAAGAAACTAAATTAATACAGCATTTAAACATATCTATACACAATTAAATACTATATTTATATACAACAAATTGGGTTTCTGGATAATATTTTCTGATGAAAATATGACTTGATTCATCACCGATGGCATTAAAAGTTTGAATATATATTCAAATAAATTTACTTGTTAACTCAAATATCTAAAAATTGTGGAATCCTAATCCTTAACACACTCCAACTATTTAACATTCATTTTTGTTTTAATTCAGATATCAATAGTACAATAAGCTAACCAATTTTTTTCTGTTTTAGAGAATATTAAATTTAGTATAAAAGTACAAAACTTTCTGATAACAATTTTAAGCTTATCCAAAATTATTTACATTACCCAATTATTTATGCCACTTAGGATGAGGAAACCTTAATGAACATTCATTAAGATATTAAGAAATATTATTGATAATCATACATCTTAATTTATATTTACACAATAATCATGATTTACTTATAAAATATAAAATGTTTTTAACATAACACTAATTAACATTTTGATTGGAGAGATCCTGATGGCCAGGGGGCATGTTAGCTCGCTGGGCATTACGCGCCTGTACACGGAGTTTTATCTTCTCCAGCTCATTGAGGCGGCTTCGAACATGCTCCAGCCTGTGCCATGCCATCTGGAGAACTTTTTGTGATGCATAGATACTCCCTTCGTGAGGTTGGCCTGGAAGAATAAATGAAAACTGTGAATTAATCCGTTCAGTTCATTAAAAAAAAATGGTGAGGAGATGAGAGAAAGTCAGTTTGTATTCACAAAAATTATAATTAAAGCTTTATGATTTAGGAAGAATGGATGCCTTTTAAGGCTAACTAAAGAAAACGGATATGGATAAATAAACCTGTTACCTTTAGATAGAATGCAAATTGTTCATAAATACTAAATGACGCTAGGATTTTGGGCTGGCTAGTGCAGGTCAATCATCAACAGAAGGAGATATAAAATCACACCTCCACTCTTTAAAATCCTTTAATTATAGACAGATTAATTTCAGGGCAACCCGCCCCATCTTCAGCGTTTTAGAGAAGAGGATCTCTGTCGAGACTCAGCAGAGTGGAGGTGTATGCCCAATCCTTCCATTGAATAAATGTAGCTATCAAATAACTCATTTTCATAGAGACAAGTTGTTAATTATAATTGATTATTTAGGACTGACTCTCATATGGTCTGTGACTATTCCTCTTAA
This sequence comes from Riptortus pedestris, assembly GCA_019009955.1. Lineage (NCBI taxonomy): Eukaryota > Metazoa > Arthropoda > Insecta > Hemiptera > Alydidae > Riptortus > Riptortus pedestris. The sequence continues at coordinate 103,189,563 of CM032232.1, read as the reverse complement.
GAAGATTAAATACGCTGTTACATAAACATGAATCTAAAATAGTAGGTGTTACATTAACATTAAATATTACCACCTAAATAATGAAAGTAGTAAATTAAGGAAAGAAATTTACTGATATAAGGTAGACATGGTTCAACACTTTAGGTTTATATGAAGTATATCCTCACAAGAAAAGGTAGTTATAAAACCAAAGCAAAGGTTATAATTCTACTTTAAATTACTAATGTACTCTTACTTCTTTTTTCAAAAAGCTCTAATACTGTTTTCCACCAACACGTTTTTATATAAGTTTTTGGATACATCACAAAACTATGAAACAAAGTTTGATTAGAACATTTTGATATAAGTCCCTCATAAAAACTTGCATAAAAGTTTTGATAGTTTAAGTTCCTACCATAACCCTTTAAACATTATTTCTTATATATATTATTCCAGAGCTGAGAAGGGTTTTCAAAGAAAACCCCTGGGAGGCATCTGTACTATAATTAAAAAAATAAAGGTGTCTTATAAATAAAGCTTATAAAACTTTTACAAATTTATAAAAGTGGCTTATAAAGATAATCTACTTTTATAAACGGAAGGATAAGAAGGTTAAACCATCTCCACTCTTGCCTTATTTAAAGTACCTTATCCTTCCATTGATGATGGACCTCCACAAGTCAGTCCAAATCTCAATTACTTTTATAAGATTTATTTTGTTGGGAATCTGTTTAGTAAAAATGGGCTAGGTGGAACTACAAAAAAAAACTTCAATATACAATTCAATGAATAATTTAAGTGGATATAATAATAATGAGGGCTTGTTATTGCCAAAGACCTGCTAAAAAGTTGCCTAAAGAGAAAGAAAACATTTTATTATTAAAAGAAAGTTTGGCTAGCACATCTTTCAATCAGTTTTCAGACACTGAAATAAAAATAAAAAAATCCTCAAATAAAAGTCCCGATCAATAAGTATAAAAAAAACTTTTATTATAGAGGTACTTTCAATTAAGTTTAAAAAAAAAAAAAATCTTGCTTAATCTGAATTAAAAAGGTTCTTAAGAAAATGTTAAAATAAAACCTCCTCAGAAATAAAAGTGTAGAATTATTTCGGTGTTCTGCTTTTACTTTATACTTGGGGCAATGCCCTCTAGCCTAACGATTACGATAAAAAATGTAGTGAATATAATTAACCATGAACATGAACATATTCGAAGAGCACACACCTGTTGAAACTTGTGTAAGGTAATTAATTTGCTCAGTTAATTTAGATTCGACTTGGCCAAGGGTCTTCAGAAACAAGTGTGTATGGCTTTCTGCCTGCTTAAGGCTCGATTTTTCCTTACTCAATTCCACAAGGGCAGATCCTGTAACATATTTCAACAAGATTATCAATACATTTAACTAAAAAAGAATATATCCAAATGTTATTCTAATTTTAATAATATGCATCTGAATTATATAAAGGCCTATTATCATGATTAGAACACACAGTGAAACAAAGTGTTTTTTGTTAATTAAAATGCATATAATAGGTTAAAAATATATTATAACAATACTTTATAGCCTAAATTAACAAATATAATACATGCATCATTTAATCAAAGCTTATTGGAATAAAGGAAGGAATTACTTCACATTTTTGATAAACTATAATCAAACTTTATATATATACTGTAGAGCAAAAATGATGATCTAGCAGAAAAGGCAAACGAGAAGAAGTCTGTAGTTGTCTCAAAATATACTAACTTTTCTCAATTTCTTTTACCTTTTAAAGTTACTTTACATTTTTTATACATCAGTATTTGAAAATTTTTGCCCAACATCTTATGGTATGATTTATCTTCTTTAAATTACTCTGATCCAATTAACTTATATTTTATTCTCAGTAATTCACATACTGTTTTTATTTTGAGTTAATTACCCTTTAAAGTAATATTATGGCTGAAAGATGGTTTGAAGATGAAGAGTTTAATGGTTTTAAGAAGTGTTATATTTATTATTTTAATTGAATATTAATTTATTCTTAGTCTTATGAGCTTGAGTAATACACGAATGGAGCACTAATGCATTTTGAATATTATATGTGGCATTGAAGACAAGGTGCAATATACGCATTCTGTGTAAATAACGCTGGTTAAGAATAGTTGTTCAAGAAGATGAACTCGCATCATTGGGGAAAATAAATAAAATAATTTCTTTAGTATATACTTTAATTGTAAACATTTTATTGTATTCTAATAGGCAAATTATGGATATAAGAAAACATCAGATATTTAAGGAATATTTTCCATATAAATAAAGTACAATATCAAGGTTTACATGAAGGGATATTATTCTAAACACAGATCATGCCACAAATCACCTTTGATGTGGGGCATAAACCAAATAAATAAAGAATTGTCATCCTAAGGAACAGAATTTCTAACTTTGCTTTGCTGTATTAATAATTAAGAGAAAAAGTGTTACCACAGAAAGTAAAAAATAAAACGATCTGTTCTATTTTAAAAAGAAACATTAAGTTAGAGATTGATTAAATAGAACATTTAACAATAGTTACTTAATTTGTAAGAAACAATCTCCTAAAATTGTACCTATTGTAATTTAGATTAAACAAGACAAAGGCATTGATTTAGCTAATTAGAAAATGTAAGAAACATAACTATACCAGCACTGTGTAGGCAAGTAATGATATCTTTCTCAATTGTGTCCAAAACTTGGATACGTTCCATAGGAGCAGTCATTTTTGTAAGGCACAAATCACTTTGTGGAAGACTAAAACCAATATATCCTAAATGTTGAGTAAAATACAAAATTAGCTCGATGCAGTAGCAAGAAGGAATATCAAAAGATCGTTTATTCTTCACAAACGCATTACAAAAGTTTAACTACAATTCCATTCGAAAATGTTTACAGTCTTAACGAACGTTCACAAAGTCCTGGACCAAATTTGTCCAAAGAGGTCTGAATAAGAGTATTCACTAAGAGCTAATAAAAATATAAGCCAAATAGATTATTATTGGAGCAGTGGAGCTGTTCAGTTTTATCCAATTGGGAAAATAGGATTGGAGCATCAAGAACAGTTGGAGAAGGTGTTTAAATAGATATATTATTTAATGACTACATATTATTTTAATTCACAGGAAAAAGTACTTTCTCAATCGCTTGATAATTTCTTTCTTTTTTTAGTTTTGAAGAATTCCAGTTAATATTTTTAGATAGGAATACTTCCTACAGTTCGCCTATAGCAGTTTGAGAAGTCAGTTGTGGGCAAAATTTCCTTTCCTCGATTTTTGGAACTATTGATTTAACACTATTGGTCTGTTTCAAAACAATGTTTTAAATCTTTCAAAAAATAACGTCTTTAGTTGACTGCTGGTTCTTAATTATTTAAATATTTTTTGGTAATCGGGTAATGATTGAACTGAAAGAGTTTACTTAGGTCCTGAATGTTTTGAACATTATTGGTATGGTTCAGTGCAAGAAAGTTGTATTGGAAGAATATGAAGGTGCCCTCGCTTGCGAATTAGAATAGTAAAATAAAATACTTTAATTTCACTTTGTTTTAATCTAACCTCCCTTTAACAAGTTTACTTCCATTATTAACTTCATTTCTTTCAGCCATAAATTTGAAGATGCGAAATAATTTCTATCTTCGAAACTTTTTTAACGCCACTTGTTAGAATTGTCATCATTATTCGAAAATATTGTTTAAAATTCTCAAAAGCGAAATTCACACATCTTTGAGAAATATCAACACAGACAAGTTCGTGTAGAGATTTGTTATGTTGAGACTAGAGAGAGTTCAGACATAGTCCCTATATTCATGGGGTAGTAGTCTCTAAGTTTGTGCAAAGAGCTTATCCTGGGGCTATTCAATGTTTAGGTTAACTTAGAGGTAGAGGTTAGCTGCTCTAACGCACTCCCTGCAGCTGTTTATCACTCTGAAATGTTATTAAACTGAAAACTATATTTAAATAGGCTCTCGTCAAAAATTGTTACATTATTTATTAACGTCTACTTTGAGATATTATGTCTAATTGGGTTGGTTATCTATAGGTTACTATACTTTCCTAGCCGGTGGGGGGGGGGGGGCAAAGGATTTTATTTAATGAGGCCGTCACTAAATAAGTACCTATTTCCCTAGTGGAAATCGAACCCAGCACTCTGGATGGTAAGACAAATGCCTTAACTCTCACGGATAATTTAAGCCCCTCGTCAAACAATGTAGAAAATATCACTGCTAATACAGTATTAATTGTTAAATATATTCTGTGATCAATATTAATTTAAACACCAATTTTTTTTTTTTTTTATATTCACAATTACAAAGCCACAGGGACGCATGTAAGCCATATGAGTTACGCCTTCGGGAACCCGAGTTGGTAAACCTGCAATAGTGGGTTCGATCATCACCTGAGCCATAAAAAATTATTTGTTGACGAGTTTATTAAATAATCCTTAATCCCAAACACAGGGTGAAAAGCTGTTGGTAACCCGTCCCAATTAGATAGTACGCATATTTGGCATTAATAAATAACATTTAACATATAAAGCAACAGAATTGAGATAAACTTATTGAAGTAGTATTGAGTCTGGTTCGCAATTACTAGTTGCATTTAAAAATCTAAATCACTTGGAACACTTTAATTAAATGTAAATGGTTGACAGCTCAGGAGTTATAAATCGATTTACCACTTTCAGTATTTCATAATTATTTTTGGAAATGTTTTACCTCTTAAATTAGCACCCACAATTGTTTTAATTTGACAGTAAAAGAACGTCATTTTAGATTTTTTGAGTAATAGTATAATATATGCTGCTTTCTCTCCAAGGGCTGTCCTTGGTAGGGGTTGTAAGGGAAAAATAATTTTCTGCCTATCCACATATCGTATAAAAATTTTTATTGAAGAATATTTTCAGGCTTATTTTAAAAGAAAAATTTAATTGTAAACATTAAAAAAACTACAAAATTTCTTTATTTATAATAAAGAAAAAGAAATTGTAGTTTCATCTGTATAGATATTAACTTTGTAAGAAAACTATGTTAATGGTAATTTATTTTCATGCATTCGTATAAATGTCATTAGTTCCTTCCGGTGTTGCATTTTATGACCCAACTGTTCCTTTTCCAAATGGGCTCTGAGTATTAGTAGCCAAGAAGTAAGACCCTTTTGCCCTGAAATTAAAAACGTAATTAATAATAAAAGCTAAATAATAAGAAGGAAAACAGAAAATTCTTCTGTAAAACATTTTAATGATAAATTATGTAGTTTATATACTCAATCCTAGCATCAATATTTTTAACTGTAATAATCAGGTCATGCAAAATAGTGGAGGATGGTGCTCAAAATATTTGGTGTCGAGTGGAGCTCTTCCTGACATCTTTATTATCTACCTGTATAACGCAGAAGGGTATGGGAAACTATTGAGTGCACTTTTGTTTACTTTCCATAGCATATTCCCATAAAACTGTTAGTCAGATATAACGCAACCTTTTTTGCGGTTATACATCCGTGGAACCAACGCGGCACAATACAAAAGGGCTGTGTTAGGGGAAGATGGATTTTCTCATCTCCGCAAACCTTCAGAGAGGCCGTTTACTGGTACGAGAGAATTGTGTTATGCTCACTGATTAGAATCACCTGGAGTAAATGGACAAGAGCAAGCGGATTTCCGAAGTTTAGCTTATTTTCAGTTTTCGTCCATTTTGTCCTCTTAAATGTTCCATTTAGTCTGCACTGGGATTAGAGATGGTAATGAAGAATTTCAAATAGTTCTCAAAGGGAGTTTTGCTTCTTTAGTCTTGGTGTGAGTATGTCTGATTTCGATATAACGCATGTCTTTTCAAGTTGTCTCCCAGTTTGTCCTACGTAAGCGTTGAGATAAGTTTATATAGTTTCTGTAGACAGTTCATGTTGGTTATTTCCCTCTTCACAGGTTAAAACTGAACATAGTCCAAACAGTGGAAACACCAAATATTATCAAACTCTTACCTTAGTTATTTCGGTGAGACACAACCACAGGCTGGAACTTCAAACCATGAATCGGAACTTAAGCCGTCCATAATTTGATACAATTTTTCAAAAATTCTAAAACTGCTATGAAGAATTGAACATATTATTACAATTACTTACGTTCTTGGGGTTAACTCCCCCATAGGAACTTCGCCATTTACGTCACATTGCTTTCTTTGGAAATGAATCCAGTCTTGGCAAGGGACCGCCAGGAATGCACGTGGTCTTGAAAGGCTCTCGACGTAGAATAAAATTGGACGTTTATGGCTACATTTACCTGAGAAAAAAAAAACAGCAGTTGTCACTAATAAAAGTCTATTAGGCATCTGTAATAAACTATGATATCCATTCAGTGATAAACTTAAGTTGATTGTGACATGTATGTCTGGAGGACACATTTGACAGGCTTGCATTAATTCCTACTCTCTAATACCAAAATGTCTCTGGAATTAAATTAGGCATCAATTCGTATCTACCATTTTGAGGTATGTAATTACAGATTTGAAAATAAAAATTATAATGGAATAAAATTAAGACTTCTTATCTCAGGATAGGATATAAAAGATGTTAAAAGTGAACCACAAAACTTGTTACTTCTCTAAAAGACGACAATACCTGTTACATCAAATTTGCAACCAGGCTGGAACATGTAGGGTCCGTTCGGGTAGAAGTCAGCATGTCCTATTGGAATGCCAAATCCCTTCAGGTTAGACGATGTATGAATAACGTCGACGAACTTTGCTGAATCTAGTGATAGTCTCTCGCGGGGTTTCTTCGAAGAGAACAATGGATAAGCTGGGTCCAAACCTGTAAAGTAAGTTCAAAATTAATTATAAAAAAAAATAATGCTGAGATACACGTTTTAGTACTTAAAGGGCCAATAGTTTATCAGGAGGCTACACATCTAAAGACGATTATTAAATCAGAATTTAAAAAAAAATCACTTTATTATATAAATTAACTCTTCTACAATTTATTTGAAAGACAAGATGAATGATAAATAGTAATTAGAAATTAAAGTTAGCCGAAATCTGGACGATGTCGCGGAGTAGCTGCGATCGTTCCCAGCCGTCATCTGCCACATGAACTGTTCCTCACACCATTTTAAAGAGTTTACTTCATTGCACCGATAATACATAAAAAACGTGCTATAGTAACAAAAGGAAGTCGGTTACGAACGAACCAAGTATCCCTACGAATCCTTAGTTCTGTACGGCATTGCCTATATAATACACTGCCAAAATGGTTAATCGTATTTCATGTCCATTCTGACACTGTTTTGTAACGGGCAACAACCTCTTCGATTGAAGAAACTAAACAGCTTCTTCTTCAGTTCTGGGCAAATCCCAAATTAATAAGGCATCACTCATTTTCTGATAACAAAAGAAATAGAATGACTAACAATAAGATAATCTACTCAAGTATGAACAGCGAATAAGGATAAGAGGTTTTCAACTGATGAGCACACATTTTAGTGTGTTATTTGAGTCAGGGTCTCATTTGGTGGGAGTCCACCCTTTATTTGATTTACCAGAGTAAGAAATAGTAAAAATATTGAGATATGAGTTAAAAGGAGAAATTCAATTTTTATCTGATAGGTCGGAGATTAGAAAATAAAAATTATAATGGAATTAAATTAGAACTTCTTATCTCAAGACAGGAAATACATTAGAATGGATGAATGAATGAAGGAAAGATAAATAGGGAAATGGAAGTGTTTTATAACGCCCATGACGGAGGCTGATATGACTCCTTTGCAACATGGAAGACAGTTTACAAAAATCACCTTTGAAAACAATCACAGCGTTTCACATTGCACTTTAAGACAATCTATAAGTAGTTTAATTCATTCATTTGATCTTTTAAGATGTTTGTAAGAAGTGATTAACCTGTTATTCTGCCAATCTTGCCAGTGGTGACTAGATATCCTGCTATACCGGCAATGTGAGCCCCAAGGCTGTGGCCGATGACGTGAACATTGTCTAAGTTGACGCTAAACTGATTGTGAAGTTTGTCAATGAAGTTTGCAACAATGGTAGCAACTAGTGGTACATTTTCTCTGGCGCTTGGATAGAATAGAGTCCTGGAACCATGACCCGACCAGTCCACTGTTATGAGGTTAACATCTTTATAAGTCTGGTACCCTGTACAGAGAAGTTAATTTCTTTTTATTTTAATTTTAATCTTCTAATTTATGCTTAAAAATAAATAAATATATAAAAAAAGAGCAGAATCTTTAAAAGCAGCGATAAAATTATACACCGTAAGTATCAAGTAGTTCTCCTTTATTGCGAAATGTAATTATGGACGCCTCGTTAATATGATTGTAGTATTTACAGGTTACGCCTGGTAATTGATCTCTTGGACCGGATTTTCACGGAACCGAACAAGGGAATAAGAGGGCCACAAGGACATGCAGTAGTTTTCCAATGCCTTCTGCATCGGACTATTCAGCAATAAAGGCATCATGTGGAAAATGTCAGTCACACCAGTAAAGGCATGAGTGGGAAAACTCCATTCAAAGCCTGAGTTGTTAGATAGCCATCCATTAGTAGCCTGTAGCCTGCGTAAGCTGACAAATGCTAGGCATTAGCCAGTATGAATATGCAGACTAAAACATTAATTTACACTAGTTTTGCCCAACCGAAATGTTGTGATGATTTAGAGAGGACGAGGAATTAATACATACAATTATTATCTCATAATTCTCAATAGTGATAATATATTTAAATATATGTCGAGTGAAATATATTTCAATAATGTAACAAAAAATAACGTGCCTTGAAAAACACAGTAGTAATCTAATTTATGGTCCAATTGTCAGTTTGTATTAATGATTAGTACTTTTTATGAGCTACTCTTCCAGAAATACCTTCTCGAAATAAACAAATCTTTGCGTACGTATTCTGTCGGTTCTCAAGATTACATCTAAAACTCCTATGTGAATTAATTACTCAATAATCGAAATTAATTCTTAATAGTTTATTAATATACCTCCTCGAAAATGAGCTGAAAACCTTGGTTCGTTAGGAATAATGCGTTAGCCAAAGTGCGTAATGAGTAAAATTATAAATAGAAGTACCATTGATCATGAGTTGATAAAATGTGGAATTAGAGTGTCCCTTCCAACCGTTAATAATAATTTTAATAGGCTTTTGTAGAGATAGAGTTTTGTATGTTATCTTGCCATAATTATTACAAAGCTCTGGGTGATTGCCTGATCCTCTGAAACAGAAAAGTTCACATCAAATACAGCAAAATGATTTTGTTTTTAGAAAAATTATTTTGTGAAAACAATAATACTTTTAGGAGTAAATGGATGTAATGAGTAAATATTTCAGTTGATATACATGAGAAATCTGTTAAATGCCTAATGTTATTGATAAAGGTCTTTAGCTTTTAATCTGCATGTATTTCTCCCTGAAATCTTCTATCCACCTTTATGCAATAGTAAATTCTCAGGTATTCACATGCTTGTGATTTTAAAATTAAGCTTATAGATCATTAAACATTTCGTAGACGGCTTAGAATCGTTTAGTTTACGTTTAAGGGACTTAAAGGTTCAGTGAGAAATGCGGAATTAAGTAGTTCAGGAGACCACTTTTATGTATCATTTCATCAAGTGAATCTGGTTAGTAAACTTTCTAGATGGTGTTATTACATATTCTATTCATTATTTCTCCGTTAGTAAGTAGTAGAGTAACCCTCCGAGGTTATCCTGGAGATCTTCAGAGATTTTGTAGCTTTCAGAAAATCGATTGATAAGGATATGCATATTTATATTTTAAATGGATTACACAGCCTCAACATAAGCATATTTAATATTGCATACTATCAATTTATTTATTAGTATCTATATGAAGTCTTTATTCATAAGTCTTATTTATAATTCTAAGATCTGTATTTCATTATTAACGAGTATTCATAAAATGAAGTTTTATGAAATACTCACTTGGTATAGAGACGGAATATTACTTCTCTCTTCTTATTTTCCCTAGATGAAGTTTTCAATACACCCAGGCTAGATTCTGCTTCTGAAGAGTCTGAAAAAAATAATGTTTTGTAGATTTGAATTCTTAAATCACATGCACACGCGTAGTGCCTAAAAGAATAAAATTAATGATGAATATTGATAAAAATAAATTACGAAGTGCAAGAGTCATAGTTTTGCATACCATCTAAGCCGTCATATTCCGAAGACCTAACTGAAGTCAGGAGACCCAGTAGTACTACGAATAAAGCGGAATATCCTGCCATTTCAGACTTGAAAGGCGAGCATTCATATCACAAATCTCTATGAATTATATATACTTCCTTTGCTAAATTAAAATGGCAGACAAACGTAATGACTGTTTTACAAGTGTAGGTGTTTTTTGTTTAAAATAAACAATTTCACCTACATATTCATTCTGCAATTAGAAAGGCAAACATCATTTGACTCTCTAATTGTGTTAACGCATTTGACTCAGTGCACGTTTGTTTATATAGTGGAAACATGTTTTCCCCCAAATCTCCATGTTTATCAAATTGCTTCCGATCATTGCAGACTAGTAGTACCTCTGCTTTAGGCAGGCTTGATTCAGGGGCTGGTACAATTCTCTGAAACATCTGGACCCAAACCAATCTCTTCTACAAAGGAGTCTACGTCCTATATGACACTTCCTCTTCCTCTGACCCACTCTCAAATCCTTACGTCACTTCCTTGTCCATCGGTATTGCTTAACACACACACTGATAGCTGAGCTTAACTAGGCCTGCTGGCTAGACCAAAGACCGCCCAGAGACGAAGACTCACGAACACTCCCGAACGACGTCGCTTGCACTATGTTTACCAAAACGTAATATTTTTAATATATACACATTACGTAGTTTATATATAAGCCATGTTGGCGTCAACATTCCACCAACCATTTTCTTGTTTAAACATTTACCGACTAAGAGGGTTTCTTTGCCTCCTTTACAGGATAGAATCAGGTTTGATCTCAGGGCGCTTAGAGACGGCAGTGGATGCTCTGATGACCCCCACGATGCCACCTTCGGCGTGCAAAGCTATGACTCTGGCCATGGGTTATGCTCTTAATGAGGAATGTGATTCTTTGACGATGAAGCCTCTAATCTCTAAGCCCTCTCTCCTTTGTATCCAATTTCTTATTTGCTGAAGATGGCTCAAATATTCTTGCTTCCACAAGTTCTGTACTTGCTGTCTGATGATATCCCATCTCTCCAGAAGACTGACTTTGTCTTCACCCAATTCTTCTTCTGGTGCTGAGGTGAAGAGTTTTCCTATGAGAAGACCACCAGGAGTGAGACATTCCAAGCTGGTTGGATCAGATGTAACTGGTGTTAGCGGCCTGCAATTGAGAATTCCTTCTGCAGTCAAAGGCGTATCCCTAGCAAAACGTTTCAGAATGGTCTTAGCAGACTTTATCCCGGCTTCCCAAATGTGGGGCCGAAGGAGGATTGAATGACCCCCTGACGCCATGATGAGCAGCGTTTCTTCTTGAGCCTTTGAGGATCTTCTCAGTTTTTTAGCTGCACCTACTAAGTTGATACTGTAGTCTGATTACATATGACTGGGTATCCTTCTTCTTGGTATAAAGCAGTCAACTGCTGTAGGAAAGGCCTCTGTTGAACACTTTGAGAGCAGCTCTAAATGAATCGCATTCGTGGACATACAAATGAAGAGGCACAAGTACTCCTTGTCCAGTGAGGCTTTTCGCCGAAAAGACTCCCTCATTAGAAATGAGCCTCTAGAGCAGGGGTCTCCAAACTACGGCCCGGGGGCCACATCCGGCCCGTGGACAGATTTTGTCCGGCCCGCGGAGAGAACAAACTTGAACAAAACTTCATACTTGAAAACTCCTTTTAGAGAACATATTTTTTATAGCAAATTAAATTTAGTTTACTGAAGTATTCTAATTTTATGTTGAATAATTATTAATATGACATCTACATTGATATGGTCATGGGCTAACTACTCATAACATTGTTGTAGGCTTATTGTTATTGTTTTTTGTGATAAGTTGGATAAAGAAACACAGAATTGTAATGAGTAAAGACATGTATAATATGCAGAAAATTTAACTTCAGTATATAATAACTAACAAATTATTGAAATGAATCCAACTAACATTTAATACATTTTAAATAAAAACATAACTTATAACAAGCATAATGACATATGAAATACTAATGAGATTTATGTAATTGAGATTTTCCACTGACAATAGTTTGTAGTTGTGGACTAATTTTACTTGTACCAATTATTAAAAGAGATTTAAGATGCTCATCAGTTAATTTAGATCTGTAAACATTTTTTGTGTACTTCATTTTGGAGAAGGTTTTCTCTCACAAATAAGTAGTACCAAAAACAGAAAACAGCCCACGAGCCAATTTTTGCGGACTTTAGTCCGATTTGCAGCCTTTTTTAAATGTTGCGTACTTTTTCGGACTTTTTTTTCATCAGTGGACTATTTCATTTTTTACCACTGGCAACAATGATAATATGGTTTTGGCCCTCGGAACTTACTGGAGTAATCAGTATGGCCCTAAGGCTGGAAAGTTTGGAGACCCCTGCTCTAGAGCATATGTAGGCAACCACCGGCCCGCGGTAAGGTTTGATCCGGTCCGCAAGACATTTTGAAAAACCCAATTAAACCAAAATATAACACTACTTACTCCAAATGAGGAATACAGGGAGAGATTTGTGCGTTTGGCAGTACTTATAAGTTGAACAGTTCTTTCCAATGATGAAAGTTAATATATCAAAACATCGTACAAGGCTGACTGGCGATAATTTGGAAAATTCTTTTCATCATTGTATCAGTGGAATTAATCCAAACATCGATGGATTAGTTTCCCAAATTCAAGCTGAAGTATCCCATTGATCGCTATTTTACTTGCGTTGATTATAATAATTTCAAATATTACGATTTAATTATAATGTTGTACCAATTTTTTTTTTTCATTTCATTTTGTTATTTTAATAAATTATATCTTAATTACACTGTCGTATAATTTCATGGCTGATATCTATCGTTAAAAATTATGAACACGAATTTGCACACTAGAGTTTGGCCCACAACATGTCAAAGGTTGTCCGCACCTACTCTAGAGTCAAAATCAACGGGACGTGAGACTTGACCAGCTTCAAGAAGAAAGATAGGCTGCCATGAATGGGGCATGCCGCTTCTTGCTTTCCTTAAAGGACTTGATGCACTCAAATACTTTAATTTACTTGTTATCTTGGAAAGCACGCCAAACTTTGCAGAGAGTTTCTTGGAAGAAAGTGTCCCTATAAATGACCGGAATGAATCTGATTTTTTTTCCAAACGGAACGATAGTTTATTTTGCCCAATGCTTGGGATACTTTGGCCACAGGGCTGAATTAGGATTCTTAATTTTCTGGCACATGCGGTCGTAATAAATGACATTTGATCCCACTATCGGTGACGACTCTGATGTCGGTGAAGTCTCCCTTTGAAGTTGCTACTTGATGGGTCTTAGTTTGGATAAGATTTCCATTGAATAAAAGGTTTTCGACGAGGTAACCAAATAAAACAATATGTTCTTTTTTTAAATTATTTTTAATTATTCCGTTTTCTACGAAACGTTTGAAATAAATAACAATGCATATAAACGTCCATCACGCAGGGTCTAAATAGATTGAACTTGACTCCTCCAAATGCCCTATTATTACTTCCGAACCATCCTGAGTATCAACGTTTTCCAAAATCGTGTCATGAGAGCAACCTCAATAGCTGATTTCCCTTAAGGAAAATGTGCTAAAACAGTTTTAAACATGAAAAGGTGCCGGAACTACTCAATAGCTCATATTGTGAAATTACTATAAAATTAGTATACTTTGAGGTTTTGATATTGGATATAATAAATGAAATAGATAATAGAATTCATTGAGGGAAAATGATTGTAGTCTATGTTTTAAATGAAATAATTTATTTTCCCATAAACTAATTATAATGTCTTAAGGATATATACGCCAATCTATTTTGGCTACATCTAATTTGTTTATATACTTTACAATCTGTGTTTTTTAATCAAATATGTGAAAATGTTTTCTTCATAAATAATGAATTGTCTTTTCTTTTTTTTTTTTTTTTTGAGATCAATAACTAATACATTGATAGTGTTATTGAAGTTTTTACATTACGTACTACAATAAATGTTAACTATAAGGAATAAATGCAGCCCAAATTCAATTGGCATTGCCCTGATGAAGACTATCTATTGCCAGAAGGTTCCTGTTGCGAATGGAGGATTTTTGTGTGTAGCCAAGAAGTATGACCCCCAAGAAGCACTGAAATATGAACATGCCATTAGAAAATCATCAAATATTTGTAAAGTTAAAACACATTCATGATTTCATGGGACAACTGTAAATGAAGACACAAATTCATTGTAACAAGCCTTCCCAAAGATATGATTAGACTACTGCTATAGGCATGAATTGGTTCATGAGGCAGAAATACTGTCATGTTTTTTACGGCTACAAACAGAAATCGTAGAAAATAGTAGACCTCATCATTAATGACCTCATCGCTGAGCAAACGTTTCTTCTGATTTGCTCCTGCTTTCTGCTCCAGCGGTCTTCTCGCTCATTCGGATGCTAATTTTCCTGCAACTCTCCGGTTGCCTTCTTCAGGCTGGTCATCGTTACTGCTGCTAGGTTGCAGTCCGGGGCCCATTTTGGCCAGGGGTCAAATGAGGCAAGAGACAGCTGGAAAAGAAAACCAGAGCAAGCCAGAAGAGAACATTCTTAGAGTAGATAGCCTGTACAAGAGGAAAAGGAAAAATCCTTTGATCAGGAGTTACATAACGAGCTTCTTTGCTGCGTAGAACATACGAGGTAAGCAGTGGCGGCGCGTAGCTAAAATTAGTGGGGGTGCTGCTCCAGAAAATCCAGCACGCCAGGGTCGTCATTGCGGGAACGACAGTGCTCTCTCTCCCTTGCAGCCTCGCCTGGAGCATGCCCACAACTGTCAAACACCTCGCCGCTGGAATTGTGCAGCTCACAGTGCCATACAAAGATTTTCGTATCATTTCTCATAAACTGGGGGATGGTTACTGGATTAAGCTTAAGGATTATATATTATACAAGTATAAAGAAAGAATCAAAGAAATAAGGCTTATTATATTAATTGTTATTGATAATATCAAGTGGAAATTGGGGGTGCTGCAGTTCCACAGTGCCTATACCGCCACTGGATGTAACAGTTAACAGTTACATAAAATCGCGGTTGCGTCTAGCTGTCACTTGGGGCCCCCTGCTTTAAAATTTACTAGTAATTCGGGAGTGAGTAAGGGCTAGTGGCAACACTGCGTACATAACCTGTTCATCGAGGTCAGAAGAATCACAAAGTTTTGTTGACTTCTCCCTTATTATTCTATACATTACCCACACCAAAACATTATAGTTTGAAACCATAGTTCTTAAATTACAGTCTATAACCAGACACCATCTGGAAATGACAAGTCCGTCGTGCAGAAGCTTCAACTATATTATTTTTCACTTTAAGTAACTGTATCAATTAACACCTCTTGCCTCTTTCGGTCTTCAGTAAACTGCCACTCCTTATCATGCCATGTTAATAATAAGCTCTTTTATCATGAACCACTTCATTATAAGGTTAAATACCAAATATAGTATTTCACATAAATTTGAGAGACTGTGATAAAAACTATTCTGATTCATTATAAACTACAGCAAAACTATAGTAAAGTATAGTAGTGTTCAGCCTATAATGCAATGAAAGTTTATATTAATCTACTTACGTTCTTGGCGTAATCTCCCCCATCGGAATTGATCTCTGAACGTCACATTGCTTCCTCTGGAAGTGTGCCCAGTCTGCGCAGGGAACGGCAGGGAATCCACGTGGGTTAGCAATACTTTCAGCGAAGAAATAGTATGATCGTCTATGACTGCACATACCTGAAATAATGATGGTGTTGGATATATATTATTTATTTATTCACTACTAGCTAAGGTACCCGGGAAATCATTTGAGGCTGAATGATGATGGTATTTTTTTTTTGGGCTTTACTTTGTACAGTATTTTTACATTTTCTCGTCTCAATGCTTAGGATTTACACCCGTGTCCGGCGTGCTGAGGAACTGACATTTCTGATTAATTAATGTTTAAGAAAGAGGGAGGGGGGGGATGACAATATACTTTGGTCTTCATTCACCCCTGTTAATTATGGCTGTAATGAAAGTGTATTAATCCATCGATGTACTAAGTTGAATAAATTTATACATAGATAATCACTGATGACTATAACAAAACGTCTATGCAAATTACTCGCTTTATAAATTACGATAAAGATGTATATAACAGAAGTTACTCTAAATATCAAATTAAACATCTTTTGTCATGTGCAAGTTCGCCCAAAAAACAGTAAGAAACGAAATATGACGATTTTTCATTTGATGCCTCCCTAACAACCCCCATTCCTGTTCGTTCCTAAAAATGTTAATATATATGCATGCTTATATTTCGATTTAGACTTTCGTGTCCTATGACATTGTTGACCCCTTCTATAACATTTCGTGTATACCTCATTTATACTTCATTATACGGCAAAAGTGCATATAACAACGAAACTTAACAACAATGCAAGCATATATACAGCTGAGTTACAAGCTATAAATATTGGCTTTTCAAAATTTCATGACGTTCAAAATTCCCAGATTTTCTTATTTACAGACTCTTTAAGTTCTCTATTCTCCTTGGAGAACATTTACAGTACTCATCCTATTATAACCCACATCTTAGAACAATCCATTCATCTTCGAAACAATATTACACTAGTATGGCTACCAGGACACAAAAATATTGGACGAAGTAATGAAGTTGATGAACAAGCAAAATTAGCGACTCAGAAACATGACGTAGACTCAAATGAACTAACAATAGACGACTTAGTACATTCTGTAAAATCTAACGTACTACTAGACTGGGAACAAAAATGGCAACAAACAGACAATAAATTACGACAAATTAAATCTACAGTATTCACACGGACTAGTAAAAATTCAACTTATACACGGAGGGAAGAAGTGATTTTAACTAGGCTCCGCATTGGCCACTCTCTCCTTACTCATAGCTTTTTAATGAAAAAAAGAGAGCAGCCCAAATGCCATGTATGCAATTTGATTCTTACAATAAAACACATACTGACAGACTGCAAGAGACGAGATCATTTACAAATACCCCACGACCTACATGACTTACTCACAGAAGGTAGCCCATACATACCCACTATACTACAACATCTAAAAGACATTAACATATACTCAAAAATTTGAATATACAATACTCACAATTAATACTTGCATTTTAAAAGAGATTTTACAATTTTCTAATAAATGTATGCTGCGATTCTAGTCTTTTTGTGAATGTTTTGTCTGCGAGCGTGTGTGTGTGTGTGTGTGTGTGTGTGTGTGTGCGCGCGTGTGTGTGCTTGTATGTTTGCTGAGCTCTTTATAAACTCTTTGAATATATGTAAAGTAAATATTTCACCGTTTCTATTTGTCTAGCAAAAATGAAAGTTTTTCCCCCTTCCCGCCATAATGCAATTCATGACTTACGTTGTTCAGTAACTCATATTGAGTATGCAACTCCGCTGATACGAGCTTTATATCTGATCTAAATCTCAATTATTTTAAATTCATTTTAGACACATATTCCATTTTATTTAACAATTTATATATTTTATTATATCTTGTTTAATATTTTTTGTTTTGGATTCTTTATTATGTTTGTCAATTTGTTGTGTTGGATTTCCATTTATTGTTGGATTTCTACTTATTGTTCAATTTCTATTATTTGAGTTCCATTTTTGTTTTCTATTTCTGTTTTGCGTTCCATTTCTGTTTTTTGTTTTTCCATTTCTGTTTTTATGTTTCATTTCTGTTTTTGTTTCCCATTGTGGTTTTGTGTTCCATTTCTGTTTTTGTGTTCCATTTCTGTTTTTGTTCTATTTCTGTTTTTGTTTTCTATTTCTTCTTTTTTTGTTTCCCATTTTAGTTTTATATTCCATTTCTGTATTTTGTTTTTGTGTTCCATTTCTGTTTTTGTTTTTCCATTTTGTTTTTGTGTTCCATTTCTGGTTTTTGTTTTCCATTTTGTTTTTGATTTCCATATCTGTGTTTTGTTTTTCCATTTGGTATTGTGATCCATTCCAGCCCTGTTTTTCGTATCAGTTCTGTTTGTCTGTTTCTGTTCTTTGTTCCATTCCTGTTTTTGTGTTCCATTTCTGTTTTGTGTTACTTTTCTATATTTCTGTTATGTTATTTTATGTTCGTTTAAATTAATTTTGTTGCGTTTCGTTTTTTTTTTGTTTTTTTTTTTCAATTTTATACAGGTTTTTTTTCCCGAGCAACATCGCCAAAGCTGCGAAGCTCCAAATAAATAAATATATATATATATATATATATATATATATATATATATATATATATCCGTACCTGATATATCCACACCACATCCTGGCTGAAACATATGTGGCCCGTTGGGATAGAAATCTACATGTCCTATTGGTGAACCAAACCCTTCCAGACTGGAGGAACTGTGTATGACGTCCACGAACTTGGCTGAATCTGGGGACAGTCTTTCTCGTGGTTTGTCCAAGGAGAACAGTGGTTGAGCTGGGTCCAAACCTAAAAGAAAATTTATAAATAAATAAAGATAAACATCTTATGTCGTCAATAAATACTCAGAATTATAGTCTTAGTAAGTAGATTACGATAAAAAAGTCCGTCACGCAGGGGCTGCGTAAACTAAGCAGATTTCCCACGTGAAGTTTTACAATAGAGAAATCTGCCTAATAACAACTGTAGTAGTAAGAAACCTCTAAACCTAAAACATTATTTAGGGCGTAATAACCCAGTAGTTTCTAGCCCCAAAACACAGTTAACCTAACCTCTAAACCTATCACGAGGGACGAATAGTTATGGAAACGGCCACCAGAGCTCTCGGCGGGAAGTCCGACATAGCCTAGGTGACCCACACGCAGAATACAAATGCAAATATCTCGGTTAGTATTCAAGATACAGAATAAATGTATAGAACAATATTTATAGTAAATTTAATTTCCAATAAGATTTATTCTATACAATTTTTCGATCCGACGCATAATAACGGAGATATTTTGAATTTTCAAAAATCCCCCTTCTAAACCCCCCCTCCCACTGGTCCGATTTCAGCCATTAACGAACTTGATCTTCCTTTTTACATAAAACGATTAAATTCCGATTTTGGTAAAGATCAAACAAAAATTGCGACCGCTAGAGCGTTAACAGACAAATATATATATATATATATATATATATATATATATATATATATATATAATTTTGAACGGACCTCATTTTCGTCATCTCCTGGGTAGGATCGATGGACATTTGAAGAAATTTTTCGAAACTCGCATCATGAGTACGACCTCAATAGCTGATTTCTCCTAAGGGAAATCTGCTAAAACTGGAAAATGTTCTGATATAAGAGTGGACATTAAAAAAATATAGAAACATGTTAGCATACCATGGTTAATTACCTTTTTTAGCAGATTTCCCTTAAGGGAAATCAGCTATTGAGGTCGTACTCATGACAGGATTTTCGAAACATTCCTTCAAATTTCCATACATCCTACCCAGGAGATGACGAAAATGAGGTCCGTTCAAAATTAATATATATATATTTGTCTGTTAACGCTCTAGTGGTCGTAATTTTTGTTTGATCGTTCCCAAACTCGAAATTTAATCGTTTTATGTAAAAAGAAAGATCAAGTTCGTTAATGGCTGAAATCGGACCAGTGGGAGGGGGGGTGGTTAGAGGGGGAATTTTTGAAAATTCGAAATATCTCCTTTATTATGTGTCGGATCGAAAGATTGTATAGAATTAATCTTATTGCAAATTAAATTTACTATAAATATTATTCTATACATTTACTCTCTATCTTGAATATTAACCGAGATATTTTCATTTGTATTGTGTGGTCGGCAGAAGTCGGCTATGTTCCGGACTTTCCGCCGAGAACTAGGGCGGCCGTTTCCGTAACTGTTCGTCCCTCGTCAATAGGTTTTGAGATTCCTTACTACTACTGTCGTTATTAGGCAGATTTCTCTATTGTAAAGCCACGTGGGAAATCTGCTTAGTTTACGCAGCCCCTGCGTGACGGACTTTTTATTAAAATTGTGATTATCAAACAACAATTGTTCACCCCAACTCAGAACTAACCAATGATTTTATACCACTAACCAGAATCTCAAAAACACATATATTAGCTTACGCTATGGCGAAGGGCCAAATCAACACAATTTAAAATACGTATCACTTTGAGTGATCGATGTATTAATATCTATCTTTTCTGGATAAGAAACATTGCCTTTCTGCATAATATTTTTTTTTTACCAACCGGTTTCACCATCATTAATGGCATCCACAGGCCTACAAATATAGTTGTAAACAAACCTAAAGCATGCTCAGGATTGTGTTAATATAAGGCTGCAATAACTTAAGTTTAATATCTTATGGGAATTGGTAGGCTCCTGTGTGTGTGAGTGTATCCTGTTTGTGTGTAAGAGTTCATGGGTGTGATTTCTACGAACTAGTTAAATGCTTTCTTTTTTAAACGGTTGATTTGTTGTTAATATTGTATACCACTCGTACTCTCTTTTAATTTACGTTTTAACCAAATTATTTTCATACTATCTTTAATATTTTTTTTCGACTTTTTGTAAAGTTATTGGCCAAATTGTATAGTGTGTCTCGGTGGTGGAAAAAGTGCTCTGGTCACAAATAAGTTTTAAGTCCGTCACATGAAATTTTACAATAGTTTTCCACATGAAGTTTTACAATAGAGAAATTTCACGAGAGCAATTCCGAAGACGCCCGAACTAGCTTATGGCGGGAAACTCACTCTCGTTCGTTTATCCGCCCACAAATAATAAAAATGCAAATATCTCGGTTAATATTTAAGATAGAGAATAAATGTATATAACAATATTCATAGTAAATTTAATTTGCAATAAGATTAGTTCTATAAATATATATATATATATATATATATATAATTTTGAACGGACCTCATTTTCGTCATCGAAGGACATTTGAAGAAATTTTTCGAAAATCTCGTCATGAGTACGACCTCAATAGCTGATTTACCTTATGGGGAAATCTGCTAAAAATGTGTAAGCTGTGAATCTTTTTTTTTTTTTTCAGTTTTTGGAAACATTATATTCTCAAACCAACTGCCAAAAGTGCCTCCTAAAAACCCTTCCAAATTCATGCAGGGCGTACTCATTCCTTCGTACCTACATCATTCGACCTTTGCCACTTGTGAAAGGTGTCCTGAATTTAAAAACAACATTAAAAAATCCATGAAATTACAATTAAAGTATGTACTGGGTTGTAAAATAAGTTCGTAGCTTTTTTTACTGTTGATTTCAATAAAAACTTCAGATTCTTGTAAATAGTTTTAATCAAATATGTATGACTCATTTTGTTCTATTACATGTTGCCATCTTTCAGGAGATTTTTTTAATTTCGTCATCCTAGAGCTTCTCAGATTTTCGTTCAATGAGCTTCTCTATGTGCGTTTTGCAGTCGTCGAGCAATTTAAAGTGTTTCCCGTTAAGAGAGTTTGGAAGGGCCAAAAATAAGTAAAAATCTGTTGTGCCAAGGTCTGGTGAATAGGTTGGGCGGGGCACATCACATCCCAGCCAAACTGTTTGTGCAGCGGATTTTCGTTTTCGGAAATAAGAAATAATTAAATGACGAAAATGAATTTTTTTCTTCCATTTTGAGCAACCATACCACTTAAAGATAAGAAATCTCGGTTGAAACTGATGAATAAAAGCACTTTAACTAACTCTTTTTTTGGAATATGTAAACATTATTGACCAAATAAACATGATTTTATAAACATAGAGAGGATTAAATTGAATTTTGATATACGCTGCGAACATATTTTACAACGTATTACTTGAGGTATCTTAGAACAATTATTATTGTGAAAGTTAAAAAAAAAAAATAACCTGTTATTCTTCCAATTTTGCCCGTGGTTACGAGATATCCAGCAACTCCAGCAATGTGAGCTCCAAGACTATGGCCTATGACGTGCAAGCTGTCGAGATTCACTCGGTGCTGCCTATGGAGGTTGTCAATAAACTTGGCTACAATACCTGCCACTACTGGTACTTTCTGCCTTACTGAATAATAGTTCATACTCTTAGAGCCTAAACCCTTCCAGTCGACGACTATAACGTTAACATCGGCGTGTGTCAAGTAAGCTGTAAAACAATAAGAATGGTTTAGTAATTGCTGCGTGGGAAGTAGAGATTTATGGATTTGGTCTGGGCAAAATAAATTCTCGAAGTCTAGTTGGAAAAAACGTAGCCAGAACCTGAAAAATATACAAATGCATTACTGTCAATACTCTTACCAATTCTAACCTATTGGAAAAGTGTCCCTTTTAAGTAAACTCTGCAGGCCAAAGAGGTGACCAAAGACACTTCAAAAAGTTCGTCAACCAGGAGCTGAGTAAACCAAGGAGATTTCACAAGTGCTGGTATAACACAATACTGATCTCATTCCTATTTCTATGTAAAAAGTCCGACACGCAGGAGCTGCGTAAACTAAGCAGATTTCCCATGTGAAGTTTTACAATAGAGAAATCTGCATACTGGTAACACAATACCACCGTGATTAAATACAAACGGTAATGAGAAATCTTTCAGTTAATTAAAATAAATTCCCAACTGAAACGGCTTCTGTAAGAATAATTTATATTTTAATAACTCAAATTTTAGTAGTTCAAGAAATAAAGAAGGGGGGAGGGGCGGATGAACAGAACGTATTTGCATAAATCTCACAAAGTAACGAAGGTAAGGTAAGGTTAGAAACGACAGGTAAGGTTAGAAGAAACTTCCACCTGAGCCGAGCAGTTAACGAAACGGCCGACCAAATCCAACTATACCCGACCTCAGACTTCATAAAAATGCAAATATCTCGGTTAATATTCAAGATAGAGAAGATATGTATATAACAATATTTATAGTAAATTTAATTTGCAATAAGATTAGTTCTGTACAATTTTTCGATCCGATGCATAATAACGGAGATATTTTGAATTTTCGAAAATCCCCCCTTTATACCCCCCCCCCTCCCTCTCGATTTCAGCCATTAACGAACTTGATCTGTCTTTCTCCATAAAACGGTTAAATATTTAGTTTAGTAACGATTAAACAAAAATTGCGACCGCTAGAGCGGTAACAGACAAATATATATATACTGTTTTGAACGAACCTCATTTTCGTCATCTCCTGGGCAGGATCGATGGACATTTGAAGAAAAATTTCGAAAATTCCGTCATAGGTACAACCTTAATAGCAGATTTCCCTGAAGTGAAATCTGCTAAAAAACCGATGAATAAAATGATTGTGGGGGGGGGGGTGGCTAATGAAGACTGCAAACAAGAAAGTGCAAATAATAATACTTGAGTTACGATTTAATGAATGAAAGTTGTAGAGCAACATTTTGCGATACCGCTCATAATAACGGCGATATATTGAATGTTCAAAATCCCCCCCCCCCCGATTTCAGCCATTCACTGGTACGATCATTAGTGTGTAATGAAACAGTTAAATATCGAGTATAGTTATAGGAGAAATAAATATTGTCCTCAAAATCTTAATGCATGACGTCGTTGCACGCAAATTTGCTAGTATCTCACACAGTAAACGTTTAATGAAAATAATATTTAAACTTGGAATGAAATGGTTTATGATATAACAGCTTATTGCTAATATGATATCAGTCGGAGTAGGGGTTTACTGGAGGCTAAAACCAGAAAATGCAAATATCTCCTTTAATACTGAAGATAGAGAATAAATGCATAAAACAATATTTCTATTACATTTTATTTCCAATGATGGGGGCTCAGGTTGGCCATGTAAGTTAAAGCGTTGTAGGCATCAATCTCACACGGTAAACCTAGAGTGGCTAGTTCGATTCCCGCCTGGGGAATAGAAATTTATTAAGTAACGGACGCCAGTATTTATTATATTTGTTCTTACCTACTAACGTTCACCTTTCAGTTATCAACAGGTTACCATCTTTTCTAGATGGGATGGGGCTTAGGATTTTATTTAGTGAGTTTGTCACTAAATAAATTCCTATTATCCACATAGGAATCGAACCCGCGACTCTATGTTTACCAAGGGTAAACCTGAGCTCTTTATTGTCCTGAGCTCTTTTGTGGTTCGGTGCCCGAGGAACGGTCCCTAAATGTACCCAGACATTTTTTGACGAGGTGGGAGTAGACAAGAAGGTTCTGCAAACCTTGGTCGAGGGTATCATTATTGATACTTTAGGGATTATTTCCCACCATATATTTTAATTTTGCTTTGATCAGTGATCTTATTATAGATCGACGGATCATGATAGTACAATAATGATGTTTCTAATTTTTATCTAGTGACATTCACCTTTTAGGTTCCTGACTGTGTTTATTTTAGTTATTGAGCTGACTAAATACAATATGTATTGTTTTACTGTTGTCCTAGGGATTGACTTAAGTTGCTGTGTGCTTCAGCATCTCAATGTAATTGAGCAGCCCCACAAACTGTATAAAAATTTGTACAATAAAGTGATTCTCTGAATATCTATGAAAAATAGAATACTTTTCATTGGTTAGTAGCAATGGTGAATTAAATATGACAATGCAATAAAAACGTAAACACAAATAAAATAACTGAATTGCGTCATAAGTATATGAAAGTAAAATGTCAACTAAATTATGACTTACCAGTTACAACTTCTCGATTCAATTTCGATTTTACGTGGCCCTTCCATCCGTGGACTATAATTTTAATTGGTTTATGTGGTTGTAATTTCCTGAATGCTGTGTTATCAGGACCTCCAATAGTTTCAGGCGTGTCGATGGTATCACCTCTGAAGCAAAATAATACAAAAATTACAAAGTGATAAGAGGATATTAATTTTACAATAACTTTTGTATTAACTAAAAGCCAGTGTCAGAAGTCCATGTTTTGGGAAATGTCAGTTGTGAATGGAAGTCTTTCATTCCCTCTCTAGAATTCAGCAAAGAGATATGAACCTACTTTTAGCTGATAGCTGCGCATAACAACCAAATACTTATAAATAAAACCCTCTATACGATATGGGAGACGGTTAAAGCCTAAATGAAATAATGATTTAGGATATTATTTACTTTATGGGTTATTGAGAGAAAAAATGATGTAAAAGTTTATTTTAACTTCTTTGGTAGCAGTGTGGGTTACTGTGTAGTGGTCTCGATTAACTTGGATTCGTTAGTTCGAATTCCACATAATTATCTGAATTTATGACTAAATAAAATCTTTACTTGTTTGGAATGGAGTGCAACCCAGTAGGTAACCCATTCAAATTACTATTATTTGCGTAAAATTGCAATTTTTTTTTTGTTTAAATCAATTAAAATTATTCTACACATCAAATCGAAAACTCAAACCATTCAAATTATGAAAAAGGGAAAAAGTCCGTGTGACAGGGGCTGAGTTCACTAAGCAGATTTCCCACGTGCGCAATTACATTTTACAATTTACATTTATCTCATAAAGTAAAATTTCAATGAAAATAACATTTGGTATTTAGGCTTCAAATAATGTACTTCATTATACAACAGCTCATTGTTAATATGACATGAGTAGGAGCAGGGGTTTACTCAAGACCGAAAACTAAAAAATGCAAATATCTCGGTTAATAATCAAGATAATGAAAAAACGAACATACCAACTGTTCAGTCGTCTTTGAATTTCCCGCGCTCACTTAGTTCACAAACCCGCCGCATATGGAGATCACCAAGGCGGTGGCCAATAGCGGAAACTACGGCGCTAGCTCAAGAAGACACCGGCTGGTTTCAAGCATAACAGTACAGTTGGGATTCACCCGTTACACAGTTGGGCTTTGTCCCTTTCCGGGGTCGTTTCTACCGCTACAGTAATAGTGTACCCCGCTTCAGAGATAACCGCTCAGTTGGGCTCTGACCCTCTCCAGGGTCGCTTCTACCGCTACAGTAAAAGTTTACCCCGCTTCAAAGATTGTGCAGTTGGTTCCCTCGCCCGAGTGAGAAAGGACGGGTAGTTGGCTCCAAAAAGAAAGAATAGTATTCACCGCCCGCAACTCTGGTGTCAGAAAAGGATCCCCGCATCGAAAACAAAGGTCACCGCAACCAGTATTCACCAGCTAGAAGACAGAATCTCATTGGGAACACAAAATAACACAGGAAGAAAGGTCCGCTTCATAAAAAGTATATGTTTCCCGCAGGTACCTATTTTTTTATTATAATGCTAGACATCATTATCTACGAAAACAGTTAAGTGAGTACATACTCATAAATATAGAACCGTTCGATCATTATTTTGTATAAATATACATATATTATTGGCTTGCTGCTAAAGTTTACAAACAAACAATGGGCTAACCATTGTGGTCTACCTAGTTGAACAATCGAGCTTTAAAAAGCTAAATTTCCTTTGTTCTCTCAACACCTATATCAATAAATGTTAATGTTTGTGTCAATTAGATATAAGGTTAGCCCCTAAATTAGCATTTGTTTAAGGTTTGAGTTGTTAAAATTAGCTTCCTTACTATAAAGTTTATTATATGTTGCTTATTCAATATATACTTGATTCTTTGGAGAACTCATATAGTGACTTGTATTATTCCCCTCATCTTTCCATAAAATAGTAAATATTTCAGTCTAATGCTTTCCTATGAGGAAATTATATCTTTAATACTTTTATATCAGTCTAATGCTCTCTCATTATTGCCTCTAAAAGCTTCCCGCCTTTACACCAACATTTATATAGCATTCCATTTGCAATAAAATTAGGTCAAATTTTTCTCATCTAAAGCCCCCTCCCACTGGTCCGATTATTGGCTTTAACGAACTCGATTTTCATTTTTACATAAAACGTTTAAATATCGAGTTTGGTATTGATCAGACAAAAATTGCGACGGCTAGAGCCTTAGTAGATATATATATATATATATATATATATATATATATATATATATATATAAAATGTTGTATAAACCTCATTTTCGTCATGTATTAGGTAGGATCGATGGACATTTGACGAAACTTTTTGAGAATCTCATCATGACTACAACCTCCATAGGTGATTTCCCCTAAAGGGAATCCTATTCCCCTAAAGGGAGGGGGGAAGGGGGGGGGACTTTTTAAAAATTATTTTCGTCCTTTAACAGCCGATCAAGCACATGAGATTTTCACTTAAAGGAATCATATAACATAACATGCCCCCTTTCAAGTTTTCAGTCTTGTTAACACAGGTTTCGTACTAATGGAGAAATAGAAAAATCCGTCACGCAGGGGCTGCGTAAACTAAGCAGATTTTCCACGTGAAGTTTTACAATAGAGAAATTTCACGAGAGCCGAGCAGTTAATGAAACGGTCGAACTAGCTTTTGGCGGGAAAATCACTTCGTCCGTTACCCGCTCAGATTTAGTAAAAATGCAAATATCTCGGTTAATATTCAAGATAGAGAATAAATGTATATAACAATATTTATAGTAAATTTAATTTACAATAAGATTGGTTCTATACAAGTTTTCGATCCGACGTATAGTAACGGAGATATTTCGAATTTTCGAAAATCCTCCCCTCTAACCCCCCCCCCTATTTGTCCGATTTCAGCCGTTAACGAACTTGATCTTTCTTTTTACATAAAACGACTAAATATCGAGTTTGGTAACGATCAAACAAAAATTGCGACCGCTAGAGCGGTAACAGACAAATAAATATATATATATATATATATATATATATATATATATATATATATATATATATATATACACAGTTTTGAACGGACCTCATTTTCGTCATCTACTAGGTAGGATCGATGGACATTTGAAGAAAAATTTCGAAAATTCCGTCATGAGTACAACCTCAATTGCTGATTTCCCTTAAGGGAAATCTGCTAAAACCGGGAGCATAGACGACGTCATAATTCATTATATATGTATATATGCAGCTGACATACGTACTTAGTGAATAGATTGAAGGTGACTACTCCAGAAGCCCTATTATTACTGCTTCCGAACCATCCTGCCACCGTCTTAGTCACATCTGTAAACATAAAATTAGGTTCATTTTATCCTTTTGTAATTTCTTTGTTGTCTCCAAAAATATAATTATTGCTGAATAATTACTGATGAACAGCCGAAAACTTTCTCAACGGTGCACATTAAGATTGAAAATATTTATTGACTGCGTATGAAGATCTTCCTCTTATAAACGTTTCTGCCCAACTACCTATCTTCAGTGATTAATTCATCGAAAAAGGGATGAAATAATTCGCTTCCAATAGGCATTTGAATCGTGAAACCTCAATGAAAAAAACTTTTAAAGTTCCAACATGGATATAACAGTGGTCGTTGGTTTACACGAAAAAAAAAATCCGTCTCGCAGGGGCTGCTTAAACTAAGCAGATTTCTCACGTGAAGTTTTTCAATAGAGAAATCTTCATAATAGTAACAGTAGTAGTAACGAGTCTCTAAACCAATTTCACGGGAGCTGAACTGTTACGGAAACGGCCGAACTAGCTTTCGGATAGTCACGAATAGAACCGACATCAGCCTATCTTATCTCGTCCATAATCGCCAAAATCTCCGTTAATATTCAAGATAGAGAATAAATGTACATATCAATATTTATAGTAAATTTAATTTGCAATAAGATTGGTTCTATACCAGTTTTCGATCTGATGTACAGTAACGGAGATATTTCGAAATTTCCCCCTCAACCCCCCCCCCCCCTCCCACTGATCCGATTCCAGCTATTAACGAACTTGATCTTTATTTTTACATAGAACGATTAAATGCCGAGTTTGGTAACGATTAAACAAAAAATAGCGGTCGCAAGTGTTAACAGACAAATATATATATTTAGTTAGTTTTGAACGGACCTCATTTGCGTCATCTCCTGGGTAAGATCGATCGACATTTGAAGAATTGTTTTCTAAAATCGCGTCTTGAGTACGACCACAATAGCTGATCTCCCTTAAGGGAATTCTGCTAATAAAGTTCAGAATGGAACAAAGTAAGTAGTACATGTAGTATACTTGGAACACTCTTATCTGATTAAGAACAAGAATTTATCAGTGTCACCCTGGGAAACAATGAGGAAAAGATTACCTAAGAATGTCTAGTTAGAAAGAAATTTAATTTCGATTCACGTTATTAATATTAGAAACGGTTCAATAGTTCCGCAAACATCTGCTCAATAAAATAATACTTATTATTTCATTATGAAATGTAAATTTATGGAATGCTTTGTTTTGGAATAGAACATAAGGAAAATTCCGAAATATTAATTATTGTGAAATGTTTAAACTGTTTGGTGTCTAGGACAAGATTAAAAATCAGATTTACCTGCAGCTTCATTCAGATGTGCATTGTAGAATAAAACCAAAAGTATGGCGAATAAAAATACACATCCATTGTAAGCCATATTGGCTGATTGATAACACTAAAAGTAGAAATAGCTTCAGAAAAAAAGCTTAATTATATATCCGGTTAACGAAGAATTGATGAGCGACGGTAAATAACATGAGCAAATATTATGTCATCGAGGTATCAGGAAACAACAATGCTAATTACGGTGTAAATATTATTTATGCAAACATTATTTACAAAATAACGGATAGAGCAACTGTATTTGACGCTTGTTGTTGCTTAAACTAAACTTTAAACATTTTGGAGCGAACTTTTGGGGCGAGTAATGCAATATTAGTGGTTTGGCTAGTTGGACTATCAGTAAGTAGGAAGCTGAAATCATGGCAGTGACGAGACCTTGCATATCTAAGAATAGACTTGTATAACTAACAGTGTGCCAGTTCTTTCAACTCTAGTACTACTCAAAACTAATTACTTTTCAAAAGGAAACGCAAAATAAAATAAATAAAGTGACATTGCCTATACAATTTTAGGTTTTCCAAGAAACGTTTAAATATCGAATGAGCCATTGAAAAAAAGAAACAAATCATGTAGTTTAGAAGGGTAAATCTTAAATGATGACATATCACCAAAAATATATGCGTGTATCCCACGCGGTAAAAATTCATTGAAAACAATAATAGGTATTAAAGCCTTCAAAATAAAGTATTTCACGATTTAACAGATTATTGTTCAAATTCAAACACTAAAATTCGAAATATCTCCGTTGCTAAACGTCGGATCGAAAACTTGTATAGAACCAATCTTATTGCAAATTAAATTTACTATTAATTTTGTTATATACATTTATTCTCTATCTTGAATATTAACCGAGATATTTGCATTTATATTATGTGTGTGCACGTAACGAACGAGATGAGATCGGCTTCGGTCCTAGTCATGGGTTTCCAGCAAAAGCTAGTTCGACTGTTTCCGTAACTGTTTGGCTCTCGTGAAATTTCTATATTGTAAAACTTCACGTGGGAAATCTGCTTAGTTTACGAAGCCCCTGCGTAATGGACTTTTATCTAATGAGGTTGTCAGTAAATAAATTCTTATTTCCCAGGCGGGAGCCTCGCCAGCCCAGGTTTACCATATATATATATATATATATATATATATATATATACAATACTATTGAAACCATTTAGAAACTAATGAAGTGTTAAATTAAATGTTATTTATTTACGTTCACTTTATCTTTTCTAGCAAGGGTGGACTAAGGATTTTATTTAATGATTTCGTCATTAAATAAATTCCTATTTGCCTAGGCGGGAATCGAACCCGCCACTCTAGGTTTGCCATGATAAATTAAGACCAACGCCTTAATTCACACGGCTAACCTACGCTTCCAATATGCCATCACTAGGAGTGGAGGATTACTGAAGGCTGAAAAATAAAAAAATAAAATATCTCGTTTAATATTCATTTGAAACAATTTATTTAACAACATTCACATGAATGTAAGTTTACAATAACATTGGTTCTATAACATTTTAGCAGATTTCCCTCAAGGGAAATTTCTTCAAATGTCCATCGATCCTACCCAGGAGATGACGAAAATGAGGTCCGTTCAAAATTTTATATATATATATATATATATATATATATATATATATATATATATATATATATATATATATATATATATTTGTCTGTTAACGCTCTAGCGGTCGTAATTTTTGTTTGATCGTTACCAAACTCGAAATTTAATAGTTTTATGTAAAAAGAAAGATCAAGTTCGTTAATGGCTGAAATCGGACCAGTAGGAGGATGGGTTTAGAGGGGGGATTTTTGAAAATTCGAAATATCTCCGTTATTATGCGTCGGATCGAAAAATCGTATTGAACTAATCTTATAGCAAATTTTATTTACTATAAATATTGTTATATACATTTATTCTCTATCTTGAATATTAACCGAGATATTTGCATTTGTACTCTGTGTATGATCGGCAGGGGTCGGCTATGTTCGGGACGTTCCTCCGAGAGCTCTGGCGGCCGTGTCCATAACTACTCGTCTCTCTTGATTAGGTTTAGAGATACCTTACTACAACAGTTGTTATTGGGCAGATTTATGTATAACTTCACGTGGGAAATCTGCTTAGTTTACGCGGCCCCTGCGTGACGGACTTTTTATTCCTCTACTAGTTTCGCGTCCACGTGACGCTTCATCAAGAGAAAATATAATACTACATGTTAACTAAAACTACGACTTCTTCATTATGTAAGACATTTAGTCACATAATGGCCCACAAAAAATGTCGGTTCAAGTAGATTATTTAGATTGATATGTCACGAAATAAAAATATCGATTATCCTGTAACAGAAAACAGCTATGTAAACTTCCGGTTGCGTTTAGCTCTCATCTGCCCTCCCCGCCTCCCCGAGCACCCTCAACCCCGTCTCTTTATTGAAGACACATCCATGCCTGACAAATTCCTGGTTGATACATTAGCCTCCGTATCTATCGTAACCAAAATGGCGTGACCGCAAGGGTATGTAGACATGAATCTCTATGCTGCAAACGGAACGCTGTCATAAATCTTTTGAACAATTATTTAACTGAATAATGCTACAGTTTAAACCGTCAATCTATTTTAGTTACGTGTTCTTTCTTTCGGACACTAAAATCTTTAATTGCTTTCTAAATATATGAATATTGCATTTTAAGAGTCCATACAAAAGCTCCGTTGGATAAAGGTGACACATTTTCGGTTACAGTTTTTATTGCATAAGCTTAGTTTTGGTTCGTAAAATCATTCAGCCTATAACTGTTGACAATCCCTGCAGAATGGTTTTGTAAAATTAACATGACATTTGGTTATTTCAATGAAAGGGTTAACATTAAAAGACTAAAGATCATGATATGGATTTTTTAATGAAATGGCTTATATTTTAAGCATGATGTAGCAGGTCTCTTGATTCCGATAAGTAGTTCACCAGCTTCAAGTTAGTTCTTAAGACCATACGGTGTTCTTTGCAAATGGAGCATGGAAATTGGTTGCTAAGAAGAAGGATCCCCAAGCACTGAAACAAAGAGACAAGGTGTTATCGGAAAAAGAACAAATATCACAGTTGGCTTATTATATCAGAAATTAATTCATTATATTCGTTAAAACATTTTAGTGTTTGTTTATTCTTTAAATATTTAATATTCAATGTTCTGTTCCTGTAGATGGATGTGTGTGTGATTAAAATCTGTCATGGTGTGCTCTTAAAATACTATAAATTAATAAATAAATTTCACCTTCTAATCGATATTTAATTGATAACAGAATACTTACGAGGGGGTTATATTTTCTCCCATAAAGACTCTTCTTTGGGCATTGCATTCCTTCTTCTGGAATCTGTTCCAATCTACGCAAGGTACTGCGGGGAATCCTTTAGGATTTGATATACTTTCAACGTAGTAGTAAATGGCACGCCTATGACTGCATATACCTGAAAAAAACATATATACTTATAAATATACATACATAATTCCTTCGATTTGGGGTTCTGAATTAACCCATAACAAGCTCCGCAGGTCAACGTAGGAGGCTAAAGGACCCCAACGAGGAATGTTATTTTTTTTTTTAATATTATTATTAAGAATATTATATTCTGCATTTAAATGCATTTGGTAATGTCTGATATGTACAATACAATCGTCCTCCATCATTCCTGACAGAAACCACAATGAAAGGAGCAGCTTCTCCCTGCCTGACAAGGAAGTCAAGAGCTAAGGAGGAATGGCATTTGATAAGAAAGTAACCTCTGCTATCACTTCACTTTACACTTCTATTGAAGATCTCTGGGCCATTGTCTCTTGAGGAGCCCTGGAGGCGAAAGTGGATGGATGGTACTAGAAAGGGCTAGGACCTCTGGATTAGGATGATTGGATAGCCTGCTGTGGGGTTTTCTGAATCTTAAGGGATTTAGGTTCTTTACAAATGGGATATTAAGATCTTTGTGAAGGGTGTGGTTTGGCGTCTGATGTCCAAAGGTTTTGCTGCACCCCACACTTCTTTTCCGTATCCAGGAATGTGGAGATTCAGGATATTTTGGAATCAGGAATTTGAGTGCAGTAGACGAATTTGAGTAAGGAGCGCTCAACTAAGGTCTTACAATAGTATAAATAAGGAGAAGACGTATTACATATCACAAACCATTGTAAAAAGGAAGAGGATTCTGACGTTTTGGAGAGCACACGTTTCCGATTTAAACATTATTTAAATATTTGGGAGGGAAGGTAATAGAGCGCACTAACATAAAAGTTGGCCGAGAAAGGTAGCAAGAACCAGATCCTTGATTGACCTGCAGAAAGATCTCTGAATCAAGAACGTCGCCAGACCAGCCGACAAGGTGTATTGTGATAAACAATAAGAGGTAGGGAAAGGTGGCTAATGCCCAGGAGGAGATACGGCATCCGTAACAGGGGAAGTCCGGCTGAGGACCTAGTGGAATGGTAAAAAATGGGGGTTGCAGAGCCAAAATCCTTCAACGATTCCAATTGATAACTGAATCACAAATAGCTAATTATTCTTTAAGAGTTGCACTGAAAATAAATAAACAGTTAAAAAATAAACTCAAAAAAAATACCAGCAACATCTGTGCCACATCCAGGTTGATGCTTCAATGGTCCATTAGGGTAGAAGTCAGCATGTCCTATCGGTGCTGCAAAACCTTCCAGATTAGACGAACTGTGTATGACATCTACGAACTTGGCTGAATCTGTAGACAACCTTTCACGTGGTTTGTACAGTGAGAACAGCGGTTGAGCTGGGTCCAAGCCTGTAAAATATCATGTAATGCCAAGCAAAATAATAAACTGGATTATAGTTAATTTTTTTTTGTCGGTAGGATGAAAGAAATTTAATACCTTCAGAAGGAAGAAATTCTTGTAAACAAACTTACATTGCAAAGCACGTGGAAGGAGCATATATTTCTTACACCCAAATCAAATAGATTCCATCAACGTAGAGTAAAATAGTTTTTATTTCATTTCACCAACTAAAGAAAGTATTGTAAATTTTTTTTTCAGATTTCAACGAAGTTATCCGTGAAGTTTTGACCGTATCTTAACCCATGTTGACTAGTTTGTGCGTGATGTTTGTACCTATGTATCTCCCATAACTCGACTAGTCTAATGTTAAAATTTCACATTTGTTATTGTTAAAGGGCTGTGCAGCACTTCTATTGATTAAAAATTGTCTAACGGAGAAGGCATTTCCCCGAAGGTATTAGACATCGATCAAAATTGTATTGCCTTTCTTATTTGACACGAAAAGATCTACTAACTTTGTTCTGGCATTTTTCGATCCAAATAGAATTTCAAATGAAATAATTTTAAATGAAGTTCAACTGAACATTTTTTTTACTTAATTTAATGGGAGTTCAAGGAAGTCATGTGGTGGCCAAAGCAGATTTTTTTTAATTTAGCAGTGGCTTTCTCAAGCAGGTAAGAGCTGTTCTTGCAGTGAGCTGAATCACGATAATTTAGTTACAACCTGTACAAATTTTGAATAGTTAATTTTTCGTTTGATACAATTAATTTTTAATTAAATATGAATCTACTTGCAACTATACTACCCTTCAAAGGAGTATTCTTGTTAATGTTTATTTCTCCTGATTCTTCTCCCTTTTTTTTGCATTTTTTATTGCTTTCTAGGAAAACTTTCATTACCTCCTCTTTTACCCACTAAAGATTTTTATAATACATTAGCCATATATATATTTGAATGACTCATATTAACTTATATGAGTACTCAATTTACAACTTTCAGTAACCTCTTAACTAACTTGCCCTTCTGGCAAGGGATCAATGAAGAAATAGGCAAGAAAGAAAAATATTTTGAGGAAACACGTGAAATACTATGACTTGAATGAGTTATATTTCATATTGCAACTAAAGTAATTTTAATATATTGTTGTCAAATTTCAAATATTCTCCCTCAAAATTCAACTCCAATAACACTTTCACTACTAACGACTTCAAAATAAAAGCTTTCATAAATAACAGAACCAAAAGCCGTACTTTTAGGACATCCTTACAGCTATAGTATTTTAATAGCCTGGACAATAGGAACCATTTTAGGCTCCTATTTCTAATAGGCAAGCCTCGTGGACATGAAGTAAAAAATGCAACTAAATCATTATACTGTAGTTCTTTCTAGATGTCTAATTCTACAAAATATTAAATTTAAAAAAAACCTGTTATTCTCCCAATCTTCCCAGTGGTTACTAGATATCCAGCGATTCCAGCAATATGAGCACCAAGGCTGTGACCTATGATGTGTACCTTATCAAGATTGATAGACCGCTGTTTGTGAAGGTTGTCAATGAACTTAGCCACGATTCTTGCCACTTCAGGAACTTTGGACCTAGCAGCAGCATAGTTCAAATTCTTTGAACCAAGGCCTGACCAGTCTACGGTAATAACGTTCACGCTCTTCTGTGACAGGTATCCTGAAGAAAGACATACAAGAAGATGAAATAATAAACTAACATGCCAAATGCACCCTCATGAAGAAGAAATATATACTTGTGGAAACTTGACGAAGAAATAATAAAACCATAATCTTCACTTACCACTGACAATATCTTTAAAGAATTCACTGTCTCCATCGCCTCTCCATCCGTGAATAACAATTTTAGTCGGAATGTGCGCCAATAACCTTCTAAACGTTATCTTATCACCTCTTTCATTGGTTTCAGGTGTATCGAAAGTAGAACCTCTGAAACAAAGTATTTATATAATAGGTAACTCAAATGAACTTCCTTTAAATTATGAAAAAATATTTAATAAAGTCAATAGGGAATACTTACTTGCTGTAAAGATTAAACTTCACCTCTCCTTGGGAGTTGCTTCTCACTACCCATCTTGGTTGGCGTGCCGAAATGCCATCTGATTAAAATGAATAACTTATATTAATCCAATAATTTTCATAAAATGAGATCATTTAAATGTGTAATAAGATGGAGAATAGCTGTAGGTAATTAGAAATACCTATATATCCCAACCAGAGGTAATTCATTTGCTGGGATTTTAGAACTTTAAGATTGATGATGTAAGTTAGATTGCTGTGTAAATGTCCTGAGAATAAACCATGACTGCCTTTAATGCCTAATTGTT
Source organism: Riptortus pedestris (assembly GCA_019009955.1). NCBI lineage: Eukaryota > Metazoa > Arthropoda > Insecta > Hemiptera > Alydidae > Riptortus > Riptortus pedestris. Next base: position 103,152,911 of record CM032232.1, on the reverse strand, counting down.
TTTACAAGAGCTATTTTTTCAGCAGACCTAACTGCCATCATCGGGTGCTAAAACAACAATATCATGTTTTCCTCTATTACACTCTGCCTATATGCTCCAGCGATCTCTCCGCCAAAATCTAAAACGTTAATCTTCGGTAGCTCTAGGACTACTTTCTTCATAGGCATCGCTGCTACTGTTGATCAGGTTAGGTTGTAGTTCACGGATTATATGCTGATACTATATAATGCGACCTAACCAGATCAGTAGTCACGGAGATAATAAGCCTGAAGAAGGTAGCCCATGGGCTCGTGAAAATTAGCGTTGTAGGGGAGAGTAGGGTAATAGTGGGTATTCGGGAGCAAACCGGGTACATCCTCTTAGCCGGTGTATGTACTGCAGTAGGGCTGAAAACGGAGCAACTACAATCCACCTTTGAAGAAGAAGCAGCGGCCATTACGCCAAATCGTTTGTCGTGCTTGTTTCTTGGCAACGACAATAATTCAATTTTCGTAGAACCTGCTTATGATTTTGGTGGAAAATGTTTTTGATTGTACTGCGCTCATATTCCAATTAGAATACAGGCATGTATTTTTCATAGTACAAGTTTTAATTACCTTTATTTTTAATTCTCTTTAGCGTTTGGTAAGCCCGAATGACGCCATGTTTTATTTAACCTTTACGCGCGGGGTCAAACCGGGTAGCAGCTAAGCCACGATTCTCGAAATATGAAAAGTATAATTTTATCTAATTTTATTTGATTATTTCACTGTAAAAACATGTATAATGACAAAAAATATATAAATCTTGCAACTATGAATTTACTTTTTAAAATATATAATTTCTTTGAAATATCTAAAAAAATTAATGTTGTTTATATTTTTATTTTATTTTTTTGTATTGTTCCCAAAAGGGGGGTTTGTTTTAATACATCATACAACATCTTTTATTATCAAAATAACATTAATTTGATTAAAAATCTTTACATTTTTATTTTCCCATAAGAGAAACTTATGTACCCGGTTTTACCCTACTAGTGGGGTAAAACTGTGCAAAATGACTTTTTACGAAAAAAGTAGGGTAAAACCTCTTTAAAAATTTAGATTTTGTTTTTGAAACTGTAGTTACGTTATCAGATAAGTAGACTTTATTTCAACCAAACTTTACTTATTTGTTGTAAAAATTGTGGTTTCTGGAAGCCTTCAAATCTTAGCTACTCGGTTTTACCCCACTTTCCCCTACAATAGATTTTGACGAAGGGACCGTCAGAACAGATAGCCGGAGTGAAGTAAAAGAACAAATGGCCCAGTGAAGAAATCTTGGGAACCATATAACAATATCATACAATAATCGGATTAGGCAAAACCATGGAACAGCATCAAACAGCCCATTAGCAAATAGAAATATATATAACGTTACCAGATATTTTGTCGAGATGTACTTTGGAGAACAAAATAAAAAACACAGCAAATGAGAAAGCGTAGGTGAACAGCATATTGGCAAGATATTGTTCACAGTTTCCCAGTAAACTCCATTTATATCATAAGTTCAGAATCAGTCAAATAAAGATTTATTGAACTAGTTAAAAAAAGTAAACATTGTGTTCGCGTAAAAAATGAACGACTAATTACTAGGCAAATACTCCTCTTTCCTCGACATAAAAAAGTGTAGGGGTACCTGCTGAATTTTGTCTAGTGTTGTCTCTGCGATGATGCAGGTATTTCTCTGGATTTCCAAACGCGCTAAGACGTTGTTCTTATGCTTTTGTCCATTAGTGCCATCTTTGAAAGAGTTAGTATTTGGGATATATGCCATATATACCAATTACATTTTACTTCTCTACTAACAGACAAGAAACAAGGAACTATTTATTTACACGGACGCGTCCAAAACGGACCAAGGAGTAGGGGCAGCTGCAATTGTTGGCTCAGCTAACTTTCAAATAAATCTGCCAGATGAGACTAGTATATATACAGCTGAGCTTGAAGCCCTGAAACGTGCGATAGACAACATACCTGAAACTACAGACACGGACATCATAAATTTGCACTGACTCTCTTAGCTCATTAAAAATCATATATACCTACTTCACATCCACTCATCTCGTAATTGTTGCCATATATCCAGACATTAAACAAAAAAATAACTCTGTACTGGTTACCTGGGCATACAAACATTAGACAAAGCACACAAGTAGACGAACTCGCCAAATCAGCTACTCAAAAAAGAACTTACGACAACACATATTGTACACACCAAGATATTCAAGCTCAAGCAAATCATATGAGACATCATATGATGGCATAAATCTTGTTTTGCCACAACTGACTATAAACTTCGAGAACTGAAACATATACTTCGTGAAAAGCCTTCCTCAAAAAAGCTATTTAAAAGAGGTGAAGTACTTTCAACGAGGTTAAGAACGGTCCATTCACAACTGACTCACATTTATTTACTTACTGGAGAAGAATGAGCATACTTGCGTATGATAAACTGGTGATAAACATTTAACTGATACGTCGCTCAATCGCCCCAAACCACGAAATGCGATTACTATAAGAATAAATAAATCATAAATATCAATGCCTTTTTCAAATCTGGAGTCATGGGTTCGATTCCCGCTTGGACAATAGGAATTTAGTTACTGAAGGACTCACTGAAATAAAATCTTTAGTCCCGAGATGGCTAGACTGGTAGTAACGGGTAGTTAACTAATTATTTTATTTATTTATTTATTTATTTGGAGCTTCGCAGCTTTGGCGATGTTGCTCGGGAAAAAAAACCTGTATAAAAAAAAACGAAACGCAACAAAATTAATTTAAACGAACATAAAATAACATAACAGAAATATAACATGAAAAATAGAAAAGTAACACGAAACAGAAATGGAACACAAAAACAGGAATGGAACAAAGAACAGAAACAGACAAACAGAACTGATACGAAAAACAGGGCTGGAATGGATCACAGTACCAAATGGAAAAACAAAACACAGATATGGAAATCAAAAACAAAATGGAAAACAAAAACCAGAAATGGAACACAAAAACAAAATACAGAAATGGAATATAAAACTAAAATGGGAAACAAAAAAAGAAGAAATGGAAAACAAAAACAGAAATAGAACAAAAACAGAAATGGAAAAACAAAAACAGAAATGGAACGCAAAACAGAAATAGAAAACAAAAATGGAACTCAAATAATAGAAATTGAACAATAAGTAGAAATCAAACAATAAATGGAAATCCAACACAACAAATTGACAAACATAATAAAGAATCCAAAACAAAAAATTTTAAACAAGATATAATAAAATATATAAATTGTTGAATAAAATGGAATATGTGTCTAAAATGAATTTAAAATAATTGAGATTTAGATCAGATATAAAGCTCGTATCAGCGGAGTTGCATACTCAATATGAGTTACTGAACAACGTAAGTCATGAATTGCATTATGGCGGGAAGGGGGAAAAACTTTCATTTTTGCTAGACAAATAGAAACGGTGAAATATTTACTTTACATATATTCAAAGAGTTTATAAAGAGCTCAGCAAACATACAAGCACACACACGCACACACACACACACACACACACACACACACGCGCGCGCGCTCGCAGACAAAACATTCACAAAAAGACTAGAATCGCAGCATACATTTATTAGAAAATTATAAAATCTCTTTTAAAATGCAAGTATTAATTGTGAGTATTGTATATTCAAATTTTTGAGTATATGTTAATGTCTTTTAGATGTTGTAGTATAGTGGGTATGTATGGGCTACCTTCAGTGAGTAAGTCATGTAGGTCGTGGGGTATTTGTAAATGATCTCGTCTCTTGCAGTCTGTCAGTATGTGTTTTATTGTAAGAGTCAAATTGCATACATGGCATTTGGGCTGCTCTCTTTTTTTCATTAAAAAGCTATGAGTAAGGAGAGAGTGGCCAATGCGGAGCCTTGTTAAAATCACTTCTTCCCTCCGTGTATAAGTTGAATTTTTACTAGTCCGTGTGAATACTGTAGATTTAATTTGTCGTAATTTATTGTCTGTTTGTTGCCATTTTTGTTCCCAGTCTAGTAGTACGTTAGATTTTACAGAATGTACTAAGTCGTCTATTGTTAGTTCATTTGAGTCTACGTCATGTTTCTGAGTCGCTAATTTTGCTTGTTCATCAACTTCATTACTTCGTCCAATATTTTTGTGTCCTGGTAGCCATACTAGTGTAATATTGTTTCGAAGATGAATGGACTGTTCTAAGATGTGGGTTATAATAGGATGTGTACTGTAAATGTTCTCCAAGGAGAATAGAGAACTTAAAGAGTCTGTAAATAAGAAAATCTGGGAATTTTGAACGTCATGAAATTTTGAAAAGGCAATATTTATAGCTTGTAACTCAGCTGTATATATGCTTGCATTGTTGTTAAGTTTCGTTGTGTGTAATAAAATATATAAATTGTTGAATAAAATGGAATATGTGTCTAAAATGAATTTAAAATAATTGAGATTTAGATCAGATATAAAGCTCGTATCAGCGGAGTTGCATACTCAATGTGAGTTACTGAAGAACGTAAGTCATGAATTGCATTATGGCGGGAAGGGGGAAAAACTTTCATTTTTGCTAGACAAATAGAAACGGTGAAATATTTACTTTACATATATTCAAAGAGTTTATAAAGAGCTCAGCACACATACAAGCACACACACGCCCACGTACACGCACACACACACACACACACACACGCGCGCGCGCTCGCAGACAAAACATTCACAAAAAGACTAGAATCGCAGCATACATTTATTAGAAAATTATAAAATCTCTTTTAAAATGCAAGTATTAATTGTGAGTATTGTATATTCAAATTATTGAGTATATGTTAATGTCTTTTAGATGTTGTAGTATAGTGGGTATGTATGTGTACTGTAAATGTTCTCCAAGGAGAATAGAGAACTTAAAAAGTCTGTAAATAAGAAAATCTGGGAATTTTGAACGTCATGAAATTTTGAAAAGGCAATATTTATAGCTTGTAACTCAGCTGTATATATGCTTGCATTGTTGTTAAGTTTCGTTGTGTATATGTCATTGTTAATGATTGCTGCAGCTGCTGTCCCAAAGTCGGTCTTGGATCCGTCAGTAAAAGTGTGAAGAGAGTTTGTGTTATTTGCTACAATTGAGTTATAAGCTATTCTGTAAAATTTAGAAGATAATGGATTTCTTTTATTAAATTTTGTTAAAGTTAAATTAATGCTTAAGTTATTTATTCTCCATGGAGGGAGTGACAAGTTTCTGTTATAGTGTATTTGTGTTTGTAATATGTTCGAATCAATAGTGTTTTCTGAAGTACGAATGAGTAGTGGTTTATGCTTGCTGTGTTTTTCTATGTATTTGTATTCAAAAATACTTTGACGCATGGTGTGTCTAATGCCTTGCATTTTAAAAGAAATTTTAAGCATATAATCCTTCTCCTATATTCCAATGGAGGTTCTCCTGCTTCGACACAGAGGCTATCTACTGGGCTTGATCTGAAGGCTCCAGTTGCTATCCTCAGTCCTGTGTTGTGTATTGTGTCTAACATTTTAAGTGTATTCGGACTGGCTGATGAATATGCTATACAGCCATAATCCAGCAATGACCTGGTATAAGCACGATAAAAAGTAAGCATAGAACATCTGTCAGCTCCCCATGCAGAATTGCTAAGTACCCTTAATAAGTCCAAGCTTTTCTTGCACTTATTAATGAGTCCTTTTAAATGGGGAACCCATGTGAGTTTTCTGTCAAATGTAAGTCCTAAAAATGTCAGTACGTCCGTCTTGTTTATAATAGTGTTGTTAAGAGTCAATTGTGGGCATTCAAAACTTCTTTTACGAGTGAATATGGTGTATTTAGATTTTTCACTCGATATCTTAAAACCTGTTAAATTGCACCATTTTTGAAGTTGATTGAGTGCGTTCTGTGTGATATTTTGTGCGTGCGTTAATGATGTGTAAGTGATGTATAAGATAAGGTCATCAGCATACAGGCAGTAAGATACTTCTTGGGGGATATACTTTATGACAGAATTTACAGCTATATTGAACAAGGTTGTGCTCAGCACACCTCCCTGAGGCACTCCATTCTCCTGCAGAAAGGCGTTTGATAAAGCAGTACCTACCCTCACCCTGAAAAATCGTTCAGACAAATAGTTATCCAGAAATCTTATAATGTTTCCTTGGACACCCCATTCGATCAACTGAGAGAGAATGAGCCTTCTCCAAACAGAGTCATAGGCTTTCTCCAGATCGAGGGATATTACTAACATTAATTTGTTTCCAAGGAAAGCATTAAGTATTTCGCTTTCCATCCGTGCAATATGGTGCATAGTGGAATGCCCTGGTTTAAATGCACATTGGAAAGGCGATAATAATTTTTTATGATCTAAGTACCACAGAAGTCTTTTGTTGATTATCTTTTCTGTGACCTTGCAAAGTGTATTTGTCAAAGAAATCGGCCTGTAGCTAGTTGCTAGATTCTTGTTTTTCCCAGGTTTTAGAACTGGTATAACTATAGCTTCATTCCAAGTGTGAGGGTACGTACCTCTAGTGTAAACATCATTCAATAAGTGAAGAAGAATTAGTAAGCCCTGTTCTGGTAGATTTTTTATCATGTCATATGAGACTAGGTCAGGTCCTGGTGAAGTCATTTGTGCAGTCGATAGTGCGAGTTTTAGTTCCGTGTAACTGAAGGGATCATTAAGTGGGTGTGGGTAAGTTAGAATTATGGGGCAGGTCATAGTTTCTGTTAGGGTTTTGTGTCTGAAGAATTGTATCGTATAGTTTTTGGAGCTGCATACATTACTGAAATATTCTCCTAATATGGTAGTGATTGTCTGTTGGTCGGTAATAATCTTGTTATTGTGTTCTATCCCTGTAATTGGTTTGCGGTATTTTTTATGAGTAATTTGGTGAATTTTAGTCCATACCTCTTTTGCGGGTAATCGTCTATTAATACTAGATAAAAAATCTATCCAGCACTTTCGTTTACTATTCTTTATAACCCATTGAGCTTTGGATTTTTTTCTTTTGTAGTCTAGAAAGTTTACGTCAGACGGATTTCGGCGGAATAGATTAAGAGCTCTTTTTCTGTTCATTACAGCAATTCTACATTCATCAGTCCACCAAGGAACTGGAGGTTTTTTGTATGTCCGTGAAGTTTTTGGAATACTTATCTCAGCTGCTTCTAACATTAGAGAGGTTAGCTCAATAATGCTTTGAGGGTTAAACGACTTAAGCTTTCCAGTAATGTAGCCTTGATAAGTATCCCAATTTGCTTTTTTTGTGTTGTACCTTGAAATGTTGTGAAATAGTGAGTGAGAAGAGTTAGTTAGTATGTGTATTGGAAAGTGATCACTTCCATGGGAATCTTGATCAACTCTCCATGGAAACCGTGTGAAGATAGAGGGAGAAGATAAAGAAATGTCAATGTTAGTCAGTGTTCCAGTCCGTGGGCATAAATGTGTTGGAGAATTTATATTAAGTGTAATTAAATCAAACTGTTCAAAAATGTTTTGTAACTGTATTCCTTTCCTATTACTTACAGGAGTTCCACATGGTGCTTAATGCGTTTACATCTCCTAAAAATAGCAAAGGAGTAGGTAATTGTGTCAGTAAGTTATGTATTTCTTGTAAGTCAAGAGGTTCCTTTGGTGGAAGATAAATGGAGCATACTGTAACTCTGAAGGGGACGTGAACTGAGACTGCTACTGCTTGCAGTGTTGTTCTCAGCTGTATGGGTTGGCTAAATGTGTTATCTCTAACAAATATAGCTACCCCTCCGCATGCTCTACCTCCCAAGAAGTAATCTTTTCTATAGGTAGTGTAACCATGTATACTGCATTCCTTACCAGGTGTAAGGTGTGTTTCTTGGATAGCAACTAGCTCTGGATAGTCCTCCAGTAAGCGCTTCAAATCTCCAATGTGTTTTTGTACACCATTTATATTCCACTGAATAATTCCCATTGAGGTGTATCTAAAAAATTTGAAATTGTAAAATTATAATGGCAACAGGAGGATCTAACTATAAGCTCCAGAAATATAGTTAGGACAAATAAATTGGGAAAGAGTAAAATTGACCGTAAGGGATAAAAAATAAAAACGAATATTAATAAAAAAAAAAGATAATACATGATAATAAATAAAATAAAAACAATATAAGTTGGGGCTAAATGACGCAGAAATTCATCTTTTCTTTCCACTGAGGTTTTCTTGATGTTCGTTCTTCTGAATTTCTAAGTTTTTATTATTCTTCGCTTTACTAGGTTCTTTCTTCAGTACTAGTGTAGGAATTTCATTTAGTTTAGCTCCTTTTTTTGTTCTAACCCTAATTTTGTTGGTTTCAACTATTTGGGGTTCTGTTGTTTCGTTTCCTTTTGGGGGACTTGACGTAGTTGGAGGACATAATGTAGTTTGGGGACTTGATGCAGTTGGAGGACTGCATTTTGCCATAATAAAACTTTCTAAGATTATTAATCTCTGGTTCATATTTTCTATAAGCTCTGTTAGTGTATTCACTGCTAATAAATCCGTTTGATTGTTTTTAACCTTACTTGCATAAGAATTATTGTTTTCGCTCAAACAGAGTTTTTTAGCTTCATGATAACTTATTTTATTCATGGCCATCTTCTTTTTGATCTCAAATTCTTTTGCGTATACTGGGCAGGTTTTTGCGGTGGTGAAGTGATCGCCTTGGCATAAGCAGCACTTCGTTTCTGTGCAAGGGTCATCGTGCTTCGCTTTTGAGCATTTCCGACAAACTGGTTGGCTCTTGCACGATGATTTATGGTGCCCCAGTAAACCACAATTGAAACAGATGAGCGGCGACGGGATGTAAATGCGAACGGGCACTGAAAGATAGCCAATGTGGATTCGCTCTGGGGTATTCGGCGAATTGAAAGTTACCACAAATAGAGCGGATTTCTTCGTGCTCTGCATTCTTCTTATGTCTATAACTCCTTGATCCTTCAACTCATCAAGTATTTCACTGTCTTCACAATTTCGAATTTCTCCACAGTAAAATATACCTTTAGAGTAGTTCATACTTTTGTGTGGCTGAACTACTGTTTTAAAGCCGTTAAAGCAATTTGCTTTGAGAACTTTCGTAGCAATTTGTTAACTAATTAAATGACGTAGGTTAGAGTGCTTTTTAGAAACAAAATATAGGTGATTAAGAGAATTCATCTTTTTCCGCTGTGGTATACTCACACCTTCAGCTGTTCAAATATTTGTTCCATCCAGCGTCTGCTGATCTATTTACAATATTTTTGATTATGCTCTTTTTTATTCAAGGTCCACAAGGAAAATTGTTAAGGAAGTTATTACAATATTATTTCCTTATACCTACCACAGTAGTAAGTTTAAATATGAAGAGACTATACTCGACCAAACTTGTCTAAGAGGGAGTCACATAAAACCATGAGGCACATGATACAGTATCACGTGGTAGTTTATTCCAACATGATGTAAGTCTTCAAAACGCCTCTCATTGCATAGTTAGATCACCTCTGAGTTAGTCGATTCCTGATGCGCGAAGCTATATCGAGGCTATATGCGATCAATGTTAGAAGAACTTGACATTCCCAGAAACATAAAATTGGTCTTACAAGACACTTCACAACCAGTTCTTAGAATCATTTCGTTAGTAAAGAAGCTATGTCTATGCAATGAATTGTAGGTATTGTATAATAGAATATATGGATATTTATTTGTTAATTGCCACAGCACTAAATTTTACATTTCCTAAGGAGATAATAACCACGATGTTGATTGTCCAAACAAAAATCCTAACCCCCTATTATATGGAGGCTGACTGTTGGTCAGACCATTTCTTGGTTTTAGTTAGGTGCAGGCAGCTGCCGGCTCTGGAGAAGAGATCAAATGACTCGGATGATCAAAACCGTTCCGTTTTGGGAGGGAGAGGTTTCTGGAAAAATCAATATAGATCGTATGCAAGGAGTATCAGTGGCATTGGAGTCTTAAGGGAGGAAGATGTTGTAGAATGTGTTCTTAGAAGTAGAACGTGAGATGTTCGGTCAGTAAACGTCGAAGAAAATAAATTAATACGAGGCACTCAAAGAAAGGAACAATGCCCGACGGAGAACGCTCTAAGGGAATATACGAATTACATGATATATGATACATGAGAGGAGAAGTGAGAAAAGACTAGCCCAGATTAAGTACTCCTCATTCAAAGTGAGCTTATGAAATTAAAAACTCGAGAAGATGCAGAAAAATTTTGTGAGACGTATAAGCCCGATGTTCCATATGCCTTAGGCTGGATTTTACGCACAGGTCTCAATTCCATCTGGTTGGAAACAATGCAGAAAGGTCTGGTTGGAAGCAATCAAAGGTAGATTAGCCCTGTACCTCAGAATATGCTAACTCTGAGATTAGTGTGGGGTTGGAACTACATCGGGTGTATCAATACTATGGCATGCTTGTATTTCATATTGCAATTATAGTAATTTTATTTAATGGTTGTCAAATTTCAAATATTCTCCTCAAATAGTGGTATTTAGGAAGCTGAGCCACCTGACAATAGAGTTGAGATTCACGAAACCGTCCTGAAAATTGGCCAGGCTCTAGAGCTACACCAAATCTCATATTCATAACTGACGTGAGCAGGGTAGAACCCGTTTTGTAGAGTTTAAGAAATGATTCATGGCTTATAGATGAAGGAAAAAATGGCGACAGAATTAAAGGAGGGAATATTGTCACTTTGTATGAAAAGGGACAGGTATTTAAATGGGAAAATCATTTTTTTTTTTTAAAGTTAACATTCACCTTATGCAACTAAAGCCAATCGGGAAGAGGTTTCTACAGATTACCAAACCCTAATTTAGCCAATCCCTATTATATTTATTTATTTATTTAATAATCCTTAACACATAGTTCATTATTAACTTAGCATTGAAATTTCATTTTGTCAACAAGAATCTGCAATTTTTTTTGAAAGATGGTCTAGATAAGGTAACAAAACCCATCATATCATTCTCCCGGAATATGTTAGTAAAGGTCATTGTTCACTCCCAAGTGTCACATTTCATTATGTTAGTGGAGAATGAAACCCTAATGTGCCTGGAACCTCATTTGTGAGGGTTATTTAAATACGATAAAGAAAGAAAGAGAGAAAATCAAAGAATACTTTGTTTTCTGAATGGATAGGGAGTGAAGACCATGTGATCAATAATACCGTTGATATGGTCGCTATGGTGACCAGTAAATATCTCCCTAGGGAAGATTAGGACGATCTGTGTTGAAGATGGGCGAAGCGCAGCGTATAGTACCACCCACCACAAGTCTCATCAGATTCAAAAATCCTGTCATCGTTCAAGACAAGTTTGCGGTAATGTCACAGTGTTATCACAGCATTGCGCCAAAATATTTATATACACCATATGCCAAATGCTAAATAATTTGTTTGCTTACCAAGAAAGGAAATAGGCATGCTAATAAGCATTTAAGTATTGAGTATTTAATTACAATAGCCTTGTTGTAATTAGTATCTAAATCACAAAGAGTTACAAGCTTGAGTAACTTAAGCAATGATGTCCCATGAACAGCGGTGTGTCGGAGAAGAACCTATCAGGTTCATTTGAATAAAGGCGTTGGTCTTAACATCACTGGGTAAACCTAAAGTGGTATATTGTATTCACAAAATGGACCTTAATAAATAACATTTATATTTACGCAGTTCATAAGAGGCAACAGAGAACTCAATAATGTGAAACACTACAGTAAGTGGGAAATCTAAATAAATGTAACACTTTTGTGGTTCTTTAAGATTGGCCCAAAAGTTATTCTTTTCTGTCAGTCACATATTCCTATGCCATCTATCACTCAGACAAGATCCAAGACGAGAACTGGCCTCTTAGAAAGTGGGCATTCCCTAAAGCACTAAAGCTCAGACTGTTTTCATTGGCACCAGTCAGAATCCGTGGCCCATTCAAACTGACCTATCGTGAACAGTGCAGACACTTAAAGTTTCATAACCAGTTTTCTTCTCGTCTTCAATTAAAATTTAATTGTTGATCATTGACAACTTCAAAAAAAATCTAAATTCTACCTGATACCGTATTTCCAAAATGTAGACCTCGATTTGGTCAAATAAAGTATTCTGATGGAATGTGGTAAAGATGTTAAAAACTAGTATATAGTTTCTATTTTACCATCCGCATGTTTATTACATTTTGAGAAATGGACAACGTGCTTTATATAAAGTGTTATCTCAATCCTTTGCGCAAATACCAATACCTTAGGTTTCTCGTTTTCTTTTATGGCGATGCTGATATGTCTTAAGACATTTTTAAGTTTCTTTAACTATGCATTAGCCACTTGGTGGCTGCTCTGGCAGAAATACATGGCTCGAATATGTACTCAAAGAAATTATAATCTGAGAAAAATAAATCTTGAAGAGGCGCCTAAGGCGGTTTGAAAGATCAATAAATTCATTTATTCAGACTCGTGTGTCATTTTATTGGCCTTCTGCCTATACAAATGAGTGAAATATGGATTTGTCGTCACTCTCGAAAAGCACTGGTTAAAGATGTTTAGCATTCATTGAGGCACTAGAACTACGTCTGGCCATGAATTGAATAATGTCTCATCTAGTAGTATTTCGTCATTTAAGTCCACCATAAGATATATCGTTCTTATTTGTTGATTGATGCTAGTAAACTTAGTATTGTCAAAAGTATAAATATATCTAGGTGTTAGGGTTTCTTTCCTGGGTTTTTTTATTTTTTTAAAGTTGAAAAGCGATAGAATTAGTGAACGATACACGCCCTACTCATTGATTTCAAAGAGCATGCACAAGATCGTTGAAGGAGTAATTGATACAGAACTTATCTATTCACGTCCAGTTTGTGCTACTATGGCTACTTCGGAGGATTATCTACAGGTTACCACCCTTTTCCAGCCAAGTTGAGACTAGTGATACAGTTGATAGAAGACGGATCTTCGGGTTCCGGGGAAACTTGTAAGACAAGGAGTGAATCAATGGCTAGTTCTGTCGAGAATCTCTGGGGGGGGGGGGGTCGAGAGTTGGTCTAATGGCAGGCGGGTGACTGAGGCATTGGGCACAGTTAGGATTGCTTGTATCCCATACTGTTCAATTTAGGTTTGGAGAGTATGATATTTAAAGCATCCAAGTAGATAGGGTAGGACATATAGGGAAGATGCATACATTCCTTGCATATGCAAGTGATGTAGCTGCCCAGGAAATGAAGAAAGATGTGCAGTCTCTCGTAAATGAGTCACGCTTAAAAGTAAACCAAGAAAATAAAAAATGATTGATAGCAAGCATTAATATTCGTCTGGAATACAAATCGAGTTTTTCAGACTTAGCTTTCTCAAAAGTAGAATACTTTTGAGAAAGCTAAGTCATACATGTTTCAAATATTTACCTCGGAGCTACAATAACCTCAACGACTTGTTCATTGAAATCTACCAGAAAAAAATATTGGATCCGTTTTTTTTTCTCTCGGTTTCTCGAGTTTTAAGAAATAGGATAATCTTGGAAACCTAATCCCTGGAACTATATTTTACCCCCCCCCCGCGCCCTCGGGTCCTAGACAGGCGTTGAAGGACACTCTTGAAGCAAAGGTTGATGATATATACGTAGGTTAGAGGTTGATCATTTAGGTTTCCAACATAAACCTGCCACAACCGTTTTTCCACCACCAGCACTTCTTACGTTTTCATGCCTAAACGACTAATCTAAATTGAATGAAAAAAGTTGTGCTTATTACTGGCAACCCAAATTTGATCAAAGGTTATATTAAAAATGTTTCGTTCAAAATATGTGGTAGTTGAAAGGGAAGCTTGAAATTAATAATCAAGATATTCAAATTACTTCTCTTTAATATATATTTTTTTATTTATTTAATTTAAAAAAAAAAAAATAAATAAAAAAAAAAAAAAAAATAAAAAAAAAAAAAAGGTATTTACTTTGTTATATAGAGTCAAAAATCGATTTAAAATGGGATATGTAAGAAAACTATAGCCAAGTACTATGCACATTTATTATGCAAGGGACAATACATTCTGTAGGGCTACAGCGAATGTGGGTTGTAGGGAAGATCAAAAATTACCTATTATTTATTATCTTATAATCTTACCTTACTATTATCATATCTTATTATATTTTCTTTCAGTTATTTGGAGTTGGAATGGCAGAGGGGGTTGGGGAGGAATGGTAGTTGCAGTTGCAAATATACTGATATCAGAAAGAGGCCTGTTGAGAAAAACAGGGATTTGTCCCTACAAAATATAAAATATATATTACATTAAATTAAATTGTTGGATACATTTTTTAGCTAAATCCTTTATTATAATAAATTTTTTCTTATACCTCTGAATACCATCATTTAAGCTTAGAAACCTCTGGTTGTTGCCTATGTCATTAAATATTCTTTGTATTAAGCCCATTAAAATGTTGCCGGTTAAAGTTCATATTAAGCCAAACATATTTTTGGACTGGGAGTCTGCTATAGCGTTCAGATCAGAACAGTTTGTCCTGCAAATTTATTTAGTATTTTTATTGTCTATTGTAAAACACATTTTGTAAATGAAAATTCTTATTAATATCCATTTTTGAGATTCTGGATGGTGGGATGGGAGATCATCACTTGTAAGAATTAAATCAAAAATGCCTCGGCCCTTCATAATTGTTTATTGTAAGTGACAGGCTTTCGGAGCAGTCACTCCATCATCAACCCCCCTCTTCACAGAGAACATTTTTTAACCAAGGATTCCTTGAACAGCAAACATTCTAACACCTTTTGCTTGTGGAAATGGTTTTAATTTTTGTAGAAGAGGTTACATGGCTTAGACTCTAGTAATGATGAAATATAGGTAGGCAATTTGTGATAGTCCATATTGAGCATTGTACTTCTTCAAACCCAACAATTCTTTTGATATTTATAAATAGTCCCCTTGTGAAAATTCATAAGTCTAGCACCTGTCACATATTATACAGTGGTTCAAGTCATCACCTGCAGTGTCTTGTAAGCATATTGTTATTCTTTCTTTTTTTTTTATACATTTTATTTTTATTGAGTAAATTACAGCCTGCATTTAAATGCATTTGGTAATGTGCAAAAAGTACAATACAATAGTTCCTCCGTCACTCTTGACAGAAGCCACACCTATTCACCACAATGAGAGGAGCAGCCTCTCCCTGCCTGGCAAAGAAGTCAAGAGCTAAGGAGGAATGGCACTTGCGAAGAAATTAGCCACTGCTATCACTTCACATTACACTTAGGCGATCTCTGGGCCATTGTCTCTTGAGGCGCCGTGGAGGGGAATAAGGATGAGTGGTACTGGAAAGGAATAGGACTTCTGGATTAGGATGATTGGATAGCCTCCTGTGGAATTTTTTGAATCTTAAGGGAATTAGGTCCTTTACAAATTGGATATTAAGATCTTTATGTAGGGTGTGGTTTGTAACATAATATGGAGCATCTACTATGGAGCGCAGGACTTTGGATTGGAAGGTCTGGATGCATCTGATGTTCGAAGGTTTTGCTGTACCCCACACTTCTATTCCGTATGACCATATCGGTTTTAGTAGTAGCTTGTATATTGTTAGTTTGTTTTAGGTAGAAAAGTGAGATCTTCTATTCATATTGCTATTCAGCTCGTAGTCTTGGGAACTGCATAAAATACAGGCCACATTTTTTTCATAATACAAGAATTTCCTGTAATGCCTTCCTTGAATAGAAGTTTCCTATTGGATTTGACCACTGCTTATGTCGGTTCCAAGTTTTATATCTCTCGCAGTCATAACAGACTATACATGCTAATTTTTATCTTGATTTTTGTTGTAGAAAGACTTTCAAGATGGAGGAGCCATACCTAAGGTACCTTCAAAGAAAGCAGTAGACATACAGGAGATCTTAAACTGCATTGTGCCTCCAAAAGAATATGAACAAGATGGTAAACTCTGGAGACAAGAGGTTGGTTTTACTCTTCTTTTTTTACACCTTAGATTGTATTGAGCATTGCTATGTGCACCATTTCATATTTAATTGCTAACCTAGAACAAATGTGTCTTAGAATTTTTCATATAAAAAATAACCCAATTAATGATGACAAGAACATAATTTGAGGTATATACTCATTTTATTTTTTAAAATTTCCTATCAAACAATAGTAATAGTCTAGCTGCATTACATACAAAGCAAAGGGAAGTCATTGGATATTCATTTGAGAAAATTAAGTAACAAAACAAATTCCTATATAAAAATTAAAACATTTCAAAATATTAATTAATAGGTAAAAAATGTTACCCAGAAAACATTTCCAAGAATTATAGTTGTATTATATCATAAATGGTCTGCAGTAACACTCTGTTTCATGTATTTATTTTTGCACCACACTAATTTTTGCTTATTTCATTCTTCGTCATTTGACTTCTCTAAATAAATATCCAAGGCAAATGACGAGTACAATATTACCAGTTTTTCTATTCCAATAACCCCTGTAGAGGTGGCTGGATGGCTTGAGTCAGGACTTGTGGAAGCTAGGGTCCAGAATCGGTGGATCCTCATTGCAAAATAGGAACAGTCGATGATTGTGGCAGAGCCCAAGGACTGTAGCACCAAGTCGCAGACCTTGTTTTATTAGTAGTCTCATGTCACATATACATAAATAAATATAGTCTACTGTTCTGTTCAAGATATGCCCTTTAGCAGAGAAGAATTATACTATGGAAGTTATATTGCCTGCCTATTTATGTCCAGTTAAATAATAAATCAATTTCCTTCAGAGAGTTGTATTTTTAAGCCCTTAGCACTTTCTGAGACTCAGTCCTCCTTCTTTAGAGCAAATGCATTGCAGTCAGAGAGAGGGGAAAAGTGGGGGAGGGGCGAGAGAGGGACGGTGGGTAATGGTTTATTTCTCACCTATCCATATTGCAGAGCACTATATGGTTTAGTATTTGGAATTTCCTTATGATGAGTATTTGAAATAGTTTATGATGACGGTTATAGGTTTCAGCAGAACCAGCAACTCGATCTGATGTGGATAAGTTGTCTAAGGAGCTGAATACGAGGCTGGAACACCTCCAGGCAAGGGCGACAGGACTCTGCAAGGTTAGAAACCAGCTGTACACTGAAGCATTCAGTGAGTAGGAACTTTGAACAATATTTATTTGGTTCATTTAACGGACTGTGATAATTACTCTATTGGGTCTTAAACAAATTATTTGGACTTCAACTGGTGTTACTGATATTCTGTTCATTATTGATGAATAATTCATAAGTCTGGGTATCTTTTTTTCTATTTTTATTACTGTGATTAGTCTAATTTCATCTTAATTTATAGAAGTTTTACAGTTGAGGCCAAACAACAATTATTATATGGGGTTTTAGAATCCTTTGCGGGAAATTCATTGGCGGTTTTAGAATGACTTAGCTCTAGCGGTGTCATGTATTATAGACAATATTTCTCCAGTGTTCCAACGAACTTTATCAGGTGGTGGTTGCGAACCTGATGTGACTCTTGGCAGTATTGTAATGATTGCCGAACACAAAACATGAAGACTGTTGAAGAGGTTGAAATTTATGAGAGATCCAAGAACTTAAATAAAGAGAATAGGCTGTCCCTGCCAGCAGTGAGGAAAACCTTCCAGTTATTGATATGCACCAGGTTTAGAGGACACATCAAGTGTATGACAAAGTTTCAGACAGAAGACTCAGCAATAGCAGAACATTTTTGGAAAACCAACCAACACATCAAATTAGATAAATTCAAGGTGCTGGGAAAAGTTGATCGATACCAGGAAAGAATTGTACAAGAAGCAATAGGGATAGTGAAATGCCCAAACAACATCAACAGAAAAGATTTCTATAGATCGAGCATACTCTGGAAGCCTGTCATTCCACCTTGAAAGAAGAACATGGACAAAGAAGATGAAATCACGAAGGAAGGTACCAGACAAGACAGTTACATATACCTTAATAGAAACACAACACTCCAATCTCAGAGAAAGCCCTGAGGAAGCTAGAAGTATGTCGGAAAAATGTTTGCCCGAAACATGAAGACACTTTTTACCCAAAGACCTCAATTGTACTAATGGCAAGGACCGTAGAAGTGTACCCACTACCAATATCTGATGTAGCCAGTTGAAACCCAAAGAAATACCCGTATTCTTAATAATCACCCAACTCCACTGGAACCTAACCTGCAAAAATTATAATTTGCTTTATGCAATATAATGTCTGATGAAGGTTACATAAAGCCTTAACTATAATCATCGGAAATGATGATTTGATACATCAATTAAAATAGTTGAACTTTAAAGAATGTCTGCTACTTCAGTTCTGGATCTTTTTCATATAATTTATAATTAGTATTCCTACTATACTTTGCATTTTGGGTACACGTAAGATGTTGTGTTGTTTTATATATTTTTTATTTAGTATAACAATATAACTTTGCTTTAAATTGGCAAAGGATGTTTTGTGTATGTGTTAATATTTATGAAATTAGGCCGAATAATTTCCTAGCAGAAGTTTTCTCCTTGATTGGTAGTTTTCTTCTATATATATTTTTAATTAAATTAATTTTACTTAGAAATAGTAAAATGGTTTTGCAATTCATTGTACTTCAGATGAGCTGATCCGACAAGTAACAGTGAACTGTGCTGAGAGAGGAGTACTTCTGCTAGCAGTCAGAGATGAGATAGAGATGACCACCAAGGCTTATCAGACTCTCTATGAGAGCAGCATTGCTTACGGGCTTAGGAAGGCACTCCTCGTAAGTAAATTATGAATTTTTGAAACTATAAGAGAGAAAAAAAATAGAATTTCCAATATTATTGCAAGTTATAAAGTAAGGAAGGTTTGTGGACAAACGTTTAAAAAGCGTGAACAAATACATTATTATAAAATTATGGGATATAAAAAGATGATGAAAACTTAAATGAATACAAAGATTTAGTGTCCTTTTTGCATTTAAAATATTATCTAATAAAGGACTCATTTATGTAGTGCTCTCTAAAGGAAATCAACTATTGAGGCTGTACTCTGTAGATCTAATCTTGATGCAAATTTAATTTTGTATAAATGTTATTTATTTATATTTATGAATCTTCTGTATTATTATTGTTTTAAACATTTTTTCTCTATCTCAAATATTACTCAAGTTATTCAGATTTTATAGTATTCAGTCTTCAGTATACCTCCACTTCTACTCATCCAAATTTCATTTTGAGTAATTGAGCCACTAACATCTCACATCCAATTCCTGTTTACATGTGCTTCCAGTATGAATGAGAATGGAGAATTGATTGTCAATTGTAAGATCATCAGTTTGGCATATTCCAACTCATAGGAAATCTGCTTAGTCAACCTGGATGACGGACATTTTTGTAAATGATTAATCAATGCATTGTAATCAATGCAAAAATTGAGTAACAAATGCCCATATATCAATCAAATGAAAAGAAACTATTGACTAATTCAGGTAGATTCTTTAATTAATTGGCTAATTCATTAAATGACTGATAGATAAGAAGTGCTAATTCTGAATTCAACTCACCCTTATTTTGCAACAAGCTTAATTTGGAAAAATGTCATAAGGGCTGTAAATAGGTGAGAAATTGATTGCTGATCTCAACAAATTGCCACCATTTTTTGGTAAGTATTTTACATTTGATTGATATGAGATATGTAATGTATGTATAATATGTCACTTATGTGGGAGCTAATCATTTGGTTAATGGTTCTAAAGCATTGTAAAACAGCTTTTGCCCCCCCCCCAAAAAAAATTCTTCCTTGAATTGAATTATGTAAAGTCTGATCTTATATCTAAATTGAAGTTAAACTCTTATGTTATGCTAAACTAAACAATATTTCATGTATGAAGAGTAGAAAAAAAACTTTACAATTTTTGATTTGAAAAATGAAAGCTACACACTTGCAATAGTATTACAGAAGCATCACTGCAGTCAAAAATAAATGAAAACTTACATTATCTACACCAGATGCACTGTTACAGTTTAAGAATGGTTTGTAAATACAAATTCATGATAAATAAATAAAAATATATTTGTCAAATGTTATTGGTGTAACTAGATTTACAAATGGGTTTCTCAATCTTTTTCAGTCTAGTTGCTCTCCTGCCAAGTCTTTAAAAATGTTTTTTTTGGTTTAATACTGCAGGCTGAAGAAGGCAAAGCAGAAATGGAAAGTCAGATTCAAGACATGCGTGATGCGCTTGTAGAGGCTGAGGAGAAGTTGACCGCTATGAAGCACAAGTATGCCATGATGGAGAGAAGGGCAGAGGAGCTCAGGGAAGCAGAAGAGAGGAAGCACAAAGAAGAAATCAATTTCCTTAAGAAAACAAACTTTCAGCTCAGGGTAATTATTCGAATACAATTCTCTAATATATTCCTCAAGTCATTGAAAAAGTTATCCTTGAGTAAATTGTTTCTCTAGTATTAAGCACTTCATCAGAGCAACTGGTCCATTTCGGCCTTCTAAATAGCATCATTTTACCATGCACTACTCCACTTTACCACTTACATTTGGTTCTCATGTGAACTCTTGAAGCTTTACGTTGGTTGTACCTCTGCCCTGTCCCCCCAATTGACCCCATGCCATTGTTCAATTATAGGAGATGAGGCAAGCTCCACAGTGGAATTCTCCTTATTTTTCAATAATTGATAATATAACTAACTTGTTGGGAAGATTGTCTTCAAAAGACAGAACTATGAACAGATTTTTCTTAAGGGAAATCAGTTATTAAGAGTTTACTCATGAAACGATTTATGAAACATTTCTTCAAAGTTCATTGATCCTGTCTAGGATATGACAAAAATGAGGCCCATTCAAAATTTTATATATATATATATATATATATATATATATATATATATATATATTGCTATAGCAGCCATAATTTCTGTTTATGATTCTGATCTTGATTCATAAATGTTTTATGTAAATCTAAAGATCAAGTTCGTTAATGGCTGAAATCAGAAAGAAGATTTTATGTAAGAACATAAAGAGAACTTTCTTAACCTGAATATTCTAGATCCTACACATTGATCACTCAACTTTGCCAATTCTAGTCATCCACTCTTCTCTTTGACCAACACAGTGACTAAAAACCTTATGCCCAGCTTATATTTGAATTACTATAATATTGGTTTCTTACTATGGGAGAAATAGAGAATAGATGATAGAATGAGATCATTCTGGCTCATGGCGGTCCTGCTTATTTTATGCTAAGCATTGCGTTACCTATTTTTCCTTTAAATCTGTGATATTTGGGGCATTTTTTAAAAAAAATAGCATCATCTGTATTTATAAATTCAATAGCTGATTCACGATAAAGAATATGTTCTAAAAGAGAGCATAATATCATTTTGGAAGTACTTATACTAATATGATGCCTGTTTTATAAATTCCAAATTTGGCATTTTGTTTTTCAGGAAGAAATCATTGATTCTGCTCAAGGATTGCTACCCAAAATATAGTTTTCATTTAGAAGATATTGCCACACAAGAACTAAAAAAATACTTTTGGATATTGAATAAAATTGTTTGAAAATTAGGAACAAATGATTTCTAGGTGCATCTAAATCAAAATATAAATTATATCACTTTTTTTAAGAAAAAAGTTCTTTCATAACTTGAAGCTTGAGATCTGTGAATTTGGTGGACTTTTGACTTTTACTTTTGCACGGGTGGCTGGTTGGACTATCCTTATGTATTGTCTGCCAGCTTATCTCCTTTCCTACCACAAAACACAGACACATAAGGGTAATTATGGGAAGAATAAATAAGTAGTGACCAACTTCACAAGCATCCCAACAAAGAGTAATAATATACCACCTCATTTTCTCTTAACCAAAGCCTCAATGGCCCACTCTGGCCAGTTTGTTGTGTCTCAAAGGGCCTGTGGCAACTGGGTCTTGGAAACTTGAATATACACATGTTCACCATACTTTTTGTTCTACTAAATATTGAGAATTTTTAGCAAAGATAAATAACAATATGACATAGACACCCCTTTTCATGCACTTTATTTAAAACAATTTCATGTTAAAGTCAGGTGTGATATCTACGCATACACCTAAACTAATCAAAATGTGTTCAGGGGCAAAATGAATAATTCCTTTGGAATGTGTAATTTAAAATTCAAAATTACAATACTTTCTTTATTTTTCATATTAATAAGTAAAATGTGTGAAAAGCAGTTTTTGGGTTGTAAGTGAACTTAAAAGATTGAAATTAGAGACAAGGGGTTCAACTCGAATAAATACATCTTGTCTATCTGCTATTCCAAGCACTCTTATTTTTTTAAAAAAATGTTATCTTTACCACTGTATCAGTTGTTTAAATATTGAGAATGGAATCGATCAAGTAAATATTGATTTCTCTAAAAATATAATTTTTATTGAAGACATCACATTGACCATATTTGCTTGCATAACACATGTAAAGTTTTATTGCAAACCATATTTTATATTTATTTTAGGAATGAGATTTTTCATGATATATCCACTTATTGTTAATTTAAGATGAGTAGGAGTGGGGGTTTACTGAAGGCTGAAAACTAGAAGTTTATCTTGCCAATATCTTGGTTAATGTTCATTAGTAAATATTGATATTCGCTTTATTTTAATATAAATAAAAATGTGTAGAACAATATTTATAACAAATTAAATTTGCAACAAAATTTGCTTTAAATTTTTAAAATTATTTATTAATGTCCACTTTGTGCAACTAAGGCTAATTGGGACGGGTTATTTACAGGTTACCACTCTTTTCTAGGCTGGGTGGGACTAAGGATTTTATTAATGAATTCCGTCACTAAATAAATTCCTTTGCCTAGGCGGGAATCGAACGAACTCGCCACTAGGTTTACCATGTGAGATTAAGGTCAACGCTTTAACTAACATGTTAACTAACCTGAGCCCCATAAATTTGTTTTATATAATTTTTCAATCCAACTCACAATAATGGAGATTTATCAAAACTCTTTTTTTCCACCCTCTAAATCCTTTCTCCCCTAGTCTGACTTCAGATGTCTGAACTCGATTATAGTTTTACATGAGAAGATTAAATATCCTTACATTCTTAATTTATAAGGATCATATTAATAATACTATAATAAAATGACCATCCAATTTTCAGCGTCAAAACAATGAATTAATTGTGAAGATGCAGAAAACTAATGTGGTACCACCTTGAAAGAACAAACAGGATTTGAATATTCATGAAATAATCTTTGTTACCTTAATAAAGATTTTTTTAAAAGCATTACTGTTGATAGAATTGTTAATTTTAGAATACCTATATTAATTTTATTAGTTGTTGATTGGTAAGTCTTTGTGTCTATAACATTTTTAAGTATAGTTGTTTGTCGAAAAGAATTATAACAACTCTTTCAATCTAGAAGAATGAAAAGTTAAATAAATCCTCTTCAGTCCAATAATTAAATATTTAAAACAATCCTAAATACATTTATTTATATAGATCCATGGATAAAAAGAAAGATTGCTTACAAGAGGTTGGTATTATCATCACTTAATGTTAAGAGAATATTATTATTTCTCTGGAGTATGGAATATTATTATTTTCCAAAAAATGGTTATCAGTGAATTTAATGTTACAAATATTTTATAAGTTGCATGAATTATTTAAAAAAATGTTATGATTTTTCCAGGCTCAGTTAGAAGCTATTATAGCTCCAAAGAAGTAAGGACTTTATGAAATCAACTCGCTGCAGACCTTCCCAAAACAAGAAGCTCGAATAAAAATAATATTAATTGATTTGAATTTACCATTATAATAATATTTTTGAAATTGTTAGTCTAAAATATTAAAACACAGGAACAAAACTTTTATAACTTAGTCAATAATACTAAAATTATAATTTATAATTTAAATACCCATAAATATTATTTTAATGCAAAATGAAGAATAATATGCTCAGATGAGTGATTTCTTTTGCACCAAATCCTTGTCCATTTTTTTTTTTTTTTCGATTGAGAATTCCTGTAATGCCAATTATTATTTATTAACATCCACTTTTTACAACTAAGGCTAATTGGGACTGGTTATCTACAGGTTACCACCCTTTTCAAGCCAGGATGGGACTAAGGATGTTATTTAAAGAATTCTGTCACTAAATAATTTCCTTGGCCCAGGCGAGAATCGAACTCTCCACTCTAGGTTTACCATGTGAGGTTAAAGTCAATGCTTTAACTCACTTGGCTAAGCTGAGCCCCATTGTAATGCCAATTAGGGTTAATTAATGTAATGTATATAACCCTTTTGTTTTAAATTATGTAATACTGCTTTTTGGTGGCTTGTCATATATTTTGAAGGATGCATTCTTTAATTCATAATAGTAGTACCTCTCAACAACTGAGTAAAGAAAGTATATCACTCTCATTTTTCACTGATAAAAAGGTTCGGCCTGCTATTGGCCTAGTATATTTTTTTTCAACACTGATTGAATTCCCGTGTTAAGGGTGGTTAGAATTGACTGAACTGTTGTAGATAACTTTCCTCTGTCATCTGTAGATAATGTGAACCAAAGAAATAATATTTTGTATAAATCCCTAGTTAATAATTAATCTATTTAATGAATTTAAAGAAGCATCACAAAAACGAAACATCAAATAGCTTCAGAAACCTCTATTAGTTGAATCCAGGCTGTGCTGAGCATACTACTTCCGAATTTATATATTTTTTTCTATCATTTTAAATAATGTTTCCCAGTAATGAAGATACATATGCAATGCTTGCTTTGTAGGCTATATTAGAGACAAAATGTGAAATGTGGTTGCTCCAGAAACACCTTCACACATTAATTTTACTCCCTTATCTGTTGCTTCATGATTTGCCCTAAAAATCACAATACAAGAAATAATTGTAAGTAGGTCTTAGTGCTGGACTTCTCTTTTCACAAGTACTTTTGTATGCATTTATAAAATCCACTAAACATTGATTTCATTCTTCACATGATATTGGTCCATACTGATAGCTCAATTTTAAAAGGTTGTGTGTTGAACACTGGGCACAAATAGTCCCATGAATAATGTTGACCATCGGTCTTGATGCATTTCCCCACTACCGGCTTGTCCTCTCTCCAAACCAGCAGTAAGAATAAATTTTCAATCACAGTCACTGACCGCATGTACAGTTGGAACGAACAGCCCAGCCTCACCCCACACACGGTCCAGCCACTGGCTTTTTCTGGACTATTTATGCTTAAAAGATGTATGTGTATGTATATACACACACATTATATATATATATATATATATATATATATATATATATATATAAAATTTGTTTGTTGCTGGATGTGGGAGTCCCTTCCAGAAAATTAAATAAAAGGTGCCAGGAGCAATTGCCTAGAATGGACTCAATGTTGCTCCAGCATTTGAGAAAAGAAAATGCCCCACACGAGGTAGCTTTATTGGATATTGAATATGGCCACAAAATAATTCAGAGATCATTGAGGTGGAGGGGTTTCTGCCTGAACGTACAATTGGAAATACAGAGTTCTGTCCTGCTGAATAGGCCTGGCTGTCTCTCTGCTAGTTGCCAGTAGTGGCCCCAAAGCCGTAGTACTAGCATCTATTATACATCAAAGGCTGGGTAATTGTTAATTTATAGAATCTTTATTTATAAAAGAGAGATGTATTTAATGTTAAAAATATTTATCTATGTTTTAGTTGATTTTAACTATATTTTTAATTAATTAAAATATAATAAATTCATTTTATGTTTAACTTCGATTTTAATATTTTTAATATAGGACTGTTTTGTGAAATTGAAGTTAGTATTTAATTCTATTTTTGTTAAAACATTTCAAATGTAACTATTGTATTCATCACTTGGCTAAGCATGTTTTTATTTGTTTGTTAGTACCTGATGATGACACAAAAGTGCTGAAAGGCCTTTAATAAAGAAATTGGTGGGAAGACTTCCTGTTATTAAGGCCTGTTTCCCATACACACACACACACACACACAAGCACGCGTGAGCATGCACACACTACTCTAATTTGAAGCATATTATACCAGAACCATATGAAAATTAAATCATCCAAAAATGGTACAAATTATTGGGAAATGAGGAAGAAAATGATGAATCGACAAGAGGATAATTTTATACTTTTTTTATTTGAAACATTTACATTAATACTTGAAAGTATATTCAATCTGTATCACTTCATACATTACAATATGGTAATACTGTGGAGCTTTGAATTAATAAGTTGTTTGCTTGCTTGATAGTAAAGAATAATACAGAAAAAAATAATATACACAACATTCAATAATAATAATAATCTATATAATAAATTAATAAACATGAAAAACATTAAACAAATATATATATTTTTATATAAATACATTCTTCTACTAAATAAAGTACAAAAAAAAAAGACTTAATTAGCTTTGATTTAAGCTGAAGAAAATGGTAAAAACAAATATATAAAACAGAATCTCAGACTGAGATAAAGCACCTACAGAACAACGATGGCTGAGGGAGCAGTCGTCAACACGGACTGCAGCCTAACACACTGGTCCCTGTATACACTCAACAAGAGGTGGGGGTAAACTCGCCTAATTATTCAGGGGGTTTATACCACCCCACAACCTTCTCAGTGCACTTACTGTCTCGAGCAATCAAATACGACACCTATCATACACGTACAACAATCAATCACACATTCTAAATACATTATGAAAGTAACAAAATGGGAATGCACTAGATATTCTTCCTTAATATTAATGAAATTTACAATGATAATAAAATAAATTTTGGATAATCAAATATAAATATCCAATTACAATTTCAAAAGTTAAAAAAGTTAGTCAAAAAATATAAAAATTTTTCTGAGCCAATATTAATGATAAATGCTTAACATGGGAAATAAATATTCAATTTTTTTAAATCATCTTTCTTTTTCAGTAAAGTATGACAAAAGTGGAGTAGTTCTGTTAAACATTCAATTAATTAGAACTCTGTATTGATATTAACAAATAAGAAATTTACACAAGTTTAAAACATTTACAGAAATATGAAAATTGACTCCACAATGTAAGTACCTTACACAAAAAATATATTTACAAATATATTAAATGAGCAGTAAGACGTCATATAATCAACCTTCAATAACTTACTGACTAATAAATTAGAGGTAAACTATTTACAATTTTAAAATTATTTATACCATGATCTAGTCATCACTTCATATACACGGATAATTAATACATGAGAACATAAGTGTTAATTGCCTGGACTTTTAAGTGCTTCTATTTATTATTCAACTCGATAACACAAAGGAGTGCAGGCAATTTACATATTACGCTCTTTTTTATGCAGACTGATACAAAAATAAAGATATAAAAAAGATGCTATCAAGTTTTTGACTAATGTTTTCCTTTTTTAGACTTTTTCCTTTTTTTCTTGCGAGCAGTTGAAGTAGCACTGTCAGAAGTTGGTGTGGTTGGTGACACTGGCTCATCAGGATCTATTTCTAAATCTGCCTCAGGGGCCGACAGCTCCAATGAGATTATCTTCTCTTTGCGTGTCTCCACCTGACCAAACAACAAATAAAATTATGGATTAGCCCTCAAAATCTCCAATTTTTAAACTATTCTATTTATGAGGGAAAATGGCAAGAATAACTACATTTAAAAAACAAAAGCAAATAACAGTTCATAGATTCCCAGAAAATATTTTCAAAAATAAAATAGCAACATTTAACAATTAACAAAATGAGCTCCTTGAAAGAATAGTCATCGAGGCTTCATATCTACCACAAAAAATGGTAAATTCTTAATGGTTAATGAGAAAATAATGATTGAAAAGCAGAACAAGTTCCTATAAGACACATATGAATTTTTAAAATAGAATCCATATTTATTTTGTTTAAGAATGACTCATTTTCAATAAAATGGAGTTGTACAATAACAAGTAAAATTTCAAATAGAGAAGTGGTGACACATAGAGATGTGGTCAATTGTTTTTTGCAAAATCCATTCACTCTCTGTCCCAGTACCGTCGCTGGCAAACAGCCACTAACAAAAACTTAAAAGCACTGAGAAGAAGTACTATTCCTCAACAGTTTCCTTTTTAGTGGCATTTAATCTTTATATCCATACATCGTAAATCACTCAATACATTTTTTTTCTGAGATTTCCTGCATACTTCGTATTTATAAAGAGATTTTGTAAGGTCTTGGAGTTTTGTTAATTTACAATTACAAAATAATTTTCTCAGTGACTGAGTTTCCTCATTTTCTTCAACAATAAATTAATACACCTGATATAAGCCCAACTGATGTGTCCCAGAATTTAGCATGGCATTAGCTTTGAAGTACTGGCGGCTTCTACCTTTGATTTGATCAATTCCACCACAGAAGGTTTATGTGCTGGTCTTGATTGATTATCCTGATGACTATCAAAATATGAGAAGAATATTTTTTATAATATAGAAGTGAGGATGCCTAATTCCTTATGCTCAGTCCTTTTCTGTGCAGACAAAGGAACGGGAGTGAATGTGGTACTACAACTTCTTTCAGCAGCATCACAATCCTGACTCGGGCTCTCATATTCATTTACACAACAGGTATAACATACATTGGGTGACTCTACGATAGGTTTTTACTTTTTCTAACCTTCAACTCTATTTGAAGCTAGTGATGCATTGATATTGTTTCTTTCAACCTGGAAAGTTGGCTTATCTTCAACCTACCTCTTAAATATATCCATTCATTCATTAGCTTCTACAATGTTTTTTTTTCTACCCGTCAACTCTTCAAGGTACCTATTTCTATAACAGACTTACATGGCATTCACTTCTGAATATACTTTATCTATTATTAGTGGTATGGATATGGTTAGCCATGAGTAGTATAATGGGTGAACGGATAGTTATGATTCTGCTAGGTTAATGAAACAGCTGTCTGTTATATATATATATATATATATATATATATATATATATATATATATATATAAAGATGTTTCAACAGCTCATAGCAACCTTCTTCAGCAAATGAGTTGTAAGGAACCTGTAAGGGGGACCATATAATAACAACTCATGAGTTGTAGCGGGAGACTAGTGAAGTATATAATAAAAAATCAGGGGGGGGGGAGGGCCAAAAGAAGGACTAGATAACATCTCATGACTATGCTGCATTGGCTGGAGAAGATCGTTATGAATATTAAAAATGGCATGGAAGAAACAACTTCCAATGTCAGTTTTTCAGCCAATTCTGAACTAACTATTTTCCCTGTACATTTACTATGAGTCAAACTCCATTTAAATTTCTAGAACACATTATTCATTACTAATGACTTCAGAATTAAAGATAAACTTAATATTTATTAAAAATTATGCTTTGAAATGACCACACTCATTAAATATGAAAACTGAAATAAATAATCCTACTTCATAACAAAATAAAAGGAGATACAGACAAACTACTTCAAAATTTTGAATTCAACTTACAAAAACATAAATAATATATAATTAAAAAATCCTTTCCTCCAAAACAAAAAAAAAATAAACAAGGAAAGATAAACATACCATAAAATGTAACATTCAAATATGAAATAGTTCTGATTTAACCAAATTTATTTTCACAATATTATTACTAGCTGAACCCCTAAACTAAAAAAAATAAATAATAAAAAAAAATGTACAGAGTGCAGCAGAGAGAATTATTCTATTAAGGAAGCATTTTAAAATCTCGATGGAAGATTCTTCCGACACTTTGATCAGATAATCGTAAGGCTGATAGTTGAACTAAATCTCTCACTGCATAATTTCTAGGCATATAGCAGTGTGTCCTCAACCTTGAGGTTTACGTTTTAATGCAGAACCTGTCTTGAAATTTTGATACTCAAAAATAAATGGTTTTCTCATCGGGAATAAGGGGTACCATCGAGGGAGTTGAAAACAAATATGAAATGCACATTGAGTAGCTATTGGCGGTCCATCATTTTAAATAAACTGCTCAATGACAAACATGTAATGTTCACATGACATGCTCCCTACTACTCTATTCTGTCGCTACTGGCTCCACACTGCCTTCAAATCGGGGAGTTCTCCCTGCCACACCCTGTTCTATATATAACTAACTAACTGTTTTAACTTCAAATCTAAACAAGAAAACCTGAAATTATGAAAGAAGAAGAAAAAATCATGCAAACAAAACATGCAAAAATTAGCAAAATGAACAGCACTTAGCACTCACATTCATTTCACAAAGAACTGGATTGTTTCTCGGCAGTGTATCAAAAACCTTATCCTGATTTTATATTTTAAGTATTGATAACAGAATAAAACTAATTTAGGCATTAAAGTATAAAACCTTAAAAATACATGCATTTAATCATAAATGATTAAATTTTCAAAAATGTACTCTGAGAAGTGATTGATTGATGTAAATATTTTTTAAGTTTTTATCAAAGTGCTTCAGATATTCCATTTTGTGCTAATCAATATTGGTGAGCTAGTGAATAATAGCTGTGTGATGTCCACTGTTGTAATTGAAATTAAATTAATGACAACAAAATATCTAATAATTAATAATAATAAGTATGCATTTTATAAACAGAATGGAAGCAGGATCTATGTTTGATCATATATTTTGGCTGCAGGTCTCAGAAACCGCTAACTAGATAAAAGTTGAAAATTGAACAGATTTCCATTAAACATTAAAGTTGTTTGTTCACACTATATACACACAAAGGGAATTTGTTTGAGTACCTCATAAATAAAAATCACAATTTAATATAATAATAAAAACAACAAATGATCTGCACATCTGTTCAGATTTATTTATATTACTGTCCAAACAATTCATTTTCCTAGGCTTTTTTACATTAATTTTATTGATAATTTGTTGCCTTTAGTGGGGAAGCTTTTCTATGGAATTATGTTTCATAAGACAAATAAAATTTGTAGTAATACAATTCAAGGTCAATACAATTCGCCTTGTATTTTTGTTTCTGTTAAATCAATCAATTTTTCTTATTATTATGATTTATAATGTAACTCCAGCCTTCAAATAAAAGTCAAAGTATTAATAAAATAAAATTAAATAAAGATAAAGAAAAAATAAATAATTAAGTAATAAAGTTGTTAGGATTTTTAATTTTAAATTTTGTTTTCCTACAGAATTGGCCACAAGAAACAGAATATAACAGCACTTTTATTTTTGAAGTTCTAATTATTAACAGAGTTTATGCTTCTTTCATTACATGTATAAATGTTTAGGATTTCACCCTCTCAAAACCTCTGTTGCTCTCATTCATTACTATATAGCTGCTCTGTGTAAATCAGTAATAAGAACCTTTTTAAATCATTTCCTGAAATACCAATCATTAAATGGGTAGTTATAGAGATTTTTTTGGAGTGTTCCAATACCTATTGTTAAATGGTATTTCTAGAAACAACTAGATTGGCTTATTCATTATTGGATAGCATAATGAAGTGTACACAATTTGTGCAATACAAAATGAAAAATTTCAACCCCCCCCCCTCTTCCTAGACCATATTTTAATTTGGCGTCAGGTACTATGCTCACATTCAAAAAAGGTTGGAGAACTTGAGAAACAATTAAAATGAAAAAAAAAATATTGACGACAAAAAACAATGACAAAAAACAAAGTACAGGTGAAAATGATTCTCTTTCTTTTAGCATGTAAACTGTTAATATCAACTTAAAAAATTAAATCATTTAAATCAACTTATAAAATTGTTCAAAATTAAATAAAAATAAGAGTAAGAATGTTAATAAGATATAAACTTTGAATAACTACAATAACAAAATCCGTAATGTATTAATACAAATACCGAAGGGGGTAATACGGAACAAGAGAAAGGGCTTTAGAAAGTTATAATTAAAATAAATGATAGTTTAGCTTATTCACTTCAAATAGCTCTAAAAATAAAGTAAATCAATTAACGAGAAAAAAAATGTAAATGTATTTATTGTGTACGAGTGAAGAATGTGGTGCTTTTTATATGTGCCATGCTGGAGCGAAGGCCATGCAGTGGTCGATACCTCTCTTTCGATGAGACGCTCAACAATCTCTACAGTCCGAAGGCGGGCTTCACCAGATTCAGGGTCTATGTACTCCTCAGTACGACGGGTGACGTTCTCTCCTACCAGTCTCTCTGATTCGATGACACGGGTTAGACCCGGGCTAGATACTACCTCCAGCCGGGGGAAGTCTGCTGAGCCTGGTCTCAGGCGCCCCCCCTGCTCCTGGCGCACAGCCCCAGTTGTTCTTTAGTTATTAAAACCACACACCACGACACACCGATCCACAAGGGATTGGAGAAAATAAGAAAGAAGCAAGAATAGAACAAGCAGATAAACAGGAGGATGAAAGAAAAGCAGAGCCAAACTAAACAGCCGAAGAGGAAGTATATAATGAAAATAAGGGGTAAATCAATGAGAAGATAATATAAAATAAGAAAAAAAAAACATGAACTGAAGGGTTGAAGAGACTTAATCCTTTGTATTTGTTTGGTATTTATTTTATTTTATTAAGAAAATTACATTCTGCATTTAAACGCATTTGGTAATGTGATAGTGTGCAATACAATCGTCCTCCATCTCTCTTGACAGAAGCTACACCCCTTCACCACAATAAGAGGAGTAGCCTCTCCCTGCCGGGCAAGGAAGTCAAGAGCTAAGGAGGAATGGGACTTGATAAGATGCTATAACTTCACTTTACACTTCTATAGATCTCTGGGCCATTGTCTCTTGAGACACCGTGGAGGAGAATAAGTGGTACTAGAAAGGGCTAGGACTACTGGATTAGGATGATTGCCTGCTGTGGAATTTCCTGGATCTTAAGGGAATTAGATTTCCTTTACAAATGGGATATTAAGATCTTTATGGAGGGTGTGGTTTGTAATATAATATGGACAATCTACTATGGTGCGCAGGACTTTGGATTGGAAAGTCTGGATGCGTCTGATGTTCAAAGGTTTTGCTGTACTCCACACTTATATTGTGTATGTCCATATTGGTTAATCCTACTTTGAATGATTCTGAAAGTGATGTCTTCTAAGTCAATGTTAAATATCAAGAGCTCATAGGTTTACTAAATCAATTTTATATAGTATCAGATAGTGAGGAAAAAATTTTTTTTTGGGATTTCGATATAAATATAAATATACACCATTGAAGTTATTATTTAGGATATGAAATTGATAGATTTCTAATAATATTCAAAATGGCCCCAGCCATGTAAGTGATTGAGGTCAATATAAAACAGTAAAAAGGTGTAAACATTTTAATCTATTATTTGAAAATAGAATGCCAATGAAAAGTTTAACATCATTGAGAGACATTGATAAAAGTTTTTTTCCTTCTGATATTTTAGTCAGTCTTATGTCCCCACTTTCTGTTTAACATTTAAAATATGGATACAAATAAAAGTAACCAGACTAGGGACCTTTCTAAGTGAATTATCACAAATTTAGACAAGTCAGGCATATTTCTTTGTAATACAAATGATAAAGAAATGTCTTTCATAACTCTCAAGAGTGCTTAAGAAATAGTTAGCTACTAAGAAAATAATAACTCAAAAAAAGTAATAGCAATGAGATTTAATGAAGAATAAATAAGATAAAAAGAATAAAAGTAAAGTGAAATCAAAGATAAAAGTGTAAAAACAAAATAGTAGAATGGAAAAAAAAAGAGGTTACATCACTATGAGATAATAAAAAATATGATAATAGGTATAAAGGAATTTGTTTATTGAGTTTAAATTCAAACCCAAGCCTTTAGATTTGAGGGAGAAATCATGTAACTATAATCTTCCTTTGGTTTTATTTTAATAACTCTTTTTTTAAGTGAAACAAAACACAAAGAGTGACCACAATGGAACATTGTAAACATTGTAATTGAACATTGAGTTCGATTGTAAGAATATACAACACACATGGAGATGGAAGGAAAATTGGTAGAACATGGGGTGGGAGGAGTGAACATACAACATTGAAGTTAAAATTTAGAATCAGAGACTGAGTGATTTCTAACTGTATCTAAGCTCCAACCAGGGATATTAACATATTACTAACCCATGTGCTATATTAAACCTTGTAGAGTGACAGAAATACATTTGATGCCAGTCCCAAGGTTAGGTAACCAAGGAGGTTTGAATGTCAAGAATAAGTAAGCCACTAAAAAAGTCAAGCAACCTAAGAGATTAATATCTGCCAGAATATCGGGCTACAGCAGATTTATGAATGAATAGCAATAGTTAATATTATCTCCAGGGGAGCCCATTTGGAGATTGGTGTTTACAAGATGTAGGTGTTGGAGATGTGTGCTTACAAGTTATTACTAAGTACTCATGAAAAAGAATAAAGAAAAAAAACAAGGAAGGATTGGGATTCAAACAAATTCCTTTATTGCTGCAGGTATTTACCCACACCACACAGTAAATTACATAAAAGAAACATTAATTGAAAATTGATTAAAAAAGATAGAATGACATTTACCAGAAAACAATTGGAATTAACTCATTCGAAAAGTCATCAAACCTGAAATAAATTCTTACCCCTGGTTGATTTAAAATGCCTTCACCAGTCACATATAAATGAATAACAATATGACATGGGCGCATTATACAAAAACCATGCGATTGAAAATGCAAGATGAAATTAGTATAAGAATTTACAAGCCAGAAGACGTATTAAGGTATTTCTACCAAGATTAATCTCTCGGGTATTTAGATGGTTATGAGACGTTTTAAGAAATAGGTGTAAGATAAATTATGTGAAAATTAAACATATTGTGGAATGTGTAGTAAAAAAAAAAAGACAAAATATAGGCCTTTACCTCTGGAGTCAAGTTGTTCTCATGGTCAATGATTGCTTGATTGTTATTTATGATGGTAGCATCAGTATCATCATCCACACCAATGTTTTTGCTATCAATCATTTCGCTCATTTTCTTGATGACCATCTGAGCTTGCAAAGCATCCTGCAACCATTTGTTTATTTATGAATTTTATAATGTTTATTGGGCACAGGGTAATACAAGATTATCTTAATTAAAAAGGTATACATGTATGTATATGTTTTTCGAGAAGGCACCGTAATTGGTGATTATAATCACTAAAAATACAGAGTGTAATAAAATAGTTTTGGCAAAAAAACAATGAAGGCTGTATGTTGCAGCATGTTGAGACACATTTGTACATTCCAATAAGCCACTATGTCCAGTTTATAGGCTCAGTTATTCATTAGAAGTAACAATGTAAAAAACTTGCGTTCTATGGCATTCTGATCACAAAGTAAAATACAACAAGTTTTGTGGTATAATTTTGCACTTGGTTTAAACATAAACAAAAGTTTGCACTTGTACTTATGCAGTAGGGGATGCTTGTTTATAATGTATGGGCTAAATGCATTAGGTTTGAGAATTCCAATGTGGAAATTTACCTCTGGACATCGAGAAGTTACAGACAAAAATGTTACAGCAGTGGTGAAATTGATTGACAAAGATAGTCGAGTGCACTACCAATAGGAAGGATACCTCAGGCCCAAAATATACCAGCAATTCATTCAATGGTGCATGATCACTTGCATGCAAAGAAAACCTGAAGTCACTGAGTACAGAATAGACTAACTGAAGGGCAGATGGTGAGATGTGTAATATGGTGCTGGGAGAAGCTGAAATATTTAATCTTGAAATATGGCAAGAAGCTATGATTGGGAGCGCTATTATTATGTAGTCATTATATTCAAAACAAGGTATGGGTCTTTGGAGATAAAGATACACTTGCAACTGTCGGAAAATTCAGATCTGAAAAGAAGAAAATCATAAACATTCTCATAATAATAATATCCCATAGTACATGTCAAGATTATTGAGATCTTCTCGTATCGACTGCCATAGTATTCTCTAACAACATTTCACTAGACATACTCCCATGGGTATCTGAACTGAAAATCACTTTCTCAGATCAAACAAGAAGTACGGCAAGTGGAACATTGATAGAAAACAAGATAGTCAATACCCAAAGACATCAATAATAAAAAAAGAAAGAAAAGAGTGTCATGCTGGAGCTGTGTAAACTAAGCAGATTTCCCACATGCTGATATGACACACTTCTGAACTCATAATACCATATATTCTCTATTCCTAAATAAAAATTGATGAGGAGAAAGTGGGGGTTTACTGAATACTAAAAACAAGTACATACAAATAACTTGCTTAATATTTGAGTTTCATAAGAAATGTATGCAACAACAGTTGTAGAGCACCAATGACAACACGATTTTTCCTATAACACTTTTTGATCAAGTTCGTATTAACAGAAGCATTTTGGATTTTCGAATTACCTCACCCCCTTATTCTTAGTCTGATTTCAGCCATAAATGAATAAGATTTTTAGTGGAGAATGAAACAATTAAATATTGAGTACGGTATAGATCAAATAAGCATTTCTGAGTTAAGAAATAAAATCTTAATTGATGACACCACACAAAGTATTTACATGTAACTCATCTAGTAAATATCTATTGTAAACAACATTTGGTATTTAAGCTTGGAATAAGGTGTTTCATGATATACTTACTTATTTTTAAAGTGCAATGACTAAAAGTGGTTGAAAATTAAAAAAATTTTAACATTTTGGTTAATATTCAAGTTAGAGAAAAAGTGAGTAGATCAACATTATAGAACATTAGATTTACAACTTGATAGGCTATATATGATTTTTTGATCTCACTTGCAGTAACAGAGAAAT
This sequence comes from Riptortus pedestris, assembly GCA_019009955.1. Taxonomy (NCBI): domain Eukaryota; kingdom Metazoa; phylum Arthropoda; class Insecta; order Hemiptera; family Alydidae; genus Riptortus; species Riptortus pedestris. The sequence continues at coordinate 103,116,136 of CM032232.1, read as the reverse complement.
TTTGAGTTTTTATTCAAGAGAATATTTTATTTTCTCCCCCTCTTTCCAGTAAGATTTCAACCATTAACAAACTTGATCTTTAGTTATATTATTTGGTTATGATCAAAGAAAAATTGTGACTGCTAGAGCATTAACAGAAAAATGAGTGAGGTGAGTGAGCGAGCTTGTGCATATGTGTGTGTTTATATATGTATATATATATATATATATATATATATATATATATATATACATATACTAGCTCAGATCCCGGCTTCGCCCAGGAATTGATTTGAGGCTGAATGGTGATGGTATTTTTTTGGCAAGGCTTTACTTTGTACACTATTTTGACATTTACCCGTCCCAGTATTTAGGATTTATACCCGTTGTTGGCATTTGTTAATAATAAAATTAATTTTTTATGTAAGACTTCACTGTCCTCCATATTGTCATATTTCCCGTCTCCTGTGCATTATGCATAGATTTCAGTTATTAAGGACAAAATATTAACATAGATTTGAATTAATTTTTCCAGGTGAGGAACCTGATAGTTCAAATTGGAATGAATTGTTGAGCATATCAATATTTCTACGCAAATTACTTGCTCCACACATTGTTCCTGGAGAAATGTATAAAACAAAAGTTAATCTAAATAACAAAATAAACAACTTTTGTAATGTTTATATTTCCCGAAAAACGAATAGAAAACGAAATACCCCTATTTTAAATTCAGGCCTCCCTTACAACCCCTAGAAATGTTAGTATGGCTTTTTATAATGAAGGCGTTAGTGCTAATACACTTACCGAGTTTTATTTATTTCTGTTGGGTCTTTTGTCCCAAATAAAATTGTTCACTTCCGCTATAGGTTTGAGTGTATATCTCGTTTTTAATTCGGTATACGAAAAAAGTGTATATAACAAAAGTTACTCTAAATAACAAAATAAACAACTTTTGTTATGTTCATACTTGCCGAAAAGCCAATAGGAAACGAAATACCGCTATTTTTAATTTCAGGCTTCCCTTATAACCCCTACTCCTGTTTGTCTCAAAGTTGGGTTAGTAGTAATATACATACCAAGTTTCATAAAATTCGGTTCAGGCGTTTATGCATGAAAAGGTAACAAACAAACGAAAAGTTATTGTGAAAATTCGCGAAAAAAATCAATGTACAGACAGAGGTTACAATTTTATATATATATATAAATATATATATATATATAGGTGCCCCTCATTTTCATCATCTCCTAAGTAGGTTCGAAGGAAGTTTAAAAGACATTTTTTGAAAATCATGTCCTGAATACAACCTAAATAGCTGATTTTCCAAAAGAAAATCTTCTTACAATTTATATATTTTATATTCTATCGAAAAGAAGAAATAATATATTTCAAGCAATGCTACCATTTTATTAATGTATATTTAGTATTATATTTGCACAATAATATATTTGTTGGTTTTAAAAATAATTAGCACAATTACTGTAGACAAGCTATTGCCAATCATCTTACCTGTTCTAAGGATTTAAGCCTCGCCTGCCTCCAAGCAGCCCTTTTCTCTGCTTTTCGTGCTCTTTGTTCCGCAGGAGACAAGTCCTTTTCATCATCATCACTTAGTAAACCCTGCATTCATCCAAAAATAAGTATTTAATGATATTTATTTCAATACATATAAACATGGTTATAAGCAGGACTGTTAGTTAATACTTCTACTATACTAATAGACTGAGCATTAGATAAAATTGGAGCAATTGTTTGGCTATAACTTCACATGCTGAGCAACATGTATACAAGGCAACCTGGACCACCAATCTGGCACTTTCACAGGGACCCCAAGAAGAGTCGTCCCAGGTGGAGCATTGGAACCAGCACCTCTTTCATTCAATGTTCTGGTCATAATTAATAAAAATATAGGAAAAGAAGTGTTGGCACTACTCAATATTTTTTCCCCAAATTAAAATGTCCGAAGCGTGTATTAAATATGATAATAATACTACAATAAATAAGAAGTAATGAGTATCTAAATTTGAACGTTGACAAATGAAAAAAGAAGAAATAATCAATTTGCAGTAATTCAGAGTCTAGAAAGAAAATTACAAAAAAATTTTCTTTATCAACAGCAGCCCTGATGAACAAACTTTCACAAAGAACCATCTTATTTACTAGCCTAAATTACACAAGTGACCTATGAACCCTTTAAGAGCTAACGGTGGGATATGCAGATGTCACTCACACTATGCTCATCTTTACCTTCTATTTGCTTTCAAGAATAAATGATGTGGTGTTACTATATTATTCAATCAATTCCCCTGTTAATTAAAGGTATTAATTATATCAAATGAGTATTAACTTTAGAAGTTGACCCTACACTGAAGGTGGGTTGAGTACTTTTATTTCTAAATATTGGAAGCCCTTAACATTTCTATAATGTCATTAGCCTATGTCTTAGTAAGTGCTTCGATTACCTCAGGCTTTCCCACTATTTTCTAATAGTTTCTTACCATTGACATTCCTTTCATAAAAAGGTTCAAAAACTAAATTTATTATGATACCAGAGTAGTTTTCATAGTTAAAACAACATAGTCATTTAAAATATATTATTAATTTTAAAAATTACCTCTTGGATTAGCCTTTCCTTCATTCTCCTTTCTGCTTTCGCTGTTCGAATACTTCCCATACTCAGAAGACCATCAACTGTCTTTTTCGAAGGAGGAGTAACACTGTAAGAGAAATAAAAAAATAATTTTCTGTTTCTAAACTGTGATTTAATTAAAAGTTAGAAATATATGTATAAATCATAGTTAAAAGAGTTGAAATAAATTTCTCCTACATAAACTTCTAAGTTTTGTTTCTTACAAAAATGATAATACATAAAAACCTAGTGATTGGAGGAATAAATTAATTTCTGAACCAGTTTTTAAAAAAGTTATACAACTACAATATGACAATTATTGATGCCTTCTAATTGAGAAGCTTCCTGACATCTATTTCTCAATTTTTTCTTGAGTAATTTTTCCACTTTTGTATTCAATTTAATTAACAAGATTACTTGAAAATGAAAATCTTTGGCTCAACAGTCTATGAAAGGCCTGGCATGAAAGTTATAGATCCATTGCTGTACTTTTTTGCCATTGCGGGATAAATATTGCCATTTGTGTACTCAATCGCCTCACAATGCTGAGTGGGCACCAAGGAAACACACATAAGCCTAACTTCAAAGCCCAGTAACCACACATATAAAGAAGTGTACATTATAATCCAAGCCATTAAAATTGGTAGCACAAGTATAGGTCGTTCTTTATACTACTATCAATCCTAATTACTCAAAAAGACACAAGTTCACCAGTGGTTCCATGTTGGTTGTTATGTTCTTTCAGTCCATACAGCTTTAAGTGAACTTTCATTCTCCATCTTATGGTGCAATTGCCATCTTTTCTCTTGACATTTCAAGAGCTATAACCACCTACTATCTATGTCTGAAGCCTATCTATGTCTGAATAAATGGAAACAAAAAGGGGTTTCCTAATACATTATAAAACATGTTAAACAAAAAAAAAATCTTTACTTACGCGTTTGTCTTAACAGTGTCATTTTCTATATTTTCAATAAGGTCTTCTTGATCAGCATCTTCTTCAAATCTTGTGAGAGCTTTTAATTCAGTCCTAGATAAAGATGCAATTTTCTTTTCTAGAATAGAGAAAAGAAAAAAAAATTAAACTGTATATAAGAACAAACGTAATTTAGGAAACATTATGAGCTGAAGTATGAAACGAATGAAGCTATATAACAACTATATAACAAATTTAAGTCTAACACTGTTTAAGACCGAGGGGATGTGAGATTCCCTTCAATTGGTTTTAAAATATTCAAAAAATGTACATCTCATGTAAATGTTTTTAATATTTGATTTATAACTATAAAATAACTTTTTTATAATAATTTTAATAATCATAAATCCAAGAAATGGATTTGGAATAAGCAACCACAGCTAGAGCTGGTGTGTTTACAACTAGGAGCTTTTTCTTACGTTACAGGGTACTTTACACAAGTATCATTCATAAAAAAACAAAACAATTATAGTACAAATATAAGTAACACAAAAATATTGAGGTTTAATTTTTTAAGATATATTGTAGAAAGTGCATAAAAAAACTTATGAATGTACTGGAGTATGTAATCTGTGTATTACATAAATAATATGTAATGGGTTGTTTCATATGAAATGTCCATTTTCATGGAGACATGTCAAAAAAAAAAATATGTATTCAAAATCAATTAATTTACACATGGTCACAACTTATTTATTTCAGAACTAATGAATTCAGAGTTTTGTATACAAGTAAAATCAGAAAACAGTTTTTGGAAATGAGAACCATTTTCAAAACTTTTTGTTAATAAAGCTACCAAAATTCCTTAACGGATGAAAACCAGATGGAGCTAAACCCAAAGGTGGGTGGCGTAGAAATGCTTTGTATCTCAAATCTTTAAATCTTTTTTTTACTGTATTTCTTGGAATAAAATTTCTAAAGTTGTGTAGGAGTAGAAGATAAAAACATCCCATTTCACCAAAGCTAATTGTTTTAGAAAAAACTTGGAGAATTTCAATGCATTATTGAAGGGTTAATGGTTGGACCTAGAGGCAAAAAATAATGACTGTTTGGTGCCATAGATCACCAAACGTATTCGGCATTTGTCTTGGCCTTTTGACAATATTTATTCACTGCCCCAACCGACTATCATGTACAATGCACTTTATCATGTAATCATCCTCTTGAGGGAAAGGGTCGGCTTTTGACAGGAATGAATGTCTTATGATGCTTCAACTGTAGCAGCTCAGTAAGCTAATAAAGTACCCAAAAATCATGGTATTGGACTTTTCTTGTCTGCTTTAATTGTCTTCCGCAGTAATCTTGAAGCGCATCATTTTAAAATAAGTCTAGCAGTCTTTTCCTTGGGGTCAGTTTTCAAATTCAGGATCTCCAGGCAAAATTGTTGCAAACCAAAAGCAAATGGTCGTCTATTCATTTACACTCCCTTTTTGAAATGCCATACTGATTTTTATTGTAGCATTAGCTGAAGGATGTCTGAGTAAAAAACTCATAAAAGACCAGTTAAAGAACTGTTTGCCTACATGTCCAAAGTTGGAGGTACATTTAAAAGATTAGAGAGATAATTAGTATAATCAAAGAATTCAGGACTAATGTATGATTGTTGTAAACATGTTGGATACAAACAAGGATAAATCATATCTCAAGGCTTTATTGATTTTATAATGATATAATTGGACATTTCATATGAAATAAATCAATATAAATAAATGTGGGCACTATCAGTAAAAAAAGACATATAAACAAAAAAATACATATATACACACCTTCTTCTTGTTTTAATTTCTCGACTTCGTCTGCATTAAGAAATGTGAAAACCCGTTCTGAAAAATAATGAGCTCTAATATAGTGAATATTCATTAGTTTATTTTATGTAACTTTGTCTTAATTAATCCAACAACTCTCAATTTCCTTTTACAAGAATTTACAATGGTACAATATTTGAGGTAAGTTGTACCAAAAATTAAATATCAACAAAATGATAGTTTTCTTAGAAGAAAAAAAAAGTAACTTTGATTTCAAGAAGACTATTCAAATTTCTTATTGAAACAGTTATGATTAAATAGGTTCAAAAAAAAAAAAAAAAATCATTTACTTCTAAACTGACAAATTTCCAAATTTTGAGATTTATTTAAAAAAAAAAAAAAATAGATGGCATAATAATGTGGAAGATCAAGAAGATCTTATTAATAAGTCAAATTCTGGATAAACAGCAACTATAATCTCCTTTATCTGTAAAGCATTAAATTTTTACATCATCTTGTCTTCAATTGGAAAACATTAACCCATTTGACCATCTATAGTCCTTTTGTCTGTCCTTAAGGATTTCTTTCGTCTATGTATAAAGGAGCAGCCTGAACAATTGGAGCCAAGATTTCTCAAATTAGATTTTATTAGTTTTATTTTTTTTTAGTAGGTTAATAGGATCAAGATAAAATTTATAATAAATTTTGAAGATTGTTATAGCAAAGCTCAACTTCAACGTAATGTGTGGGTTCACAGAGGATTTTTGTAAAGGTCTTACGCCCATTCCTATTATATGTAAATAATGGTTACCTTTAGTATAGGATATTGATAATTAAATCTATAGCTGTAGGAACTTTCAGTTTTTGCTGATGATATGAATTTTTATACATTGTTCATTTAGAGGTAGGGTTGCTCAGGTAACTACCGAAGAAAGAAAAAAAAAAACATTATTCTAATTTTAAAAAAAGTCATTTTTAAAAAGTACTATTTTATAAAAATTGTTTTTAGTGGATTTTGGATGAAAATCAATAAATCTGACTACATTTAAGTAAAGTGGATGGTAATAAAAATATATGTAGAGATTAATATCTGAACCAAACAAAAAACAAAGGTGCAAGTATCTCGGTTAATAATCAAGATAGTGAAGAAATTCACATAACATTCATAGAAAATTACATTTGCAATAAGATTGGTTATATACAATTTTTTCGATCCGACGGATGATAACGGAATATTAAACATTTCTGGAATTCCACCCCTCTAAACCCCCCATCCCACTCATCGCATTTCTGCCATAACGAACTTGATCTTTCTTTTTAAATAAAACGATTAAATATCGAGTTTTGTAATGATTAAACCAGAATTGCAACCGCTAGGGCGGTAACAGACACACACACATACGTATACGTATATATATATATATATATATATATATAAATATATATATAAAACATTTTGAACGGACATCATTTTTGTCTACTAGGTAGGATCGATGGACATTTGAAGAAATTTTTCAAAAATCCCGTTATGAGTACAACTTCAATAGCTGATTTCCCTTAAGCTCAGCCTGTAAAAGCTGTATGTATAGCAGGATCTAAATAAGCTTTTGAGCTAAATTATCACAAAGAACGGACCATTCCTAGGCCTTCTAAAATACCTCTACGCCCTTTTTTTCAGTGTTCTAATGATGCAAATCGAAAATGGTGTTTATATTAGAACCTTAATGGGTCACATCATGTTTGACGGAATTACTTCCTTTTACTTAAGCATGTTTTGTTACTTAGAATAGTTAGTTTTAAATTAAAAATAGCTAATTATATTGTTTTTAGCTATGAATCTCATTTATTTGTCATTCATTGCTGTGCAAATTCATGCAATAACTAATTGTATAAAGCAGCAGTTAAATTTTCTGATTTAGAAGTATTTTTAATAAAGAAAACAATAACAAATATTTTCCAAATGGTAGGAATCTTGTTTCCAGTACACATTTAGACATCCCAATTATTGAAGTAATACATAAAAAGAAATAAAATAGTATTATATTTTTCAACAAGAATTTTCTTGCAAATTACAAATACTTTTCATTATATAACAGAGCAGTTAAACAGCTTGTAATAAAACATGTAATAGTGGAAAAATTGAATAAGATGTATATCATTTCTCTGAAGTCATCTACAATTTATTGCCATTTAAAATTTGCTCATATCTCATTTTAATAAAGACTACTTTAATTCTATTTCCTTTCATGGAGTTTTAAATGTATATAATGAAGGTGAGTTTTAATGTAAGGGAGGTTGTGAGTAAATATTCTATAGGTATGCCAGTCTTTTTTTTTTTTTTTTTTTTTATAAATATCCCTTTTACTTCAAACTTTTGTAAATATGTACGAGTTGGATATTAGACAGATATTGTTTTAATATTAAATATAAAGAAATATTCTAATATGCCATTCTATCACAAAATTGGTAATAATGCAGCAATGAATGTCTCATTTAATAATTAATTTCACCATTACAATGAGAGGAATAGCTTTAGTGGAAAGTCAGAACTGATAACTGAACAATAAAACTGTTCTTAATAAGTATTACTAACTATCTAGCCTAGAATAGATCTGCTCACATGTTTGTTCAAGTATTCATAACATTTTCATGTTGTTCAAGTATTCATAACATGTTCATGTCAAAACACCACGATTGGGTTTTTATTTTAAAGTTTATTAGTTTTTATTTATTTATTTTTTCTTCAAAAAATTGAATTTATTTTTGAGTATTGAAACATCGTTGTTGAGTTTGAATTTTTAACTAAGTTATAGAAGATTATAACTTCATGGAATTAAAGAATTTTTGGATTCTTTACCAAAATGGCTATTTTGTACAATTTTACAAATACTATCAAGGGTTACTTAAAATTGAAAATATCATCAATATTATATGTTTCATCAAAAATATTTATAAACCGAATTGGGTTTAGGACATTCTTATCAATATTAATGTTTTTCTATATTTTGAATTATAAAATTTCAGTAATATTCCAGAGAAAACTAATACAAATGAATTTTATTATTTAGTTCTAAAGTAATTTTTATTTTCCAATAGGAATGAATATTTATTCCAACCCATAAATTACTGGTAGAAGACAATAAATAGCAAACCTCCAAAAATTTTCTAAACAAACTGTCCCTAAAGTAAGCTGAGCTTAATCCAAGGAATAAATTTGAAGCTGTTTTTTTAAGTACTGTTTTAATGCATTTTTAGAGTTTGATAAATGTTTACGAGTTTCAAGAGAATACAATTTCAATTTAAAACAATTTTACTCTAAAATTGAAGACAAAAATTAAAAATAATAATGGGTTCTGAAATAAAATAATGAATCATGATAGTATAATTTAATATTATGAATTTAAAAGTTATGGTTTCAGTCCGGCATGAATTGATATCGGGATTTAACATAGAAGTAACAACACTTTCTGATAGGATTGACATGACAGATAGTCCAGACAGAGGCAAAAGGAATTATTTTAATTTGTAATATTTTCTGTTTTAATGTTTTATGTTATTTTGATTTGGAAAAAGAAAAGAAAAAAATGTTATTTTCAATATGCCATAAGTTGCAAAATGGATTTTGATCTTTGGTTCATTAAATCATTTTTAAATTATGCCATCTATTGATAGTTCTTAAGCTATATATTAAAATATACTTAAAATGAAATATAAACATACCTGGTTTAGGGGAAGGTTGATTCTGCTCTTCCATTGCTTTTTCGAAGAATTTTTTCTTGTCACTAACTGAAGCTTTTGGCTCAGAGGTTTTCACCTCATTTGTACTGTTTGTTGTCTGGAGATTAAATAAACACTATAAATACTTCTTATTTACTACAGTCCTATATACACAAGTTTTAAACCAGCTATAAAACTACTTTCACCAACCAAAATGTCTGGACAAAGATTTTTCACTGATCACTAGCCTTATTCACAGTTTTGTCCTGCATTCATACATATAAATAGTCCAAGAAAAACGAATTAAGCAGAGTAACTAACAACTAGGCAACAAATAAAGGTATGGTTGGAAATGTGTGAATTAAAGAGGAGGGGTTGAATCATATATCCGTTCCCAAGAAAGTTTACGTCGAGTTTCATTTGAGGCGGCTTGAAATATTGCTTCCCATGATGGAGATCGAGGGACTTGGTCCAAAGATGGAAGTGTTGCGTAGTTAATTGGTGGAGGGGTGTCACTGATATCAGATTCGTTATGAACTTCCAGTACAGCAGATTCTGCTGCAGGTATTTGACTGACACTAACTTCACTTTCCTTTTTCGATAATTCATTGATTAATTGAGGACTTTTTAAATCCAGTTCAAAACATGAATAGGGTCTAGGGTTACGATTAATGTCAACTGATTTATTCTGCATATAAGAAGTTCGAGCCTGACTTTGCTCATCGCGTCTATTTATTAAATTAGATGTTCTTGTCTTGTATTCATTACATATCTCATCAAAAGATTTTACATTGTGAGTATACCTCTGTGAAGAAGGAGTTCTCTCAAGAGAGTTGGGTCCCACATAATTAAAGCTTTGATCAACATTTTCACTTAAGCTTGATGGACCTGATGTTGTGTAATATGACCCGGATACAGAACTGTCAGAAGATGGAAGTGACATATGAGAAGGAAATGTATACTGTGGCCTTTCATACACGTTATACTGACCAAACGGATTTGAAGAACCTGATGGAATCGAAGGAAGAAAAGGATTACTGGAATGGACCATAAAAGGATTTGAATATGACTGAACAGAAGGCTGTCGATCAGGTTGAGAAGAAGTTATCAAATGGAGAGGAATGTTGACATTGCATGATATAGTTGGATTGGTATGCACAGAAGTAGGAGGAATAGTCGTAACTTCAACTTTGGTTGGGCTAGGAATTTCTGAGAGAGAAGTTTTCAACACTCCTTTTGCTCGTTTGTATTCATTTAGGTTTTCATCAAACCTAACAGTCTTTTTCTTCTTTTCCCTACGAGAATTTATCTTACCCCTATCGAGACTTTTGGTTTTCCAATCATCTTGGTCAGAACATGAATCTTCTTCAGAGCTTTTAAATCTAGATCTGTATCTACGAATGAGTTCTAATTCATCTTTAGACAAATTGAATCCACTGTTTGAGGTAGTAGATTCTTCTAAAAATGTATTTATTGATTGCCTATTTTTAGCCAACATAGTATCTTCTTTCTTAAGCACAGTATTTTCACTAGTGATAAAATCAGGTTTTTTAATATTAGTATGTAGTTCATCATGAGAAATGGTGACATTATTTTCAAGTATTCTTTCAGTGTGATTTGAATTCAAATTTTCAGTTTGGACTTCAGTCGACTTTCTTATAAACTGGTGTTGGTCCAAAATATTAGTGTGTTTTATCTCATTCTGTTTAAATTGAAAGCTTTCAGAATGAATTTCTCTGTTCATTTTCCTTATAGATTCTTCAGTTTTTTCCTGATCAGCACGATGAAAGGTTTTACTGATTTTTTCAAAATTACCATTTAAATGCTTAGGTTCTTCAGATTTTGGAACTGTAGATGAAGGCAAATTTATATGATCAGGGCTTTGTTGAACGTCTGGGCCTCTAATATCTATAGAAGAAACAGCTACGCTTTGACTATTTGTAAATTGTGGATCTGATGAAGGTTTCTCGAACCTCGGGTATGAAAATCTGTTTTCAAACCGTTTTGGAAGACTACCTGAGGAATAAGAAGAGTTATTAACTTGAGAGGAAAGAGTTCCACCCGTCTGAGATACAGATGGGAGGGTAGAGTAGGTACTTTGTGGTACATCTCTACTCATTTTATAGACTGAACTGTAACTAGGGGATCCTAAATCAGATAAAGGACTCATCTTCTTGCGAAGGCTGCCTTTATTGACAGTTTCCTCACTCTCGACACTCTCCTTGATATGTTCCACTTGAGGTAGTGACACTGTTTCAAGCTGAAAATCAACCACAATTTTTTGATAAATAAATCTAGCCAATTATAGATGAAGTAAAGCGGACACAGACATGAAGACCTTAAGGACAACGAAGAGAAGCATCAAGGTTAATGCGCACAAAAACATGAATGTAAACAATAAATTCTTTATATTTTTCTTTCATTTCATCACTCATTTCTTTACAATGAATTTTACAATAAATAATTAATATTAATTCTCTTTGGAATAAAATAGACAATAAATAAATTCTTTTTCTAGCCTATTCATTCACACTTGATTATAACACTTACAAGAAAGGTAATCAATAAAAATTTCATATAATAAAAATAATGGATATAGACTAGCTTCAAAATTTGTATCACAACACATATGAGGTTTTTGGTTATTTGTAATGTTATATAGATTTATAATGACGTAGTTTATAATTATCAATGGCGATCAACTAAAAAAGTATATATGATTCTCATATTTAGAGCGAATAAATACATTTTATTATCTAAATACACCTTTAAATATATTTACTGGTGTTTTTCAACAGATTAATTAATCAATGGATAACATTTATGTATAAAAATATTTAGTATCAAATAACTTGTACTCATTATGATTAATCTACTTAACTAGACATATTTACAAGCCAGTTTTCAACAAAATTACTTCCTTTTTACACAACCTTCGCTTACAATAATTGGGTAAAATTCAATTAGCATTCATTTTTTTTCCAAAGTATTATATAATTTTTAATAAGTGTACTTTAATTAAAACACCCTTTTAATTACACCAAAAACTTTCATAGGGTGTCAAATGTGGATAATTGTTTAAAAAGAAAATTCGTTCAATAAAAAATGATAACAATTTTTCTAGATGAAGGCAATAATAATTAAAATAAAAAGTCACTATTAACTATTAAAATTTAACATCATAAAAGGAATGAAAAATGGAACCTTAACATCTATGATATGAACACATGATTTTCATTAATAATTCAGAGTTACACAATGTAATAGTTACTTATAGATTACACATATTTCAATATAAATACCAGATAAAATTTTACACAAATAGTTATGCAATATATAATATATAAATAGTGGATATGTAGGAGGAAGTTAATATCTTAAAATTTATATAGCTTTAATAATTTATATTATTGGAGGTTATTAGAGGTCCCATCAATATAACAAGTCTTTGTGTAAAACATGACAAAACATTAAAGCTCAAGACGTGATAGAAAGTTAAGAAATGAATTGGCTATGCTCACACAGAAATTCTATGAACATGTAAAAGTAAGAACTTTTGTATACATTGTAACACTCATTAAGGCCACTTTATATGAACTCGTCAATTAGTCAGTGAAACCTACAGTCAAACTTTTTATAAATTGGTGTTTGGAGTATTTTATACTAATGAATTGAAAGAAAGATAACTTAATGAATACAGAGAGGGTTTGAGATTGATGGTTGTTACGGAAGAAGTTAGCATTAACTTCCGACTTATATGCCGACAATTCAACAATTATTTATGGTTATTAAATATGAATCAGGGCTCATGTTAGCCATTAGGGTTAAAGCAATGGCCTTTATTGCACATGGTAAACCTAGAGTGGGAGTTCGATTCCCACCTGGGCAATAGGAATTTAATTAGTAACAAACTCATTAAATAAAATCCTTAGTTTCCACCTTGGCTAGAAAAGGGTTGTAACGTGTAGATAACCACCCCAATTAGCCATAGTAGCAAAAAGTGAATGAAATAAATAACAATAATAAACAGGAATTCCAATGCCAATATGATTAATGTTTTTATAATTCACTTATACTAGATGCTATCAGCATAAGGAAATCCATAAATTACAGCATTCATTTATCTTAAATAAATTTGCTATGATATTAATTGTGTAAAAGTAATTTTTTATAACTTCTAAATTTTCATATATTTAACATAATGCTTTCAAAACAGTGAAATATAAAAAGTAACACTTAATGATATCCAAATAATGAACCAAAACATCCAAACCAATAAATAAGACCCTCAAGTTATATATAACTGTATCTTTTAAAAAGCTTTATTAAAAAAATAAAAATAAAAATACTAAATAGTCACGATATTAATAACTAGAACTAGTGTGTGACCATGCCAACCAAATAAATACAATAAATATAATGTGATACACAATAACTGTTGAAATTTAATATTATTATCTCACTATTATTGTGAAATCTATAAAATTCCCTAGAGAGCACCATTGGTATAAGGTACTGTTTAGTTCAATGCTTGGAGCATTGCACTTCATATTAGATATATATATATAAGTAGAACAGATTCATTCATCTATATTCAAAAAGACAGCAAATTATGGTAACTTTTTTTTTTCTCAAAAAATATATTCTATAATTACTACATGCACAAGTACTATTTAAATAACATCAGCTATAAGGTTCACCCTATGGTATTGGACATAAATTTATTAAATTGGGTCCATCAACAATTGGAATATTTCTCACAAAAAGAAATACACTATCTTAACCACAAACAAATTAAATACTTCTTGTGATTAAATCATTATTTCAATACTCAAACACTTCCCTTCAAACACAAGGCACGGAAGGCCAGAATACTTAATACAATTAAAAAAAATTGTGTAGCTAATTGCAAATTCGAATGGAATAATAATTCTTTAAATAAAGCATCAAAAATACATCAAGAAATCTTAGAGCAAAAAGACCATCTGTTACTGACAAAAGGAATTTTCTGAATGTTGCTTTATATTGAAAAACATTTTATTTTTGTTCTTTTTGAGGTACTTATATGATTTAGTCTCCATTACAAAATTTAATATAACTCTCCCAAGTAATTCAATAAGAAAAGGTTCTACAAATTCTAAATTTAATTATTAAAATGCTTTCTGAAGTCATATGTAATTCTATTATTACATTCATTCCTCTGCCTCCTAATTATTGCTGTTTTGTCTTAAAATTAGATAAAAGTGGATCAGTATAGCTATAGCATTTGTTTTATGCACTGAAGTTACTCGCTTGCTTAAACTGCAAATAACTCGTTAAGAAATTTAAATCATAAAAAGCTAAGTTTACAGTAAGAAAGAAAGCCCAAATTGTTTTTATTATAATCTACCCCCTTCCACTCCAAGAATCATATTTATCTGAATAAATAATTGGAGCACAATAAAAACCAGTGTGAAATTGCTTAGAAAGACTAGATGTGGCTCTGGGGCCAGCAGCAATTACATACCCCTCGATGCTAAGAAGGAAAAACAGGAATTCCACTCAAGATAATATATTCAAATTACCGACTAAATAAATGAATAAATTAGCCCTTCAAATTCACTCCTATGCAGCGTATAGAAATTAGTGGATCTTAATTTTCTATTTCAAGTATTCATTGTGAAGGCAATGAAAACAATAATAGTTACTGAACAGAATGAATTACACACTTATATAAAACCAAATGCCTTAATTTAACCTTAAATTATAAATTGTTATAAAAGCCAATCACTTAAAAAAATAAAAACATTTTTGTTTTTGTCAAAGTGGATTCTGCAGCCACAGTCTCTCTAATTACAGAGGTATACTCTGATTTTGGTTAATTTATAAAAGGAGATTAGAGAGAAGCTAAAATGAGACAAGATTAGGAATAAACTGTTTTAATAACTTGCCTCAATTTTGAGTACCCTTAAAAAGGCAGAGTGGTACTTACTTAGGCACAACGTACTTAACTTAATCTATTATACTCAATTTTGTACTTGAGAGATTTAAGTGAATCGTAACTATCATCTATTAATGAAACCAATAAAAATGTTATTATCACTGATTCAAGAACCTTCAATTATTGAAATAAAGTGATATTAAAAAGAACAGTCTTAAAAAGCCAAACAAAGTAAAGTCATTGACAAACTAGTACAAATCATAAACACTATTTCAATCGGTTTCAGAGCAGAAGTTCTATCCATCATGAACTAACATAAAAATATAATTTAGCCCCCCCCCCCCAGAAACAAAAAAAGGTGGAAACAGTAATCTTACAAGAGGGTCAATTTCACTTCAGTTCCAAATTTGCCTTTAGAAATCTCACCATAAATTTTTGTGACAGGTTTCTTGTAATAATTATAATAACAATTTTCTATAACCTTAACTGGTACTTGCCACAATGGGCAGCCACAGGGATTTATTGAAATTTCAGATTGAGAAATATCAATTTGCCATCTAGCACATGTTTTAGAATTATTAGAAAGCCTTCCAGAACTCTTGTGACATTATCTGATTCAAAATAAGGGAATATTTACCCTGTAGCTCTTCCAAAAATTATCACAGACATGCAATTTTATTGCAAATAAATGTTATGTATTAACAGAAATCTGAGAAGAAATATGATGAAAAAAAAAAAAAAACTGATAAAATTCTAGCAACAATTATGTCAATGGTTGGACATTCTTTCTAATTTTAACAAGGTATGGTATAGTGCATGATATTAATATTAACCCAGGAAGAGAACAAACTGTGTCACTCAACTTCAGCATACTTTATAGTAATAGAAATGTCTACAATTTTTCTGATAGCTAATAAAACAACCGGCCTTGAAACAAAAATATTTTCACAGTACAAAATCTTCTTTTTTGTCGAGTGAGCTAGTATAAGAACACGTGGAATGTACTAAAAAATAATGTAAATGACTTCACTATGTCATTGGCTTGTAGCTTGCAATGCTAGTGGAATAAAATATGAAGCTAAAATAGAGAAAATAATGAACATAGCAGAAGATGTAAAGCAAAATATTTCTAAATAAACGTAGAAATAATGTAAAATAATGACAATAATAAAAATTACTTTTGTCAATAAGTAAAAAAATTGGGAAACATCTAGGACAGTTGTCAAAATATTGACATAGTTACTTGACATGTGAAATGAAATAAACAAATAAAAGAAGTAGACAAATAATAATGATCAATTTAAAAAAAGGATGAAATCCTCTGGAACTAGAAGTGAGTTATTTACTTATTTTTAATACTGTGTGGCAGATGAAAATCTATAATGTACATAAATAGTTAAATGCCAGAATCACCATATTATAGGACATCATCACAAAAGTGATATAGCTACTTGCTATTCGCCAAATTTAATACAACCGCTTCTAACTATTGTCCGTCCCCAGATCAACATATAACGTAATACTGCTAAATTATTTCTACTAAAAAAAAATACATTGACAAATAAAAAACAAACATTCAAGTTCTAATATTCAACAGGATATCAATTCAATTAACTATACATTTACATAATTTATATTATAACAATATTTACATAAAAATGACATTCTCTTGATAACAAGAACAAATAGAATAATGCACAGCCTCAATAATATGGGAAGTGGGATAAAATTATGCAGGACTAGGTAAGGAAGGGGAAGTTATACGTTAATATGATACAATGGATGAAGGCTTCAATTGTACGGTGTGCAATGAAGCGGTCGCTCTAAGGCGCCTCTCCTCGGCTAATGTTGGTCTCTCTGCCTTTTCTGCAAATCATGAGTATGGTTTAAGAAAAACCATGATGTAAACTTACTAAAAGAAGGATTTCATTGCAAATAAATTTCATTTTGATTTGAAAATATGCCAAATTAACTTCTATTTTTAAGTAGCCCTTTGTCAGATGATGATTTATTATTAAAACTCTTAAGTTCTTATTTCTCAAGAACGTCTGAGACATTAAATAAAACATGAAGGGATCATCTTTGAAAACTGCACTCTTCTTGACTTTATAAACTCCAGACTCCACTCAGTACAGCAGAAAGCCATCCAAGGATTCCAGAAAAATTTCAAGTCATTATTATTAAGATAGGAAAACTCGAACTTAAAGAGGTGGTAAAAAGTATTAGCAAACCAAGAAGTACATTCTACAAATTATTTCATTATGTTAAATTTTGGATAAATTTAGTGTTTAAAAATGATCTTTTCTTTCATTTTAATTTGAATAGAAATTCTCAAGACGATTTTGAAATATGACAAGCAAATTATGTACTAAACTTCAATTGTTAAAGAAAAAGAAATTAGTTTAAACTCAAAAAAATAATATTCTGAAAGCAGAGGACATTTTTTTTATTTTATTTAAGAAAGATAAGATAAGACTCAGAGCCAACAAACATGCCAAGATGATCCCAGGGAGGTATTATAGTCGTTCAGGGTCTGCAATTTCAGGAAGTTAGTTGACCACTTCAAAGGGAACAGAGTGCTATGACCTACAAGGACGGTAGTGCTTGGTGTTGTTTTTTAATATTATATGTAATTTAGAATAATAGGAATTTATTTGGGACAGTTCTGTGCTCTTTTTAATTGAGCAAAATAATTAAAAAATGTCATATTAAAAAAAGAACACTAGTTACTTTAATTTTAAATATAATTGTTTTTTTTTTCATTGGTTATCAAATAAATAATATCATAACATCAAGGGCACAAATGTTCCTCAAAGAAATTTTTATATTTATTACAGCAAGAAAAACAAAAAGAACATGCCATTAATAATAGTGTTGGTTTATACTGAATCCATATATTCTATTTTTGGAATGTACTTCTAGTTGTACTACTTTTTACCCTCCAGCATACATCAAACTTCTTAAGCTTGAAGCACCCAATTCTTTCAAAAACTGTCTACAAATACCTATTCTACATGAAGTTTTATAAGCTTACATTAAACAACTTTGTACCTCACTCAATGAGATAATATATTAAAATAAAATCATATTTTCAAAACCACTTAGTATTCAATGTAACTAAGACATTTCTGATTATGTATTTAAGTTACTACTTAAAAACTCAAAAAAATAAAATGAGATAAGTGTTCATTAGTTAAAACTAAAAATTGTTTTAACCCATGTAACAATATTCCTATTCACTTACTTGTGATTATGGTAATGGGAGTAAATAAATATTTAATAAAACATAGGTAAAAATAAAATGTGGAAACACTTAGTTTATAATTAGAATAAATACTATAAATATCTATATATGCCTATTTAAGGACAACTGTACTCTGATACCCATCTTTTTTTCAGATGGGGACTGGTAAGAAAACTAAAATAAAGCATTTACTAGATTTCATTACCCTTACTTAATAATATGAACTTTTCACTAGCACATTACCAAAACTATTACACCAGTCAGCAAACAATGAGTCCTGACACAATTTCTGCTGATTTTTATATACAATGACCCCCTGAATCCCAATGTGGCCTCCAATCCTCCCCATTACCATGGGAACTAAATCGGAGCAGTACTCACCATTCTGGCTCTGTGAATAACTTTCAGAAACATGTTTTCATAAGTCATTGTCATGATACACTGTTCCCGAAGAAAAGTATTTATTTTTTCGCCTTTACACATCAAACTCCAACTGATGAAACATTGGATAAGGAAGGTGATACATTTCGATTTTTGATGACTAAATGTCCTCACCTTAGTGAGGCTAAAATCAAGGAAGAAGTTTTAGTCAGCCCCCAGATTAGACAACTTTTCCAAGATTTGACGTTTACTGAACACCGGCATCAAAAAGAAATTTTGGCTTGCTTTCCTAAACATCTACAAGAACTTTTTAGACAACAGCAGAAATGATAATTAAGTCGATCGTGTTAAGAAATCGCAGTTAAGTCCAGGACCCACGAGAGTATATAGCATGTCTCAAAAACTGCATTAACTCCACTTACACCAGGATTCCTCACCTTAGGTGCCGTTTCTCATCCATCTGAACACGAGAAACAGTTCCATCGAGACATCTTTAAAGTTTGACAATAGATTTTCAGAAAAGTGGAATAAGAATAGTCAGCAGCACACTTCTGGTTGTTAATGAGAGAAAATTCTAACTCAAGAGTACAAAGGAAAGTAAAAAACCATATGAAATTTAGGAGCATATTTTTATTAATGTTGCTCTATATTATCAGACGAGAACCAGTGTATTCAATGTGGGATGGCCGTTGGCTGCTCTATATTATTACTGTATATATTTATTACTGAAAATAATAAAATTGTTGAAAAAAATGTTAAATCAAATAAACTTTAATAATGTTTTTGAATTTTAAGCCGAACTCCCTCCCATCTATCTCCTTGTTAGAAATGTTTATCTTTTAGGAATTTTCAACTCTCTAGCCCCAAGAATAATTGAAAAGGCTGAAAAATTGATGAAACCAGAAGTCATTTTACATGAGAATCAGCAGAAATGGTGTTAGGGAATAGTTTTCAAGCCGACCAGAATTATTAAGAATCAAGTCATTATTTAATTCTCATTCACTAAAATGCTACTTGTTGGAACAGAAAAATAGTAGTAAAAATGCTGAAGCCAAAGACTTAATTCAGAGTTTCTGTCTAAGAATATACCCAGCCATTCTTTTTTAAAACTAAAGATACAAATATAATTTTTTTCAATATTAGGGAAGATTGAAGAAATCCATACTGAGTGGCTTTATATAGAAAATAGTAAAATTATACTTTGTTCTAAATATAATAATACAATGGAGATATATTTATTTCAGAAAATGAAGTTTTAAATACATCTCAATAAAACCAGAAACTTTCGAAGTTTAGAAGGGAGTAACATGCTCTTACATAACTATTAATACAGATTTAATTAACAAAAATAACATCTTTCAAGGTTTCATTCATGCGCAATCAGTTTAATAAGCTCATAAAATAGTTAACTGAATGAAGTGTGCTTTTTCTTTACCATTAAGACTGAGTTAAGTTTCGTTACAGTTTGAATGATAGAGAATCTCTCATTTCCTGCAGTTTAAATAAACTTGCTAATAAAGGCACAAGATTTAATCATAAGACATTAGACATTCACAAGGTTAAATTGTAGGACATTCACAAGGTTAAACTTTTGGTAGTATGAGGTATTATAGTAAAATTGTTTTTGGGTCTTTTCGCATTAATATTCGCCAGTAGTTTCCAAAATAAATAGTGAGATTATTACCAAAAGCTGGAAACAGGTCACTAATGTTAATCACAGTTTCTAGATTGTGGCTAAAGATTAGGCCCTTCCCTCATGACGTTATCAATGCTGAATAGGTAGCAACTGATTTTATATATATATATATATATATATATATATATATATATATATATATATATATATATATATATATATATATATAGCAATTACAAAAAGACTAAACAAAATCTAAACTCCATCCATGAGTACATTAATGAAATTTCAGTCAAGTTTTGTTCAAGATTATATTATTGAGAAATTTATATTAGTATTTATCATGTTTTTATTATGTCCAACCTATATTAATGCAAAATAATCTTCCTAGTGTCAGATGCTAACAAACCTTTGATTGGGATCTACTTTTATTATTCTGAATACCTATACAGTTATGATAGGAGTTTGTTAGTTCAGTAATGAATTCACTATAAATGAAATTCCTTTGTAGCATAAATTGGGAATCTACAGAGTTTCTGAAAGTCAATTTGGTGATTTCTTATGAGATTTTTGGGGGACTCTCTGAAAACATTTCCTGATCTTACATTACTTATATGACCTCAAATTTACTAGACTTTAATATACTTTACCATAAAAGAGAACAAAAATGTTAAACTAAGAATATGTGGCTAAGTTATCGAATTAAATAACATATTACTACCAACAAATTTTAGTTTTAAAATGCCGTATATAAATAATAAATTTCACAATTAAAATTGAGTTTGGAAATTTTATATACCATGGATTTCGTTTTGTTCATGGCAGATTAGAAAAAAACAGAATATATGGTTAAAAAAACTGCAAGATGTTTTGATACTTTCTAATATTCTGGCTTTCCAAACCTTACATTTGTGGCTACTCTTCCTTCATTCCAGGAAGCTGTTTGCACATGCCAGTGCTACAAAGTGGGATCCAGGAGGAAAAGACGTTGATACTACCACTTTCACAATAATGAAAAAGGAACTTAAGTTTACCTCTGCTCTTGCTGTAATAATTTTCAAGTGATCAGAATAATGGTACCCGATTTCAAAATGGCAGAAAGCTTGGCATCATTTTTTCACAATTTTTTTTTTAAATTGTTTTTTCCGTTTGCTTTTAAAAATGTTGTTACTCACTTCAGAATTTCATTATTTTCAGTATACATTTTATGATTTCGGGATTTTGGGGCATTTTATGGTCATTTGCCGATCTTGTCACATTTTTACCATTTTTGGTACTTGTAGACACCGTGATAAATACAGACAAATATCACACGAATCATGAAAATCAATGTACCAATGAGTTTTCAGTGCCTATCAAAATTATATTTAGAATAGCATTATCATAGAAAGAGCACTCTTCATTAATTCCAGCAGTAATATTAAATAAAATTTGCATACATGCAGTTATATATAAAACATTGAAAATATATGCCTCACATAAAATAATAAAATAATGCAAAAATTAGGAGACAGCCAATTGGAGTCACATGCAAATCATAGTACAAATACATGGGTAGATGTTTATAATAAAAATACTGGACTAAAGAAAAACTTATTTTTTGAAGGTATTCATTTTTGTCAATAAGCCTATGCTATAACAATAAGCAAGTCAACAAAATTAAAACAATGAATTTAAAGAGAGAAAGACCATTTACACTCAATTGGTTTAATGTTGCATTCCAGAAACTAGATAAGAAAATATTTGCTGAATATTGTTTACTAATATAAGTTCTCAAATCTTTATATATGTAGCTACAAATAATATCCATTAAGAACTATGGGAATGAATAGTAACCCAATCTAGAAATTCATTAATGAAAAGTTAGGGTTCCATCCTGGGACTTGAACCTGAGACTCTAGTTAACTTTTCTTTGTCCCGTTTTTAATATTTTTATATTAGAGAAGAAATAAAATATAGGACAACAACATAGCCTAAAGATGATGAACCTGAATGAACTGAAGCCAATAGCTCATAGAAGATAAACAAATTATACAGAAAGATGAGCTCCTTTATTTTTACCAATTGAGAATTAACTTATTTGCCCATTTAAAAGTTTTTTATTTCTTCTTCTTTTTTTTTCTTTTTCTTTTTTTATATAAAGCTCGAGAATTGCACATTACTACGTCTGTAAATGGTTTTTCTTTCAGAATTTTTTTTTTACATATTACAATAGTTTATTGTCAAGTATATGCCTTCACAGAATATAATAGAGAAGTATTTACTTCAGAATCATAGTTATGGCACAAATAATAAAATTATTTCATGTTTTCTCTTGGAAAACAGATTTGTACACATTAATGATATAACATTCCCATATGTTTTAGAAGTTATATTTTTTTGTTACAGTAGCCTGAACACAGGTTTTAAACAGCAAAGTTGAATGTGGTGTAATATCTTTTAATACACATATACTAAGAGTCAAGAAAGCTACTTCTAAGAAGGGATATTTCTTATTAAATGTATCTAATAGCATGGGTAATAAAATCAGGATGAAATAAATATAAACAATAACATTAGAAATCTATACAAAATAAGAAAACATTATTATCACACTAGGAGCTATCATTTATATTAAAAAAAATGGTATTTTCCATTAATAATAGGATTCTGCTACTAGAACATCTTAAAATTACAGTACAATGAAACAAACAATACAATACATTATATGTATATTTTTGAAGTTAAAAAAACAAAAAAAGAAACAATAAAACAATAATGACAGGGCATAAATGAAAATATATTAAAGATAGATATATCAAAACAACTGAAATTAATGAGTTATGAAATGATAATGAAAAATATAAGTAAGCAGGCTAGGAGACCTAATATTATCAATGCCTATATAAATACGAAGGTATGGAGAAACGAGCCTGGGGAAACATGCCCATCGACAAAACAATCCCGACAAGCACACAAACAACGACATGGAGGCAAAGGTAGGGTAAAGCAAATAACCCAAGCCTTCACCCAAAACACACAGAACACAAAGCAAAATTAAATAATCAGAAAAATATTTTTATATATTAATGCAATGCATACCCCTCAAACACTCTTTTTATCATCATCCAATGTAAACTGGTCAAGGAATAGTTTTAGTATTTTAAAAATAAGTTTAATATTGTATAATTCATAATACTAAAGAAGATTTTTTTCAACTCATTCATGAGTGGAAATTCAGTTTAGCGATGTGTCATGAGGCGTTTGGTCACTGGCCTCTTGGATTACTTAAGAGTAGTGTGTTCAATTTTCCCATGTGGTCAAGATTTTATATGCCAAGTACAATAAAATCCTTAGAACCAATCTAGCAGTCAAAGAGAGAGGGAGACTAGTCCAGATTACCCTTAGTAGAATATACTGAATGTTAGTCCGACATACATAAATAAGTCATCCAGTGGTTTCATTATTAAAAAATAAAACTAATAAGAGATTAAAAAGTAATTTTTGCTAATAATGTAACTTTTACCAAAGTTGTTTCTATATAAATAATTATCAAAACTCATACTAAAAAACAAACACCTACTTAACCACGACCTATTAACCACGACTCATTTTGCATAGACTAATTTTGAACAGCTCTTGAAAGTATCAACTTTCCAGGGATTTTGGTCTAGAGCATTAGCATATACAAATTTCGAATGAACCTCTTTTTTTTTTCATCTCTTATACATGATTGATGGACATTTGAAGACATTTTTAATAACCGTGCCATTATCACTATGTCAACAGCTTCCATTAAGAGAATTTCGCTAGTAAAATAAATCAGCCTAATCATCATAATAGAAAATATTGTGGCAGCATGTACATAATGCATAATTTACTAAGTACCTAGTAAATTCACTTTAGGCTGCTA
The DNA here is from genome assembly GCA_019009955.1 of Riptortus pedestris. Lineage (NCBI taxonomy): Eukaryota > Metazoa > Arthropoda > Insecta > Hemiptera > Alydidae > Riptortus > Riptortus pedestris. The sequence continues at coordinate 103,092,019 of CM032232.1, read as the reverse complement.
AGGCTAACCTGGATATTTGTCAACACATTTAAAGCCAGATTGGTACTAAGGGTTGTAAAAGCCTTGATTAAAAATGTTTATAAAACCGAAAGAACAAAAAATATTATAAATTACATTGTAATTATATTTGTTAGTACTGTTTAAAATATTGCCAACTATGATTTGTACCATTATTTCATTAATTGACATTTAAAAGCAAAGATATGCTAGAAACTACGATAACTTGCCTTAATAAAGTTTTATCTCGAAGGAAAAGAAACTCAAATTTTTTCATTCATTATAGCACAAAAAATTTATCATTTAAGTAACTTTTATCACACAATCTAGATTTTGGAGTCAGTTATGCTACCAAAATCATATAATTAAAAATACCCTTTAGACTCCTATTATTATTATATTTCTATTATTATTTTTTGTAAGATAAAGGAGTAGAAGTGCAACCTCATAGGTTTATATTATGAATTAAAGTGTGTTTTTGGAAAGGTATAGCTTAAAGGTTTCTATCAAAGAAAAAGCAAATTAAATGTTATTCAAAAATAGTTAATTATTTTATCATAGGGAACTTATAACTTAACTAACAACAATTAATAGCTATTTGGACCCTGGAACTTTTTAAGTATCCCCCAAAAATTAAACAAACAATGTTAATTAGTATACATTTATTAAAATATTAAAAAAATTGGAAATTAATGTCGTTTCAACAATACAACTCATTTTTAAGGTTGTTTTCAAAACCTAAGTAAACACCCTTGGAAGCCATTTAGTATTTTGAAATGTCAAACTAGACAAAAATGAATATGATTATTTTGTATAAATGTACACAGAAGACTTGGAAAATAATAAATTCTCAGACAAAGGGCACAGTTGTGTAGTAACACAAGTGAAGCCACAAGGATAAAGCTTTTTATCTATTGCTTAAACATAATATAAGCTGAGCACCATACAAGAGTTTTTAGTAAATTTTTGAAAATGATTCCAGCGATGTAGTAGTCTCAGATAATTACAAAGGGTGTGTGTGGTATTACCTCTGCTTTCAAATGCCAAATTTATATTAATGTTTATAATGTAATACAGACTACTATTAATAAAGTAGATCAATTCTGTTTCCTGGGATAGGTACATTAACAAAGTTAAGCTTTGAATTCATGAAAAATCATATTTACACCCCATAACCACCTCTTATAGTGAAAATACAAAATGATGATTATTTCTAAGAGATCAAACTATTTCAGACAGGTGCATGTAAGAGAGAGAATTCAAATAGAATGTACAATCAAAAAGTGTGCGCAAAACAACGGGTATTTAACTTTATGAATATCTATGACCAGTTTTATATTGTTTGGTGATAATGCAAAACATATACAAATTTATACATACATGTATTGAAATAACATGTAATAAAACCAAATATGTGGTAACTATTAAGACACATGTTTAAAAAAATATGGTTAACGAACAAATATTCACCATAATTTTAGTTTAATTAAATAGAAATATTATCTGGTCTGAAAATAATGACTAGCCAGTTAAAACTTTTCAAGTTTCAGCATTCTTGCTCAGAAATAAAACAAAATAACTGTTAATGTGAAGGAGAATAGATTTTTTTTTTTATTTTATTTTAAAGACTGCATTAAAATATTTTTTATTTATTTTTTTTTTTTAAATGTTTACCTATACAGAACTTTTAAGAAGAAATACAATATGAAAACTAAATGATAATGTTTGTATTTCAAGGTAAATCACTCTTTTCCCTATGAAAAAATGTTTGTTGCATAAAATAATGAATTTCATATTTCAACTGTCTCAGTTATAAACAGGTATCACAGGAAAAAAATTATTTTTTTAAAGTTAGCCTTGAAAAGGCCGTCACAAAGTATACTGTTCAAAATTAGCCAGGTGGAAAGTAATTATGAATTTCAGCTAACTATACAAGATTCTTCACATTATTAATTCTTTTTTGCTTTGTGAAATAACACTCTAGACAGGGTATGCATAGCTATTAGTAAAGAAAGGATCATTACCTGGTCTGAAGGCTGTGGTGCGAGAGTGTGTTTGCTCATTACTATCGTAGTAGTCTTAAGGCTGTCTCCTTGTTTTGGAGACTTTGGCTTGGCTGTTGGAGAGGTTGGTGTGTCATTCAGAGCAAGAATTTCTGCTGCCCTCACAACGTCCATTACCTGAATCAAATAATATACCAATGAAAATAACTCTATTACATAAATTTCAGTCAATTATCCTGAACAAACTTCCTCTTTCAATTATTTGTTTCATATAATAATAAAAATTATAAACTGTAGCAGCCTCACCAGAAACAACCTGTAACCCACAAAATAACTAACTAGTTTACTACATATCAATAATGAGTAATTAATATCCCTCGGAAGAGATTTCACCAAACCAAATAGAAAATTTTAGGCACTTGAGAACAATCCTCTTCCACGTACAACAGAAGTAGAAGAATCATTTGTTATGAAAGGCCACTGCAATGTGCCAGATTGGAGGACAGCTATTGGCATTCTGTACATATCGAGTTTTATTTATAAACAACCAGTTTTGGGTGAACCTTAAGGGAAATCAGCTATTGAGGTCGCACTCATGACGCGAGTTTCAAAAAATTTCTTCAAATGCCCATCGATCCTACCCAGGAGATGACGAAAATGATGTTCGTTCAAAATTACACACACACACACACACACACATATATATATATATATATATATATTTGTCTGTTAACGCTCTAGCGGTCGCAATTTTTGTTTGATCGTTACCAAACTCGGAATTTAATTGTTTTACCGGAATTTTATTGTTGTTTTTGTAAAAAGGAAGATCAAGTTCGTTAATGGCTGAAATTGGACCAGTGGGAGAGGGGTTTAGAGGGGAGGATTTTTGAAAATTCAAAATATCTCCGTTATTATGCTTCGGATCAAAAAATTGTATAGAATCAATCTTATTTCAAATTAAATTTGCTATAAATATTGTTCTATACATTCAATCTCTATCTTGAATATTAACTGAGATATTTTATTTGTATTGTGTGAGTGGTCGGCAAAAGTCGGCCATATTCGGGACCTTCCGCCGAAAGCTAGTTCGGCCTTTTTCTGTAACTGTTCGTCCCTCGTAAATTAGTATAGAGATTCGTTACTACTGCCGTTATTAGGAGGCAGATTTCTCTATTGTAAAACTTCACGTGGGAAATCTGCTTAGTTTACGCAGCCCCTGCGTGAAGGACTTTTATGTTTTTTGTCATATTGTTTTAAAAATGTTTCAGTTATTAATGAATAGTGCTGTTATCTTTTAATTTTATTTATTTCAGCACACACAATATTAATCAAAACAGGTTGCTGTTAATAAAACTCATCAAGTTAAAAAAACCAATAGTTATACTCAAGAATTTATTAGTAACTCGTAAAAACATTTATGAGTTCCCATTTATCAAACAAAGAGAACAATTACAGTAAAAAACCATCATAACAGAAAACCTTCTCAATAAAAGTGGCAATCTTTGGGAAAATATTAGGGTTTTGTTCAGAACCTAAATAATTATTCCTCATTCTTTAATGGCAACTTACTTCCCCATGTAACTTTATTAAAACATGCCTCATATATATGCCACTTCTTCAGAGGCCATTCCTTTTCTGGCCACTATGCTATAAAATATGTAGGGCATGTTTTCATTGTCTGAACGGGGGGAAAAAAGGATATTTTCATAGCAAAGTATGAAGAATACTTCAATATTGGTCCTAGGAAAACTACTAGAGGAATAAATATTTATTGTTTCTTTCTAAATTTAAAAACAATTTAAATGGAAGTTTTATTAATATGTGAGATCTCAATAATAAGCTCTTGTTTTTCAGTAATTATTGTGATGATATTTAGTTTTAGGATCCTTGATAGCGGTTGGAGAAAATTATTAATTAAAGGAACACACCTTTTCAGGAGTAGACTTGGGTTTAACCTCGTCTATCTGCATGTCATGGGTAGGCAATGTAGCTACAGCAGCTGTTGGAGGATGTGCATTGTCCCAGCTTGGCTCCTTGGGTATCCTTTCTCTTGTCTCTTCAACAAGCTTCTGTTCTGCTCGGTCACTGTCATCTCTCTTAACTTCTTTATGAACTTCATTATCCTGAGGGGGGAAATGAATGATGAAACATAGGAAAAACAGATTAAGAGAAAACTAAAATATGAAGTATTAGCTAAATTCATTAATGTCCAAAATTCTCTGCCATCCATATGATCTCTAAACCTTGAAAACTGTCACAGCTTCCTTCTTCCCATCGCCCCAAAGCACTTCTTTCTATTATGGGAAAAATCATTGAAAAGCTTATCCTTAAATGCCTATATCCACTCCTTGACCCCATAATCCCTCCCCATCAATTTGGTTTCCGACAATCCCATTCCACCGTCAAGCAATGCCATAGAATAGTTGATTTTATTGCCTCCACATACAAAAACAAACAAAGTACTGCTCTGTAGTCTTCCTTGATGTAGACCAAGCTTTTGATAATGTTCGGCACCAAGGTTTACCATCTAAACTAAAAAATACACTCCCTTTCACCTACTGTCTCATCCTTAAATCATACATTTCCGACAGACACTTTCAAGTTTCATTTGGTTCCTCAGTATCTCCCTTATTTCCAAACTGGCAGGTGTCCCACAGGGGGCATTCTAAGTCCTTTCTTATTTCTTGTTTATACTGCCGACATCCCTTCACATCCTGAAACTTTCCTTCTCACATATGCAGATACTGCAACCTTCATGTTTAATTCAGATTCAAATATGACATCTGCATCTCTACAAGTACACCTAGCTCTGCTAGAATTCTGGCTGACTCAGTGGAGGATCAAGGTCAACAGCAGTTAACCAAGTCATGTACCATTTACTCTATGACGTTCCATTTGCCCTCCAGTTATACTCAATAATGTTCTAATTCCTCAAAAATCATAAATAAGTATCTAGGACTCACATTAGACAAGCAACTAATTTGGAAACCACACATCATATTAAAACAAGAATTGAATCAATGGTACAGATTTCTACAACAGATCTAAACAATCACTGCATAACAAAACGATTGAATTACACAACAGTACTCAGACCAATACGAACATCAGACTTGAACTTTGGGGTTCCACTAAACCATCAAATTCCTACAAAATCCAAACCCTCCAATTCAGAATACTCCGCAAAATTACAGATTCCCCATTTTACGTACCAATTTAACTCTCCATAACGACCTCAACATTCCTTTTGTCCATAGCCTCGAAAAACCCTGATATCAGAAATTTCATTCTCTCTTTCCCGCACATCCTAATCCTTTAGTTGAATCACTCTAATCTACCCATATTCCAAAAAACCCAAGACGACATCTGAAGCGTAAGTGGCCAAGAGATCTTCTTGTACAGTGCAAAATATAACTCCTTCAATGATATTTGGTTCGAACGCGACATCTGTTTGCAATTTTTTAATGACAATACTGACAATAAAATTTCTCTTTACATCATGCAATGGCAGGAAGAAATAAAATATATGAACCTATCAAACCAATAAATTATAATTTATTCGAGTGAAATATATAATGAATAAATACCAGCTTAGATGATTCCGAGCTCTCTTCATCTCGATCTAAACTTGACATGCTATGTGAAGCAGATTTGGTCTCCTTAGTCAGGACTCCTTCAGCCATAAGCCTCTCAACTTCTGCTTTGTCATAACCTAAGATAAAAATTGCATACGTTATAATACATAATAAAGTCTGTCATGCAAGGGCTGGGTAAACTAAACAGTTTTCACACACGGATGACCAACTGGTGATCTCATCTCACAATATATTCTCTATTTCTAAGTAAAAACCTGGTGAGTAGAATTGAGGGATTACTTGAAGGCTTAATACAAGAAAGTATGAATAACTCTCTCAATATTTGTGCTATAAGAAAATGTATAGAACAACAATTACAACATCAATAGTTTAAGAAGATGGATTTGATAACATTTTTTCTTTTCAACTCTTAATTACAGAGATATTTTGAATTATTGAAATCCCCCCTCATATCGTTTGAGATTTTGGCCATTAATGGATATGATCTTTAGTGTTGAATAAAACATTTAAATATTGAGTATGGCATAGATGAAATAAACAATTTCAAGTAAAAAACCTAGAATCTTAATTGATGACTTTATTACAGAATGTATCTCACATAATAAAGGCCCTTGAAAACATTATTTAAGCTTGGAATAAGATGTGTGTTTCAATCTAACTCATAAGTATGGAGATATTTTGAATTTTCAATTCCCCTCCCTCATTCAGATTTCAGCCGTTAATGAACTTGATCTTTAGTTTTACATGAAACACTTATATATCAAGTTTGGTAAAAACCAAACAAAAATTACAACTACTAGAGTGGTAACAGACAATTATATGTATAAGTTGTGTGTGTATGGGTACGTGTGTGAGTGGGCGAGTATGTGTGTATACACATATATATAATTTTGAATGGATCTCATTTTCATCACCTCTATGGTAGGATCAACGGACATTTGAGTAAATGACTCAAAAGTCAAATCATGAATACAACCACAATAGCTGATTTGGCTTAAAGGAAATCTACTATAACATCTTTATATTTTCTAAAAGTGAAACGAAACTTAAAGTAATTACTTATGCCGAGTTATAAGTTGGAACACCCACCACCCAACTATATATGAGCATAGTAAGAAGATGGGGTATAAGTAATCTTGATGTATGGGGTCCCCCAAACAAATCAAGTAAGAGTATTTTATGGCACTCATAATTATATGCGCCATGCTCAACAGACATCCAGAAATTTAAAATATTCTGAAGCGAAAGATAATTGTTTATAAGAAGGGGGTTGTTTATGATAATGTGATGCACAGACAGCCTTGGCCTTGGTGATGAAATTCCCGAAGCTTATATTCATAAAAATTTTTTTAAAAAAATCATAATTTGAGTGGTGGGATTTGAAAGGTGCCCATTTTTCCAAACTTTTACCTTTAACAACATGTTTCACAAACATTGAGCAGAGTAACAAAGCTATTTAACAGAAATACCAACAACTCTTTATTTGTGAAGAAATCATGCTTTACTCCAACAACAAGAGACAAAATATGCACTTTGACAACGCATCAGAAAATGAATGACCTCGGATGGTATGGGTAACCACAATTTTGATAAAATCTCAATGTACATCTTCTTCAGTTTTTTATGCAAAGGACAAAGGAACTAATCCATGAAAGTGGAATTATGAACCTTACTAAAATATGCAAAATGGGTAATATATAATTCATTGATCATCACTCTTTGTATAAAAAAATAAAATTGTTGAAAATGAGAAAATAGCACCAGGAGTTTCTTGACAACCAAGATCTACCCATAACAATTTTCACATAATCATAACTTTCCAAGAAGCATTTCAGTAAATAAATAGTAATAATTTAACTATTTATATTTATTATTTTTATACAAAGGAGAATGGCTTATGTTATTTTGCCACATGATATAATAAGTCGAAGGAAGAAAGCTATACCTTTACAAACAACAAGATTAATCCGGAGACCAGCAGTCCGTAGAGTATTCACAGCATCTTGGTGTGCCTTTCCTAACAGAGATACTCCATTTACTTCTAACAACCTCATTCCAACCTGAAACATTTGAAGCATATTAAAACCACAATTGTCAAAATTCTAAATAGTAGTGCTGTTAAGGAAATGTCTTTTTTCATATTTTTTGAGGCTAAAGGTATTCATTCAACAGAAATAATAGTTTTAAAAATAATTTATGTTCAGATTTATAAATTAATAAACATATTTAAATGATTATGGGATATAATTTTAAATGTTCTCAAAGCACATTATTGAATGAATATACACAAATTATTAACATATATTTCATTTTTCATTAAAGCTCATATACACAAAAGCATTTATATTTATTTTTTTCTATTCACTTCTCAGGTTATTAATCCAATTTGGGAAAAAACAATTTTATTACAAATTACCAAACATTCAAGATTGCTAATTTTTAATCAATTTAATAATAATGTAACAACTTTATTCATCACATAAAAAGAATAATATAATAGGATGAATTCTGTCATATATAGTAGTTAAATTATGATTTTTGTTAAAAATAATAATGCATTATTCGATTCTGTATTAAAAAATAAAGTTGAATCCTATCTTTGCCAAGTTCTATTTTTTTAATTATTAATTTTTAAATTGAGATCAGTGCACCATCATTTAATTATTGAAAAAATGTAAAACTATTTGTATTTGTATTTTTATTGTATGGTTACATGTATGAAATAGCTCATTTTGTTAGTATCTTCTTAGACATAACCTCTCAACCAAAATATGAAAATATTTCTGGTCATAATATGATTAAAAATATTTAACAAAAATTGATTAATAAACGTATTTAAAGGCTAAATAATTTTCATCTCATTATAGAAGGTTATAGATTTCAAAATATTATGAAGAGACATACGGGGTGTGGCTATTAAATAACGAGACTGACGCTGTAAAACATTTTATTTTTATTTCATACATTTTAACTTATTATCACCTTCAATATACACCACTCCTTTATCCCTATAACGCTCCATGTGAACCTTCCATACTTCGAAACAGTGCTGGAAGTCTTTTTCTGTCAGCTCCTTCAGGACGCGTGCCACTTTCTCTTTCACAGCTTCAACAGACTCAAATCTTGTTCCTTTTAATGCAGATTTAACCTTAGGAAACAGATAGAAGTCGCACGGCGCAAGATCCGGCGAATAAGGCGGATGGTCTAACACTGGGATGCTGAATTTGGCTAGAAACCTCTTAACAGAATATGCGGAATGAGCCGGCGCATTGTCTTGGTGGAGAACCCATGACTTGTCCTTCCACAATTCAGGTCGTTTTTTCCTTATTCTTTCACGGAGTTCAGCAAGAACATGAAGGTAGTAATGTTGATTAATCGTTTGACCTTCAGGAACCCAGTGAAGGTTCACAATCCCATGAATATCGAAAAAAACAATCAACATTGCTTTGAATTTTGATTTGCTCATTCGAGCTTTTTTGGCTCTCGGTGAAGATGGGCTCTTCCAGTGCATGGATTGGCGCTTTGTTTCAGGATCATACATAAAAAACAATGATTCGTCACATGTTATTATCCTTTCCAGTAAGTTTGGGTCATTTTCAATGGCATTCAAAGTGTCAGTACAAACATTTTTGCGAGCTTCCAGTTGTTCAAATGTGAGAATTTTAGGCACCATTTTGGCACACACTTTTTGCATGTTAAAATTGTTATGTAATATTTGCCGTACGGATTCTTTATCAATTCGTACAGTTTCAGCAATCGCACGAATACTTAACCGACGGTCAGATCGAATCAGATTACCGATTTTTTCGATATTGTCATCCGTTTTCGACGTGGAAGGGCAACCCAGGCGTGAATCATCTTGAACGTCTTCTCGGCCATCTTGAAAACGCTTAAACCACTCAAAAACACGTGCACGCGATAAACATTCATTGCCATACACTTCTTTCAATAAATTATAAGTTTCAGTAGCGGTTTTTCCAAGTTTCACATGAAATTTCACAACAATTCGTTGCTCTACTGTTACACTTAACATTTTTCCGGCGAAACAAATAAACAACTCTAATTCGAATGAAGGCTACAGCTGTACTGATTTGTTTACAGAAGCGAGAGGCACTATATTCGAAAGAGGAAGCTTCACGATAACAGCTGTTAGTTGCTGGCGTTTGACGCATGCGACTTCTTCTGTAGCAGTGTCAGTCTCGTTATTTAATAGCCACACCCCGTATATGGTAGATTAAATAAGTATTCCTACCTTAAGTCGGCCATCACGTTTGGCTGCTCCACCAGAATTGATCTTAGAAATAAAAACACCTTCATCAGATTTATCAAGTGGATTCCCTCGATGGCCTCTAAGACCACCCTTGATATGCATTCCCAACTTTTCACCTTCCTCCCTCACTATCGTAAGGATCTGAAACAAAAAATAATAAATTGTAGTAAGTGAATAAATTAATGAATTGCATTTTCAGCTAGATTTACATATCAAGTCAGAGACAGTTTTAAAATAAAAATAATGAACACTACAATCTGAGGCACAGCTGTCTCAGAGTACTCGGACAATTGAATTATCAAATCGGTTTTATAAGTTCCAATAGTCTTATACTGAAAAGAACAATGAAAAGGGCCAACATAATTTAGGGAGAACAGGGTGTTGTCTGTTGTTTCTTAGGGTTTTTGGGCGAGAAACTACTATATTATCACCCGGTAATATCCATAACTCCCGTTTTGAATAAGTACCTGAATGGAACACAGACTAAAAATGATAATTTCGTTTGTTTTGTAGCACTTTTCCCTTTAACGTTTAATCTTATGAATATTGTTTTCTATTGTATATATTGAACACCAGAAGTTATTTATCAAATAAAATAATTTTTAATTGAAAGCAGCTAGTTATTAAATTACTTCAAAATATTTTTTGGGTCTATCCGACAAGAGTTAATTATCTAAAAAGTTTTAAAATTTAGTTTCAGATTTTAAGTAGAAAGAAAATTTTACATTAAATTACAAATTTAAATAGTTATTTTAAAAATGATACTCATGCAACTACAGTATAAAACCAATAGACGGCATTGAATTGCTTATTATACTATCAGATTTCATTCAATCTAATGTAAAACTTTCATAACTATGTCAAAAACTCTCCCCAACAGTTCACCCCACGGGTAACCTTAAGCAAAAGTCTGTCACTTAAGGGTTGCGTAAACTAAGCAGATTTCTCATGTGAAGTTTTACAATAGATAACTACATACTTTTACACTTAACTCCACCGTGAATATTAATTGTACAAATACAAATGACAATGAAAAATCTTTCAGTCATCCTCATTTTTGTCATCTCCTGGGTAGGATCGATGGACATTTGAAGAAAATTTTTGAAAATTGTGTCATGAGTTTGACCTCAATAGCTGATTTCCCTTAAGGGAAATCTGATGAAAACTAGAAAAATGCCTGTGATTTATAACAGATAGTAATAATAAAAGAATAATTACTGAGAATTAATAGTATTCACAGATTAAATTAATTTAACTAGGATGGTTATTACCAACAAATAAATAACTTATGCCAATTACCTGGAAGCCTTCAGGAAGAGGATCATGTTGGATGAGAAGTTTTATTTGATCTGAGTACTTGAGCAAGGCCATCACAGCTTCCTCGTGCCTACATTTGGTTAGATCCTCTCCATTGACTTCAAGGAGTCTGTCACCCATTCTCAGCTTCCCACTCTTGGCTGCAATTCCTCCAGCGACAATCTGATTGAACATTAATCATAAAATAGCTTCCATTTAATAATGCTAAGTATAAACAACTTTTGAGCAATAGAAACTTTCTTAGTATATACTTTTTTTTTTTGCTTCATTATAAGAAGTAAAGAATATATTGTAAGTGCAAACTTTGTTTTTCAGATTTTAATGGAATTACCCATTTTGACAATTCCTGAACCCTTGTTGACTAATTTTGACATGGTATCTGCATTTATCTAGCATATCTTAAAAACAAATAGCCTTAAAATATTGGAATTTCATACTAAAGATTGTGGTAGCATCGAGTATAGCACCCCTCATTTAGATCAAACTTGACTAAGGGGGATGAGGCCTTAGAGGACAAAAGTAAACATTTGTAAGTGTCTCTGTATTTTTTTCTTCTTTTCTTAAGATGAAAAGATCTATAAATTACGTTGCATCACATTTTTCATTACGATGTTGTAATGAAATTGACATTGCATTACATAAGCCCATTATAAATGACCATATATTTTATATTCTGAGTATTCCCAACACAGAGGACATTAAGATTATTATTTATGAATGCTTAAATGTATTTTTTTACCTTTAAATAAGAATTATATCCAATTTGGAGTTAAGTCACCATGTGCTCTAGCATTTTCTTAGATAACGCCGATGGATTTTGATAATAACATTCCCAGCTCTTAACACCGGTACACTAAGTAATAATACATATGAATTTCGATAATAAATTCCCATTAAATGTACTTTTTGAGCTTATTTCGATTGGCAGTTCAAAGTTCACTGCTGGGCTAGGCCTTTATAAGAACCCCGAGGCGACGGATTAAAATCAGTCATATTCGGCATCCTCTGGAGGGGAGACCCTTGTCGGTGACACCTTGCTAATCCTTCAGCTTGATCCGGCCTGCCTGAGCCAGCCTACTTCTCGCCTGTAGTACCTTTCACAGCTAAGTCGGCACTTCTAATAAAAAACTAAGTCTTTAATTGTAATATATATTATAAGTAGAATTAAGTGTCTTCCATTATATTTTTAAAGGTGTCTCTTCATTTTCATTTTGTTTAATGATTATTATTGATGAATATTTTTATTATAAATAAATTTATATATATTTGAATTTTGACTTGAGTCGATTGTTGGCGGGACTTACTAAATTATTGTTAGTGGTTTGGTTGTGGGATTTTTCATCTCTTTCAGCTTTCACTGCTTAATACCGCAGCCAGATCACAACAATGTCTTGGAGGAGAGATATTGTATATTACTTTCAAATAAAGTTCAGCAAAAAATGTTGTTTATATAATTCAATTTTTTTAGAAGAGAATTATAAGAAACCTTTATGAGTCAGAATAAACTTAATCAGTTAAAAAAACATAGTTGCCCTCTTGTAAATCTTGATAAATATATTAAAAATTAGTTTTTCGATTTATTTTATTTATAATTTTTAAATTTATATTCATGGTTTTACATGACAGTTAAACTGATTTGAGAACATTAAACAGTAACCTCACAGAATAATTTCTTGCTAATGGAAGAAAAAATGCCATCTTAATAAGAAAAATCAATTACTACCCCTAAACATACAAAATTACACTTCCTTTACTTTGAAGTTAATAAAATAAAACAATACATTTATACGGAAAATTTTAGAGATATAACACTTTTTTTTTCCATGGCCTACATATTTTGTCTTTGGAAAGTTGCTGAAGGTTAATTCAGAGGTTGAAAAGGGAGAGTACAAGAGTGGGTTTTACTCAGGATGATAAATCACTATCAATATTTAATATAAATATGTCTTCTCAATTTAGTGAAAGTTGAAGCTAGTATGCTAATATGTTATTGATCAGTACAAACTCTTCATAGGTTTTTGGCAGGAGTATAATAGTACGGACAAGTTAAAGGTATTGAAGGGAAGCAGCGTGCTGAGTCAGAATGTTCAATAAACTTATGAATTAGATTGATGAGAAGGGCTCTGGAAAGGACTTTTTGTATGGTCAAACTGGAAATATTATCTCTGAGAGCATTTCGGTTTCCACTCATTAGAGACAAGATACCATTATCTCTTGTAGTGCTTAAGCTATATATGGCAATCTCAATAATAAGGATGAATCACTGTGATAAAACATACAATACTTAGAGTGGCCTAATATACTGACCATAGGTAGAAAAATTTGATGTGGTCATCACATGATTACAAAATGAAAAGAAGGTGCTTACCAGATGTAACAACTGCCCTCTTAAGAAATTTCAACATTCTAAGACCAGTCTTTTTAATTAATTGCAGATTAATGTTCAATAATTACAGAGATGGAACAAACATCTATCTGCCTCAAATTTAACCAGCTAGGGCACCTCAAATAGGTGTTTGATGAACCTCCAGGTTGGAACCAAATTTGATTTACAAATAGAAATGTTTTCATACATAAATTATCTTAAATTTTCCAAGATTCTCAGTACAAAGAGTGAATGAAACAAACCACATATAAATAAATTCAATTTTAAAATTGAAAAGTAAAATTGTTATAATATACAGTAAATAATTATAATAATGAAAAAAAAAAATTCTGGTCATACTTTAGTTGCCCTTACTCTCATTCTCGGCTTAAAGTTACTTATTCTTGAATAATGAGTTTTAAAATTACACACTTCTCAATTCTAGCAAGAAATATAAAACTTATTTCAAAAGCATAGTTTAAAAGAATGAGGAAGTTAAATAAAAAAAAAACAGCATACATGAGAGATAAATATGCCGGGCTTGTCTCGACCAAAAGGTATACATGAATGATCAGTTCCTCCAATGATGCTGAAACCAAGAGAGCCACCATCCTTGACCAGAGATACTTCCTGCAAAGATGACATTTTTCATATTATAATGCAATGAAGAAGGATTTACAATGTGATATCTTTAATATTTTTATCATTCAATTGAGAAGATAAGGATGTTTGTACAAGGATATTGAAGGAGTGGTTATTTATATCAGTAACTTTAACAGCTCAGTCAAGTCAAACTATCGTCACAGGAAACAATTTGTTTCCACTTATTGAAATGTGATATTGAAAGGGGTGAGTAGATTTCAAAGGTTCAGAAAAAGAAAGTGCTAACTAACACAAAGCAATTTTTACATCGTTTAATCAAATCTTTAATTCAAGTTTATTGAGTAGAAGAAAGTAATATTCCATTTTGTTAATTTCCTTAAACTTTGCTAAGCCAACCAACCAAAACTTCAGCAAGCATCTTTAAGGGATGAATATTCATTACATTCCTTAGCACTGCATTTCTCTGAAATCTTAATTATTTTGTTAAGACTTTAAAAGCTGCTTATTAATTTGTGATATCGTTTTTTAGAGAAGTTAGAAAAGTGGACACAGTAATTATATAGTTATTCCTGAGCTTCATGAATCTTAAAACTTATCTTAAGGATCAATACCTTTTAAAGTTCGATAAAATGTGCATGCACAATTTTGGAATATTTTTACAATTTAATCACTGAATAATTCAGTAATCAAATGTGTTTCTTGTAGTAATCCAGTTTTTATACATAGAGTCGAAATTTCAGAAAATAAAAAATTGTTATATGCATAGTAAAAAATAAATTCTGAAATCTTTTTCACACAATATTCCTGGTCCTTGATTTTTGAATTTGATTAAATATTGCTTGTACTGTAAATAAACCAATTTTTAATCAAATTTATTCGAAGACTCCAGTAATTTGATTATAACAAAATTTGGTATGTCAATGAGAATAACTAGTAGTAAAAATAAGGTATTGTTGAGAAAGGAAAAAATAGTATGTGATGTGTTTAGGAAAGGCTAAAGAAATAGAACCTTTCTGAAGAACCAAAACTACCATGATAAAGACCAATAAAGCAAAAATAACTTAGAAACTAGTTAGGAATTTTACTTTTGCTTCATGTATTATAAATTGACCCTCATATTACAATAAATAGAAAAAAGTAGTAATAATTCCCTTAGTAAATATAATTATGCCTGTAAATACATCCATCTTTTTTAATTATAAGGAGGGATGGAAACTTTTTTCAGTTCAGAAATAGATGCGGTTAAAAATCAGATAACAAATTGTACGATGATGGTTGTATTACACTTTTCCGTTTATAACTTTATTTTTAATTTGAAATGCCAGGAAGATGTACAATTATAAAAATATTTAATGAAACTTATTTGTTTCGACCATTTTCGGACAGCAAAATTAGTATTAAAAGAAATACTTTATTTGTTTATCTACACCCAAAAAGTAACTCTGAAAATTATGAAAAATTAACTTTGATTTTAAAATAATGTTCTTGCACATATGTGGCAGATATTCCTGTTTTATTTATGACTTTACAGTAATAAGCTCACAGGATAATTATTACATTATATTCTGCAAACAAAGGATGCATGCACATCTTAGTGCTTCTAATATAACAGGTCTATGTGTTCACTGATATGGTTTGATGCATTTCTCTCATTTATTAACTAAATTGTATTCTTTTTCAATTTATTTTGCATCACTATTAAAATTATGCGATTCAAAAAATGTATTACTATAAACTATATGTACATGAATATACAAAATATCCAAATATACTCTATATGACATTGTACAAGTTATATGTGGAACTAATTCATATTCAAATAATTATAATATGAACTTGTATTAAATCTATTCAGTATTAATTTTACTGTAACCTGTAAAAAGTGATTTGTACTGAGAGAAATCTTATAATGAACAGTTAGTAGCATTTTTCCTATGGTAGAACAACCACCATTGACAATTTCGAAATAGAACTGTAAGTATTTTAACCAAGAAAAAAAAATTATATACTCAAAGGTATGTCATTTTATAAATGGTATTTTTAAATATTTGTTTTGCAAAACTAAGCGATGATTTTTTTGTATTTATTTTACTGCATGTAATGGAATAAAATGTTTAAAAATTGTACTTCTTCATTCAAACAACCAAAATGAATAAAATAGAGTGAAGCATCCATCACTTCACTGAGTCATACAATATTTTACCACCACGAGTAAGAGAGTTCTTTTCAGTTAGATTATTGCCCAGGAAGCAATGCAAAGCATATCTTCTGGAAAATACTTCTACAAAATCGGCCAAGAATTGAGGCCAAATAGATCAAAATGGATTGCCAGTGTTCATTGTTAAAAAAGGTATTTTTTTTTATTTTTTGACAGATATATGATTTTAAAACAAAAGCCATATAAAAAATATGTCCAACAATTTTTAGGATCGCCCACAACCATTAGAATGGGAAGTAACTCACATCTTCCTGTGATAATAAAAATTCACCCCATCTCAAAATTGTGTAATATCATATTTTATATTAATTAATTATCAAGTTAGAAAGGAAAGAAAAATTATGTAGCCAGATAACTCGCTGGAATTCATGACCAACTGAAAATTGTCTATCAAAATTCTTAAGAACCAAACAAAGGAAAAAACAGCATATTTTCTGCTACCCAAGTGGGATTCAGACCCAACACAGTTTTTTTCTGAATAATCTCAATAACAATATGAATGTTTTAATTAATTTAAACTCCGAATTCTTTGTGTTTGTGTGCATGCATATATGTGTGTGTGTGTGCACGCGTGTGTGTATATATTCGGATGTATAGCTCTTCCAGGGTTATAATTTCCAAGTTCAAATTCCTTCTATAATTAAAATTATTGACAGTAAACCTAGATTTTAAGATAATAAAAACGAATTTATAGAGAAGTAAAATATTTGAACTTAGAGGATGTACAATCATTATAAAATATAAATAAACCTAAATAAAACAAGTGACTTCAAAATCTAAAATTATTTGTCATACAGTACCCTGCTGGAAGCTTATCATTCCCCAAGTGTAAACAAATATTATATCTTTGTATCGACCTTTAAACAGTCATTCTTAATTACTTCAATCAAACTGTTTATATAAAATTAAAAAAAGGAAAAAAAAATGGATAAGGGATCTATGACTTTTGAAATAAAATGATGGAATTCAAGGGGACTCAAATCACATGAGTCTGCCTAGTAGCATATGTGATTATACTTCAAAGAAAAAAGTGTTTGGGGGGGGGGATTTCAACAGGTATTACACAATTAGAGATTGTTGAAAGCGGATGAAAGGTTATAACCTGCCTGTTGAAGATCAAGCTTATTGGAAAATAAAAATAAAAAGTTAAAGATTTTGGACTGGAGTTAATAAAAAGTATTATTATTAAGGTCGGTCAAAGCGTTGACCTTAATCTCACATGGTAAACCTAGAGTGGCGAGTTCGATTCTCGCCTGGGCAAAGGAAATTATTTAGTGACAAAATTCATTGAATAACATCCTAAGTCCCACCCTGGCTAGAAAAGAGTGGTAACCCGTAGATAACCCGTCCCAATTAGCCTGAGTTGCAAAAAGGGGACGCTAATAAATAAATAATAATAATTATTATTTTTTGAAATATAACATTAAACATATGCTAACTCAATATTTCAATAAGAGCAATAATATATATATATATATATATATATATATATATATATATATACTTCTTATAATTGCAATTTATTTGCAATTAACATCACTCAATTATATTTTTTAGAAGAGAACACTCTTGAAATGGAGCAGGTAAGTTCTATACATATTTCAATATTTAAAATTAAAAGATGGTGAAGAATTAGTAGTAGCACTCAAATACACATTTTAACCCTTAGTTTCAAATATATGCTGTTAAGTCTCCTCATTTAGTTATATTTTCTTGAAGATTTTATAACGTGTTATATTTAAATCTATTAGATTCTCAATTACTCAGGAATAATGTGATAATTACACTTATTAATGTATAATCTCTAAAATATCAGGTCTAAGTAGATTAATAATGTATAATATTCTTTTTTTTTGACCACTAAATAAGAACTTCTCCTACTGATATTTGTCCTTCTTTCTTCCATTTAATTATTTACAATAAGCTATAGCTAAATATAAGAATAAGCAAGGAGGTGAATGGATAAATACATGGCTATAGAATTGGAATATATTCAAACACCAATCGCTGAGATGCTGCCTTGGGATAACATACACATATCACATTCTTAATATTAATTAATCATGCTGTCATTACAGTATTTTTACACACAAAAAAAAATAAAAAATTATTCTTCGTTTCTACAAACCTTTCTGATGAGGGTCCTATGTTATTCTCAGTGGCCATTGATTGCATACAGTTTAGTTAGGTTAAATGCTGAATGCTTATTAGTTGTTAGTAGATATTACAGACATCAACGAGCATCACAATGCATGTTATTATACCATTTTACATAAATTTGAATCAATGTAACAAACACTTTAGTCAACAGGAAGATAACACTAGACAAATAGTTGGGAATATGGTTAGTCAGGAAGAAGCTTTGGGGGAGAGGAATGAAAGAAGTAATGATTCATTAATAGAATGCATTTTAATAAATGTTTAAATTAAATAAGCAAATGCTATGTTCTGTAAATATGAACCATGAAATAAGTGAAAATTACCTGGATTATTTTAAAGTCACCTAAGTCATGCTTACGGGAAAATTCCCAGCTCCAGCTTATTTGTTTTTGTTGGTATTAAATTTTATCATAGATCGGTTTAAAGGAGATCACTACACTTAGTACCCAGGAAGATATTTTTGTCTAGGACCTCTGATCCAATTTAGTTCTTTATTATTATTAACCAGATTGAATTTTGAAATATTCATGTAAATATTTTAACCTATTTAGTTAAATATTTATACTTTCTAAACCTACCACAAAAAGAATTGATAGGAAAGCCATGTTAAGTGAAAAAAAAATGCCCAGCTTGGAGTTTAAATTACATTAGTAGCCTCCCAAATGCTTTCAATCGACCAGCCACAATTTGCAGTAGTACCATTCATAAGAGTAAGAATAAATATGATCTTGTGAAGAAATTTGGGTTTTGTTCCCCACTCAAAATGCCAAAAGACATTATAAATAAGTGTTAGGTGATTTTCCTCAATTAAGCAAAAATACTTTTACCACTTCCAATTTGGTTAAACCAATTTAAGATTTTTCAAAAAGAATCCTACTATGGGAATCTAAAATAATAAGATAGTAGAGTTATTTTAATTACAGCAATTCTCCTTAAAATAATATTTTACCACTTTTACCTTTAGTCATTTTAGTATTGTCTAACATTCACAAACTTTGAAAAATTGTTTTTTTTTATTGTAAAGGATTTTTTTTTTTTTAGAATACTTGTCCCTTTTAGACAGCTCTCTTGCTCTATATTCATATGAATATCACTTTTCTGAACTCAATAATTAAAATTCCTCCATTTACAGTATTGTGTGAACTACTTAATTGAACATTATACAGATATAGTTTCTAATATGATTGTTCTGAAAAACAAGTATTTGTTTTAGGCCTTAACATAAGTAATAAATGGTACCTAAATGTCGGCAGTACTTTGTGTCTAATTGATAAAACACCTATTGTGGCGGAACCTAACTAACTCATTATGAACCTAAAGTACTTAACAAATTTAAATAAGATGAGAAGAACTTAATATTAAATTGGATAATTTATGGAATATTCCATATTTCTCAATTTTCCAGAATCTTAACACTGTCATGGAAAAAGCAAAATATTAACAAATGCTCATACGAAACAAATGCAATGAAATGTCATTGAGAAAATGAAAATGCAAACCATTAATTGTCATACTGTAGTAACTGTTTTATGAAGAAAGAGCTTGATGAAGTTAGGAGCAAACAAGCTCCTCAAGGTTTTTAAACTTATCACTTATTTAAACTTTTTAGGAAGAAGGAAAAGGAATACAATACTGAGGACAAACTACATCATTATTAGGCACATCCAGAAACAACTGCTACACAGTAGTTAAGCCATAACTGGGATTGGCTAAATGAAACAACTGCCACTTTTAAAACATTCACATGAAATTATAATTAGTGACATAAAATTCTATTGAACAAAATACATTTATTTATTTGTATCCAAGTTGGTACCACTGCAAAAAAAAAAGAAGCAAAGCTCTGTAAACACTCGTCTGTGATATATTACTTTTATTCATTAACAGAGAAATGATGACTGAAAATTAATATTTTAAGCAACAGAAATTGAATTCCAGGAAGATGATATTTCTCATAGCAAAGCGGTTAAAATGAAACTAATTCAAATCTATAATAATATAGCTCCTTAAAAAAAAAACAACATAGTGAAAAATATATGTGGTTACAGTCTTTATTAACAAGATCAGTAAATTTAAAGAAACAAAAAAAAAATACCAAAGTGGATTTTGTTAATAGGTTATTTCATGCTGAAGTTACTATTGAAAAACTAATTTCACAAGATACGCTGTCATTGGTAGCCCAAAAAAAGAAATTGAATGTTTCTAATGTCAATCGACTTTGGAATTTCAGTAATCTTGCCTTTAACAAAACTATTAAAAACATAAAATATTGCAAAAAGTGTTGTCCAAAAAACAATGACAAATACTAAATATTATTAGTTATGAAATGAGATTACAAAAACCTAAGCTTTGGGACAGAATAAAGAATTAAATTATCTAATAAGACTAATAATTAATTCTTCCTTCTTTTTTAATGAAACTCTAATTTATAGTATGGACACAGGTATAAAATCCAGGATGGTTACCAGAACCAGATCCCTTCACATAAAATTCTTAAATGCTTCTACAAGAAGGGAAAGGCTCAACTAGTTACCAGGCCAATAGTTGCAAATGCTTTGGATAGCAAAATACCAGAGTCTTGTGGTATAAGCCTAAAGGGAAATAACTAGGAGCTGTTAAAGAGCAGCGCAGTTAGAAACCAATCTCTTAATTAACTTGTGTCTTACCTATAAAAGATTAATTATTTCAATCAGGGTGAAAAAATTATTTTATTGTACAACAAGTGGGGTGAGAACACAGAAGTGTCTATATCTGGAACCACAAGTAGACATGAAGGGTCTACAATTGGCTGACTGCAAATAACAGTCAAAGGTAGATTGATATATGCACAGGTCTTCTTTGGGTTTCAGGGTCAGTAAAATGTTTTGATAGAAATTATAAATTATTTTATACTAATTTAATTTTTTGTAAAACATTCTGATTATACAAAGAATTAATCATTTAAAGCAGCATATTTCTATGTGATTGCTCATTCTTGATTAAGAAAAATAACTAAGCCGAAGAGAGAGGACTATACCTTTGATTTAATAAGCCAGCCTACATTCAATTTAAGATAAGCAACAATATTTTTATTTATTTTGGGACCTCAATTAGGAAGAATCAGTCAATGAAAACTTGTTAAAGGCAAGATACAAGAACAAGATGCTCCATAATTATAATATTAAAAATAATATATATTAGACTTACCTCTATTATATAGGACTCTGCCAGCTTGTTGTCTGTAACTCTAGTGACTACAGTTTCTGTAAGTGTACTCTTAGTTATAGTCTCTGTGACTTTGCCGAGTGTCTTTGGAGTGTCAGGGAACTCTATCCCATTTGACAATCCAGGATTCGGCTGTTTAATAGTTAGTTTGACAGTTGTAGGACAGCTGCTGCTCTCAGCCTCGTCGTGACTGGCTGCCGGTTTGCGGAAGCTAGCGGGTATAAGAGCTTGGAAGTCTTCGTTGGTCATCGGCCGATTCCTAGGCACGTTGAATCCTCCTCGCTCCTCCTGCACCGTCCCCAACCAAACACAATACATGCAATAACATGCTTGTCTTACATACAACAAGCTCAGGGGGAAAGTCAAACTTTAAACACAATTTATCATGCAATGGGATTCATATTATATTACTGTAAATATTTGCAACATTTTTCATATTTAAGGCAAATAAAATACTATATATTAAAGCATAGCTTAGCTTAAGAATAAACAGCAGGATATGAACTAATGCATGTGTAAACCAGGCAAAAGGAGAATAAAGTAAATTATCAGCTACCTAAATAACCAGTCAAGCCATATTTATTCCTAAAAAATGAATGAGGTTATACCCTAATAACAGGAATGACAGTCAAAAATAAGCCATAGGGAGAATCAAAGAAAGAACCAAATATCCCCAAGAAGATCAATTCAACAATTAACTACTAATATTATTTCAAAAATAACCATTCTTTTCATCTGTTGGAGTCACAAAGGATGATGGATGCACTTAATTATAATCATGATTTAAATATAAATTAATTTTGAAAAAGAACAGATTCTGTTTCTAATATGAGTTTGGGTAGCAAACTTTTTAAAGATTATTGCAGACAGAATGACATAATTGAAACAAATGACTAATTGTCATCGTATTTTCAGTTTAAATTAAATTAGCACAAGATAGAAAATGTTTTATTACCCAAAGTGTATCAATGAAATATTGCTTTCAGGTAATTTATATTTTTCATATTCACTAAACTTTATTCAATTTATTTACCATATCCCCTTTTCATGAAAATGACTAGTTTCTAGAGAAGAGGAAGCTCATAATTTTAATTTTTAAACTGCGAAAATCCTAAACATATTATAACAAATAGACCTCATTTGATTTTTTAATCTTGCCTTCTCATAAAAACAAGGAGACAACATTCCACTTCTGTGGGTTTAATATGTTTAATTAATATTAAAAATATTAATTTCTCGAAAATA
Organism: Riptortus pedestris; assembly: GCA_019009955.1. Taxonomy (NCBI): domain Eukaryota; kingdom Metazoa; phylum Arthropoda; class Insecta; order Hemiptera; family Alydidae; genus Riptortus; species Riptortus pedestris. Next base: position 103,069,041 of record CM032232.1, on the reverse strand, counting down.
ATTAAAATGACAGAATTTGATACCTATATCGTGGAGGCCTAAATTTGAACACAAATTCAATGGCAATTATATTGAATTTTTCAACGGGTTATATTAGTTTCATTGTAATGCAGTGCTACGGGAAGATGGTGTTCCAGAAGTATATAAGTAATTATAGAAAGTGTTCTAACATGAGCATATCAACATTCATAAACTAAGAGCTAAATATATTAAGGGACAAGAGAGTTGTTCTTCCTATGACCTTTAGATAGGATTTTCTAATTTAAAAAAAAAAAATCAGTAACCAGTAAAGAAATGAAACTACTACCAGAAACAATAAACCTTCTGTAGCTTCAGTGCTAAATGCATTTCTTTGAAATAGGCAGAGACATTGAGATCTCACCTGCAAACTTCTCTAAAGATTAGTCTAACCCAATGAAATTAAAATTAGGTGGTCCAAATAAAAAAAGTCCAAAATATAATAGAACATAAAAATGCTGGAACTTGAAATAAGAAAACTGCATAAAGCTATGTATCAAAACTAGAGTTTGTGGTTACTATGTCATTATTATTAATGCCTACTTTATGCTATTACAGCTAATGGGGATGGATCATCTACAGGTTAATACCCTTTATTAGTCAGGTGGGGACTTAGGATTGTGTTTAGTTACTAGCATTATGTTGAGTTTGTCACCAAATAAATTCATATTAACTGTGAGGGAATCAAAATCATGGCAAGAGCAGCCAGACGAACAAATTAACACATGGGCTCAGTTTAGTCATGTAAATTAAGGAGTTGGTCTTAATCCCACTTGGTAAATCTAAAGTGGTGAGTTTGATTCTCACTGGAGCAATATCAATTTATTTAGTGATGAATTTATTAAATAAAATCTTTAGCTCACCCTGGCTAGAAAAGGATGGTAACCCGTAGATAACCCGTCCCAATTAGCCATAGTAGCATAAAGTGGATGTTAATCAATAACAATAATTTAAAAAATAATTAACACATGGCTAACCTGAGTTTTATGTGGTGCCTTAAACAACGATTGCCTATGACACTAAGGACTTAGTTATGAAAACATCATGTAAGCAGTTTGACAGATGATCCCTATCCCTGTATCTGACAATATATCATTTAGGCCTTACTCAGAAATTTGAGTAGATAAAGCAGCTTCAATGATAAAGTAATAGAAAATATGGTTAGGAAAGCAATATACACATGAGGCAGGAAATACCTATGAAAGCTTTATGTGACAAATGATAGGGCAACCTGGAACTTGTGGCAATAAAAAAATGAAAAATCGTGATAATGTAATATAATAAAGACCTACTAAAAGCAAAAATCTGAATCAAACCGTAATTCTGAAACTGAATTGATATGAATGTTATTCCTAATAACAATGGTTTGAATATATCAAAATCACAAAACCTGGGGCATGGCAAATTAAACATAAACTTAAAAAATACAAATAATATAATGAAAAGCTCTATTACATAAATAATAAAATTTAGCATCATACAAGGAGGTAAGAAAACACAGATAAATAAAAATAAAGAAGAACCATTTATTTTTCGATAAAATAAAATAAAAAAAATTAACAAATTCAGTCAGCCAAAACAAAGAAATAAAAAAAAAAAACTAATGATCAATTTCATTCAAACTGCTCAAAATTTAGAACAAACAAGTTCAAAGAACCAATAAATTACTTATAACAACAATGGCTGTTATAATTGGGTCGAAATATAGAAAGGAATATTGGAAGGGAGCAAGAGAAAGAGGGAGAGGGCATCTGACGTTACCTCAGTTTGTGATGATTCGGAGGACTGGCTGGCAGCCCTGCGAGGTGCTGGCCGAGGGGGGGAAGCTGTTCGAGGATCTGCTGGAGCGCTAGTCCGGAATCCACCAGGCCTATTTGCAATCTGCCTATTCACATTGTAGAGTGATGTATATGGTTTAGGACTAGCATTACTCAGCAATCTGCAACAAAAGTTCATATAATCAATTATAAGAGGTTAGCAGGTTGTAAATCCTTGTAGTAAAATAAAACAACTTGATAGTTTTACTTGTAGCCTCTATAGGCTGTTAAGCCCAAGATTTTATTTATTTGTTATTCACTATATTAAACTTAACCTTTGAAGGACAAAGCTGTGCCATACATGACACCTATGCTGTAAGTTGTACACGTATGAGCTTGTAGCAAACAGCACAAGACTGGTGTGCTTAATACCCTTCTATTCAGTAGTCAATTACATGTCAAGATCATTGCACGCTCTGTCCTCCACCATTTTTCGTAGTTTTTCAGAGTGTTTGTGACAGTAGGTGTCGTATTTGACACAGCTTTGTATAACATCCCTTTTGTATATTTTCTATATTCTAGTGAACTTATAGGAAAAATAGAAGAAAGTGATAAGTGATTTATAAATAACATAAAAAAATAGAAGAGGTACCCGTCTTTACTGTAAATGCCAAGCAAGTATTTACTGTGAACACAAAGGGCTGTGGTTTCCCTGAATGTTTTGCCAATAACGAATCGTCAAGTGAATAGTTTCATGTTTTTTTGCATTATTTTTCTTATAAATGAGTGTCCCTTGATTTTTTTTTTGTACTGAGTAGGTTAATATTTGTATATATTTTTTTATATTTAGGTATATTTTTGTAAAATAATAATATGCTACTAATATATGTTTCTTTCCTTATTTATTTTGTAAGTAAAGGTATTACATAGTATGTCATTATATAATAAATATTCCATAATATATTATTATACTATAAATATATTTTTTGCATATTTGTAATTAATATTTCATTTTAAGCTCTCATCGGTGAAGAGGGGGGAGGGTTACTATCAAGCACACGCTAACACACTATTCTTCTTAACGTTTCTAAATATTATTTTGAGACAAGAAGAGTGATTTTGACCAGAATAAAATGGAAAATATGCATATGGCAGGTAGGTGTCATGTATGGCAAGTACTTGTCAAATTTGTCCTGAGTCACAGCCTAGTTGTTCAAAGGTTAAAATAAAAAAATTTGTTAAAAATAATCTGAACATGATATATATGTATATATATATATATATATATATATATATATATATATACATATTTTGAAGATGCCGGGCTTAGGTTAGCTGTGTGATTTAAGAAATTGGTCTTAAACTCTTATGGTTAAACCTAGAGTGGTGAGTTTGATTACCACATGGGAAATAGGAATTTATTTAGTGACTAACTCATTAAATAAAATTGTTAGTCCTACCAAGGCTAGAAAAGGGTAGTAACCTATAGATAACACATCCCAATTAGACATCGAAGCTCATAGTAAACGTAAATAAATAACAACATATATATAAATAGTAAATAACTGGAATTAAACATTAACCAGTCAATTTAGAAAATGTTTGAAATATGTAAAATAACATTCATAGAAATGGATAATCTTTACTGCTGAATATTGTAATTTTGATTACATATTAGCAGGCTTAGTAATATCTAATATAATTATATATTGGGTGATTTAGTAATACTTTTTAAAATGAGTAGCTAGCAATAATGACCTATTACAGATAACTATTGCCACATTCTTAGAACATTTATTTGATAATTAATTTATAATTTAAAAATGAAACATACTTAGGAGACTGGTTTGGAGGAGGTGAAGCCGTTCCTTTGGGGACATATACCTCTCTTTCTACGACTAGGCGAACAAACCTTTCTAAACAGGTCAACATTGTAACAGCTTGATCGTGCCTTGCACCTTCCACATCAACTCCATTTATCTAAATAGAAAAAAAAATAAATTAAATAATTAAGCTCTCTCATATTAAAATATAAAAGGCCTACAAGTGTATTTAGAGGGTAAATAATAACCAATCATAATCATATACTAACAATATATTTATAATTAACATTGAAAAACGTTTCAGCTGAGAGCTAGTTTAAAATTTTTATTCCAAGTAGTCATAGAAGCAGAAAGTGGACATTAATAAATAATAATAATATTCTAAATAAAAACCTATGATGTTTCACTGGCGAAGGAAATATAATTAACATAAGCATACAAAGTTGATATATGATAACGCTTTTTATGGGTTCATTTAAAAGAAAAGGGTAAAATAAAAATAAATAAAACAGAAAAAATGAGCAGGTTGATGACTTAAATTTAATGAAATATATGGAGGTAATTTAGAAATAAATTTGATACCTGAATGCAGATCTTGGAGGGAAAAATTAAGTAATGGGCCAAGAAAGGAAAAGGTAGAATGTAAAATTGGAAATCTGTGATAACATAGACTAAATACCTTATAGTCATCAATACATGAACAATAGTAATAGTAATAGTGATTTCACATGGATGAATGGAAATTAGAACTAAATCCCCCCCCCCCATTTACAATAACTCGTATAGTGAAAAAGAGTAACTGCTCAAATAACAAAATGCTATCATTAAATTTTGGGATGACAATTAATATATTCTTAAGAAAATTAGTCATTGGTATATTGTGGAACTGCAAAAAGTCTGTCACGAAGAGGCTGTGTTAAACAAGCAGATTTCGCCACGTATTTTCATTTATCTCAAAAAGTAAAAGTACAATGAGAACAACATTTTGTCTTTAAGCTTCAAATAAAAACTTATGATTTAAAAGCTTACTGTTAATATGACATGAATAGGAGTGGGGGTTTACTGAAGGTCGAAAACTAAAAAATGCAAATATCTCGGTTAATAATCAAGATTGCAAAAGAAAAAACATATGTAACAACATTTATAGAACATTTAACTTGAAATAAGTTTTGTGTAGTGTATAGACTTTTTCGATCCAAAATATAATAACAGAGATGTTTTGAATTTTCAAAATTTCCCCCTCTGAACCACCTCCCGAGGTCCAGTTTCAGCCGTTAACGAACTTGATATTTATTTTTACATAAAACGTTTTATACACACACACACACACACGCACGCATGCACACGCGCACACACACACACACACACACACACACACACACAATTTTGAATGGACCTCATTTACGCCATCCCCTAGGTAGGATCGATGGATGTTTAAGGAAATTTTTGGAGGAAGGAGCTATGAGTTAGCATCAATAGCTGATTTCCCCTATTTGCTAAAAAAATAATATTCGTCTAGAAACTGTTTGGTCAAACTACTTAATAATATCTTCTTAATTTGTTGGTAGGGCCGGTAAATAAATAAAATCTTAATTGTAATTTGCATCATGTTCTGTGATCAAAGTACAAGAAGTAAAAAAAATACTTTTTGTTAGGAATATCCGTCGATATTTTTAAATGTGGTTAAGTACTTTGAACATATTCTTGATAACTAGTCTATACAAAATTTGTATTTATATTTTTTGCAGGATGAATTCAATTTATATTTTAAAATATTGATAAACAAATTAAGACTGTTTTGATCATCCCGATTAACTCATCTCTCTACCACCAGTATCCTGGAAGAATTTATATTTTCAGTGAAAGAGGTGACATTTTGTCCACAAAACATGAAGGGCAACATAAAATAAAGAGATTTTAAGGAGAAAAGATTTATTATATTTATTTCCTGACCCTGCCAAACAAATTAAGAAGACATTATAATAACATGTATTTCGCAATATAAATTGTAGCATATGCTTGCTAGTTTTTCCTAAATTATTATTATAATTATATATTAGCCCCCTGAAATTATTTTCTGTATGCCTGTGATAAAATTAATCTATTTAGATATGAGTAGGCAACAAAGACTCACAATGAATTAAAGCTAAAAATTGTATTCCAAGAATTAGTACGAGAAATGAGTCAAGCCTTATCAATGACTGTGTACATAAGATTGAGAACACTTGTAGCCACACTGGTTGACTCACAAAAATTTCAAACATTCATATCTTTGGAGAAAGCAATAACATACAGAAATTCTAAGAAGTAGTTAATGTTTAAGGAATTTCAAATTCAAATGATTTTTTTATTCAATTCTGTTTTATAACAACATTCTGCTTATTTTATGTTTCTCAATACTTAATTTTTGTTTCCCTATGTTTTTTTTTTTTTGAAATTATATGTAATTGAGAGTAATAAGAATAATAAATAAGCAGTATTTTAGCAATTCAATATAATTAAAAGCTACACTTCTTCAATAAATATAATGTCTTTTTTTTTTTTTAAGTATTTGTAAATGTATTGCAATGTATGAAAAGGAAAATTAGATTATCCAACATAACAAACAACTTTTCCTGCCTAAAAAAAAAGCAGAAGTGGAATAAAGTAGTATAGGGGCTAAAGTACTGTAGAGGGTGTATTAAAGGGGCTGGGAATTTTATTTAGCTGTGCGGTTAGGAGGGTTTGATATGTGGTTCCTATCTGTTCTGTCGGATGCCCAGTTTTGTGAGGCAATTGAGTAGTGGTAGAATTAAGAATAAGTTATCTTTAGTCTAAAGTGCCACTAGAATACAGACAAAAGGCAAAACGGCAGAGAATGGGTCAAACTGAACATTTGAAATTACCACCAGTGCTTTATGACAGGCATCTTGGGGCTGTTGAGTCAAAGATTATATTTTTCAAATAAATGTGTGGAGATAAAAAGTGCCTTCTTCATACAGATTATCACATCACATCAAATTTAGGTATTTTTAAAAGTATCTACAGAGAGTAATAAAAAAGATTCAATAATCTTAACAGATGTTTGTGACATTTAAACATTGAATCTAGACTACATTCAACGACAGGCAAAATACTTCAAATACAAAGTAATCAGACAAAAGGTATAAATAAATACGTACAGATATAATCCTATCACCAACTTGGAGTTTCCCATCTTTTTCTGCTACTCCACCTTCTGTTATTCGAGAAATGTAGATAGCCTGAAAAGTTAAAAATAGCAGTAACTTATAATGAAACTCATTGCTCAAAAAACTTTATCAGAATTAATAAGAAATAGAATTAAATTATTACTTACATCTGAGTTTTCCTTGAACTGAGGAGAACCCTTTCCACCAGCAATACTGAAACCTAACCCATTCTGATCTCGAATGAGGGTAGTATGTATAGTTTGGAGTTGTATGTCATAATCAGACCTTTTCAAACTTGACATCTGTAATGAATAATTAAAACACAAATAAATGACAAAGAAAATATTAAATTATATAATACTGCGTAGCCCATATGCTGTTCACCTTAATACATTGAATGCACTTTGAGCATGGACCGGCTCACTTGATCCCCGTATGCAAGAGTTTCTACTCTCTTTCTATGGCTATACTTTGTTCATACCATAGCTTTTCATCACACTTTTTGATGCTGCTTTGGCTCAGTACTGACAGGTTTAAATAATTTTGTTTTTTAAATTTTGTAGTATTTTTTAGTTTTTATTTTAGTTATTTTTTTTAATATATTTTTTCTTGATTTTTTTGTGTATAAAATATTTCAAAGCAAGTTTTGGTGCAAATATGTATGCCATAGTCTGTACACAGATAAATTGTCCTTTTAGCAGATTTCCCTTAAGGGAAATCAGCTATTGAGGTCGTATTCAAGATGCGATTTTTGAAACATTTCTTCAAATGTCCATTGATCCTGCCCAGGAGATGACGAAAATGAGGTCCGTTCATAATTATATATGTAAATGTATATATATATATATATATATATATATATTTGTATGTTAACGCTCTTGCGGTTGCAATTTTCGTTTGATCGTTACCAAACTCGGTATTTAAACGTTTTATGCAAAAAGACAGATCAAGTTCGTTAATGGCTGAAATCGGACAAGTGGGAGGGAGGGTTTAGAGGGGGGATTTTCGAAAATTTGAAATATCTCCGTTACCATACGTCGGATCAAAAAATTGTATAGAACCAATCTTATTGAAAATTAAATTTACTATAAATATTGTTCTATACATTTATTCTCTATCTTGAATATTAACCGAGATATTTGCATTTTTATTAAATGTGAGCGGACAAGTGAGTTTCCCGCTAAAAGCTAGTTCGGCCGTTTCTGTAACTGTTCATACGGAGATTTCTCTATTGTATAACTTCACGTGGGAAATCTGCTTAGTTTACGCAGCCCCTGCGTGACGGACTTTTAATTATATCATCTTTCTTCTTACAAACAAAGCTATCTATTACAAGGCATCCTATTTTCTTCAGAAAATGACACCCCTAGAATTTCTCAAATCAAATTTTTTTGTTGGAGCATTCTTTTTATATTATGCGGGCATTAGTGAACAAAAATAGAATAAATGGTACTGGAAGAACACATTTGTTATCAGAGACAAGCAAACAGGAGCAATCCTTTGGCTAAAAAGGGCCAGCATTAGGTTCAAATCAGGACTATCAGAAGGGTGATTCCCATTACTGATTCTTGAACAGATGATCCGAAAATAATACATTCTCTACTGTCTAGTAATACAGCACATAAAGAGAAGTTCGAGGAATAGCAATGAAGAGGGAGAAAGCATTATGAAAAGCCAGAATACTGTCACGAGAGCCAATGTCACTGGGGGGCTAGTCCACTCTGAATCAGTACATTGCCATGAAGCAGCATAAGGGTTAAGCACCTTAAATCTAAATTCACCCCAAAACAATGTATAGAAATTTATTAATTGAGTGAATTTTACTTTACCTTAGAATCAAGCAATGGTCCATTCAGACTAATACTAGTATCCCTGTTAGAGACAGAGCTTGGTGGTCGACTAGTACTAAGAGTTGATGAAGGTGATGCAGTACTCGTTCTGTCATGGAGTGGAGAAGGGCTCTGCAAAAACAAATTTAAATAATTACAGAGAATGCACTGGATCAACTTTTGTTTAACAAAAAAAAAACACGAGAATGAGCTCTGATAAATGAGCATTATACATATGTTTTGCAACTTATATAAAACAGCTACATTTGACATAGTTAAATACGTTAACCCTTTCAGTATTTGATAAGCTTAAATGAATCAAAAATTTAAATCTGTTTTAGAGATAGAACTATAGCAAAAAGATTGATTATTGTGTAGAGGAATTCATACAAACATAAGTCATTATTTCAATACTGGCTGGGAGGGTGGTAATATAATCCAGGAAATTAAACCGGTAAACACCTGATTATAGGTGGTGAAAATGACCTAATCACAATTAAGCTTTGAAATAAATGTGTCTTGACAAATCACTATTTTTGAATATATGGTCTAAATTGATACGTAGTCCTATTTGCAATTATAGCCTTGATGACAAAATACAATTAATTCAATTGTTTCGATTGTTTCAAAAGTTAATCTTCATTTGAGTAAGTGACAAAAAGTGGGTGTAAAAGAAGAAAACAAAATTTGATGTCAATACCAACTGACTTCCTTTTACTCCTATTAAATTAAATAACACAATATTTATTTATTAAACAATTAATATTATATTAAATAAACAAATGTTTTACTGCACTTCATTTAAAATTATTTAATTTGGAAGGCATACTATACTTTTGTGCATGCATTATGTCAAAAAATATCATATACAAATCTTCTGTGTATCTAAATAGGTATGGAGAAATATGTTTTTTCTTTAATTTTTCCCCACCTCTAAACACCCATCCCACTTAGTTGATTTTGATCAGAAGGGGATGTGCTACAACTAGATGTTATAAGAGTCCAAAATATAAAATTTCAACATTTGAATGTTTATGAGATATAAATATATATTCAAGGTTCAAGGTGAAACTACTTTTGAAGGTAGGAGAGTTTAGCATATATTTAGGAATAATTGACTGATAGGGGAAAATATTTCAATGAATTACTATTTCTTTTTAGAGCAACAACTCAGAAGGTCTTTTTGGGTTGTAATAAGATACAGGGGGAGGGGAGGGTGCAAAGATTTGTTAAAAATGAAATAAAAGAATAATTTAATGTGAATATACCTTAATAGGAAGGAGCTTAGCAACTTCCCGTGCAATTACTATCTTAAGAACTGGACCAACAGTACGAAGAACTTGGACTGCATCATGATGATCAATTCCAACCATTGACTGTCCATTCACAGAGAGTATTTTATCACCAACCTATTTAAAAAATGAATATTTAATGATAATTTACTGGTAATACTCAAATTTTAAAGAATTGAAAATATTAACATTAATATTTAATTTGAACTCTGATAAAAAGTAAAATTCAAATAAAAATAATGAAAATTCCAACTAAATCTTTTCAACGAAACATTTTTGTATGATTTAACAAGAGTAATATCGATACAAAACCTTTATAGCAAAAACGTCAATACATAATTGAAGGAGGAATTAAAGTTAATTACCTTGAGGTCAGCTTTATCAGCTGGTCCACCTTCAGTGACTCTTGAAACGAAGATGCCTTCATCCTCTCCTTTGAATGGTGTGGAGCCACGTCCCCCTGCAATAGACAGCCCGAGCCCAGCCTGTGTCTTCTCTAGCTCCACCTCCAGCATCTCCTCTCGGATGTCCAGCCGCCCGTCCATTTCTTCACATAAACCATCATCGAGGTCTGAGATTCAGCCGATTTCCAATCAAGACATGTCAAGGTTAAAATGAATAAAAAGATGAAACGTTTAACAAAAGGCACATTCTCCCAAGCAACTAACCCCTGGACAAAATCAAAGCAAGACCAATCACCAAAAGCATGAATTGGGGAGTAAAACTAAAATCTAATGAAGCAAAATAATAATGGACGCATAATGAAGCCTAATGGACACCTTACCATGGGCATACAACTATGGACATAGATAAAATAAATAAATGCAGACTAATTTGCATCACAATTTACACAAATTACTTTAACCTCGTGAATTTTAATGAATTCTTCATTCACTCTCGAAATCAACCAGGAAGGCTGACTAACCAAACAATTTTCAAAGCCACATTATTTTTGTTAGTAAATAATATCACAAATATGAACAGCCATTAATGAAGCAAAATACAACAAAATATAACTGCTTACAAATAAATAATACTGGTCACAGAATTTAAAAAAAAAATTAATAGGTACTTAAATTCTGAAGTACGAAATTATAAAGTTCACAGTGGTCGGGAGTAAAGAATCTTTATGTACATTTAGATATAATAGCTTAATCCAGCGGAATTAAAATAAAAAAATCAAAATAGGAAGACTTCTATACAGTGATTGAATGCTTAAGAAGATAATCACACAAAGGTAAATGACAGAATTTAAAAAATAAAAATAAAGAAGCTTCATGAGAAAACTTGATCTCGACATATTTTTACTCACTTTTGACTGAAAATGATGAATTTTTGAATAATACATTCATAAATTAGCTTGATACAAAAAGTAGTTTTCATGAATTTATGCATCTTTAAGAGCAACTTGGTGAGTACTGCAGGCTATGAGATGACATGAAGAAGAAATAGTGTGATACACCATTGCAGGCTCTTTTTCAGTATTTTTTTACAGGAGTAATTATAAGTAAATTAAATAACATTTAAAATATCAAAACAATAGCAAATACTATAGTTAAATGGTAAAATCTCTCAATAAGGAATAATCTGTCTAAACATGGAATTAAAAGGACATCGCAATGTGATGCCACAACAAATATTGAAGTAGAACAATTGACTAAATACCACTGTCAATGATTTACGTGTGACTTTGTTTACATTTACAGTGATGTTTTATTGATGGGAAGAAAAAATAATCACATCTATTTTCTAGTTATATTTTCAATAGTTGTAAGATCATTATGGTTAACTTTGTTTTCATAAAGTAATACATTTTATAAATGAATGGCTTTAATAACATTCAACCAAATAAATAAGATAGGCAAAAGTATATTTAAAATAAAGAGCTGATCAATCCTAAACAATTCAATATTAAGGTAAGTGAGAGTTTAGTTTATGTTAATAGCAAATTAAACACATTAAAGAAATCAGCAATGAAGCAGATAGTGAAGTGGAAAAGTATTTATGAGATTATTATTACAGAATAAAGCCATTAAATGGACATAAGGCCTATTTCCTCCAAATAACATATAATGAGTCTAAAAAGCAATGAGAGGTAAGCAACAAAACTAAAAGCATATCCAAGAAAAACAAAAAAACGAATCTGTACTTGCAAAGAAGACATTCATACGCCTTCTTGAATAATGTTTTTTCCTATGTTTTGATTTATCCAAAACATAAGCTGATTGGGAAACACCTTTCAGCTTGAGGCTCATGCTTGAAGCAAACGAACACAACTGATATGAAAAGACAGGATAAAGCGTGTTATCTTATCAATAGATTGCAACACTCACCGTTATTAGGTACGGAATGTGAAACACTTGATGACTCTTCTGGCACTGGATTCGTTTTGTCTTCTTCCTTTTTCTTCAATGCCTGCCAAATAAAAATATTAATGAAAATAGATCAAAACAAAAATGAATCAGCCCAATAATTCATGCATCATTCTAGGATGAATAGCCATAAATAATATCAGTTACTCTATGTGATCAATTTTAAAAATAACCTGGTCTATGAGTAATAATATTGAGAATGAATATTATATTTTTTGTTTAAGCATATTAGAAGTTATATTATTTAAAGATAATGAAAATGAAATTTTATTATAATTATTAAGTCTAGAATGGAAATAATTTCATATATTTATTAATTAAGACAACAGTACAAACAATGCACTGGTTATTAGTTTCTTAAATTATTAAAAACATGACTATTTAACGAATAAATTGTATAAATTTTGGGTTAAAATATTCTTGGAATTCCAGAGAGAATAAACAAGTTTTCAAATTTTATTGTTTAGAAATTTTCACTCTTCAATTGAGCAATACTGCACTAAATTGCACCCAAAAATAATAAAATGACATTAAAATCACATTTAAAAAAAAAATTAGAGGTTTATTTTAGTGGAAATTAGAGTCAGAAAATATAGCTTGAATGAATCCAAAAAAGAGAAACTATTCTGAATAGTATTAAATGACAGTAATCATAAAATTTCAGAAACTTTACATGCAAATTATAACTTTTTAAAAACATGCTGGAATACAAGTATGAGAAAATTTATCTAAAGTTCTGACTAAGTAAAATAGTAATTATTTTATTTAAAGCAAAAGAGCAAACATTCTTTTTCAATATGTTTTAGCAACGCAGCATAACTAATTAAATCTGCATTTTCAAATTTCAAACTGATCTTAGGGAATAATTATTTTTAAGGAAAACTATTTATTTAGTTGGAAAACTCAACACTTAAAATTGAAGGAAGGATACCTATTTTTGAGCAACAAAAAAAATATTAAAAATTAAATATTATTAATAAATCTCATTCTAAGAAGAAAATATTTTCCTCTCATGTATGCCTTTAGCTCTTTGGCCTATTGTTTATTACTATAAGAAATACTGACAGCATAATTTTAGAAGTCCATTGCGAACCCAGCATGAACGTTTTAAATTAATTAAATGCCGTTTTAATAAATTATTATAGTGGAAGCGTAGCCAACAATTTTTTCATCCTACATATATTAAAAACTTCTCTCGAGGGTTCTCAACTTTAACTCGAATTACTTTGAGTTTATGATCATGAAAAGGCACCCTGAACAGTGGCTCACAAGAAAAAAAGAAACAGACTTGGTTCTAACAACAGGGCAGAGAGTGAGCACAAAAAATACGAATTTTTAAATATAAATATAAAATATCTAGGAACAAAATATAAGCTCACAAAAATTAAAAGTTAGAATGAGACGAGATACGGCCGAATAAATTTATGCTTAGCCCACTCTTCCCAAACCCTGAGAGTTTTATCACTCCTAATTTCCAACCTTTCACTTACAAATTTTTTAATTTATATGTGCTCGACTACAAGAATATTAAAATAGTAATGAAAAATGTTTTCATATCCATTATGCATATGTGTTTTTATCATTTAAAAAATTAATAAATTTTTTTTTTTATATATTGTTAAAAATATTCGATACATTCGAATCCAATCTTCCTAACAAAATTTTTGCAAATTACATCTTATTTTTGGTTAAAGATATTCTTTTATTTATAAATATATAAAGTGTATATAAGTATAAATACATACATGTTTTTGGAGATACACAAATGTATACCCTAATTTACTTTGTATCTTAATAATATCAGTCATTTAAGGATAAGCAGAACATCATTGATAATATTTGTAATAAAATCAATTCACTAGGTCGATAATGCATTTTAAAGGAATAAAGAAAGAAAATTACTAGTATAAAGAATAGAATTCATGGTTCAGCATAAGAACTTATTAGACATTACCGAAGTTCACTGTTTATTCCAGCACAAAGGAGAAGATGATAAGTATCAAGTGAGTATAATGTTATGAAATAACCATTCTATAACTATTTTGCTGTATTAAAGAAAGGTTTTTCAACTTCTGATAATTAAAAACCACTAGTATTTCAATAATACTATTTACTTAGGCTTTCTAAGGTCAAGTGGAAATTTGAAAATGCAGAATAAGTCACATATTAAGGATTCTAAAAAAAAAACCAACTTTTCTGATTAAAAATTAATGTTATGAAAATTATTCAAATTATTATCATAATTTTACTAATTACTTTAGGCTCTTCTCTCAACCAAATTATTTTAACATAAATTTATTTTATTCTGTTTTCATAAAAGAAAAGAAAAACAATAAAGATTTAAACAAAACAAAGAAGTATGACACAAAATCCTTATTTTGATTACACACAATTAATTTAATTGTATTGGAACTTAAATGAATTAAAAAATAATTAAACTCATGTATTCAATAATTAAAGAAAGACTCTTTAAAAAAAATATTTAACATTTGACGATCAAATTCCAGACGATTCCATACATGAAATCAAATATGAATTTGGGCAGAAAATAAATATAAAATTAAATTAATTAAAAGCTGACAAAAGCAAGACACTTTGCCGATAGGCAGTAACATATTCCATCCATGTTAATAAAATGCGACATTACACATTATGCATGTTTTAAAAAGAACATCAGTGCATACATTTAAAAGACAATCTTTAGCCATTCTAGAGAGGATAAAATACAATAAACTGCTGGTAAATAGAAAAATGAAAAGATTTCGAACACTACAATTGAAAAAACAAAATGAAGAGAAGAAATTACTACTAAAACAATTTTCCAAGCTATTTCCAAAAAAAAAAAAAAAAAAAAGAAAAAAAGAAAAAGCGATTAAAATTACAAATATGTATTAAAAAAAAAACTGTATAGAAAAATATACCACACCCTTATTGTTACTACAAGTATAAGAGTGTATGTAACTAACTATAAAAATAATTTGAAGAAAAATAACCATTATATTTTAGCCACAATCTGTAAAATTACCAAAAATAGCATTCATTATTACTAAACTTAACCCCCAGAAGACATTACTATTCTAGCAATTAATTGGGAAGGCTTACATTATTTAAAAATAATAATTTCTAGAAAGAGATGGTTGATCATGGAGGACATTGGGATATAATAGTCCCAATATTTTTTTCTAACATAAAAATACTCAAAAATCAAAGAGGAAACTGTAGTTAGATATCTTCCAAATAAGGAATAGTTCATGTTTTCTTAGTAGCCACATGAATTACTGGAAAAACAGAAAATATGTGTCTCTTCTGATAAATGCTGGCCAATACACGGGTTTTAGTAACTGTGAGAGTGTGCAAAACCCAATTTTATTAAAACATCAACTTATTAAAAATTTCCATCTTCTGATTACTACTACTAGACGTTTTCTTATCAAATATATTCTCACACCCTTTTAGATTTCTTTAAGGGAAATCAGCTATTCTTTGATTTTTTTTTTCTTTTTTCAACCTTTAGCTAACGTCTACTCATATGATTTTCACATAAAGTAATTGTAACATATTCAGCTTGAATTTCTAGTTCTGTTTATGAGTGCTGTTTATATGGAAGAAAAAGTAAAAAGAATGAGAGATGACATCATCAGTGTTATTCAAGGATGTGGCAAACCTGCTTAGTTTAAGCAATACCAACCTGAAAAACATAGGTTTCATACATTTTCCCCTACTTTAATATTTGAAGAATTTTATTTTTTAGATTTCAGGAAACTCCTGCCTGTTAATCATAAGATTTTTTCATGAAGCAATTATATCACTTAACATTTCATGTACAGCATATGTTTTAAGTTTTTTACGAAGGGAGAATAGATGATATATGTGAGAAATCAAACGATGTGGGAAACCAGCTTAGTTAAAACAGCTCCTGAGAGAGGTATGGAGAATGACAAGAAGATAATGAGGATACAGGGAGAATAGAGAGAGAGGAGATGGGGGGAACAGAGAGGACAAGATGGAAATAGAGAGAGGAAATAGGAGAACAGAGAGAGGGTAAGATAGAAAAACGTCCGTCACACAGGGGCTATGTAAACTAAGCAGATTTCCCTTGTAAGTTTAATAATAGATAAATCTTCATACTGGTAACACAACACCAACTTGAAAATTAAGTGAATAAATACAAACGGTAATCATAAATCATTCCCCTTCAGGCGGGAAGCATCTGAAATGTAAACAAACAGGTCTGCCAACCCGACTCTCACCGGAAAGAAAAACAATTACTGTAATATATCAGAATATAACATATTAATTTGATTGAAAACTATTTACTATATCTAGTACTGTAATTTATAATGAATCAGAATAATCTCAATCAATGAGTAGTAGTAAAGTAGTCCAAAAACTTAAGACGGGGGGGGATCAACCGAACATATTTGCATTTATGTCGTATAATAAAGGTTTCATGAAAACAATATTTGGTATTTAAGGTTCGAATAATGTGGTTTATTACATAATCGATTATTGTTAGTTTAACATGAGTAGAAGTGGGGATTTGCTGAAAGCTGAAAACTATAAAATCCAAATATCTCGGTTAATATTCATGATACAGAAAATAAGTATAGAACAATATTTATAGATCATTCAATTTGCAATAAGATTGCTTCTATACAATTCTTCGATCCGACTTATTTTAACGGAGATATTTTGAATTTTCAAAATTCCCCCCTTCTAAACACTCCCCTCCCCAGTGGTTTGATTTCAGCCATTAACGAACTTGATCTTCCTTTTTACATAAAACGATTAAATATGGAGTTTGGTAACGATCAAACAAAAATTACGACCGCTAGAGCGTTAACAGACGAATTTATTAGCAGATTTCCCTTAGGGGAAATCAGCTATTGAGGTCGCACTCATGATGCCAGTTTCGTCCATCGAAGGAGATGATCACAGATCAGTGCGACAGATCATTCGTTAATGGCTGAAATCGATCGAAATTTGAAATATCTCCGTTAAAATCCCAATCCCCGCCGAGATCCGGACAAGTGAATGACGAAGAATTGTATAACTTCACGAAATCTGCTTAGTTTACGCATATAATTATATCATATATCTATATATATATATATATATATATATATATATATATATATATATATATATATATATATCAAATGTCCATTGATTATGATGAGGTCCGTTCATAGTCTGTTAACGCTCTAGCGGTCGCAATTTTTGTTTGATCTTTACCAAACTCGGAATTTAATCGTTTTATGTAAAAAGGAAGATCAAGTTCGTTAATGGCTGAAATCGGACCAGTAGGAGGGGGGGTTTAGAGGGGGGGATTTTTGAAAATTCAAAATATCTCCGTTATTATGCGTTGGATCGAAAAATTGTATAGAATAAATCTTATTGCAAATTAAATTTACTATAAATATTGCTCTATACATTTATTCTGTATCTTGAATACTAACCGAGATATTTGCATTTGTATTCTGCGTGTGGTCACCTAGGCTATGTTCGGACTTTCCGCCGAGAGCTCTGGTGGCCGTTTCCATAACTATTCGTCCCTCGTGAATAGGTTTAGAGGTTAGGTTAACTGTTTTTTGGGGCTAGAAACTACTGGGTTATTACGCCCTAAATAATGTTTTAGGTTTAGAGGTTTCTTACTACTACAGTTGTTATTAGGCAGATTTCTCTATTGTAAAACTTCACGTGGGAAATCTGCTTAGTTTACGCAGCCCCTGCGTGACGGACTTTATTTATATATACTAGCTCAGATACCTGGCTTCGCCCGGGAATTCATTTGAGGCTGGATGGCGATTGTATTTTTTTGGCAAGGCTTTACTTTGCACAATATTTTGACATTTACCCTTTCCAGTGTTTAGGGTTTATACCCGTCGTTGCTGTGGATTTGTTAATAATAAAATTAATATTTTATGTTAGACTTCACTGTCGTCCATATTGTCATATTTCCCATTTCCTGTGCATTATGGATAGATTTAAATTATTAAGGACAAAATATTATAATAATATATTATAATTTGAATTAATTTTTTCAGGTTAGGTACCTGGTAGTTCATATTGAAAAGAATTGTTGAGCAAATTTCTCTAAATAACAAAATAACCAACTTTTATCATGTCCATATTTGCAGAAAAACCAATGGAAAACGAAATATTGCTATTTTTAATTTCAGGCCTCCTTACAACCCCCACTCCAGCCCATCGCTAGAAATGTTGGTATGGCTTATTCTAAAGAAGGTGTTAGTTTTATTACACATACCGAGTTTTATTTAATTCGGTTGAGTCTTTTGTGCCAAATAAAATTGTCGACCCCCGATATAATTTTTAGCGTATAACACATTTATAATTCGTTATTCAACGAAAGTTTACATAACAAAAGTTACTCTAAATAGCAAAATAAACAACTTTTGTTATGTGCATATTTGCCGAAAAACCAATAGGAAACGAAATATCATTATTTTTAATTTCAGGCCTCTCTTATAACCCCCACGCCTGTTCCTCTCAGAGAATATTAGTATAGCCTAAAGTTTAAGTTGGGCTAGCAGTAATATACATACCAAGTTTCATAAAATTCGGTTCAGCCGTTTATGCGTGAAAAGGTAACAAACAAACAAACATACACGAAAGAAACAAAATGCAGTTATGGTGTCTGTGACATGTGAAACGAAAAGTTATCGTGAAACTTCGCAAAAAAAATCAATGTACAGACAGAGGTTACAATTATATATATATATATATATATAAATTTTGAACAGACCTCATTTTCGTCATCTCCTGGGTAGGATCGATTGGCATTTGAGGAAATTTTTCAAAAACCTCTTCATGAGTACGACCTCAATAGTTGATTTCCCTTAAGGTAAATCTGCTAATAAAGAAAAGAGGTAGGGTAGGGGGAGTGAGGGTGATAGAGGGAAATAAAGAGAGGTGATAAAGGAAACAGACAGAGGGGCAGGTGGAAATAGAAAGAGGGGATAGGGGGAAAGTGAGACAGATAAAGGGATATAGAAGAATGGGGTTGAGGGAATAGAGAAAGAGGGAGTAGGGAGAATACTGAAAGTGCAAACACACTGACTGATACAAACAAAAAGATATTTCTTCAGACCAATCAGGTTTGAAAGTGCATACAATGCGGCTTATAATTACTAAACTTATGAATGCAAATTTTAACAAATAAATGTATTTGATTAAATAGCTGATCTATATAAATTTAAAAAATATATATACTTCATAAATAATATCAAGCATTATTGATAAAAATAAAAATAAATAAAAAATGAGACCTTTATGTAAACAATCCACATGTAAACTAACATCCCTAAAATAAATTCAACTATTCAGACAGCACCAGATAAACATGAAAGTATGAATTACATCAAAGTACACCAAATTAAAATCTATTTTACTTCCAATACGTAGGACAAAAAGGAAAATTCTAAAACTACATTAATATAGGAAAGGGAAGGCATACAACCATGCAAAATCACAAACAAGCAAATAGTATTAATGAATTACAATAGAATAACAATATTAAGATGCACAATAGACAGAAGACTGAGAAAGTGCGTAAAGCTACACATCACATGTAGACAAGAAGAGAGAAAAAGAATGCAGGCAAGTATGAGCAATACACAAGCTACCTCTTTTGAAACAAAGCATAACAAACACAACTTTATTCATTATACATCGTTCTACTTCAGCTCTCTTAATAGTTTTATGTTTTACTAAAATACAGAAATACATTTGAAACTGATTTAGTTTAATGAATCTTTCACATTTTAACACAGAGATAAGTAATAGTTAGGATGGAAAACACAAGTTTGAAATAAACAGTCAAAACTTTAAATTTTTGTTTCCTAGAGAAGTTAAGTAGAATTAAGGTAAATAAACAATTATATACATTTTGTAGAAAAATATTCCCATCTTATATAAAGAAAAGACGTCTTTCAAGATATTTCAGGGGATAGAATTAAAATAACATTGCAATTATGGGCTTAATTAACTTCCCCATTACAATATCATAGTATTATAGTACAGCTAAACAAACCAAACTATGAAATCATAGCATCACTTGATATAATGATGATGACAATTATGTACAAGAACATTTACATACTAGTTGTAAATGTTTGGCTAAATTGTAGGAAACATTATTGTCCTTCAAGAGTTAAGTGGTCATCATAAATTTTAAAAAATGGTAGTTTCCTACCAAAGCTAACCCTTCAAATATTATCCCCCATGACAATCACATAAAGAAAAGAACAATTAATGTAAATTATGGCATAAAGTACAGAGTAATTACTATATTTCATTAATGTTAAGGATTGAATAGATTGCTAGTAAACAATAATTTAATAAGACTTGGAGAGCGGAAAAATTTCTTCACATAAATAGCCGAGTATTAAGTGAAAAATAAATTCAAATTAAGAGGTATATTATTGGAGTAGCTAAGAATTTCTCTATTTTTGTTGAATATTAGAATAATGACTTTTAAAAATAAAAACCTGTTTATAAAAAACATCTCTCAGAATAAGAACAACCAAGTGCCTCAAATAAACATTTATATTATGTATTGAATATAAAGGGAATTTTTATATTGTGTATACTATAATTTCAATAACTGGAATACACTTGGAACAGGAAGTCATGTTATCTTGTATATGGAGAGTGGAATTCCCATCAAATTTTAAAAATAAATTTATTAAAAAAATTCCCGTTCAATTCTCTCCCCAAACCAGCATTTCATCATGACTTTCAAAGCCAAAAAAGAGATTCTGTTTTCAAGAGTGGGAAAGAGAGAAAAACAATTTATTAAATAAAACAAAATAAAATGAATTAATTAGTAATTGATTATTATATGAAATTGTAATGTATAATTAGTGAAAATATACTACTTGCAGAAGAATAGCTTATTCAAACCATGATTCAGTTTATAATTTCAGTGACCCAATGAGAAATTTTTAATTAGTTAAAGCATCAACAAATACCAAAAAATAAAATTATTAGAAGCTGAAAAAGTAAACTACTAGAGATGCAAGGTATGGTTCCATTACAATAAACTAAATGATTAATTTCTTTTAAAGGTTTATTAAAAAAAAAAATCCCCTTAATATTCCTTTTCAAAGATTTATTCACATGATTTTTTGCAGAGTTAATGATAGCATTTGAAACTGTCGGAGAGGCTCAGAGTGTCAATGAGTATTAAAACATACGGCATATGATCAG
The DNA here is from genome assembly GCA_019009955.1 of Riptortus pedestris. Taxonomy (NCBI): domain Eukaryota; kingdom Metazoa; phylum Arthropoda; class Insecta; order Hemiptera; family Alydidae; genus Riptortus; species Riptortus pedestris. The sequence goes on along the minus strand of CM032232.1, from coordinate 103,047,549 downwards.
TCTATGATTTCTAGAACTAAGTAGGAATTTGGTGAAGAGCTCACCTTATAAAATCATGAATACTATCCTGACCAAAAAGACGGTAACATTTACACAACCCATACCAATTAACCTTAATGCCATAAAGCAAGAATTAATTTTCTTTAAATATAAGCAAGAAAATGAGCTGAGTAGAAAGATGTTTTGTTCTTTAAAGAAGTAACTAACATTTTCAATGATAGCAGCAACTTTGTCCTTATCGAGGGCTGCAGTTATCCTCTTGTTCTTGAGGTGGTGTGGAGTATCCCTCCTGTGGAGGCGGGTTGGCCGGCCAGCTTCACTCTCAGTACCATCAACCTCAAAACCTACGTGCTTCTCCTATCGAGCCAGTAACTCAATATCTCAGTAAAATTTTAGCAAAAGAAGGTCTGCTTAAATATATATAACTAAGCAAGCAAGAATGGTACGTAGTACAAATTTCTGTTGGCTCTTTTATGGATAGCCAAATTGGGGGGGAGAAGAAATTTATCTTGATAAAAAGCAAAAAGAAAATCTACTTCTACTAAAAAAGGATATACAATATACAACAGTAATCAATTACAGTAACTAAATACATATTACTTTTACATGAATTAAAGTTCAAGTTTAAACCCTTTCATAAATTATGTTAGTCTCGGTGGAATATTTTAATTTAATATAAACTAAATTATAACACAAATTGAAAGCAGGAGCCACTTTGAGCCATGAAAGGTAAAATTCATCAGCTAAAAGGAAGTGAAAGAAGGAAATGGAAAGTGATATATAATCCAGAAATAAAAACCCACAGTAGATTATAAATATATATTAAAAAAAAAAAAATTAATTAATATGATGTGATCAACATTTAGAGTTCTGTTCATCTTAATTTTTGAAGCTATTTAAGCTGAAATATTCAATATACAAACACAAAAAAAAAAATCATATTTAACTATAGTTTTCCAAACATGAGTATGATGATCTGGTTGTGAATGAAGAAAGGAATATTTTTTCATTAATTTAAGTTTAATGATTTCTGATTTATCAATTTTATAAGTTAAGCATATATCCTGAGCACATGAATAAATGCTAGTTAAAATAAGAATGTAATCATTACATTAATTATATATTTCCTGGTGTCCAAAAAGTGAACTAGGATCATTGTAGAAAAATCTTAACTTCTGGAATCCTTACTGTTCCAAAGCAATATTTCTACAATATATTTTTCATAAAAAAGATATCACAAACTTTTTGCATAATATGTCAGAAAATTAATTGATATTAAAGGAAACAGTAAATTACACAACTATGTCAATCCTGATTTCAATCCTAAATTAGAGAAATTAACTCTGTTAAAAAAGATTCAATGGAATTTTTTTTTAATAGGTTATCTGAACCTATTATACAATATTCTTCATAAATTTATGACGATGGCCATTAATTAAAACTCCTTAATTTCATAAAATATTTATTTATCATCTACCCTACATTATTCATATTCTCTATATGTCATCGCTTCAGGGGCATTTTTCTTCACGACAAGGTATGAAACATTTTTTTAATAATACCCCAAAAATACTTTTTGTTATATTAGTATGTTCCATACATATAAGAAGAAATGTTATACACAGACCACAAAACATATAGGGCAGATGATAAAAGATTTGTAATGAAAGGAGTTTTAATCAATTTATGAAAGAATGGTTAGAGAAATATTATAACTTACATTAGAACAATTCCCTGAGCTAGAATATTACTATTTAATTGTCTCATAATAATTACTTGAATAAAGAAATTACTTTCGACTAAAAAAAATTATACATTACACGATAAATGTCGAAATGCCGTATGTTGAAATGTTAGTCACAGTGTCAAAGAATTAAATATGTAAGATTAGATTTAGGAAAACATTAAATATGGCCTGAAACCTCCTACAAAATAAAAAATACTGAAAGTTTATTTTTTTTTTCAAAAACCTTTTTAACCTTCTCTGTGACCGGGTATTTAAGTATATACTTTTTTCAAAATAAATGTCAGTGATAATAGATTTAATAAATACATTACAAAAGAACTTCTAATTTAATAACATATTTTACAAATTGAGTTGAAATAAAAACACTCAATATTACTGGCAAAAATGATATAATGAAAATTTTCAATGTATCCTTCACCCTATCTACGGCACTCTCTTAGCCAATACAACACAAGCTTCGTGTAACATATAGATCATGGATTTGGTTATTCAAGTATGACCTTTATTTACTGAACAACCTTCTTCATTCATTCAATGGGAGATAGTTGAAAATTCATACAGGTTGCAGAAAGGGATTAACTGCAAACTAGAAGAATTTCTAACACCAGTAAACATTATGATATATACAGAGAACACCCCTTCCTTTTTATATTATTTTTTTTTTTTTTTTTTTTTTTATGAGGAAACAGTATTTTTATTTTGGCATCTTATGAATTTAAAAATATTTAATCATAATTTACACATAAGAAGAGGCAATGAAAACAGGAAACGAACAAGTGGAAAAGAGTCCATGCATTATAGAAGAGAAGAAAGGAAGATGTAGTGAAACACAACTTGCAAAACATTACCTGTTCATCATCATCTTCCGCTTCACTCTGTCCTGTTTCACTCGGTGAATCACTCGTTACTCGTGTATCATTGTTCACTTTGGCTCCAGTGTTCTTGTTCTAGAAAGGTTTCAAAAGGAGTCCCAGGTAAGAGTTAGTGCAACACACACAGACAAGGGGTAAGGGGAACAGAGCAAACAAGGTCAATGGAAGGAGGGTGGTCAGTGTAGATGAAAGGGGCTATCAACAGACAAAATACATACCGACTCTTTTGTGGTAGAATCGTTTTCCCGAGGGAGAGTAATCTCTGAGCAGGTTAGAGAGCTACGGTCGCTACTAGCTTCCACTTCTGCCGAGCTGAGCCTCTCACTTCTGAAGCTTCCTCGATCGCTTTTAGATTCGTTCATCTTTGGTTCCTCCTGAAAATAAATAACAAAATATTGATTCAGATAGAGAAACAAGATCAAGTCAAGAAGCATTACACCAAGGATTACATAAATAAAAATATTTCATTTTTTTAATTTCAATTAAATACTAAGCTCATGAAGTTTTACTAGTAAAAATTAAAGAATCAGCAAGAACTTATTAGATTCATTGCTTATTATTAGCCTAGTAAATGCTAACTTCATTTATATCTTAATTATTTTATTCCTATTATAACCATTATGAATCTGTTGATGGCTGAATTGAAGGCTCATTTGGAAACATGATAATGAAATTAATATGAGAGAATAATATACCTCTTCAGCAACATTATCACTAAGCTTGGACTTGTTGAACAGTTTATGCGCTTTAGCCTTAAGTTCCTTGGGATGAGGAGTATTTTGCCGCACAAATGGTGTCTGAAAACAGAATGAGAAAATGTATTAAGTCAAATACAAACTAAAAAAACTTGCAGAGGATTGTTTGAAAGATACTGCAAAGTTGATTACAAAATATTAAGTATTAAGTATTTCTTGAAGTATAATACAATTTTTGATGTTCTAAAATGTTGATAACTTTTATTTATTTTTTTGTTCCCTTTTTATTTTGCTTTCAAAACATATTCTACAAGCACATTTACAAAAGTTAATAAAGTTAGCTTTCTAGAAGCTATGGTGAAGTCTCTAAATTTTCATTTTAAAAATAAGTACAACAGTTAGATCTAGCCTAAAAGTTTTTCAGTTATACGTTGTACATTTCTCTAAACTGTAAAATATTTTAAACTAAACTATGTCTTATCTCAAGGATCATATGAGCATATCTAGGGTTGACAAAATAATTGATCATAAAATTAGATAGAGAATGGTGCCCATAGGTAGAAAAATTTGGAGAATACATAGAAGTATGAGTACATTTCTCAGTGAGCAAGTCCTAGCTGAACTAGAAATGGTGGTTCATTGATCTAAAATACCAAGCACACATGTCCAAATTAAACATGAGGGACAAATTGTGTGCAATATACAGACATCAGCCCATACCAACTATAAAATCAGAGTAACACATTTCTGTATATTACGTTATAAAACAAAAATTAGGTTTCTCGAACTAATTCAACAAGGCAGACCTAAAAGATCAATGATAATTCCTCTGTACAGAACAGCATGTGACTATTGTCTAACACATCAAAAACCCATAATTTGAGCACTGAAATTGTGCTATGTCTAATTGGCCCTAGTCATTCACAACAATCTCTACTAAAAGGTTCAAAAATGTTATATATTCACCCGAGGAATCAACACATTATTTGTTATTGGAGCACAGTTTTACAGTCAGTCATTGTTTAGGCTTGTACATGGCAAAACGAGCATATGAATATAAATGCCTCTGAGATTTAACATTCAAGAAAAAAAGGAAGGCGTAAAAGCATTATATAACATTTTTCTTGCATGTTACTTAATTAATATCCCAACAATTTGTTTTATAAACTTAATTTCCAACACTCTGTCGGAATGGTTGTAAAGTTGAAGATAAAAAAGTTATTCATCAATATTTTCAATAATTAGAGCCCAATTATGAGATGTTCCATAGCACCTCCACAGCTCTAAATATACCACGGTCCATCCACAGCCCTGATTATTGAAATATTTACAAAATAATCGAACAATAAATACATAACTTTGAAAATTAAAGATAACATGAGCAGTGATTTAAAAAACAAATAAGAAGCACTATAGAGAAAATAGAGGCTTAGAGTTATGATTCTTCATTTAAAATGATACAGTATGTAGCAACTCCATGTTGAAATTTTAGCTGATTATAGAAATTATAAAATGATAGCACATTACATCACACTATTGTGAAAAATCACAGAGGAAATAAGAATTGGAAAACCATCGCTTATGGATGAAGCTATCAGAGTAAAGACAGAGGATTACATTCTATTAAATCAAAGAGCATTCACCCAAAGATCATAGATAAGTCTGATGTTATTTATGGCAGAGAATAAAAATAAACACAAAATATCTGATGTATGCACCACCTAACATACTTGGACTCCTATTAAATTAAATAAACAAAATTTTGGTTGCATTTCATTTAAAAGTGATATACGATATCTACATTCTTATGCTTCAGATTGAACAATGCCATAGAGCATAATTTATTAATTTTTTATGATAAATGAAAAAAAGGACATACGTAATTTCTTTTTTCTCTAAAACGTACGAAGATCTTAGATTTTTTTTTTAAATTTTTGCACTCCTCTAAACCTCCTCCCACCTTAGTCGATTTCGATCAAAAGAGGAGGTGTATAACAAGACATTACAATACCAAATATGAAATCCCAACATTCTAAGGCTAGCCGTTTTTACGTTATGTGAGGCACATATGTACATACACACAGATGTCAAGCAGACTAGTCAAAATTCAGAAAGGGTCAAAACAGATAACTCTATAGAAATCTAAAAATCTAAAACAATTGGAATATTTCCTTTACTTTGTACAAGGAAGTAAAAAAGTCCGTCACGCAGGGGCTGCGTAAACTAAGCAGATTTCCCTCGTGAAGTTTAGTAATAGATAAATATACATACTGCTAACACAACACCGTGAATAAATACAAACGGAAATAAGAAATGTTTCATCCAATTTCAATAGCCTGCCGACAGGAAGGGTTAGGTTAGAAATGTAAACAAACGGGTCCCGCCTCACACCGGAAAGAAAAACAATTACTGAAATATATCAGAATATAACACATTAAATTTTATTGAGAACTATTTACTATATCTAGTACTGTAATTAATAATGAGTCAGAATAATTGTTATCTCAATCAATAAAATTTTAGTAGTCCAAAACTTTAAGATGGGGGGGGGGAGTCACCAGTGCATATTTGCATGTATCTCGTATAATAAAGGTCTCTTGAATACAATTTTTGGTATTTAAACTTCCAATAATGTGATTTATTATGTATCAGAGTATTGTTTACGTAACATGAGTAGAAGTGGCGGTTTGGTGAAAACTGAAAAATGCAAATATCTCGGTTAATATTCAAGATAGAGAATAAATGTATATAACAATATTTATAGTAAATTTAATTTGTAATAAGATTGATTCTGTATAATTTTTTCGATCCGACGTATAGTAACGGAGATATTTCGAATTTTCGAAAATCCTCCCCTCTAAACCCCCCCTCCCACTAGTCCGATTTCAGCCATTAACGAACTTGATCTTTCTTTTTACATAAAACGCTTAAATATGAAGTTTGGTAAGGATTAAACAAAAATTGCGACCGCTGGAGCGGTAACAGACAAATATATATTTATATATATATATATATATATATATATATATATATATATATATATATATATATATATATATAGATATATATATATACAGTTTTGAACGGACCTCATTTTCGTCATCTACTAGGTAGGATCGATGGACATTTGAAGAAAAATGTCGAAAATTCCGTCATGAGTACAACCTCAATAGCTGATTTCCCTTAAGGGAAATCTGCTAAAAAGAACATATTATGTCAAAGGTGTGGAAGACATTTTGTAAATTCCTTTTTCCTCCTCGAAACAGAATCATATGATTGTCTTCTCATCTATATTTCCCATTTATATTTCACCATAAATGAAACGATGGCTGCTCTTCTAGGCCCAATTCTTTTTATACTACATATTTCTTCAATTTATGGATTCTGGAATGGGGGGAGGAATCAATACTAATAGCTGAACTTTACAACATTATGAAATTAAGGATCGATTAATATATAGAATAAATTGTATTCAAATATCTCAACTATTTCATAGTAAAAATTTGATATACCCCCTCTACACATTCTACATTAAATTGAGAATTATTTTAACCAGTTCTACTGTAGTTTTATTGAAAATAAGAAAAAATTACTCAAAGGAATTTACCTCCTTTCCAGACTCAGGTTCAACATCTTCAGTGAACTTGACGGAATGAGCCCTGGAAGCCTCTCGTTCCTCCCAGCCTTCATCATCTTCCTCACTCTGCGCTCCTTCTCCTGGCAGGCGAATCACCCCATCATAAGCTCTGTTCACTCGACCTTCATGCAACAGGGGTAGGACATGCAGTGCAAGGGGCAAGCAACAATATCTACTTCTAGTACTAATTGTAATACTAATCAGTACAACAGTCTTGGCTTATATTTATAAATAAAATAAAATATTTACTCTTTAAAAAAGAAGAGTTGCAGTCAGAATATTTTTCTTTTCTACTGTTGAAAGGAATCTTTAATTAGAGGGCAAACAAATGTAGAGGTATTCCACAATATGCATTTACTTGAGCAGTCAACCATTAATGCAGAATCTCTATTTATACCATACACACTTGAATTACCTACGTAATACCACATATACAGAGTACAATTACTTTCTACTATTAGGATTTATAAATTACTGAAACACCACAAAAGCTAAATATATAGATGGCGATGGCTAAGAACTAGCCCTCACACAGGAAACCAAACAGGAAGAAAATTTCGAAAGAGAAAGGAATCATATCAGGATGTGATACATTAATTATTACAATGAATACTCTTCACCCTGTTCCCTTCAAAAGTAGTTTCAAAATACAAGAAATTTAAAATGCTCCCCAACATCAATCAGGGGTTTCACTCAGAACCCCTTGTGAATCATAAACTGTACAGAGGAAATCCACTCACACTTAAACAAACTTAAAAAAATCTAGCGGGTAGAAATTATTAACTACAGAATGTATCAACCCAAAACATTAGAGGATTTTCCTCAATATCTTCAAACATGATTCAATTCTTATTTTAATTTTTTTTTAAGAACCAGGGACTAATAAATCTTTGTAAAAAGCAATTCAGCAATTTGAATTTTGGTCCATGAAATATGATTACCTATAGCTACATTACTCCAGTAAGGATTGGTCCAGTCGAACCACATTAACCAAATAAGAAAGTAGTAAACATCACTCTTAGTAAAAACATTAGAGGATAAAAAAAAGTAATATTATAAATAACATTTTAATTTAAATTTTAACTAAAATAAATCCTATTACTCCAAAATATATGTTTCGATAAACACAAATCAGAATTTAAGTCTATATCATAATAAAAAAATCATGAAGGAAATAATATTATTCATGAATATTTGAGAATAGTTAGTTAAGCGAATAACATTTCATTTTATTCACTATACTCATTGAAAGGGTATGGCTAAATGACATTCTGCATCATTTTGTTAAACTTTAGAACACATGATTCTAAATGTATTTAATTGTTTTTGCCTATAAACCATGTTGGTATGCAAAAAGATAAGGCCTGCTGTCAAAAACTTAGCCAATTCATCTATAATCATGTTTATTTCTTGATAATTCCTTGAGATTACAAATATAAGCCAAAACTAATTTATAAAATACTTAAATAAGGGGATAGTTATTAAAAGGGATGCATTTTAAAAATATAATACAAGGAAATACTGGTAAATATGTTACAAATCAACTGGAAACAAATACAATTAAGGAAAGTAATTAGACAACTTTTTTATAGAGCTTTGAAAATATAAGCCAATGTATCAAGTGGCTTTACAGATTGTGCAGGAGAACAGAAAAATTATGGTTTTACTTTACTGAGACACCTAAATAAATTTTAAATTTATAAATTTCAAGTAATAATGGAAAGTGAAAAAAACATAAATTTCACTAGCATAAAAATGAAGTCATAAAATATTAAAAAAAAACAAAAAAACAAAAACAAAAAAAAACCAACAATATTTCAAATAAGAAAGAGTACGGGTACTATTTGCCAATTAAGTACAGGGTGAGGAGTTTCATTATTGTATTAAGGAAGTTAAATGAACTACAGGAGTAACTTCCATGAAGCATTTGGGAATGATGTGAACTTTCCCCCTGATTTTGACCTGTTCTTGTGTCCCCCATCAGGTGTATGGGTTTCTATAGCTTGGGTCAAAAAGTAATCACAGCTGTGAGTCTTTATCCTTAAACTCCCCTTTTCTTAGATCTCTTTCCAAAATATAGAACATTTTCAGATAATAGGGTAGCAGTATAATAATGAATTCTTTGGAATAACGAACAGACGGATGACACGAGTGAGTAAATGCAATTATTTAATTGAGAATCGCGACTCAATTAAAAATTTAAGCAAAAAAATATGAAAAATGAACGTCAGTATTATCTGTATACAATTATTGGTTTTAACATTATATCTTTTAATAATCTCTTATTATTAAATCAAAATTAAAGTCACAGATGACTACTTTTCTCTCTCCCTAGATTTATACTTAGATAAAGCTTCTCGATTTATTATAGCTATGAGAAAATTGTTTATCCGCAGAAATTCAATTTTCAATTTGTTTAATACAGGATGTATAAAATTATTTTTTTATTTCAAACAAATACATTGTCCCATTCTAGTAAAGTTCATAAACAACATGAAAAGCGGCTTTAGAAAAAAAGTAAGTTCACAAATAACATGAAAATAGGCCATAGAAGAAAATGATCTTCAAATATAAAAAATAAATTTGACAGATTACAATTTCTAAAGTATAAATAAATAACAAAACATATAATTTGTATAGACATTGTCTATAAAGAAAAAAGTGAAAAACAAATGCTCATGAAGGACCAAGGCCTGTCACACAAGTTTTAATCATTTTATTATCCACATTTATTTTTGGTTTGAAAAATATCAATTATCAAACTATTCAACTTTTCAAGTTATAGTAAAAATGAAAATTTTCTTTATATAATTAGCCAAACTCAAATTGTTGTCTTAAATGCTGCCGTATTCTAATGTTATGAGTATAACTCATGTGAATATAGGCATTCTTCCTTTAAGGCAAACTTCTATAAATACAGGTACAAGATAAGTAAGTACGTAGGAGTTACTAAAAGTGCAATTACTGACCAGGAGCTGAGAGGTCGTGATGAGGTTCTAACTGCGGAAGAAGGAAGCAGGTGAGGACTTGCTCTCCAGTCTTATCATCAATATCAGTTTGGAATGTCAGGAGTGGCTGCGATTGGTTCTTTGACAGCCAGACTGCCTTTAACTCGAGTTTTGTCAGGCTGATTGGTAAGTACTCTAACCTAAAATCAAATATTACAAAGTATATTTACAGCAGTCATTCACCCTCCATATTAGCATTACAATTTTAATACTTGATTCAATGGAATTGTATATATATATATATATATACATATTACTACATATACACTTTTTTTTCAGTTTTTCTGAATAGTTTAGCTTTTAACCCCTAATCTTATTTCAAGAAAAAAAAAGTAAAATGCTTAAAATTTCAGCTCAATCGGATAACTCTGTTGTGAACCTCATTAAAAATGAAGTTTTACACATACATTTTGTGAAAAAAAAAAAAAACATGACTGCCAATTGCTGCTGGAGTCCTTAAGTGTACTGGTTGTAAATTGGAAGCTCCAGTTATTAGGTATACCAAGATCCGAAACTATTAATACTTCTTTCTCCCCAATGTATGTTTCATTAGGATGATCAGTGTGAGTAGGGTGCAAATGGATTCAAAATTAGAAGAAGAAAAATTCCTTACTACCTTTAAATACTTAACTCTAATAAGATACTGGATAAGGCTGATAACAAACTGAAGCATTTGTAATTAATAATGAATATTTACATCTACTTAACGAAAGTCTATGAGTGGACATAAGATATTAGGTTTCATAAAAGAGAGAGAGGCATTATATATAATACAAAGAACAAACCTGTTTCCAGACAAATCCAGGACATGAAGTAAGCTGCAGTTACCCACCTCCGATGGAATGTACTGGAGCTTGTTATCTCGAAGAGATAATACTCCAAGCTTCGCTAACCTACCTGTAATAAACATTTCAACCAATATTTATACTTTTCAAAAAGCACAATGTACTCGTGTTAATAATCTATGAGCCATATGTAAAAAGCCTGTTTGTGTATTGTTTATTAATAATATTTTTGCTAATACAGAAAATTACAGTTGGATTAACCGTATTTCTATTATATATATATATATATATATATATATATATATATATATATATATATATATATATATATATATATACATATATAATAGCTCAGATACCCGGCTTCGCCTGGGAATTGATTTGAGGCTGAATGGTGATGGTATTTTTTTGGCAAGGCTTTACTTTGCACAATATTTTCAAAATTTACCCGTCCCAGTGTTTAGGGTTAATATCCGTTGTTGGCATTTGTTAATAATAAAATTAATTTTTTATGTAAGTCTTCACTGACCTCCAAATTGTCATATTTCTCTTCTCCTGTGCATTATGCATAGATTTCAGCTATTAAGGATAAAATATTAACATTGATTTGAATTAATTTTTCCAGCTGAGGTACCTGATAGTTCAAATAGGAATGAATTGTTGAGCATATAAATATTTCTAAGCAAATTACTTGCTCCACACATTCTTCCTGGAGAAACGTATAAAAAAAAAATAGATAATCTAAATAACAAAGTAAACAACTTTTGTTATGTGCATGTTTGTCGAAAAACAAATAGACAATGAAATATCGCGAATTTTTATTTCAGGCCTCCCTTATAACCCCCACTCCCGTTCTAACCTAAACATTTTAATATAGCTTATAATCATGGAAGAATCGATGCTAATTGACATACCGAGTTTTGTTAAGTTCGGTTCAATCGTTAGCGCCCAATAAAATAGTTGACTCCCGCTTTAGTTTATAGTGTATATCTCGTTTATACATTGTTAAAAGACAAAAATGAATATCACAAAAGTTACTCTAAATAACAAAATAAACAACTTTTGTTATGTTCATATTTGCCGAAAAACAAATAGAAAACGAAATACCGCTATTTTAAATTCAGGCCTCCCTTACAACCCCCACTCCTGCCCGTCCTTAGAAATGTTGGTATGGCTTATTATAATGAAAGCGTTAGTGCTAATACACATACCGAGTTTTATTTATTTCGGTTGGGTCTTTTGTCCCAAATAAAATTGTTCACTTCCGCTATAGGTTTTAGCGTATATCTCGTTTATAATTCAGTATACGAAAAAAGTGTATATAACAAATGTTACTTTAAATAACAAAATAAACAACTTTTGTTATGTGCATATTTGCCAAAAAACCAATAGGAAACGAAATATCGCTATTTTTAATTTCAGGCCTCCCTTATAACCCCCCCCCTCCTGTTCATCTCAGAGAAAATTAATATAGCCTAAAGTCTAAGTTGGGTTAGTAGTAATATACATACCAAGTTTCATAAAATTCGGTTTAGCCGTTTATGCGTGAAAAGGTAACAAACAAATAAACAAACAAACACACACGAAAGAAACAAAATGCAGTTATAGTGTCTATGACATGTGAAACGAAAAGTTATCGTGAATTTCGCGAAAAAAATCAATGTACAGGCAGAGATTTTATATATATATATATATATATATATATATATATATATATATAAATATATAATATATACTTGTGTGTTTATGTGTATAAATATACATTAATTCTCCCCTGCCTACAATTCAATTCTGTGAATACTAATGGCAGTATCAACCAAGAAGAATTAATTTTGAATAGACTTATAAGCTGCCAGTTCTTCACAAAAACAATTACCTCCCTGAATTAGAATAAGTATTCCATATATAACAAAAGTTCAACAGTTTTCTTAATACTGTATAAAAATAACATGAGTCTGGCACACTTGACAATCCTCCATGGAAATGAAAATTATCGAGTGAGAGTCAAAATGTACAAAATAAAATATTGGAAGACAATCAGTGCTATTTTGTCAAAATCAATATTTATTTATTACAGAAGTTAATTTATAAGCCATAAACTCCTTTGTAGATATAGGAAAAAGCTAATACTTGTTAAAAACTATAGCAAGAGATTTAAACTAATTTATATCGAAAAGAGAAATAAATTACTCATGTTTTGGAATAGAAAAAGTTTTACATTGATTTATACTTAAGTTAAAACAAAATAAATACACTCAGGGGTAATTGAGTCCATAACGACTACTAATTGTTCACAAATGAACGTTTTGTAATTCAAAGTCAAATTAATTCGTGGGTAAATTAAACTTACCAATTTCCTGTGGTAAACTGTGTAAACTATTCCTATCAACATTGAGGTTCGTTAAATTCACTAGGTTTCCTATTGTCAGTGGCAGTTCAACGAGGAAGTTTTCAGTCAGGATAAGTTCTTGCAAGTTCTCACATCTGTAATGAAATCATAATTGAATCAATTGTATAACAATTCAAACATAATTCCTAACTAATACAATTAGTGAGAAAGGCTATGGTGCGAGTAATCAACATTTTCTAAACTTACTTAAGCAATTATTTTAGAGGTGGATAAAACTTCATTTACAAGTCAGAGGCAAAGTATGTACATAATACTATTAAAAAAGAATACCTCAATAAATATAAATAAATAAAAATAAAATTTACTAAATAACAATAAACAATATATATTCTCTAAGTTGTTGCACTACATGAACTGTGATCAGGCTTCATAATAAGTAATACAAAAATAATAACTTATTTTATTGGAATAAAATTTCCATTACAGCCTTCAATAATAAGCATATTACAAACAACCTGAGAATTGGGCAATATAAAGAACAGTATGCTCTAATGATAACTCCAGTATAGTCATCAATATTCAAAACTAAACATGGAAATAGGTCTTTGACAGCAGCAGTGAAGGCTGTTGAGAACAGCTTGAGATTTGATGAAAGTTTCAGAATGTCTAAACCAATTCTAACAATTAGGTACCAAAAATCAAGTACAATAAATATGTAAACTAATAACTTAATAAATCAGAGTAGTTTTATTTATTTAACTTATTTGTATAATTATTACAATTAAAGCTTTAAATAAATATGTTCTTAATTATTTTTTATTAAGAAGGTTTTTTATAGTAAATTTCTGAATTTTTAATTGGAACAATGCTTTTATTACCATTACATAGTGCTTGTTAGGCCTGTTTGAGTGTGGCCTAGTAATTTTCTTCTCTACCATTCCTTCTTTGTAATTTATCTTTATATTGAAAAATAGGCGCAATGTTATTTTAATTTTAAGGCACTTCAAATTATTAATACATAGGCTATAATCTGTTTTTGCTAACTGTGCAGAATCAATATGATTCAATATGATGAATTTAAAATTAATTAATATTTCTATAATATAAATGCTTAAAAAATTGACTTTCTAATATCATATTTTTTTTTTTCAAAAAAAGACTGTTCATGAGTGAATTGACACCGTTTTGAACTCATTTAAATAAATAAATATCTTCTTTTATTAAATACATAAGTCCACTATCAATCTTATATGCAAAGAGCTAACTGCAGTTCAACAAATAATTTGTGAGAAACAGAATTATGAGTCCCTTCTTGATTCTACCGACGGAGAGGTTGGTGTTTTTAATTAATTCTTTTAATTGGAAAGTTTGTATTTAAATTACTTCAATTGGTACATATATTTGGAATAAAACCTGTCAATAACTGGCTATTAATAATTATTCTCTTATCTAAAAATTATTTTAAATGATTTATTAACAACCACTTTTTGCAACTAAGGCTAAAAGAGATGGGTTATCTACAGGTTACCACCCTTTTCTATCCAGGGTGGGGTTAAGGGCTCTACTTAATGAATTCCGTCACTAAATAAATTTCTTGCCCAAGCGGGAATCGAATTCGCCACCCTTGGTTTACCATGTGAGACACATGGCTAATCAGAGCCCCTTTTTTTTCTTAACTCAATTTAAGAAATAATAACTGTAGCTGATGTTTTTATGGATTAATTATAATTATAGACATATTTAATCACAGAAAATAACTGATTAAATTCTGATATTATTGGAGAAATTAAAAGTTCTCAATGTCCCAGGCCCAAGTCTCCGCATGCCTCTTCGCCCGCAGAGGACAAATAAGCAATAGTTTCCTAAGGAGAAAAACATTTGGCAAAAAATGTATAAATAAGAAAACACTAATCAAACTATTTTACATAATATAACAAAGAATTGGAAAACATTATTTAAGGTATAATAAGGCTTTAAGCAAACTAACACTACATACAACTCACTTGCCAATATTTGGATTGAGAATCTCAAGTCGGTTCTGGTCAACTTTAAGAATCGTTAGCTTCCTGAGACAGCCGATTCCATCTGGTAAAGACTCGATCATGTTCTGCGAAAGGTGAAGGTCAGTCAGGTTGTCGAGCCCTCGTATCTCATCGGGCAGGTCAAGGAGTTTGTTCTCGGATACATCAAGGCACGTCAAATTACGCAGCTCTCCTATTTCCTAACAACAATTGCCTAGTTTTACGCAATGCTCAAAACTAGATAGGTTGACAATTTAGCTCGACACATACTCATCATTTAGGACTGGAAGACTTGATTTGAGGTAAAAACCAAATAAATAAAATGTAAAAACAATACTTTTTATTTCGAATGCACAAAAGAAGAAGAAGAAATGATTTCCTCTACAAAACGTTCTTTCAGCTGACTCGTAATGATAATTATATTGAGAGATTACATGTAATTAAACTGAACTTCATTTTGAGTAAATAAATTGAATATTAATTTTTGAACACTTTATGATAAAATAAGTAAAATTGAATACTAATTATGAGTTTCATGTATCTCCAATTTAATATATGTCTTTTTTGAATATTAATTTATTATTAACATACTTCTCAAATAACTTACCGAAGGTAGATGCCTAATTTGGTTGTGGTCCAACCATAATTCTTGAAGGGCGGGTAGTTTACCAATATGTCTTGGCTGCAAAAATGTTCAAATTAATAATTTAAAATAATTACAATTATATGTAAATTCTTTACATCTATAAGAACCATGTCAACAGAGCTGTAAGACATAAAGGAAAGGCAATATCAGGGCAAGATATAAGACTTCCCTTCTTGACCTAAGACTGTCAGTCCAGAATACAGGTACATTTAATGTAAAAATTATGTTTTACATCCAAAGTATCAGCTTGCCACAATACTTGTAATGGTTTTTCTTAACCAGTAAATGTATGCTATGGAAGAATGGTCTTCTTAAGAAGTTAACCTCAAATGGAGGAATTTTTTGAACACAGACTGTTTGTTCCTTGTTGATTTATTGACGGCTAATCTTTCACATAAGGCTAGTGACAACCGTAGGATGCCCTTGTAACACCCCTTTTCACTACTGCGCTTTCATGAAAGTCCCTACCTATAAATGAATATATACTAAGCTAAGAATTGAATTAAGATGGAAATAAAACAAGCTTATGAGAAATTCTAATATGATGTAAAGATAGTAAACTCTATCATTATTACTTTTTTGTTAAATATTTAAGTATGAGATAGAAAGTGTAGCATTGAAATAAATATCGCTCGAGTCTAATTAAATTTCAATGTTTGTAGTAATCAGATTCTTCAATATCACAAAAGTTCTTATTCATTATTGGTTTTTAATAGAAGATTAAAAGAGAGGAAAAAATCAATTGTACATAATAAACCCATAATTCTTTCAAGAATTAATGTTTGAGTTTTAGTTATATTTATTCAAGCTTCCAAAATAAAAACACTACATGGTCATATTATCCCCTAAAGTAATTCTGTTAAAGGTATAAGTATGAAATTTCAAGCTAAAAAATATATCACTTACACACAAAAGAATTGAAAGGGAATCTTTAGAATATTTTTTATTTTATTTGGTTTGTCCCCCACAACGATGGTGATTGGCAAGATCTCTGTTTAGGGGGTAGTTAGAATAATATATTTATTCCTTCATTTACACCTTGGTTATACTTTATTTATGTAATCTCAGTGTTCATCATATCCGTGCTTTGTGTAAATGAATATAATAAAAGTTGTGCCGTTTAAATCTTTCTAAGTATGCTGTAGACCTATTTCATTTTATACTATATGTATTTGTAAGTGTTTATATGTTTTAGATATGTTAGTATTTGTGGAATATACTGGCAGCTGTCAGTTAATAGTTCTGTCATATTGTAGGGTATGTGAAGGTTTTCTCGTAGGATGCAGTCTGTCAGAATATGTTTTATCGTTAGGTGTCTGTTGCAGTATTTGCATATAGCGTTATCAGTCCTTGTCATTAAGTGCCTATGTGTCAGGTACGTGTGACCGATCCTGGGTCTGGCAAGAACAACTTTCTCCCGTCTAGTACTCCTATGGCTCGATGGCCACTCCTTAATAGTACTTTTAGATAGTAGATGGTTGTTTACTTCCATCCATTCTTTAGAATATAAAAATATAAATAATACTCCACTGATAATACTTTTACTTACTAGCTCTTCTATTTCATTATCACCTAGATCCAACCTCTCAAGGGCAGAGAGCTGTGAAAGGGATTCGGGTAAGGAGTGAAGGAGGTTCTCTCTCAGCTCAAGGGATTTGAGGCTCGTCAACCTGTGACCAAAAACAATATTATATTATTCAATACATACTATGAGTTCTAAACACAATAATATAAATAGAAATGACTAAAAGCTCAAGTCCTGTAGGATCTAAGTTAAGTCATTATCACAACAAACATAAAGTCATAAGGCATACATTACAAAAGCAAAAAATATATTTAATTCCTTAGTCAAATGGGATTAATTAAAAATACTTACAAACCAAAGTCTTCAGGGAGGTAGGTGAGGGACATATCATTGAGGGCAAGAGTTGCCAGGTTCTTGAGTTGTACGAAACCAGCTGGTAACCTAAAATATAATATGAATGCATATCAGAAAAATTTGATTCAAATATTTTGTTCCCTTAAATATTTAACTAGTAGGATAATGATTAAGTTTGATTGGCTGCCTTTTAGTAAAAAATAGCAACACATTAGTGGCAAAAAACAAAACTCCCTATTGATTAAAAAGTTTCCCTCCTAGGGGTAGAATCCAAAAAGCCCATTCCTTTATTGTTAGAGCACAGTGTCTACTACAGAAGAGTCATGAGTTAACACTTTCGCTGCGGTTGTCATTTTTTGATAATACCTCGAAATCGGGTGCATTATTTGTTTGAATTTTTTTAATATAAACATACTTTTAATCATATTTGATAATTTTAATAGGGTCACAGGTGTCCTTCCGTAAGGACACCCGCAGCGAAAGTGTTAACATAATTTTTACTAATTTCCTTACCTCAACCATATGAAAATATATTTTATACTTAAGAACAAAACCAAACTTAGAAATTGATTAATTTATTATACATATTGATGAATTCAATCAATTCCACGAGAATAATCAGATTATGTTTTGTAGTATTGACTAAAAAAAGTGAAAAGTAAATAATGATATGGTGAATGAAGAAACACTTTTTTTTTTAGTCAGAATGAAAAACTAATTAGTAAACCAATTGTGTTAAAATCATTTACTTTTTGATTTATACTATACAATTTTTAGCATTATATGTTACTCTTAAAAGATAAAAGGTCATGAGGAATAACAAAACAATAGACATTAATCAAATAAAATGAAAATTAAGTTAACTCTTCTCTCTCTAGCCACCATAATCAACACAAAATTTTCTGTACCCTATAACACCTATTAAAATCCCCCCAACACTTGTGATTTACAGAGCGACTCATGAATATCAACAACTGGTTGCCTGTATGGTATATTCTATCAGACGAAGGAAAAATAAAGGTGCCAATGTCTGTGAATTCACTAAGATAATTAATAAAAGTATTAAAAAAAAAAAAGTTATTCTTATTTTGTTTTCATAGAATTTACATTAAAAATAAAATAATAATAGGTATATCAAAAATTGAATTTTATTAAAAACAAAATAGTGTGCAGCAATTTTGACATAATAAACCTTTTCTTTCATTACCTTTCAAGGCCGTGAAATAAAATTTGGGGAAATGTACATCCTGAGGAGAAATATGTGAACCTCTTTTAGTAATTTGAAAAATATTGTTGTTTAAATAATTTAGAAAATATTTAAGAATAAAATTAAAATCTTAAATTTCATAGTTTATTAATATGGCTTTAAAAAGGGGTAAAAATTTAGGCCTGTATATTTTGTGATTCTTGAGAAAATACTGTTTAACTATCTCTAAATGGAATTTTTTTTCATTGAAATTAAAATAATTGATTTATTAATAATTCTATAATTTTATTTTATTTTAATAAAGAAAGAAGATTGTTAGCAGCTATTTTAAGGAAATTGATTTATCAAATTTCATTAGATTCTAAGAGTGTTTATTTGGCATCAAATTACAAAGTAATTCAGCTAGGCTATAACTGTAAATGTAAATAACTTCTATAATAAATCTATTATTAATAACCTGGAGATAGGGTTGCTGCTGAAATCCGCCACCTGAAGTGCTCGGAGGTTCTTGATGTTATCAGGCAAGTCTTGGATATCTGAAAAAAAATTATATCTTATTATTATAAATTGAATATGAAAAAAAAAATAAAATAAAATATAATTTAAGATAAGGTATTAGAGCATAATAAACAGAATATTTTTGAAATGAATGAAAATGACTGCACTTCAGAGGGGTCAGGATACTCTCAATCAGATGGCTGGCCTAAAATTCATTGAAACTGGATGTGTGACATTAAATAGGTATGCCATACACTTAATCAACAGGTTAGTGGATTAAGACAACTTAAATTTGAAAGGTAATTCATTTTGACTAGACTGTTAAAGGTGACTGTGGAATAATTGGCCAGTCCACACACAATCCAATCCAATGAGAGCATTATTAATTACAAGAGAATAATTCCTCCTCCTAAAATAAATAATTGGAATCTCATTAGAGCTGTATAGGAGAAGTTGCTACTGGTTTTTGGCTTCACTCTTGTACTTGCAGAGTATTGCAAATTTTAATAATTAGTACATGAGTTTCTACTTAATAAACACTAGAATTTATGCAGGCGTGGTATTGACATATTTTACACTCTATTAAAGAGATGTCAGATGAATAATTTTTATACCACGAATAATAAATTAAGACAGATCTCAAGTCAGTGGCAAACTAATTCAAATACCAACATGGATAGTAATTGATTTCTAATTAAGTGAACAACCTTATTCAACAATAGCTCCAACTAGTATTTTCCAGTCCAATATTTCCTTTGTGGCTTCCTGGATAATATCCAGTGAGTACAGACCGAAAACTAGCAACCACATTGGACATAACTAGGGGAAAATACTCATAAAAAATTAAGCTATCATAATTAAATCACTAGTTTTAATTGTGATATACAATGTCAGTGACATTTGATAAATTTCTAATACTAATAATTTTATAGTACTTCCAATAAACCTATTATTAAAACTTAGAAGAGAATGAAGAGTCATCAGTGTATATTGCTAATAAAATATAGAATAAATAGACACACAGATAAATAATAGGTCTAAGAAGAGATTTAACCAGATACAAGAACGATCTTTTATGACCATAGATTAAGGGAACAAATAAATACTTGTCCCTAGGACAGTGAGAACCAAATACTAAACCCGCATGACCAAAGAGACATGAATGACAAACAGACTGGAGATCTGTGGGCATAAGGTACTACTGGTCTTTTCAGCATATTTCTTCTTCTAGAAGGAGGCAACTGTAATTGAGTTCGCTACCGAATTCCTAGAATAGAGTTCGCTCAATATTGCATGGTCAACACTATTGCCTAGTTTTACGCAGTGCTCAAAACTAGATAGGTTGAAAATTTAGCTCGACACATATTCATCATTTAGGACTGGAAGACTTGAATTGAGTTAAAAACCAAATAAATAAAAAGTCCGTCACGCAAGTGCTGCGTAAACAAGCAGATTTCCCACGTGAAGTTTTAGAATAAAGAAATTTCACGAGAACCGAACAATTACTGAAACGGCCAAAATAGCTAGCCGGGCACTCAGCCGATCTCATCATGTCTATTACGCTCAATAAAATGCAAATATCTCGGTTAATATCCAAGACAGAAAATAAATGTATATAACAATATTTATAGCGAGTTTAATTTGCAACGAGATTGGTCCTGTGCAATCGGTTCGATCCGACCTATAGTAAAGGAGATATATCGAAAATCCCCCTCCCGTTGGTCAGATTTCAGCCATTAACGAACTTGACCTTTGTCACTACATAAAACGTTTAAATTTCTAGTTTGGTAACGATCAGACAAAAATTGCGACCGCTAGGCCGTTAATAGACAAATATATGTGTATATAAACACACACACACACACACACACACACACACACACACACACACACACACACACACACACACACACACACACATAATTTTGAATGGACCTCATTTTCGTCATCTCCTGGGTAGGATCGACGGACATTTGAAGAAATTTTCGAAAATTGCGTCATGATTACGACCACAATAGCTGATTTCCCTTGACGGAAATCAGATAAAACTATACTTTTTGCAGATTTCCCTTAAGAGAAATCAGCTATTGAGATGACGAAAATTATGTCCGTTCAAAACTGTATATATATATATATATATATATATATATATATATATATATATATATATTTGTCTCTTACCGCTCTAGCGGTCGCAATTTTTGTTTTATCGTTACCAAACTCGATATTTAGTCGTTTTATGTAAAAAGAAAGATCAAGTTCGTTAACGGCTGAAATCGGACCAGTGGGAGGGGGTTTAGAGGGGAGGATTTTCGAAAATTCGAAATATCTCCGTTACTATACGTCAGACCGAAAAATTGTACAGAATCAATCTTATTGCAAATTGAATTTACTATAAATATTGTTATATACATTTTTTCTCTATCTTGAATCTGTTTTTTGGGGCTAGAAACTACTGGGTTATTACGCCCTAAATAATGTTTTAGGTTTAGAGGTTTCTTACTACTACAGTTGTTATTAGGCAGATTTCTCTATTGTAAAACTTCACGTGGGAAATCTGATTAGTTTACGCAGCCCCTGCGTGACGGACTTTTTATTTTGAATGCGCTAAGGAGAAATGATTTCCTCTACAATACATTTAGGACAAAGTGCACTTTCAGAGCAACAGCTCGTAGTCGCCTGGAAGCCGTGATTCAAGCTATTGCTCTCAAAAGCTCTTTGCAGGCACTGGAGACGGTGCTGTGGCTCTCAAAGTGCACTCTGTCTTAATAAACGTATTATATAGGAAAACAGGCCTACTTTGTAAATCGAGATTGATTCGTTTCTCTACCATCCAGCTTCCCTGCAAAAAATACTTTCTAGGAGATTTCCCTTAAGAAGAATTATTTTTATATTTTCGAAAAATATCCTCATATGTCCATCCTTTTCTTACCCAGAAGATAACGAAAATGAAGTTCTTTCAAAATTATATGTATATACACACTGTGTGTTGTGTGTTACTGGTCTAGCGGTCGCAATTATTGTTTTATCGTTACCAAACTAGATATATAAGCATCTCATGCAATACTAAAGATCAAGTTCGTTAACGGCTTAAAGTGGACCATTGGGGGGGGGGGGGTTACATAAGGGAAAATTTTGAAAATTCGAAATATCTACGTTACTATACGTCGGATCGAAAAGCTGTATAGAACTAATCTAGTTGCAAATTAAATGTACTGTAAATATTGTTATGTACATTTATTCTCTATCTTCAATATTAACCGAAATATGTGCATTTTTCACTTTTCATACTTCAGCATACCCGCACTCCTACTCAAGTTACATAAACAATATTCTGTTATATAATAAACTTTATTCGAAGCTTAAATATCAAAATTGTTTTCAAGAGACCTTTATTGTACGAGATACATGCAATTACGCTCAGTTGATTCCCCCTCCCCCCGGTTTTAGTTCTTGGACTACTAAAATTTGAGTGATTGAAATAAAAAAAGTCCGTCACGCAGGGGCTGCGTAAACTAAGCAGATTTCCCACGTGAAGTTTTACAATAGAGAAATCTGCCTAATAACAACTGTAGTAGTAAGAAACCTCTATACCTAAAACATTATTTAGGGCGTAATAACCCAGTAGTTTCTAGCCCCAAAAAACAGTTAACCTAACCTCAAAACCTATTCACGAGGGACGAATAGTTATGGAAACGGCCACTAGAGCTCTCGGCGGAAAGTCCGAACATAGCCTACTGGTGACCACACGCAGAATACAAATGCAAATATCTCGGTTAATATTCAAGATAGAGAATAAATGTATATAACAATATTTATAGTAAATGTAATTTGCAATAAGATTAATTCTGTACAATATTTCGGTCCGACGTATAGTAACGGAGATATTTCGAATTTTCGAAAACCCTTCCTTCAAAACCCCCCCTCCCACTGGTCCGATTTCAGCCGTTAACGAACTTGATCTTTCTTTTTACATAAAACGACTAGATTTCGAGTTTCGTAACGATCAAAAAAAAATTGCGACCGCTAGAGCGGTAACAGACAAATATATATATATATATATATATATATATATATATATATATATATATATATATATATATACAGTTTTGAACGGACCTCATTTTCGTCATCTACTAAGTAGGATCGATGGACATTTGAAGAAAAATGTCGAAAATTCCGTCATGAGTACAACCTCAATAGCTGATTTCCCTGAAGGGAAATCTGCTAAAAACAACGAATAAAATATGAGGAGTTACTAAGTAATGAATAATTTTTACTTTCAGCTTATTTCGGATAACGGATAATTCAACTCGGGGAGAGGGATGGGGATTAATATACCTGTAGATTAGAAAGGCAAATATCTGTGTTAATTTTGAAGATAGATAAACAAATGTATTAACAACATTTATAGGAAATCATATGTGCAATAAGATTGTTATTATTATTATTTATTAATGCCCACATTTTGGGGGATTTTCGAAAAATTTGTCTGTTAACACACCAGCGGTCGCAATGTTTGTTTAATCGTCACCAAACTCGGTATTTAATCGTTTTATGAAAAAAGAAAGATCAAGTTCGTTAACGGCTGTAATCGTATCAGTGGTAGGGAGGGTTTAGAGGGGGGAATTTCGAAAATTCAAAATATCTTCGTTATTTATTTTTTATACATTTATTCTTTTATCTTGAATATTAACCGAGATATTTGCATTTTTATAAAGTGAGTGTCGGTTCTATTTGTTTCCGCTGAAAGCTTGTTCGGCCGTTTCCATAACTGTTCGGCTCTCGCATGGAGATTTCTGCATTTTATAGCTTCACGTGGGAAATCTGATTACTTTACGTAGTCCCTGCGAGACGGACTTTTTTGAACGGGCCTCGTTTTCGTCATACAGGGGCTCTTGTACAAATCTGACAAAAATCGAGTTAAGATTACAACCATTATAGCTGATTTCCCTCAAGGGAAATCTGCTAAAATAAACAAGGAAGACGGGAGAGTTGTCCTTTACAATGTAGAGTCGATTGCTTCAAATGCCCAATCTACGCTCAACGTGCTAAGCTATAGGGTTATTGTGCCGAGGCTAGAGACTATAGCTGTGACCTCGATATATGAATGGAGAGATGGTAGGTTTCTATTGGCACATATCCTGGCTTAAATGGCTAGGGCTTAGCGGGAGGTGACCTAAACAAGGAGGGTACTGTATGGGGCTGCTTTAGTTGCTTTCACCCATGGAAAGCGGGGTGACGTGTGATTTACAGTGTGCTACAGTGGGGATCATCTAGGATTACAAGGAGCGGCACCGTCCTAACGGGGCTTGCAAGGTCGTGATGCACTCCCCCGCCAAATCTCTCCCTTTCACCGGGGTCACCGTCTCCTCTCTCTAGAGTCGTTGACTGTATTCGTTCGTACTTTCCTACTCCTCTAGAGTACGGTACACGAGTTGATAAGAATTAGGACGTCTGATAAGAATTAATGAATCTGGCTTTATAAAAATTAAAAAATCCTTTTTTAAACAAAGAAATGTTAGCAGATTTCCCTGAAGGGAAATCAGCTATTGAGGTCGCACTCATGACGCGAATGTTGAAATATTTCCATCGATCCTATCCAGGAGATGACATATATATATATATATATTATATATATATATATATATATATATATATAATTTTTAACAGACCTCATTTTCGTCATCTCACGGTTAGGATCGATGGGCATTTGAAGAAATTTTTCGAAAATCGCGTCATGATTACGACCTCAATAACTGATTTCCCTTAAGGGAAATCTGCTAAAAAATACTCGGTTATGTACTAAACCACATCATTCGAAGCTTAAATACCAAATATTTTCTGGTGACCCCCGTTCTTAAGTTTTTGGACTACTTAAATTTGATTGTTTGATATCAAAATTATTCTGATTCATTATAAATTACAGTACTATATATTGTAAATAGTTTTCAATCAAATTAATTTGTTGTATTTCAGTAATTGTTTTTCTTTCCGGTGAAATTCGGGTTGGCAGAATGTTTACATTTCAGACGCTTCTCGCCAGGAGGGGAATGATTTCTTATTACCGTTTGTATTTATTCACTTAATATTCAAGGTGGTGTTGTGTTACCAGTATGTAGATTTATCTATTATTAAACTTCACGAGGGAAATCTGCTTAGATTACGCAGCCCCTGCGTGACGGACTCAGTTGATCGTCGAATACACTGGGCAAGCTTTTCACCTAAATAAAATAACAAGTAACAGCTAAATAAAGGACTACATAAATTCAATAAATTTCAAGGGACTACCCAGTACAACCAACGACAGGTTTGAGGATGGTGCCATAACACTGAAAGCTCATGTTACGTGTACTCGACGATCAGACAGTATAATGACGGCACCTAGCAACAGGTATGATAATAGTATTATATATACTGGCGGGACCAACCCACTACGTGATATGAAAGAAATGTTAGTTCGTACGCGATACCAAATATGAATGATCAGGCCCATACTAAAATGGCAGGAGTATACAGTATATCTTGTTCTTGTGATACGGGATACATGGAGGCATACGGAGATACGTGGAAGGGAAGGCTTCACCTACGGCACATGACAAGATACACACACCTCAATAGGAACAACCTCTTGAGAGAAAGCCCTCAGGAAGCTGTGTCTAACGAAACTTTGTCATATACTGAAGTATAAATGAGTTATACGGTAAAAACTATAGCGAGGGTCAACAATTTTATTTGCCCCAAAAGACTAGACCGAACTAAACAAAACCCGGTATGTGTACTAGCACTAACGTGTCAATGATAATGAGCTGCACCAAAATTTCTAGCGAGCAGGAGTGGGGTTGTAAGGGAGGCCTGAAATTAAAAATAGCTATATTTTGATTCCTATTGGCTTTTCGGCAAATATGCACATGACAAGAGTTGTTTATTTTGTTATTTAGATAACTTCTGTTATATTGACTTTTGTCGTATAATAAACGAGACAAACAAAGTATAAACGAGATATACATTTAAAACTAAAGCGGAGGCCAACAATTTTATTGGGCACTAACGATTGAACCGAAATTAACAAAACTCGGTATGTGAATTAGCATTAATTATTCCATGATTATAAGCAAACACACACACACACACACACTCACACACACGCTAGCGCAAGAGCCCGCGCACGCGCACGCACGCATACACACACAAGACACACCTGAATAGGAACAAACTCTTCAGAGAAAACCCTGAGGAAGCTGGGTCTAGCGAAACTTTGGCCATAAACAACAATGATTAAAATTATACAACTTTTTCACTTTTTTTTTTGTTCACTTCATTGCTAATAAAAGGAGGAAACCCTCACGTCAAACTTACAGGAACCACGTATATCACACGTAATTAGCCTTGACAGTGTTAGTTAACACTCTTTTAATTAAAATGGAGAATTCAGAGTCATTTCAACATTAAATTTTTGTAAACCCGTTTCCGACATCTGAAATGACAATCCCTGCAACTTTCTAATTAAGTACGGTGTTAGTACAATTTAGTTTTTATCTTATTAAAATTTGCTTTTGATTGCACTGGAAAAACATTGTTCTTAAGTTATGGGATGTTTTGGAACCATGTTTAAATTGATGGAATACACACTTTTGTAATGAACCCACTCTCCAGCTAATTCTCTGCCATTGTCGAACGGAGAGTCCAGCATGTCTGCAATCTCATTAGGGTAACACAATGAGGGGATAGTGGCACAGCAAATTGAGTTAGTGCAGGACTGCTTAGATAGGCCACAACAGCCCGCATCTACAGATACCGGAAAACACTAGGCAAAGCAAAACACAAGGTATATATGGGAGATTCAGGGAACACATTTAGTTAAGTAATTCTTCTTTACAGCTAGAGGTCGTACTCATGACGCGATTTTTGAAATATTTCCTCAAATGTCCATCGATTCTACCAAGGAGATGACGAAAATGAGGTCCACTCAACGTGCGTGTGTGTGTGTGTGTGTGTGTGTGTGTGTGTGTGTGTGTGTATATATATATATATATATATATATATATATATATATATATATGTATATATATATAATGATCAAACTGTATAATTGTGAAGGGACAAGACCTGTAAAGGGCTTTGACGGGAGGTCAAGGGGTTAGCTTGACACATTCCGCATTCTTGTGGCATTACAGATCAAATAGAGTGTATAATTATGTTTTTTGGATCCAGATTATTATTATTTAATAAATGAGATTTAATTCACTGTACCCATAGAGGTAAAAAGAAAAAAATCATATAAGAATGTAAATACAGAGCCAGATTAAAAATATTGTATATAGTGAGCTCTTGCAATAAATAACAGAACAGACGGTCATAATTCAGTCTAAATATTTTGTAGCAAACTAAGGTAACTGAGATAATTAATATTATAAATATAAAAAGAAAAGACAAAAAAGCAGTTTAATTACAAGGGATTCGAAATAGAAATGGTAACAACCCGTATTGAGTTCGGCATTAAATTCCATTGAGGGTAGAATAGCATATAATTCAACTCCAGGAGAATTTAAATTCAATCCAGGCATCGGGTCTAGTAACTATATTTGCATATATAATAGAGCCTTTTGATATATATTTTTGTTCAGGTTTTCCCTCTGTGATGGGTTTCGAACTTGAGATTTTTATTAAAAGATCATGACGGAAATGGTTCAAAAGTAATATCACCTTTCTTGTGAAGTTCTCATAATTAAAAAGTGTAACAAGAAACGACCCTCTTATGGCTGGCTGATTCCCTTTGAGGCAGCCTCCTCAATCCATCGTCTGTAGATTTTAATTTAATTAACCGCATGTGGAAATAATTTAATTAAAATATAAAAATGTTTTCTTTTTTAATTTTTTAGGAAGTAGATTATTAGAGAAATTATCAGTAAAAAACCAGATGATTTTCTGATTTAAGGTTTGATGAAGTATGTTTACGCCACTAGATACTCTTTACCAGTTCAAAAGGTCGAGGGGTGGGGGGAGAGAGGAAGCACGGAACAAAAATTAAGATGTGTTGTACATCTTTGTATGAAGATTTTGTTATTTTAATTATTTTTTTTTGTAACAATATCAAAGAGGAGCTCAAGTTAGACGTGTGAGTTAAGGCGTTGGTGTTAACCTCAGTTGATAAATCTAGAGTAGTGGGTTCGATTCCGCCAGGGCATAGGAATGTATTTAGTGGCGAACTCATTAAATAAAATCGTTAGACCCGCTCTTGCTAAAAAAGTGTGGTACCCTGTAGATTAACTATGCTAGTTAGCTTTGTAGCACAAAGTGGACGCTAATAATTAACAAATAATATCAAAGAGTTTCAGGGGAGTAAATTAGCATATTTTATTAATGCGAATAAACGTTTACAATCTGTGGTGTCAGAGTAGTTATGTTAAAGAGGAATATTCAGTCATTTTGGCAATGGTCAGTCAACTTCACTTGAAATTTTCTTAAAGCGGTGCCTCTCAGACGGAAAGATTGTATCATGTCGACTATAAATAGATTTAAAACAAAACCAAATAACTATTTTTCGTTGAAATGATTAAATTTATAAAGCATACCACAACGATTATGGCCTACCATCTCATCTGGAGGTAGGTATGTATATATATATATATATATATATATATATATATATATATATATGTATTGTAGTTAGCAGTAGGGCACTATCTTCTAAAGCTTGCTCTTTGTAGGCATATTGTCTGTCGTTTGCAATCACGGTTTCGACAATAATATTTATAGTAATACAAATAAAGTGTTAGAACCGCCAATATAAATGATACTATTGTCATACCTCTCGGTGGAGACCGTCGTCACTGGCTGATGGTTGAGTACCGCTGGCAAGCGCTTTCGATGCGATGGCATCATCTTCAAGCCTGTTAATAGTTGTACTGAGTTGGTTGTCCGTCAGTCAGTGGGTTTTATGCTCTGTTCACCGTATAACAATTTACCTGAACATCAACATCCCTCGTTTGACAGATCTTAGTGGTAAGTAAACAGATCTGGACTAAACGTAAACAACTAATACGGTGAACAGAGCATAAAACCCACTGACTGACGGACAACCAACTCAGTACAACTATCAACAGGCTTGAAGATGATGCCACCGCATCGAAAGCGCTTGCCAGCGGTACTCAACCATCAGCCAGTGACGACGGTCTCCACCGAGAGGTATGAAATAATATTTATAGTTTTTAACATGGTTCTTAATATCAAAATGTATTTGAAATAGTCCACAAGACATAACATAACATGGTTTAAACTTGAACCCCTTCTTTGTATACTTCTATGAAACGTGTTCAAAATCTCCTGACTCCCGTTTATATCTACTACCAGGCAATGGAGGCTGGAATAAGAACAAGCCTTCTTCGGAGGATAAGCCACCGAAAAAATGGAAAGGAAAGATTCGATGACAACATGCTATTAACGAATCACTGATAGGACCACTGGCCTTCCACAGAATTATTCAAATAACAAGCTTAGGTACCCACCCGGCATCACTCGGGAAAACATTAGAGGCATAATGATAAGGGTATTTTTTTATTTTTTTTTTTGGCAAGGCAATAATATACCTAGTTTATCTATTTAATAGCCATTCTTAAAAATATTCTATTGAATTCCCAAAAAAGAAACGTAATTTATCTCAGAATGTGTCACTTTCACAGTTATGTGTGCTTTTGACTGGAAAGGGGTTGTATTCCAAACTTTTTCATACAGAAAAGGAAACCTTATTTAATTTATCAAACCTCAAAACTGTTCTTTTCAAGTAATATATGAGATACAAACAAAACCCAGCTATAAAAAAAACACGAAAGGATAAAATGAATTACGGATGAAGGAAACAGACCCTAACAGATAAAATTTCCAGATAGATACAATTTGAGGAGGAACAGCCGACACTCTCGCTGTAGGCCGTCGGTTCTTAACAACTAAAAGTCCATCCCCGCTGAGGTTTAACGCTCCAGAAAGATATAAAAAGTCCATCTAGCTAATTGGAGCCTTCACGAACTACACCCACGCAACCACCAGATGGTTTCCTCCACTAACAACAGTCAGATTCTCTTGATAAATCCTTACAAGGAGTACAATCATCAAAACATTACCACATTAACATGATCTGCCGCTTAATGAAGCAAAATGCAAAGTAGTAATATTCCATCATATCTTACTGCCCAAATAAAGCCAGTCAGACAGAAGCTATGTTATATCAGTTATCTTTTCCCAAGCTGGAACGACATACAAGGCAACGTGATCCCGCATTATATTATCTATTTCTCCCTTAGTGAAAACCCAATGTAAACTAAATGTGAAGATTTATTTAAATATTTTTTACCACAAATAGGCAAGTTAAATAAAATTGCTTTATTAAAATAATAAACATTTTGATACTCCTCTTCGTATACATTGCTGTACTATGCAAGTTTCTGTTAACTTTATTAATAAACCTATTACCGCTTTTCACTTCAGTAATCCACTTCTACTCATACTAAGTTCATTATAAGGCACCGTATAACTAAATATATCATACCCAGCTTAATTTTAAAGTCTTGCAAATATGAAATGCTTGGGATAAGTAGAGTATGGCTATTTGGATTATAAGAAGAGTAAGGCTATGAGATTGAAGAATGGCTATTAAATAGATAAAATAGGTATATTATTGTCTTGCCAAAAAAAATAAATAAATAAATATGAATGGGATAAATAGAGATTATAATGTGCAGATGACGTCTAGTACCTGTACTAGAATTAATCACCATGAAGAACTTTGTTTACTCGAACTTAATTGTTGGAACAAACACTGCAACATGCCAAATGCCTCCACCTTAATGAATTATTAATTTCCTCCTGCAAGCGTCATAAGATCGAATGTTATATATAGTCATTGATTAGTAAATAGTAGTTCGATTAAGTAAATAAATAATTTCACAGCTAAGGCTATAAGACAAAACTCCATATCCTTGTCTATGGTTCACTCTGAGCCTTAGGTACTTAACGAGGCGTGAAAGTCTATAATGACAGCGCCTCCCGGATACATTAGACTCTTCCACGACATGTCATCAGTTTGAGAACCAACATATGGCAACGTTCTTGGTGGCAGTTCCTATGTCTCCCAACCTGACATACATATGATATCCACGAGACTCCCCTGCAACTCGAGTGAGCATGGAATCCCCGGGCCAGACGACGCCCGCTTTGATCTCTTTCTGCCCCAGTAGCTACCCCTCAAGCCTATAGCTATCCTGTCTCCGTTAGAATCACCTCGGCCTCACTTCAGGAAGGGGCGAACGTGCGTTTAAAATCCTTCAGATAAAACTAAAACACTCCTTTGATGTGTTATATATAAAACAACATACCCGCATATCAAATGTATTAAGGAAAGAGTAAATAATACAATGTTATTAGACAAGGGATGAAATCGAACAGTGCACTCCTGTTGGATACTTAATTCGCTTAGCACACACAGGAGCACAAACAAAATGAAAGTAAACAAATAATGTGCTTAAAAAGCGACATCAATAATCAAATATTATTCTTTTACCTCAAAGGAATTTATTCTAAATGAATTTGCCTCTCAACAGCAATATTTGATGATTAAAAACGCCTTTATTACTGGCAGAGAAATGTATTTATACACAACATGAATAAAATAACGCCGAATACGTTTAATAGGCAGATTCTGTTCCTAACACTACATGGAGATGCTATCATGGCTAAAAAGAACTTAACATTAAATACGGTATTTACTTTTAAACGGGCATTTAGATACATCATATGTTCATTTTTCGAAAAAAAATCAGGAAACCATATTCCATTACACGATCGTTTCTTACTTTTCAGTAAGTTTAAGAAACACCTACTATTTGTAAAGGATATTATATATATATATATATATATATATATATATATATATATATATATATATATATATATATTTTTTTTATTTTTTTATATTTTCCTTTGCACATTACCCATGCACAAAGGGCGTTTATTTGCTACATGTACCATACTATTACAGTATATAACATGTATGTTCATAATACATAGTGTTTTGTATACAAGAAATGTTCATAAATTTGTTCTTGAAGTTAATAAAAGAAATAAATTAAACAGAAAAATAAAAAAAAAATAAACGAAAAATAAAAAAAAAATAAATAAAAAACGTACATAATGAAAGAACAAATAAAGTAATAAAATATATATATATATATATATTTTTATATATATTATTTATTATTATATATTATATATATTATTTATTATTATATATTATATATATATTATTTATTATTATATATTCTTATTATTTATTATTATATTAATTTATTATTATATATTCTTATTATTATATATTATATATATATATATATTTATATATATATATATATATATATATATATATATATATATATATATATATATATATATATATATATATATATATATATATATATATATAAATATATATATATATAAAAATATATATATATTTGTAGAACGTTGAAAAAAGGCGAAGAACATGTTTAAAAGGGTTGGTATTCATGTTCCAACTCCCTTCATGACGAAAACTAACCATAAAGACATCATTAAACATAAAAGTTATTGTGTTTAAATCTTACGCATTTAACGTAAATCATGTGCTAAAACATAAACAGGTTATTTTTTTTATTTTTTTTTTTGCCAGACATATTAAATAATTTAACATTATATTCTCTGCCTCCCCTTTAAAAATATAAAATTTGAATACTTGTCTCAATAAGATTTCAAGATGCATTAAAAAAAACCTTGTACTACATCAGCGGCAATTTAATATTAGTTAAGGTCTTAGTGGATATCAAAACACTATCGAAAACCTTGCATGTTATCGAATTGTACTCCGTGCATAATAAATATATATAGCGAATTATACAGCGTCGAATGGAGTATACTTTTTCACTATATTGTTCAGGAAAGGTGATTGAACTTCCTAAAAGATGTCATAAATTGGTACTTTTCGTTATCAAAGGGCAACTAACTGGAGACTGAAAAAAAAGGAGAGAAAAAAATACAGCTGAAAAGAGGCAGCGTAAAATAAACTTTATATCAACACGTTGGAGAAAGAGAGGCGACGGTTCTTGTAAATTATTGTTGGAAATTAATCGCTAATGAAAGGGTCTGGCAGAATTTATAAATAGGAGACGCCTCGACCTCTTGCAAATAAAGGCCAAAAATAGCGGACCGGGGAAACCAATCAAAGTAAAAGCAGCTTTAAATTTGAAAATACTTCAATCAGAGTCAGACAAATTCGAAACAAAATAATCTAGATAAAAGCCATCTGTGGGGAATCGTTCTTGAGACGTTCAGTCGACGACCGGAAGGAAACCACACGTGTTCCACTAACACAAAAAGTTCCCCGACTTAGGGTATACATTGTAATACCTTATATGGCGAAAAGGATAGTTGGTTTTCGGCCACGGAAGTACCCAATCAATTAGATAATGTGTATATTTTCTGTGCTTCCCGTTTTGGATACCATCGATATCCTCCTTCGACGGAATATTTTTACAAAGGGAGAGCAAGGAGATACGGTCTCACGATAAGGTGCTCACATCGCAAAATGATTATATAGATTTTAATATGTGAGCACATATTTTTCTTATCTTTGTTGTTGATACAACAATTAACAGAATGTTCCTAAAATACTATTAAATTATATTTATATGTATTCAGGATGACTCGCCAAAATACATTTTTCCCACTCCATTAACTTATTTAAAGTATGTTACAGTTTTTTTTTTTTTTTTTTACAAATATAAAGTATATCTGCGGTATATTAAGTACCATATAAAGTTATAGAAGAAAAAATCGTTTACTAATTAGCAGAACCGAAAGATATTTATTTAGCTCTGTCATGAAAATCTATTCAATGTTTACAGTCATATAATCCAACATAAACGTCTCGGCAACAGCTTCGTAGCGGTCACCTTTAATTAAAAGTACCGAAACTGGACGCAAGCTTCATGGTGTTTATTATAACTTTCCGCCAAGGAAAAATAATGGTAGTTAATCTTATAATTCTCAAAATAGTTAATCCCATCGCTTTGAATTATGTAAATACAATATTTTGTTAATCTTTAGGAGGTTATATCCAACTTCGGAAAGATACCTAGAGGTCAAATATCAGAAAATTAGTATTATATTTTCCCAGGAAATTTTCTCAATTTCTTCAATTTTTCTCTCTTCAGATAGCCAGTAATAAGAAATAATCAGATATTCTGTCTTCAGTAGCTACTGCATTCCCTGTGAGAGCATAACCACCTGAAGAAATCAGATGTACTGGGAGGAAGAACTTGACTCCACTGTCACTAGCCTTATAATGGAATCCCAGCAAAGGAGACTAAAATACTTGTATACTTGTTATACTTCAAATGAACTCAAAGGAATTCAATTAGTAATTAAACTCTTGATTTGTAGTTTAAATGTGTCGACCATAAAATACACACACGCACGTGCGCGCGCACACACACAAACCTGTGCGTAAATACGACCATATATGAACTCATTCTCCATTTAAGAAGAGGCTCCAAAACCGAATTCTATGTAATTTAGTTTTAATACGTGCAACTTTAAGAGAGGACTTCTCCTAAACAATGGGAACAAAAATTAAATAAATACATTTATCTCTTAACTACCCATTGAACAAGGTAATGTATAAATTGGTGAACTAACTCTCTAAACATGTATAGAAGTAGCGGAATGTGGGAGACCTCGTCCCCGGCGGAACAGCTCAAGGACGAATGATAAAAACTCGACTCTTCCGAAATCGATGTGACTAACTAGAATGCCATGTAAGAGCTGGAGGTGAGTCATTATTTACTGCCCAGCCATATGCTGCCTTGGCAGCTCGGCCAGTTTTTGACGTTTGGAAATATATAACCGCATGTGAAATTATAAACATTGACAGCTCAGTTCTTGTTTATAAAAATTCTAATTCTAGAAGAGTCTAAGTAATTTTGATACAGCAGGTTACTTAGAGGATTAAAAAAAAAAAGTCAAATTACACGACACAAAAGATGTAGGGACAATTAAGCAGTAGCTGTATTATAATTTCTTCCAGTTTTTCAAACTTCCGGACAGTCAATAAAATAATCATCTAAGGCTATCTAGGAATGCAGCTAACATCAACGAAAATTTAACCACGTACTAAAATACCGTTTCAATGACATTATTATTATTTATTAACACCCTCTTTTAGCTAATGTGGCTAATTGAGACGGGTTATCTACATGGTACCACCCTTTTCTAGCCAGGGCATGACTAAGGATTTTATTTAATGAGTTCGTAAAAAAAAAAAAAAATTTTAATTGCCCAGGCGGAACTCGAGCTCGCCACTCTAAGTTTAAGAGATAAAGGTCAACGCTTTAACTCACTTGACCAACCTGTGCCCCCAATGACATTATAGATTGCTAGAGCAAATCTTATATAATGATATTTCTAGGGGCAACAAAAATTATTAGAATTTATTTTCGAATATAATGTTTAAATATGTGCCGTCACTTGTGATGGTCATTTGTGCGTAGTGGTGAAATAAACATCTTTCCTAATACCCTGAATATATCTTGTACTAAAGGGATTCTTTACACTTTGTTTGGCAACCTTTCCATCTTCTTTCTTGTAACAAGTTGAGACATTCATAAGAAGATAAAATTTGTAATCAATTATAATGATACGGAGCCATCAAAGCAAGAACAATGTCTAACCCGCGATTTAATAACTCATAGTAAAGTACCAATTACATTAATATTGCCTGACTGAAAAAAGAAGGCAGGTGGATGTCTCTGTAAGGACTCTACTTTTTTCGGATTTAAGTTTAAACTCACTATTATTAGCTTCATGAAGTTACCTGAATTCAAATGGTTTTCTAATGATAAGTCGTTAATAAGCATAAACCTGAGAAAATTTAACATGCGTTTTAAAAAAAGAACGTATTTCATAACCGCACACGTCTTTCTGTTAAAGGTCATACACAAAATTATTTAGTGGTGTTGACCTTAATTGTTTAGTTGACAAATTTCAAGACTCAAATATATTCAGTGAAAATTCAGCAGTTCAGAGGAATTTCATAGTTTAGCTCCTTTTTTTTTCTATATTAACAAGAGTAAATTAGTATAGGTTCGTGTGACCTGGCTATTACTTGAAGCATGACACCAATTAGAAGTATTCGTTTCAACTCGCCTGGCCTACTAATGACTCATTTCCTTAAAACTCAGTTGAAATTTTGCGAAAACTCACGTTCTATTCGCTGCTAAAACAGCACAGATTATTAACCATCGTAACTTAGTTTACCTAGCCATGCACACAATTGAGCGCTAAAGAACTGGTAAAAACAATACCTCCCAGTGCGTTTTTGGTGAATCCCTGACGGTTGGCTTCAGCTGGACTTGTCTGGCTAACTAATTCCAACAAGTCTTTCGTTGTCTAGACATGGCCAGCTTATTTTCATAAATCCTACGGAAGTATATGAGCACTGTATTTTGGAGGTTCCTTCCATCCAATTTGCCCGATCATCAGGACAGTCT
Organism: Riptortus pedestris; assembly: GCA_019009955.1. NCBI lineage: Eukaryota > Metazoa > Arthropoda > Insecta > Hemiptera > Alydidae > Riptortus > Riptortus pedestris. Next base: position 103,010,631 of record CM032232.1, on the reverse strand, counting down.
GCCGCCTATTCCAAAAATCCCAGGAACACAATTGGACTCTGGACCACTATTTAAATTTTTCTGTAGTGGCGGGATACCAATATAATAATAGCAAATCTTTCTTGTTTATTTATTTAAGTGTCAGGCTTTTCACTGCTGTTAATTATTTCTTCAAATAATGACCTAAATAAAAGGTATTAATAATGTTCTTCTGCCAGTATTATGCAAAGAAGCTAATATCAAGGAGAGGACCCTTCTTAGGAAAGAGAAGAAATAGTCACTTACTCATTAGATCATTTCCTAAACATTTTTGGGTCAAGCAATAAAAAGCGCGAATGGCCCTACAAGACATTACAAACCTTCAAACGCTGTTCATATAAAATATCGCAGTATTTTAATAGGTTTAATTAACGCCCACTTTTAATTACTGTGGCTAATATACTTTCATAAAGCAAATGCTCCTTCTCCGATGATAATGGAATTGACAAAGAGAAAATCTTATTTATATGTTATAATTACCGACCATTTTTTACAAGCCTGTCCAATATACTTCCTAACACCCCCCCCCCTTCATTCTCATACAAAAAACATTCAATTCATCAGATGGCAACAATGAGGAGGCCTCTAGGGAGGAAAACTCCGAGGGGAATCCCAGACATGATAAGAATGAACAATAAAAATAGATAACAAATATCTCAAGATTCCCTTTCATATATATTCGGCCATGATGTATAAGTAATTAGCTATGTTGCTATTAGGATTAGATTACCGTGCAACAACAAACTATCAAGATACCAGCTTTGATCAGCTGGAAGCACTATGCTGTGACTAAGCCGCAATGTCGACAAACTCAACTGTGAGGTTTTCTTCTCTTTTCTAACATTCTCCATCTGCCAATTCACCAGTTAGTTGTATGCATACAATGTATCAGTAAACCATTCATTTAAAGTGATATATATTTCTTTATACGTGAGTCTTCTGGGTCAATCACCAAAATCAAAAATTCTTTTATTTCAAAACGTATTTATTATTCCTACACATCCCCGACGCGTTGAGCTTGTGCTCCTTCTCAAGGTGTACAATCCAACGCCATATCTTACATAAAATCTACTCATATTTTTTGTTTACATAATTATATTTGTCAATACAGTACCTTTGTTCAGTTTTAAAAAATTATAAAATAAAAATAAAACTTGGGCAAGTTGTTGAAACTCAACCGAGCTCTTCTCTATCAACAAATTTCATTATTTTTCTAAAAGAAAAATTTTATATGACAAGAGTTTAAGTAAAATATGAATTTGGATTTTACAGCTTGAAAATAAGCATACACTAAAATTCAATGGGGTATGTGAAAATAAAGATGTTTTTTTTTTAAAAAAAAATTTTAGAATGTGGTGTAATACCCAAAAGGCTCACAAATAAAGAACTATATTATCTGGGAGGGTCATTGGTTAAGGAGAGGAGTGTGTGTGTGTGTGTGTGAGTATGTATGTATATATATATATATGTATGTATATATATATATATATATATATATATATATAGAGAGAGAGAGAGAGAGAGAGAGATACACACATGCACTTGTTCCATCGGAGGTTTGTGTAACTGAAGAGGGTTTTACATACAGGGAAAGGTAAATACTCTTTAAAAAAACTTCAAAAGGGATAGAAAATACAAAACAGCAGATCAACGGTACTGGACGAGAAAGGGGATTGGAAATGCAGCTTTCCAGGAAGGCTTTGGAGTTATGGAGATACTCCCCTAGAGATAATAGGGCCTAGGGGGTGGTGGGCGCAGTGGACATTAATGGGATGGTAGAGTGAAAAAGGCAGAGTCAGGTGTAGGACAGCGATAGCTTTATCCACAAGAGAGACAATAGAGGCGATGGGACAGCCTCTCTACCCCCACCAGCTTGTCAAGCAGATGGTGTGTTGTGTAGGCTGTCTGCAAACAGTCTCTCCCATACAACAATTAAATAGACCCTTTCAATTCAGCTACGAGATAATTTAGTTAATAAACCCCGCTAGCTAATGGAGACCATGAATACAACAGAGTTATACTAATGTTCTTCAAACTAAACCGAACAAGTTTTTAAAAGGCTATACTAATATGGAACATTCAAAGGTCCTCTACATGAATTGTGTATACAGTTATCATATCTTTTAATGAACAAAATAAGTTATCTATCCATTTATGTGTGTGATAGTCGGTCACGTGGCATGAAATTAAATTACTTCAGCTCTCCTGACGTGTCGGAATAATTCATTACCTTTATCAGGGTAAACTGAATACTGCTGCTATGTGACAAATAAAATTTGGCCCAAATTCTAAAAAAAAAAGTGTGTTTCAGTGACGGATGCAGCACATCTAATGGAATAGAGCTGTTTAAGGCGATTTTAATGTTTTTACAGGTATTCTTTCGAAATCAAGGTACTTTTAAGGTTGCTCACATCTCACATTTTAGCGTACTCAAAAAGGACGCTAAAATTCCTTCAAACCTTTGGCGAATTGCGAGTTTCCCTTAAGAGTAAATATAATATAGAATATATACCTGTAAACATGATTTTTAATCAATTATAATTTTAACAAGGCATGAAAGAAATAACTCGTTTTACATTAATTTATGGTTAAGGGCAGTGACAATAGTAGTCGATGTAGAATGCCGACCTTTAAAGACTACAAATATTAATAAAAACCTTACTTGCTGACAGTGATTCAGCGCCAAAATTTCAGTAGAGTCATAAGGTTTGTTATATACTTTTATTTATTTGTTTTAAACCGTTTGTTTTAGAGTGGCGAGTTCAATTCCCGCCTGGGAAAAGGAATTTATTTAGTGACGGAATTCATTAAATAAAATCCGTAGTCCCGCGCTGGGTAGACAAGGGTGGTAAATAAATTAATTTATTTGTTTAATTACAATTTTTATTTGATCTTTATTTTCAATTCTTCTACCATTTTTCTTTATTGTTATTCTTTTATTATGGGGTTTTAAAGACTTGAAATTGAATAGTAGTCCAAATTAATAATAAATATTACAAAGTAGAAAAGATTTCTGCAATAAATGTTATATTCCAAATAGAATATGTGCGAAATAAAATTAACAATTTAGGATTACTAGATTGAAGAAATCATAAAAAGAATTACAAGAATATTACGAAAGACTACTATAATAGTGACAGTAAATCAATACACAATGTTGAATGTAGATATATATATAAAACAGAGAGCTTAAGGAATCTGTTGAGAGTTAAATAAATTTGGAAATTGTGGTGTGAACTATTAATAATGTAAACCAAATGTCTATAAATGCACTCAAATTTCAATTAAACCACTCGTAGAGGAATAGGTTCCATGACTAGAATGTTAAGCGAGATAGGTAGGATATTTGTGCAAGGATGTAGCATTTCGCAACAGAAGGGTAAGGTTGGATTAAGCCACACGTTTTTACAAGAAACACATTTTTGTGAGGGGTTTCATACCGATCAGCTACAATGAGCTAAAATGTATTTCGAACACCTTATGCCCTGCGGGTGCCTGTCATTGACCACGAGCATATGGGAGCGATGATGCTTGTCTGTTTCCTTGGCGCCTTGAATTGTAGTTTGAGCTTATCTCTTGCCTTGTGTGTTGTGACTACAAATTAGATAACTAAGGCAGCAAATGAACTCAAAATCAAAGCACGGCGCCTGGCAGGCCGATGACTCATCAATAACCAGTTGGCTGAGCTGAACTCCGATCAACTGGGCCGATTGAAAGTTCTAAAATTAAAATCTTGTGGTTTTAGCAGATTTCCCTTAAGGGAAATCAGCTATTGAGGTCGTACTCATGACGCGAGTTTCGAAAATTTTTTTCAAATGTCCATCGATCCTATCCAGGAGATGACGAAAATGAGGTCCGTTCAAAATTTTATATATATATATATATATATATATATATATATATATATATATTTGTCTGTTAACGCTCTAGCGGTCGCAATTTTTGTTTGATCGTTACCAAACTTGGAATTTAATCGTTTTATGTAAAAAAGGAAGATCAAGTTCGTTAATGGCTGAAATCGGTCCAGTGGGAGGGGGGGGGTTTAGAGGGGGGATTTTCGGAAAATTCGAAATATCTCCGTTATTATGCGTCGGATCGAAAAATTGTATAGAATCAATCTTATTACAAATTACATTTACTATAAATATTGTTCAATACATTTATTCCCTATCTTGAATATTAACCGAGATATTTGCATTTTTATTAAATTTGGGCCGGTAACGGATTTTTGAGTTTCCCGCCAAAACCTAGTTCGGCCCTTTGCCGTAAGTGTTGGGCTCTTGTATGGAGATTTCTCTATTGTATTACTTCACGTGGGAAATCTGCTTAGTTTACGCAGCCCCTGCGTGACGGACTTTTTAATAATTGATTTTTTCCTTCTTTGATAAAATATTATACATTTCATGCCTAGAAAAAAACTCTGGTTAAAAAGGAAGTCAATGGCTACATAAAATTTGAGTGAAGAGGATGATATAAGGCTTGTAAAATGTTCTTGTACGAATGTTTTCGATATATTTTAACCATTAAGATATCGATGAAAGTGGCCAACTATTTCTCAATACATCCTAGCAACATAAAATTTCCTTTACAATATTTACAGGATGTGAAATGTAGACAAGGAAATAAATGGAACTCTTCATGTTCTTTAACCGTCAGAAAAGAGAATAACTCCCAAGGGGAACAAAATATATAGATAATCTGAATATCCCAGAATGAAAAAGCCAAAGAACTAGTTTAATTAAATATGCAATAAACACCTGGGGAAAAATCTACCACGTAGGAATAAACATGACTTACAAATGGCAAAATATTATAATCTTTTATTTACCCCTTCGTAAGAGCCATATGAAAACATGGCGCACTGCTCAGGAGACATATGAGTATAAACATGTATTCTGGTGATGAATGTAAAACCAAAACCATCATAAATCTTTGAGATTACCCTTGGCTTATGACAAGGAGACACACGATCAGCTATAATATTAAAACCTACAACCCTCTGAAATTAAAATTATGGACGACTGCTAGTAGAAAAACAAAGAATATTCTGATTGAGCTCGTAAGTACATTCGATTGATAAAGCCAAAAAATTACCTAGTACACGTAAAACTTTCGCAGAAGAAGCGCAATAGTAGTGGAATTATGAATGGAAAAGTCATAGTATGTGGAAACTTCGAACAATAAGGAATTGCTATCAATCTGAGAGACATTATGTTTCCTATATAGCTATATAACAATGAAGTACTTGGGAAAACTACCAATGAACGGAAAGAAAGCGTGAATAACAATGTAAACTCCTGAATGATCGAAGGGACCACATCACAGGCTGCTGCGCCCTGTAGAAATCTCTCCACACTAAAAGACTCACCAGGAAGAAAAGGAACACTGAAATGGTCCTCCGACAAACAGAATGGCAGTGAAACGTGGAATGGCCCATGGAGCTCTGAGGAAGATAATTAGAGAGCAGCGAAGAACAGAAAGGTAAAAGATCAGAAGTCACGCCGACCTCATGATAACGACTGCGCTGTTAAGAAGAGCAAACATCAGTGGTCGGGTCACGTTTTAAGCAATGAACCGAGCAGGCCGTCAGAAAAAAATATTCATTGGTAAGGTAATTCGGGAGGGAGGGAGGGAATCGTTGATCCAAGAAGAGCTGTCTGGATAATCTGGAGGAATTCCGTTAGTCAGGGCCTGAAATTGGAGAAACCCATTGATGTCTGCAGCGAGACTTATAAGATAGTGGCAAAGTCACAACAAAATTGATACTGTGTAACCAAAATATCTATCTCAGAATAAGTCAATAACGAAGAGGAATGGAACGACTTTTTCTGAATCTTCTACAAATTTTCATGTATTTTAATATATTTGAAATTGGAGAGCTTTTTTAAACACTGTTGTTATTGTTTTCTTTTAAATGATAGGAAAGATGTATTTAACATTTTATAAAAGAAAAAAAAAGAATCTTTCCTGTCTCACATCCTCTTGAATAAGAGAAGATTACGAAACAAGGAAAGTAATAATTACGAATTCCTGCCACGATATTTGAAATGATTAAATGCTTATCAAATAATCTCAGGCAATTCTCACAAATATAAATAGCGATGACTAATATAAGCTAATAGAAGGTGTTGCATATTTCTCAGAAGTGGCCTCAACATGATGTCAGGCAGTGAGCATCGAGAGGCCATTCACCAAGGCCAACTACTTGCAATAACCTGATTAAAATACAAATACCACCACATTAGTTCATTACCTGCAAAATGGTAACTTGGTATATTAGAATTCTCTTACATTCATCTTACAAATAGTTTTGTTTCATCTTTAGCTTTCTTCTTTTACAATCTGTAATCTTCTGACCACCATTCTATGAGCAAGGAGATAATGTGATTTTTGTTTACAAATTATTTTTTAAAAAAGAGAGGGAATTGGGAGCGAGAAACTCAAGTTTTACATGAGCAAGCTTGCAGAAATGTAAGCACTCGGGCATGGCAAATCCACCATACGTTGAACAAATCAGTTAAAATAAAGAGCACTTAAATAAAAAGCTACTAGTTAAAAGGACAAAAAAAAAATGGTTTCTCTAAGGGTAGATGTCACCTCGATAGACGAAGAAAATGAGGGAACTGACAGTGGGATCTTTGTGACCGCATTCCACAGCTGCCATCCCACATTGCCCTGTCAATGGAGCCATTCATGACATAGTTTACACTCTATGACCTCTGAAAACGTCAGGCACTCGACCCATATGACATTTATAGTGAATTAAAAACGGAGATTTAGAAGAGGAATACGTGGAGGAATACAAGGTAGTATGGGATTATACAGCTTTGATCCGAGTAAAGGGTATGCGGAGTACTGCATTTTTTAAAAAGCTGTCCACCCAGGTTCTGTGTAAAAGAAGAGTTGGCTGTCACATCATTGGTTCAACTCCGTGTTTCGTCCTTAAGAAAATCCAACATGAAAATAAAACATAGTACTTGAGGAGTTCATAAATTATTTTGTTAATATGGATTCCACATTCGAGTTAGCCTAAGGCAATTCCATCATTTCTCTACTTTTACTATTTTATATTTTTTAAACTTGTTTCAGCCAAATTTTGTAGCAGCCGGTTAAATATGGCTATATAGGAACACTAGGTTGCCTTCAACAAGGATTGCAACGCGTATCGCCAGGTAAATTACGGGTTAATAATCATACTGTTCGGTGTAGATAAAACAAAGTAAGCGGACATAGACGTGGGGACGATGCATTGAACTACAGAACAATAGATAAGTAGTAACAGCGGATCAAGAGAGAATTCATTGATGGCATAAGGAAGTGGGGTCATTGAATGCGAGAAAGAGTGGACCAGTGATCGGATTTATAGATATATTTTCGAGGCTCCAAACTGCAAATTTCTGTAATACAGATATAAAAAAAGTTTGTATAGGACCATTTTGTTTACCATAAAAATGATAGAAATGCCATAGAACATAAATTATGATGCAATTTTGCGCACTGATGCATTGGAACGAAGATGGTATATCAATTTCAAATGAACTAATTTTAAACGAAGTGCAAACAAACATTAAATAAGAGTACAAGGAAGTCATGTCGTGCCCACATTAGATATAAATATATATTGCTTTAGCCAAATCATTAAATCTGACGGATTGAGGTCAGCAAGAAGACAAAGGCATTAGGAAGGCTTAATAAAATTTTACGCAGTCACATAATATTAGAAGCGGAAACTACGTGTAAGGCATTATACGGTGGGGTCTTGTTGGAGACAATGCAGTACAGGAAGGCTCAAATCTTTTGTAAATAAATGTGGAACCATGAGAAAGGTCAGAGCAAGAAAAGCTGGAACCTCCTTTGTACATGAATTGTATAATAAGGTATTTATGGAAACGTATAAAGTGTATCTAATGTAGTGTACATAAAATCCTTGTAAGGCCGGCATTAATGTTACAAGGCAGAGGCGTGAGTCGAGGTCGAATGCCTTCCACCGCTGGACATCCGTTACTCCTTCCCCAGTAGGGTAACTGTACTCGTAAAGTCTTCAGCTCGCCCCAGTTAAGACGAGTATAAATTTAGAACTTGCCGAATCAATTTGCGGTAACATATTTTCGCTCTTGAACCGCTAGCAGCCGCAATTCTAAACAGTCCAAAGCTCTCGACCTTTCCACATATTAATATCATACCTCTTAGATTCTTTCGGAGAAATGTAAGAAAATAAAACCAGTAATATTTCCGTCCCCGAGGATTGACCCTACGAATTATACATTAGATCTTTTTATGATAAACAAAAATAGGCTCAGAGAAATTGCTATTTTGTGTTTTTGTCAGTTTCTATCCCCTCAAACGATTTTGCCATTTTAACGAACATGAATCTACAAAGTTCATGTGCCAAGTTTCTAAAATAATCGGCATTCTCTGTGACGTTACAGAGTAAAAGGACATACAAGCCCGAACACACATTCGTATTCAAATTTAAAACTTTGAACGAGCTGTGTTTTTCTAATGAAATGAGAAACTATCTAGGTCCGGTGGGAACTTGTAGGTAGCAGCTTATTAGCCATTTCTTGTGAGGCGAAAGGTTTAAGTTACTAATGACTATATAAGTAGTAAGTCTGACCGGTAATAGAATGAGCTAGCCCTTTCAAGAAAACCTACGAATATCTGTCTATACCCCAGGGTTAATAGGCGAGCCCTTCCATACTCTTATAAGTACTACTGTATAATGATCTGAAGCAGGTTCCCATAGTTTCTTTTTTATGTTGGCCCACTTAGATACACCGTAGACCACTTGTTTATGCTGCCCCACTTAAGAGTAATACATCTCGCATTTGAGGATAAACAGAGCCATTCTCCTCAATTGACTAATAGCTCAATATGGCTTCGCAGGGAAAGAGTTACGGCTCGCCGTAATAGATTGGCGGTCTATCTTGCCAAAGTGGTATAAAATACACCTCCGGACAAATTGTAATAAACAAGAGCCAGAAAAAAATAATAACAAAGAAATTTTAAAAAATGTAGAACAACAATTTATGAATAAATTATTAATGGGAACTACCTGTCAATATATTTCCAACTTTTCTTAGCGATAGCATAAGCATTTTAGTTAATAAATTCGTAAGATAATTAATTCAAATTGCCAAAGCTGGAACCGACAGCAAGAATCAAGGTCTACAAGGTTTCCGTCTTAATGCAGCCGTCTACCCACTACTAAGTAAACACAAACAGAACATACATGGGCTTAGAGTCATTAATAAACAATGTATGGGTTTAAGAGCATTCGGTGGGACTGATAAACTAATCAGAAAACAGGATATAGACGCTTAAGCAAAACGAACAGAAAGCAACGTAATTCTTCGATTGTATGAATGACGATTAATGATGTTTCTGCCAGTATATATAATCATCATGGTCTAAAAGTCACGCCTGGTAGTTGCTAACATTGTGTTCTTTTGGGAGCAGCTCTGTTCATACTACTATGCCCACTAAAATCTAAAAGATGTTTGATGTCTTAAAAATAGGATTTCTACGCTACCCTCTTTCTCTTTCACCCTACCTTCAACTATATTTATGATGGAATCGTTATGCCTCACGATATGCCCAAGAACTTTTACCCTCCTTTTTCCCTTGGTCTTGATAAGACTTTTACTATCACTTTTGCCATTTAGAACTTTCGTGTTGCGTTTTTTTTTTTTTTAAGTTCAACTTGTTCTGGCGATTCGGCGCCAAATCCACATTTCCATTGCTTCCGTCGACCAAATTCCCTTTTGTGAAGAGTTCAACATTAGCTCCCGGAATATACATATTACTATTTTCAAATATGTGAAGATGTCGTATTTACTGGTGAAGCATCGACTACACGTGGCAAGCGCTTTTTATGGAAGGGCACTAGACAGAGGAAAGTTGTACTGGACAGATTTTTGAATGCTCCTGATTTTATGTAGTACAACGTTCAGCTATTGGTTGGTTACCTTCAGTCATTGGAAGTTTACTTATTTATTTAGTAGTTTACCAACAGATTTGACAATCGTGTTCACAAGTTGAATACAACCGTATTACCACTATTGCTTTCAGCATAGAGGTAAAAAAAAACTAACATTATTAAGTACTAACTTGTAAATAACAGGGTGGCTGGATTGAACTATAGGCCTGGCAGGATTATTCTCTGCCACATGTACCAGTCTGCGTCAACATCAACAGATGGGGAGTTTGATAGAACGTATCGGCCACCCAAGGGGAAACAGACACCGCATTAGATACTAGATCAATGAGTCTACATGGGACACAGATAAACTAACGTTTGTCACTGCGTAAACAGTCGTGTCCAACGGAGCTGAAATACTGTCAGACCGTTCAGATTGATCTATACTAATGAAATGACACAATCGGCTGAGCGCGGATTAGCTACACTAAATATAATGTGGGGGCACCGGTTAGCCATGTGAGTAAAGGCGTTGGCCATAATATCGCTTGGTAAACCTAGAGTCGTTGCACACTCCTGGGCAATAGGAATTAATTTAGCGACGAACCCATCGCTAGAAAAGGGTGGTAACTTTGTCGCAATAAACCTTAGTAACACATAGTGGGCATGAATACATAAAAGCAACAAATAAAATATGATCGTATATAGGTTAACATATTATCATGAAAAAGGAATAAAAATAGTTTAAGCCCGAAAGTTCACTCGTTAAGGAATACCTGTTAAGGGAGAGCCTATTACATTTCAAGTTTAAATTTACCAAGGCGTGATAAATTGAAGAGGTTTGTAATTGGGGAGAAGGGCGGCATTTCATTAGGCTTAGTTAAAATCTGGGGGTGGTTCTCGAGTCTAACCGATTTTAAAAATATGACACTTAAAATTTAAACTACAAGTACGCCAAAGATTTAAGAACATTTTCCGAATATTTTGAGACAGAAATAAAGAAATAGTTAGAAATGCTAGACAATCCCTTGTGCAGCCCATTTTCCTTCCTTTTTTATTCAGCACATCTGGTCATAACCTCTCTCCAAAACTTTATGGCAGTTTCAAGAGCCCTAGAAGGGGAGGAGGTCGACCAATTCCACGCAGCTTGTGGTGGGGCGAGATTGCATGATTTTATACCCACTCTAAATATGCATCAGACACGAAATTCAGTAGACTGTTGGTCTAGCTGGCTGTTGGTTTAGTCGTGGGTTCCAATTATGCTTAGGAACAGTTTGGACTTATTTAGTAACTCATTTAATAAAGAAATCAAGCTAGCAAAAAAACGGTGGTAAAAAGTACAAAACTAATCCTAGTCAACTATAGTCATAAAGTGAACGTAGATGATTAAAGTTTAAAAATAAAGCTTTTTAAAATGCAGTGATATATAAAATATATAAAGCAAACGTAAGTACTGATCTAAAGCCACTTTTCGCCATTAAGACAAACAAATTACGATAGCACATGAGCACTAGAGATGTAATAATCTTATAATTTATTCAGAAAAAAATCATCCAGTTTTGTTCACTACCATTTTAAAAAAATAATAAATAATTGCTGTACAATTAAGAGTACAAAAAAGTAGAAGTAAGTACCGTGCGCAAGACCATAAAAATAGAAATAAGATCCATTATTGGTGCTAAAAGTCGACTAATGTTTTCTTAGAAAAATTCATTCTAATTTTGAGAGCAACCTTAAAAAAAAAAAAAAAGAGTAGGAAACATGAAAAAAGGAGGAGGGAAGAAATAAAAGTAACCTCATTATGATTCAGGAGGCATTGATTAAATCCATCGGCGGAGAGTTTACTGAGGACAGGAAATACCAGAGGAAGACTAGCGATAGAGGAAGCTATGGGATCATGAGAGGGGAAGGCGGATGAGGCTGTCATTTAATTTCCTCTCCAGATCCAAACATTGATATAATAGATAGGCCCACTAACACCTCTCTCTACCTAGCTCGAGTTTTACCTAAATCCTTAATAAATGACATGTTTTGGTCAACCATAGAACCTAAGGAATGCATTAAAACTAGTTCATTATTGAATGAATTTAACAAAACTAAATCTAAGTGGTGCTTCTACAAAGTGTGAAGTTCCTATATTATTATTTGACACAACCGTAAGTACACGATAACAACTTTGTTAAGAGAACCATTCCTCACAAACTAGCCTATTTAACGACAGGCGGGCATTATTCTAGTCCAAATATTTTGGACCAATACATCATATACATAAAATCCTTGTAACATGGTTAAGTAATAGTATAAGAATAAGGTTTTTTTTCATAATAGTAATTTATTAAAGGTGTTACCCGACATGTTTCATGGCCTCAAAGGCCTCCTCATCAGGGGCCACATTTTAGTCCCTCCTCAATGCTTTTAATCTAATGAAATGTACCTGGGACAGGTAACTAAGTACTTTGCCTAATTCAAATAGGGATCGAAATATTCCAAAAAGGCGTCTGAGGAGGTAGGTGGAATTTGAGGGCACAGAAACCTTCAGGGAGTCCTTTATGACAACTGAAAACGGATGATGACAAACAACTGATCTCATCTGCACATACTGGATGTTGTTATATCTACAGTGTTTCCTTTAACAAATTTAAGGAGTACTTATGTTCTGTTTTCCATAAATGATAAAGAAAAAAAAACAGGCCCACAAGAACGTGCAGTGGTTTCCCATTGACATTTGTATGAATCTGCCCAACAAAACAAATATCAGAAAAAGTACTCGAGACGGTACTGAAAAATGAGGTCCAGTAAAACTCGTATTGTTCAAAGCCATTTTCTCTCACTTAACGACTATTCGTTTTTGGCAACGCACAATTACAGAAAGCCATTCAGTAAGATAAGTCAAAATGGCTAATAAACTGGCAAAAGCAAGGAGCTAATCTTGGAAAGAATATTCTGCAAAAGAGACCTTAGGAAACGGGAGATGACGTAAGGAGGAGGGACGCGTGGCAGTGACGGCTGTGCGTCACCCCGTCCCAGATGGTTATGCAAACATGAAGGGAGTCCGGGCATTGTTCGAGATTTATGGGCTGTGGCAGTTCGGCGATTAGCCAAGTCCCAGCGGAGTTCCCACCCAATCCCCAGTCGCCCCATACAAACCTTGAGTCGATACACAAGGACTGACTAATAATCCCAAGTGACAGGCAAGTCTTTAGGACACGAACCACGTCCCAACACACCGCATGCGAGGATGGACCTATCTTTGTTGAATACCAGCTATTGCAGAAGGGAACCATAAGGTTTATATTCAACAGATAGTTGAGAAACTCCCAACGGTCACTCTTCAATGAGTCAAAAATAATGATTGTTCCATAAATATGAAGAAACCAAACAAGATTTGAAAGTCAATAATTTAAAAAATGTTAAAGAAATGCATTAATTATATTGATGGATTTTATAAAATGTATTCATGATTTTTTTTTTTTTTTTTGGGGGGATTGTACAAAACTTCTATTAGGCCAGTCTTAAATTATAGAGACCTCTGTGAACCCTGAATGCTATGATGGAATACCATCTAAAAATCTTTGAACGCAAGCTTCAAGGATTTATGATCCTGCCATTGACACCGCCTCAAAAGTATGGAGTATCCGTACAAATGCCGAGCTGTGCTCGCCGTATAAGAATGCAAAAATGTGGTGCGATTCATTAAAGCACGCCAGGGCCATGAAATAAGAATGTCCAGCAAACTGCTCTATACATCTGTGTTTGGTAAACGAAGAGTGGAACGACCAGAAATGCGTACACTTCAAGATGTGGAAGGGACCTAAAATTATTTAGAGGTCATAGGATGGAAGGTAAAATCCAGTGACAGATAGTGTTGGAGCGACATGGAGAAGGAAGCTAAGGCTCACTCCGGGCTGTAGAGCTACTCAGTATGTAATTATTCATGAAATTTGAGCTAATTGTATAACGAATGTATAATATTCGTTACAAATGCTATAAAATAATATGTAAAGACATTAATTGGCATAATATTAGTATTTTTTTTTTTTTTTTTTTTTATAGAAACCAAAATACCTGAGAAAAATGCAATACAAGAGACGGTCGAGTCTTAAGCACACAGACCGGCGATGTCCCAGCACACCACTTGCGAGGAACGTGCTTTGCTGAACTGAAAACAATTGTTTCAACAAAGCGACCTTGAGATTACTTCCTTAACAATTTTCAGCAAATGGATATGGAATAATAGCACAAATGGAGACTCGATTCTTGAAATGTCATCATCATTCAAAGATCAATGATGAAGGTCGTTCTACAGGGAAAACACCGTTTTACAATGTAATCAATCATCGTCAATACGTTATGAAGGAGATAGAATAATTTCCCACGCTCTATCAACCCAGACTAGAAAGCAGATGTCACCTTATTGGACTATATACGGCATGAAGAACTCTCTGAATTCCTCCCATCATTTTCTTCTAGAGTAAAACTGAATAAGAGTAATATAGAATGCTCCGGCTGGAGAACTCTATTCAACAGCCAAAACTGAATAGTTTTATTATACAACAAAATTAGATACACATATACAAACAGATTAGATTATAAGGAAACATTAATAACGTTTTTAAATAGTCAAACAAATAATATTTCAAACTAACAGCCAGAATATCAGGAAGAAATAACAGTTCTCCACACCAGCCAAGGAAATGTGTTTGACCGGTGATTGACAATCACAAATAAAATGTCAAATCGATTTTACGGTACCATGGAACAGCCAATAAACTTAGCGAATGTGCAAGAGAACAGGTCAAATTAAACCAACCAATAAGTAAGACGAAGTTTGAATTGATTTTTCAAATAACTAGTTAATATATTTTTCCATTCTATCTATTTTCATTAAAAAAATGCTGTTAATAATATTCATTCATTTATTTAAATGAGCCCCGCAACTACGGCGAATTCCTTATCCAAAAAAGGAAAGAAAAAATTAAAGTAGAAAAGAAATAAAACCGGTGACATCTCTAATGAGAAACGGAATACCGTAATCCATGAATATATTACTCTAGAAAAGCCAATAAATAAGATTGTATGAATACATAAAGGTAATTATGACTCAGCCTAATGAAAATAGTAAAAAATAAAAACAAAATGAAAGATAAGGGAATGAGAAACATAAAATCAAAAGAACCGAAAAAAAGCCAGTCACGCAGATGTAAACTAAGCAGATTTCCAAAGACTGGAACATAGACACGCTGAAAACCTAATCTCAGCATCTATTCTCTATTTTTCCCTTAGTAAAAAGCCTATGTAAAAAGGAATTAATGTGTTAGATGGACACGAGATATTTAGTGACTAAGGTAATTAATGTAAAAATAGCATAAGTACAAGTAGTGGTTTACAAAAGGCTGAAAAAAATAAAATACAAATAATTCCATTAATATTCGAGTAAGAGAAGATATGTAATGTATAAAGCAATAGTTGTAAAAAATTCCAACAACATTGGTTATATAAAAGTTCTCGTTCCAACTAATAGAAACGGAAATATTTCTAACCTCCTCCCTCTTAAGGCTTATTGTAACTATTGCCTAAAATTGTCCCCAGTTTTCCATGAAACGGTTAAGTGTTGAGGTAGATAGGTGTCCAACAAATAAAAATCGTTTAATTTTGAACGAAGTATTGCTAATGTAACACTGAAAATATTTACATATATCTATCTCTTACACTAAAACTTCAATGACCTTTTAATAAAGTGTTTCATGATATAAGTCTGTTATTGAAGGCTGAAAATAATGCAAATATTATGGTTAATATTTAAGAAGACCTATACACCATATTTATAGAAAATTATATTTGCAATATGAATGGTTCTATATTTCACCTCGGGGAAATTTGCTAAACCAATAAAAAATAAAATTTAATATCCATTTGAACAAAACCATTATGCAAGAAGTGATGCTAATATAATGGAAGTAGATATTAGTGCAGTGTTAATTTTCTCTGATATATTAAATTACAGTAGTATTCCCGCCAAAAATTCACCTATTATTACATGCTTAGCATTTGGTATAATAGTCTATAAATCGGAGGTCGTAAACAATGTAAGTTCTACACGTATAATAAATACTCCATTCATAAGAAAAACATAACAGAATTCGTCAGCCTCACTATATATGCAGTTAACCCTCGACGATGTAGGTTATGAATGATGACGATAGAAGAGGTAGATGAAAGGAAGACCTGACAACACAGGTGATACAGAGGACACATTAAACATGCAGCAAGCACTTACTGAGGCTCCTCAGATTGGCTAGTGTAAGGGGACCTTTTAATGGGACACTCTAAAGTAGCTTGGGGAAACTCTATAGAATGCCTTTAAGCAACTCTGATTGGCTAACACTTATATAAAAATAGCTTTTATTGTTTTTAAAAGACATAGAGGATGCTTATAATCTGTATGCACAACTATAGGAAAGCTATATGATGCCAAGTAAGGATGGAAAGATTTATACAGCAAATTCTTGAACCTGCGGTGTAGTGAAGGTTTGGTGAACAAAAAACTATGTATTTTAATGTTTAAATTATTGTAAAAATAATAACAATAAGTCCTAGTATTCTACAGTACTTGTAAGAGCAGGTTATTTTGATTCATGAAATTTCAAATTATAAAAAATATGACGGACTTGAAATGAACTTCTAATCACCAAAGTAATAAATGCACTTTTATCCAAACTAGTTAGAAATTTAAACGTTTCCGATTTTTAATTCCCTTTTATTAATGAATAAAAAACATGAACTAAGTGCCTGAAATTAACTAAAAAATGTGGACCTATTCTATCTCGTCGATGCCCGAATAAGGTACGTTGGAACGTGTCTGCATGTGCGTGCGCGTGTGTGTTTATCTTTAAGCACTTTTAACACTTAGCAGACAACCTAAATGCTCAAAGACAAATGGGATTTTCAATGACTGCAGGTTCCAGGGACTATTTTTAAGAACGAGACGATTTATGCATAATTCAGAAACTTTGCAAATGGCCAATGAGATGAGAAGACAGAGGAGACAAAAAACCATTTAGGAATTTCTTTTTGGGAACTCAGATGCTGTTTAAGATCTGGGTTATCAATGCCGAAACAAGAAAGACGCACTCATCACTCAAGAAGGAAACCTGTTCCAAAGAGTTTGCCAAATCAACTGATAGGATAAATTAAAAAAAAAAAAAAATGCATACATAACATGTTCGTTGCAAAACGTGCTCAGTCCAGCCATGGGCCCAAAAAAGGACTGAATTCCTGAGATGCCAGATCAAGAGCCAAAAGAAACGTCGATTTCTAAAGTCTGCATAAGTCAAAATTAGGTATACCTACATACCTTTTGTCGAGAAAATTAAATTCAGGAGTAGTTCAAGTTATCCGAGTGGTAAACCTAGAGTCCATTCCCAAGTGGGCAATAGGAATTTATTTACTGAACTCACTACATAGGTGGGAAGGGTGGTAACTAGAAGATAAGCACTCCCGATTAGCCATAGTCGTTTTATGTGGACCATATAAAAATACAAATAACGAATTCAGATTATAAGCTTCTAATTTAGCTAAGTAGGCAGAGTAAACGGATGCCATAATGATTTCGGTAAAATAAATAATAAGTTAAACTTCAAATATAAACAAACTATTCAATAGTTTTAACCAGATAATACTTAATGAAGATATGGGTTATGAGTTTAAGGCTCGGTGAGCACCCATGACAAACTTACTTAATATTAGTAAACATAAAATCAATAATTCACAGTTGTTACGAGTTAGAATCGACGTCTCCGCCAAACTGATAAATAATTAGTGATTCGTCTAACCAACAACTAATGAATGGGCCATAAATAATTGAGTGACATTCCAATTCCGGCAGTGTGCAAATGGGAACTCGTTTCGTGGCGTTGAGTGCATTCTCAGGGTCACATTATGTAACCAAAGTACTAATTAAATGCTACATCTACTATTCGTACTTTATAGAATGCAAAGTAATTAATATCTCCGACATGTTTACATAAATGTGACAGCTACGTGAATACAAATTTCTCTACTGTTGGGAATTGAATAGTAATGTAAACTCACATTCGATAATAAATACGGCCATTTTTACAATACCATAACTAGGAGTGCAAGGAGGTTTCATCAGGGCTTAAAACAAAATAATACTAGAATATCTCCCAGCAAAGCATAATGTATAGAACTATTAATGTAGAAGTTAAAGGACTTGTATTATGCATTTTGACGGAGTCATGTGTGAAAAAAAGTTGAGACCCATACGACCATACACAAATATGGAATTTAGTATAACACGAAAAGTTTAAATATGGAGTTTGGCAACTAACTAACTCTCTCTCTCTCTCTCTCTCTCTCTCTCTCTCTCTATATATATATATATATATATATATATATATATATATATATATATATATATATATATTTAGACACACATATACCTCATGCTTTGTACAATATTGTTAACTTACCCCAAGCATTTTTCAATCCTTATACACTTCAGAAGCTGTCCAGAATAATGTTAAATGTACTTGTTGAAATAACAGGCTTTCCCGCTGAAGAAGCGAGATGGGCCGGGAATGGTGGAGCTACCAATGAAGGCTACACGATTTAAATCTGCGGAAGGAATGTACTCAATTACACTGGAGTATCTGCCTTCATAGAAAACCCCAGGCAGCTTTGCGTGTTAAGTTTCAATTCTGTCAATTACGAAATAAGGGTGCTGCGAGTAAAGGATTTATGACTCAATATCTCAAGAATGTATATAATCCAAAGGGCAACGAGAAAGAGGAACTTGAAAGAATATATACATGTCACTTGAGCTGGGAGTTTGCAGATGGTTTAAGGATCACCCTTCACTAGGGGTTTTTTAACCGCGACAGCAAAAACATTTCTGAAGTAAATCAGTTTACCAGTGGAAACGACTCAAACCTTCTTATCTCCGCTCTTTTCCGCCGCGCTCACATCGTTATTGGGCACAACCACTAACAAACCAAGGTTATTAAATGAGCAGTTTTACAACGTGTTTCAAGATTTATGTGAACGCCCAGAGAATCGTTTCCAGTACTACAGTACGGCAAATAGTAGTTTTGATAATAGGAATAATTGGGACCGAAATTTCGATACAGAAACAAGATTGGCAATATATATTCAAAACGAGACAAACAAATAAGAACAAGCAGACTACAGAACTTTGATTAAACAGTCCCAACTGGATGAAGGTTCTATTCCTGCACCAGTAGCGTCTAGTTGCGTCGCAGCCAAAATAGGGCAATTTGCCACTTATTAAACGCCGCGATTACTAATTCCCAAGTTCGTGTCTCAGTCACTTATTATTCGAGATACACAAACACAGACGCGCACGTACTTAGGGTAATAGCTGATATAGGGTTTTAGCAAATTTCCCTTAAGGGAAATCAGCTATTGAGGTCGTACTCATGACGCGAGTTTCGGAAAAGTTCTTCAAAACTTCAAAAACTTTCTTCTTGTTCATCGATCCTACACAGGAGATGACGACAATGAGCTCAGTTCAAAATTATATATATATATATATATATATATATATATATATATATATATATATATATATATATGCCTGTTAACGCTCTAGCGGTCGCAATTTTCGTTTGATCGTTACCAAACTCGATATTTAAACGGTTTATGTAAAAATAAAGGTCAAGTTCGTTAATGGCTGAAATCGGACCAGTGGGAGGGACCCCCCCCTCCCAGGGGGGTTTAGAGGGGAGGATTTTCGAAAATTCGAAATATCTCCGTTACTATACGTCGGATCGAAAACTTATATAGAATCAATCTTATTGCAAATTTAATTTACTATACATAGTGTTATATACATTTATTCCGTATCTTGAATATTAACCGAGATATTTGCATTTTTCTGTTTTCAGCTTCTGAGATGAGATCGGCTAACTTCGGGTCTAGTCGTAAGTTTCCGTCAAGAGCTAGTTCGGGCCATCCCCATAACTGTTCGGCTCTCTATTCTGAAATTTCTCTATTGTCAAACTTCACGTGGGAAATCTCCTTAGTTTACGCAGCCACTGCGTGACGGATTTTATATAAGAAGAATGATCGAGTTCGTTAACGGCTGAAATCGTACCCGAGGTAGGGGGGGGGGGGGTAAAGGAGACAAATTTTGAAAATTCTTAATATCTCCGTTATTATGAGTTGAATCGGAAAATTGTATAAAACCAATCTTATTGCAAATGTAATGTTCTATAAATGTTGTTATGTACGTTTTTTCATTATCTTTAATATTAACCGAGGTATTTGCATATTATGAAGCACATTATTTGAAGACTAAATACCAAATATTGTTGTCATTGAATCTTTAAGTTTTGAGGTAAAGGTACATTTTGAGATGACGCACATGGGAAATCTGCTAAGTTTACGCACCCCCTGCGTGACGGACTTTTCCCTTAAGCCGCAAGCGTATGGGTAGACAGGCGGACATAATTTTCGTCAATCTGCTAGAGTACCCCCAGTACATAGAAACTTTTGAAAAACCACGGAATGAGTACAACCTCAAAGTTTGATTTCTCATCGAGGAAATCTACTGATATCCAATACGACATGTGAGGGGGGGGGGGCGTTACAAACAAATTCAATTTTAGTTAGCTGAGACTCCACCTTATGTGGAAGGAAACTATGAATGTAATGCCTAACAATCACATTTCCTATTAAATAATGGAAATACCTAAAAGCCTTCATCAATAAACACAGACACTCACTCTAGAATTGGGGATTACTCCTCTATACTAGAGACAATATTACCTCCATCTTCAAAGGACTGAGTTAATTTATTAAGGGTTCCATTGAGATAGAGATCTGCTATATGCAAAGCAGATACACCACAATCTCGCCTATTCTGAACGTATACCTGATCTACTGGATGTAATAATTTTCGAGGCACCAAGTGTTTAATTCAGCACAAACTCCTTCTTACCTGCAACAAAAATAGAACAATATTAAAAAATAGAATATCAAGTGTAAAAGAACAATTTGGCTATATTATAAACCTCAGGACGTCAGTCACAAGGAAATAGCTAAAAAATATATTCACGAGTACAACAAAGAATGTTAATAGCTAAATTTGAACTAGAATTCAAATCTTATGAGATAAAATAATATGAATTAACTTCAGTTTTCGTTAAAATGCATTTTGCTCCTTCCACGACTGCCCTTAAAAACATACCATATAATATGGTAACGACGAACATCTGAAGATTTTTTTGTCAACTTTTCGATGCAGCGAGCGAATTGATCCAGCCACATAAACTCATGCTGTTGAATGCACATCATAAGACAGCTTAAGTAGGCCAGAAAGCTAGGATAGTATAATTCATTAACAATTGTGGCCTCGAGTGGAAATTTCTCCAAGGAAATTCAAATTTTCAGATTGCAGGAACAATCACCAGGTGAAGCAAATTCATTTTTTCCACTTACAAAGGCAATAATGAAACTGGATATTTTGTTACATGTAATCAATTACATTGATATTTTTTTTTTTGTGAGATATTAAAATATTGCTAGCTGAATCGGATGATGTTTCACGTTTCTCGTAGAGTCTTGCATTTTCAAGTCAGATTTTTGTTTTGGATAAAGGCACTACTCACCAACGCACAGCCATTTTTATAAATAAATAAAAGCCCATCACGCAGGGGCAGCGGAAATTAAGCAGATTTCCCACGTGAAGTTTTACAATAGCGAAATTTCACGAGAGCCAAGCAGTTACGGAACGGTCGCACTAGCTCTTGACGGAAACTCACGACTAGACCCGAAGTTAGCCGATCTCACCTCTACCGTTACAATTAATAAAAATGCAATTATCTCGATTAATATTCAAGGGAAATCAGCTAAAATATAGGCATTAAATTAAATGTTGGGCGTATGATGATTAATGATAAATGTAAATAGTATAATAGAGGAAGTAAGCATTGGTTACTTCCAGATGAGCAGATTATTAGTGCTCTATATTTATTTAGTTTTGGTAATGAATAACAATAAATAGTCAGGCTTGGGGGGAAGTCTGCAATAAGATTAAGAGCCAACTCTTTTCTAAAACTCTTTGGGGTCCTAATTACTGTAAAACTATTCATACGATGAAACATAGCCAACAGTATTTTGATATGTTACAGTGGTACAACAAGAAAAAACATGAGATTAAGTTTCAAGCTCCGAATCAGAACCGTTTATTTCAAATATATGGGACATCCCAATATATCACCAATCACAGCGACCTTTTTAAGAATGGACAGGGGAGAGGGAGACAAAAAAGTAAGTCGTTCTCAATTCATAAGAAAGTTAAAGCTTCTTGCTGAAATATAGTATCTGATTACCAAGAAGAAAGCAGGTCGAACGCCAAGAATGGGTGTCGGATAACTTAAATCTGTAATAGGATTAGGAACGAGAAGGTGTCACTTACTCGACCTGCCGGTGAAACATTGCCTTTTAAAGGTATCTAAGCTTCAACAAAAGGATTCGATAAAGTTTTACATAACTCAAGATCTTAAACCACTTAAGACATATTATGCTCGTAAAATGTTTCGTTGTAAAACATATCCACATGAGTGCAAAAAAATTATTATCTTCAACACAGAAAAGCAAACTTACTTTAACGAGCCTATGTCGTATCCCTTTTTAAGAGGCTAGAATGATTGAGGAGTTTTTTAAACCGATAAGCTAATAACAAATGTAGTCTTTAGTGTTGAATGAAATGGTCAAATATCGAGTATGGTATAGATGAAATAAATATTTTCTAGTAAATAACGAAAAATCTTAATTGATGACGTCATCAAACAACGAATTATCATGTATCTCGCATAATAAATGTCTCTTAAAAAGCAATATTAGGAATTTTATCTTAAAATAAAGTCGTTCGTGCTGTAATAGCTTATTGTTAATATGACATGAGTAGGAGTGGGGGTTTACTGAAGGCTAAAAACTAAAAAATCGAAATATCTCGGTTAATATTCATGATATTCAAGAAAACATGCATAAAACAACATTTATAGGCAATTAAATTTGCAATAACATTGGCTCTAAACAACTTTTCGATCCGATTCATAATAACGGAGATATTTCGAATTCAGCTGTTAAAGAACTTGATCTTTTCTTTTTAGCAGATTTTCCTTAAGGTAGTACTCATGACACGATTTTCGAATAGTTTCTTCAAATGTCCTTCGATCCTACCCACGAGATGACGAAAATGAGGTCCGTTCAAAATTATATATATATATATATATATATTTGTCTGTTAAAACTTCAGCGGTCGATATTTAAACGTTTTAAAAAGATCGATCAAGTTCGTTAATGGCTGAAATCGGACCAGTGGGAGGGGGGTTTAGAGAGGGGATTTTCGAAAATTCGAAATATCTCCGTTACAATACGTCGGATTAAAACATTTTATAGAACCAATCGTATCGTAAATTAAATTTACTATAAATATTGTTCTATACATTTGTTCTCTATCTCGAATATTAACCGAGATATTTGCATTTTTATTAATTGTGGGCCGATAACGGATGACCTAGTTTCCCGCCAATAGCTAGTTCAGCCATTTGCCGTAACTGTTCGGCTCTCGTATGGAGATTTCTCTATTGTATAACTTCACGTGGGAAATCTGCTTAGTTTACGCAGCCCCTGCGTGACGGACTTTACATAAAATGAACTGACGACGATATATCGGGTTCGGTAACAATAACATAAAAATTACGACTGCATATATAATATATATATATATATATATATATATATATATATATATATATATATATATATAATTTTGGCCAGCCCTCATTTTCGTCATCCAATAGGTAGGATCGATGTGCATTTGAAGATAACTTTTTGAAAATCACCGTCATTGTGTACAACATCAATAGCTGTTTCCCTCAAGGGAAATCTGCTAAAACGACAGCACGTGAACGATAGAACTGCTGACTTGGCCATGCTGCTTTCTGAAGCATTCCTGTTCTTGAGGTTGAATGGACCTGCCATTTGCAGTGAGTGGGTGTGAAAGAGAGGGGCTTCTACCGGCTCGACTCTTGGAGGGCAACACTTATCTACTCCTTGATGTATCTCTTGTCAGGCTTTCGCTACTCCCGGCAAAATATGACATCAGTATTTAACATTGTTATCCACCTCCATGAATCGATTATGGTTAAGACCTAGTTTTCTTTTATTCACTTAATATTTTGGTTTAAATATTGGGCATAAGTGCAATGTGAGTGGAACATTGTTACAAAATCAGTAATAAACGTTGTTCGTTTATTAACGTTTATTTAACGTTCTTTTGGATTGTAAAATTAAACACACACAAGCTTCAGAGTTTTTATCACTGCATAACTTATTAAACAATGCACTACACTCTTGGTTAATTATTCTTAACTACTACTGACAGATGCACTGATAGCTTCACTGTTCTTCTTATTACACAGTCCAATAAATCACTCACGATCACTGAAGTTCACAAAACAGGGCACTGCACTGATCTTCGCAAAGATAACGGCACTGCACTGTCTTAAAAACGGCACTATACTGTTCTTTACAGAGTCACGGCACAACACTGTTCTTCGCATAAAACACTTTACCGCACTAAACTAAAACGCACTTCACTGAAGCTGCACAGTTGATCACTTGAAGAGAGTTGAAAACAAACTAAATGTGGGCAGGCCGCATCCCTTTTTATAGCATGTCGGAAACATCAAAGCGGAATTGTCTGGACACTTCTAGATCTGTACTGTTATTGCCGTGGACGGGCGGGACCATATGGCAGCACCCTTTGGTTTTCTCCGTACTCCCCAAATACGTGACTCGCTCTGTTTAAGTTTTCATAAATTTAATTTTCGCAATAATATATATATATATATATATATATATATATTATTCATAATCCCTTCTCTTTTCTCTCGATCATAAAAGAATCCCGGTTGCTCTAGTGTAAATACACTTTAGACGTCCACCTTCCGCAAGTAATCAAATAAACAACTAGTGGTCATTTCTTTCGTAGACTTTACAGACTCAGTATATCCTTACCGATTCGTCCTCTCCACCAGTTTTTCCATGATGATTGATAATATAAACTAAGTCTAAATAATAAAGGCAAGTAGACTAACAGAACACGAGTCTCTGGGAAATTCAGAAGCAGTTCTTTTGTTAGCTACATTCCCACCATCTGTGTTAACATGAGATATTCTCCTCACGAGGTGCGAACACAAGTTTATCTAGTGTCAAACGGAGTGGTTAGAATTGTGCACGGTGATGCGCTGGTGGTTATTGTGTGATTTAACAAGGCTCTGTCTCTGTTTCTAATAATTTTGTTAGTAAACCAGAAAAAACAAAACAAATTTTCTTTATTCTTCATCCATGCGTGAGCAACATCTTAATGCTAGATATGTATGAGGAGTATAATGGAAATCTTAATCCTCCACAGCAGTAGACTTCCATTTCTCTTTCGAGCAGACAGATTTCAAACAGAGTACGATAATTCCGATTAGACAAAAACAGTTCAGCTTACAGCTGGCTTCTCAGATGCGTCATAACATGCTGTCCTAAAATAGATCAAGGAACTCCTACCAAGATGAAGTAAGTATTTGTTGATTCTTCCTGCTTTCTATACAAACCCCAGCAGCAAACATCTCAACGATGTACAATCTTATTATCTCTAGCAAAGAACGGCAGCTTGGCAGCATTATTTGAACTGTTTTAACCATTACCCAAGATGAAATGCAAGACACTCATGATAAGGTTAAAAAACCTAGTATAAAACCATCCAAAATTATTATTTAACAAACGCGATTTTTAGTCAACGATTGGGTAGTCAACGAGATTTTGTCTGATCAGACGTCAATTTTCATATTAAGAACGTGTAAAAAAGGACATGACTTCCTTTAAAGGAATAAATAAACAAAATTTTTGCTTGCATTTTATTTGAAAGTGAGAT
This sequence comes from Riptortus pedestris, assembly GCA_019009955.1. Lineage (NCBI taxonomy): Eukaryota > Metazoa > Arthropoda > Insecta > Hemiptera > Alydidae > Riptortus > Riptortus pedestris. The sequence continues at coordinate 102,984,718 of CM032232.1, read as the reverse complement.
ACGAAACCTCCATTCCAATGCATCGAATCAAACTTAAATTATACATCTTTTCATGTAAAAAAAAAGGACCTAATTTTTACAAATCCAACACGTAAGGTGAAATTTGAAATGTTTTATGTGTCTGTGTACCGTCTCCACCCTTAGTCAATTTCAATCAGAAAGGGATTTCCAGAAACAGACGTTACAATATCAAATATGTAATTTCAACATTCAAAGGCTAGGCATTTTTGAGTTATGGCGATATACGTACGTCACACCAAAACTAGTCAAAGATGGTTTAGGGAAGGTAAAACGGATAATTGTGTTGAAATCTAAAAATCGAAAATGCTGGCTGTTACAATACTTCGTACAAGGAAGTAATAAAACAGCCGTCCGCGAAATTTCGAGATAATAGGACCCATTCTACAAAATGCATGGTTAAGGAAAGCAAACGTTCCGAAAAATGGTACGTCCAATAGTAGGCACATACAACATAAAATACTTAATAATAATTGGGCCGGTAGTAGAATATTTAATGAAAAAAAAACAACATAATAAATGGGAATAGTTAGCCATCAATAGTATAAAAAGTTGGATTGATTGTATGAATGGGCATCAATGATCCAACCTTTATGGAAAAACGTTAGCTACAGCTCGATTGGAGACAATGCCCTCTGTATTTAGCATAACCCCGAGTGTATTATAGCCTAAAGCATGAGGAATCAAGCTTCCCACGGGAACTGGGCCGATTCCACAAGAGAATCGTTTCCCACTGTTATGACATAACCTCCTCTAAAACTAGAGCAAACAGTTATTAAACTTCCTCGCAAATATTTATTAAATACAACACATATTTCCAGAATGGATTTATAAACAAATAAATGGAAGTTCAGAAAAGAAAATGCTAAAAAAAATTGAGTAAAGCAATGTATAACTAAAATATATTTGCCACATGGGTAATAGGTCAAAAATAATTTATGACGAGGCATCTTATCTCTTTAGGACAATTTTTCATAATTTACAAAGTATGTTCCTCATATTCTGTAAGTCATGCTGATGAAATTAAGAGTACATATTATAAATTTACTGATGTAAAGATTCAAGAAGTTATTATTGTCATTAATGTAATGTCAATACAGTTTTAGAAATAATATTTTTAGATTAGCAATATTTTGCCTCAAAAGCATTATTCAAGTGTGTCACTCAAGATTGTGTTATGGGGATTAATTGTAGTATACTTAATTATTAGTATAAAAGCTTTCATAAAGTTGACAAAAAATTTTAAAGGATCGTATTATGTTCTTAATATTTATTTGAAATAAGTGCATTGAAATTTTTAGACCTACTAATAACAGAGCTAGCGTATAATCACTAAATTGTACAGATGAGGAATACTTATTAGGAATACATCAAATAACTGAAAAGTTATTTATTAGATCCATTCATGTGAAACAATTGTTTAATTAAATTTCATCGCCTACAACATTTTAATGCTAATTTTATATATGCATAAAATCATAACCATCCGCCTCTGCAATTACTTACTTATTTGGAGCTTCGCAGAAATGGCAATGTTGCTCAAAACAAAAGCTTTATAAGTTAAAAAAAAAACACCAAAAAAACGAAATTTAACAAAAAGATGTGGAACACAAAACAAAAAAAGAAAACAAAAACAGAAAAGGAACACACAACAGAACAGGAACACAAAACAGGAAAGGGACAAAAGCAGAATGAAAACACAAAAACAGAAAAGGAACCAAAAATAAAAATTGTGAACAAATAGAAACGGAACACACAACAGGCATGGAAAACAAAAAAAGAAATAGACCACAGCCTATGCAATTATAAATCAATTATTCATAGCATGAGAAGTAATGAAGAACAGAGATTGCAAGATTTAAATATTCAGATTTTAGCCAATGAAATATCAGAACTTTGTTGAACTCCTGTCTTCAAGAACGCTGTTATTCAGTCACATTGTTCAATATAAGTCTCAACGAACAGATGATAAGACAAGGCTCTAAGTCTCATTCATACATAGAAATATAAGATATTACAAATTAAAAAAAAAAAAAGAAAAGCCCTTGAATTAAAAACTGTAATCCCGGTTGACAAGAGAATCGTTCAATTAAACAAGTCTGGCAAGAAAGAAACCGATAGAGACAAAGCAAGCCAAACAAATGTTAGGCGACATTTGAGGCGTCGAGTTTTAAAAGGAAGCAAGAAAGTTCTAATGGCCTATCCTATCCCAGAGAGGAAGGACTCAAAGTTGAAAGCAAGGATGAGGTCATCAGCCCCAGAAGGTGGATGGCTTGTCCATGTTTGTCTACTCTCGATGATATAATCATACCAACCGGTTACTAAACTCCTTCCATCGTCCTTTCCTACCGGTTTCTTTCTAATTTTAACAGTTTATTGCACTCAAGATGGCCACTTCTGCCAACGATACCTCAAAGGAATGCATGCATAATGAAACATTTCTAAATAAGGAAAGTGTGCACATCATGGACCAAATCCTATTAAACTTTGTAATGGCGAGCAAAAAATAGTAATTCTGAAATATTATTAACCAATGACCGACTTTGGTCATGTTTATTAATTTACTTGCGTTTAAAAGAAGTTTCTCGTAGTTTAATCTCCAGGGGTTCTAGTATAAGAAAACGAGTAACATTTACGGCAAAAGCAAAAACTATTAAAACACTTAGATGGCTTCCCCTAAGCGATAAGAGCCATGCCTGCTAAAAGAACATGAAATCTGAATTAGTGGACTTAAATAAAAAACATGTTTTTGAGGGCGAGAAGGAACTAACATGAATAGGGGCTGTCTCTATAGGGCCTAAGTGAATGCAGTCACGCTTCAGAGAATATCGACTAAGTCAACAAAGAGCAACATACAATGCAGCCCTACTTCAATACAAGAAACAAAATCAATAGCCACCAGCCACTTCTAGGAAACAAGCACAATTTATCTCAGTGTCATATAATTATTGTTTCACTGATAATGTTTGTTCCAGATGAATCTACAAGACTCAAACTAACTATGTGAATGAAAATAAAAAGAAGAAAGAGGTTCAAAGACAATAAAAGTAATTCATAAGCGACCAAATTCTAATATCGTGGTTGATTATGTTATCTCCATTGTGTTTGATTGAAATTCACATATGTATGCTACAACTGTCATGGATTAAAAGTTGTTGAACCGGGACGCTAGCCAAAACAGGCGTCCAAGTCTCTATCGGAGCTACTTGAGAATGTCAAAATCTTTGATGTGACAAGATGGTTACCAGAACGCGGGCATGGGTATAGTTTAATGTGTCTTCGGTTCCTCAAGACAATATTTAACGGTGACAGTAGGAAACTGGAGAATATCATTTGAAGCAAACGAAGTGGGAGTAATTTTGATATTCCTAAGGTAAGGACATAGACACTCCTACCCATATTTGCTACATGAGAGAATATATGAGTAAATCTGAGAAATGTGAAGGACTCTGATGATGATGTTATAAACTTCGAAAACAGCGTCTTTTTCATAAAAACATACTTGCGAAGGACCAACCAAAAAATAAGCTTGAGTTTTATTGGACCATTTCCTTCAATTTTATGTGTTACTTAAATATATTGATTTGAAATGAATGAGAAATACCCAAACTGTACTTCCTCCATAAAAAAAAGTCCGTCACGCAGGGGCTGCATAAACTAAGCAGATTTCCCATGTGAAGTTTTACAATAGAGAAATCTGTATACTGGTAACACAATACCACCGTGATTAAATACAAACGGTAATGAGAATTCTTTCAGTTAATTAAAATAAATTCCCAACTGAAACGGCTTCAGAATTTTAAGAATAATTTATATTTTAATAACTCAAATTTTAGTAGTCCAAGAACTAAAGAAGGGGGGGGCGGATGAACAGAACGTATTTGCATAAATATCACAAAGTAATGAAGGTAAGGTAAGGTTAGAAACGACAGGTAAGGTTAGAAGAAGCTTCCACCTAAGCCGAGTGCTGACGAAAATGGCCGATCTAATCCGAACTATACCCGACCACAGACTTCATAAAAATGCAAATATCTCGGTTAATATTCAAGATAGAGAATAAATGTATATAACAATATTTATAGTAAATTTAATTTGCAATAAGATTGATTCTGTACAATGTTTCGATCCGACGTATAGTAACGGAGATATTTCGAATTTTCGAAAATCCTCCTCTCTAAACCCCCCCCCTCCCACTGGTCCGATTTCAGCCGTTAACGAACTTGGTCTTTCTTTTTACATAAAACGACTAAATATCGGATTTGGTAACTATCAAAAAAAAATAGCGACCGATACAGCTGTAACAGACAAATATATATATATATATATATATATATATATATATATATATATATATATACAGTTTTGAACGGACTTCATTTTCGTCATGTACTAGGTTTAATCGATGAACATTTGAAGAAAAATTTCAAAAATTCCCCCCTTAAGGGAAATCTCCTAAAACTTGAGTACTCCAGAAAATGGTATAAGTTTCCTATAAGTTAAGGTTATTCTCGACAATGTATAAGAAGTGATATATAATATTTTTCCATGAAAGATTCACACATTAAGCACTCAGTTAATCTGTGTTAAACGGCAATGAATGTTCAAAAGGCTTACATACAGGCCTCTTTTTTTTAATTAGATATATATAAATAATCAAATCTCAAGATTTAAAGTTAAACATTAATGTAAACTGAGGTAAAAAGAACTATGTAGTATTATAGAACTTTTTTTTGATTACTGGATGAATAGTTTCATTTGTTAAATGAGGAGGTAATGCCACTTATTTAAACAATAACACTTACCACAAAAACAATACTTCTTTGTATATTAAAACAACAGTATGGCGGAATCCTACCAAAGGATGAATAAAGGAATCAATCTAACCCTTCAAGAAAAGCACAAAAGGAGCAAATATGCAAATAATTAAGGAATACAATGCATTAATAATCGTTTGGACGAACACAACTGAACTGTAGTATAATGAGACACAAAGAGATGGAGAATCTTGGCAAGTGAATACACGAGACCAGGGCAGTAAGAGTCGGATAAATACGTCCATGTAAAATGTTTAGGATGAGCACACATCGGCCCAACCCGCAAACAAGCAGCGGCCAGCAACAAAGCTCTCTAAACATTAACTTATTACAAGCCCCCATCCACTTTGTTAAATATTACATGCTTTTACAACAACTTTATTCAACAGCAGTTTCCTCTTGTTTATTTTCGGGGTTTTTTTATCTTTTTTTTTTGTTTGGGAACTGGACGAATAATTATAACGTTCTCGTTTAAAAATAACTGAAGCGTAACTTTACCAACAGAATTGGAATACATTAGTTTAAACAGAAAAAAAAAATTGTTTTTAATATGTTTCCCCTATCAGATACAATGTACATGCTGAAAAATAAATTTCTAAAAATACAGACTTGCTTAGGGTGAACAGTGCTACTGGTAAACAATAAGCATTTACGAGTATATCCATAAAAACTCACTCCTAAACTCAAGTTACTAAACTCTGAAAACATGTGACCCAAATGTGGTTGGGGTGGGGGCTCAGTTTGCCATGTGAGGAAATAAACGTTGACATAATACACATGGATTACACGAGAGTTAGATTCCCACGCGGGCAAAAGGAATTACTTGATGATGACTCCACATTAAAACCTCCACGGCTAAAAATGGTACCTGATTCACATCCAGATTAACCATATTTGCACAACATGGATTTAAATTATAATAAATCAAATCATTGATAGAAAAATCTTCAATCTAAAGAATAACATTAAGATTAAATATATCGTCTTTAAAAGACATAATTTTTGGAAAGGAAAAAATCTGCCATTCAATAAATGACCAGTTGGCAAAGAGTGAATCTGTCCTCCCACCGACAATTTAAGGGCTCCAAGAATAACGAAGTAATAATATAAACTCAGGGGAGATCGTCATATGCACATCAAGAAATGTAGTATACTCCTATTGAATAAAATGAACAAAATATTTTGCTGCAATATTTTAAAAAATTTCCAATCACAAATCGTATATTATACTTCATTTTCAAAACATCGGACCGAAAAATGCAACAGCCCACAGTTTAAATATCGTTTTATGATAAATAAATGCCATATTCAAATTTCTATATCCCTTATTCTAATAAGTAGGAAGGTTTTCGCAATTTTCTATTTTCCTTCACCTCTATACCCTCCTCTCTAAACTAAAGAGTCGATTCAATCAAACGAAAAGATTTAACAACTAGACGAAAGTACAGCACTAAATATAAAATTTGAACATTATGAGGCTAATCGCTTTTTCTTTATGCAAGGTGCGTACAAACCTCACACCGAAACTAGCCAAATGGATTCAGGGAGGGATTGGATGAGGAAAATCTCTAACTATGGTTCTTTATTAATAACGATAAAATGTTAGAGATCCTATATTTAACATTTTACGGTTTACACAATAGAAAGTCATAAGTATATTGCTAAAAGAATGGATTCCTTTATTTTATTTACTTAGAAGATATTTCCTGAACAAAATTAAACAATTGTATTTTCGTTTAATATAATATTTATCAACCAAAGAATTTTGGTCGCGCGCAAAAAATAGAAAAACATACCAAAATTCAACAGAATGCTAAGGTAGATGGCGATTTATTAGTATGAGGGAGATTTGGTTACTCGGTATATCTAATTCAGTTATATTTATAATTTTGCATGGGACCTGGGACCGAAAAATGATGTCACGCCCATTACCAAACATTAAGATGAAATACTAACAAGGCCGAGATGGAGAGGCGGTACCTACATTAACGGGTTAAATATAATCTAGACAGAGAAGCAGACAGCTGATAAACCTTGACACACTGGCAGTATCCGGGACAGTTATGCCAGCTCGTAATTCACCCCCATCTCATTGGAGCACCATCTCCTACGGCCGTTTACTCGTATAAATGGGGAGAAGGAAATAGAGGATTGATTAAAAACAATTATTAGATTAATTATAAATAGATCAACCAGAACTGAGATTTTGATTCAATGAATGAAATGGTGGGCGCTCATGCAATGTTTGAGAGTAAAGTCATCAATGGTCGTAGCTTCAGTAACCGCCACACATGCTCATTACTGCCGCAACATAACATAGAAAGACAACTAAGAAACAATTTTAACACAAGCCAACTCAGTTTACAACAAAAGAGAAATAATGATACAATGGCAACGTATTATAGAACTAAAAATAATACAAACCGTTAATAAAACGTTGTTGTACAGAATACTCTTGGTTATGACCGCTATTAGAACAATCCTTGTTGTATGTGTTTGTCGGCAACGTAGGACCTAAGGGACCGACAAACGCACACAAGGATTGTTGTTATACAGAGTTTACTTTGCTTTTAATTTTGCAAACTAGTTAATTTTTTTTTTTGCCCAACTAAATCTTCAAAATGTTGAAGAGGGTGTTTCTTTTATGTTGTAATTGGCTTTCAAAACCTTAACATATTTTAACCTTAGGCCGTCAGTGGCCTATAATGCAATTTATATAAAGCAGCAATCGGCTAAACCACAATTTAGACAAAAAAAAAATTCAAATGAGGCCAACCACCTACGATGCAAAGACCCAATTTTTTTAAAAAGCCGAGAAAAGTGGAATTTTAAAAGGTCACTCACTCCACATATATATGATTTTTCCAGTAGCCCGAGCTTAGAATTAAAAAGCTTATTCATCACCTGAAAATGAAACTAAATATTTTTTTTTTAATAATAATTCTCCATGAGCTAAAAGGCGTCCTCTTCATATTTTACTGTCTATTACTATTTTAGCATATCTGGCATGAAATGCTTCGTTATATAATACCTCTGTACTAAAATTAGAAATAAATTTCGTTCATGTACTATACTATGGACATTGGGGCTCAGGTTAGCCATGCGAGTTAAAGCTTTGACCTTTATCTCACACGGTAAACCTAGAGTGACGAGTTCGATTCTCGCCTGGGCAAAGGAAATTACTTAGTGACGAAATTCATTAAATAACATCCTAAAATCACACCCTGGCTAGAAAAGGGTGGTAACCTGTAGATAATAATAATAATAACAACTATGAACATTTCTTTTTAGCATTTGACTTAATTTCAGTATTCAGATCTTGTACACCATTCAGTTAGTGGTACATAATTCAGTTATATACATATCTTATATATTATAATCAAGTATCACTGAAAACAAAAAATAAAAATCCAACCCTATTTGTTATTAATAGATATGTAACTCTGCAGGCCTTGTCAAAGGTAATAAATTTTACCGAAACGTCGGCTAGCTGAAGGAGTTTTATTTCAACCTGGCCGACAACCACATAGCATAAGGATATAAATAAAATCATTAAATCCAGATATCCAGCTCGGTAACAATCAAACAAAAATTGCTTTGGTTAAAGCGTTATCATTCATATATTCACATTCAATAAATACCACTTATTATTTTATTTAACCACCATTGAAGCAGTTTACAGGGAGTTAATTATTAACAATAGTTTCCAATTTTTAATTATTTCTTGCAATGAAAAAAAAAAAGCTTGTCGGTAATATGCAGTTTCGAAAATTACATTTATTGTAAAAAAAAAAAATAAAAAAAAAAAAGGAAACATCAATGAATGAGTATAGTTTAAACTTTTGAAATACTATGAATTTTTGTGAGAGTTCAGAAGCTGAAGCCTTCAGACAATGTGGTGGTCCAAGCTATGCATCATTTTTGACTTGTTGATACACAATAAATATTTAAACAGGGCAATTCCAGTTTCATACAAAAAACTGAGAAACATCTAAAACACTTTTTAATTACGGATTACTTTCAAATTCTCTCTTGTTAAGAGGGCACAAGGCGAAGTAGACCTGTTTGAAGTACACAGGAAGAAATGAGAGAGAGCCTAGATATAACAGTACCTGTAGGCACCGTTAGGTTAGAACACAATACCCAAGCAGCCTCCAATCACTCACTTTCAGAGATTGATAATTAATTAGAAACAATAAGCCGTTTATATATCACGATTATTTTTTTTAATGAATACAATTGATCCAGAACCAGACGTCCTCATTATGAATGAATTCTAAATCCGGGAGAGCGCTCTGGAGTAACTTACTAATGTTCCATAAGCGCACTCTCGCGCACAGCTCGCTCTAGCCCATTAGTTTACATCAGAAAGCCCTCATCTAATTGACTGGACACAGGTGAAGTGCGAACTCCGCTAACAACTTGCATTAGCAGACTGCCCGTTAGGAAATAGAAGGGTAATTAGGCTACATTGAGCCTCTAGGGAACTCTGCTTAATGACTCTAATTAAAACTCGACAGGGATTAGTTAGGAATAGAATTATTCCTTAATAACCACGGCAAAAGTGGAATTGACATTTTAATCGTTTTAACAAATTGAACTTCTTACAAAGATGTTTTGACTATTTTGACTAGCGGGACGAAACGAAACGTTATATTGAATACCTAGCTTTCAGATTTGAAAGGATCGTTAAGAAGTCGATCATTGATATTCTATTTTGCTAGCTTTTAGGTTGAAAACAGCCATTATAAACTATACAATTTCTCCGTTAATCAAAGGAAGAATCTAGTACCGCCATCTATAAATCGAATTCTTAGTATTATTCACTGTATCTATTCAAGATCATTGATATATCATGTCTCAGGAGTAACTACACAAATTTGAAAGGGGTTTTAAATGAATAAAAGCCAAATGGATAATATAATTTTATCATATCAATGAGTAATAACCACTATGGGGGTTAAAAACATAACGCACCATTTGTGGACATTTAAGGTCGGAACCCTCCGTAACTATAGCATACTCGAATGAAGTATACAATTTCCTTTTTCAAGTAATTTCTCAATTGCCTCAAAATGGCAGGTGAACAGAAGGCAAAGTTTGCATACAAAAGTTTAGGACTGAAATACTTCATGTAATCAAAAGTCATCAACTAAGAATATGCATCAAAAAATTATGAAGGCCCCTTTCTTAATAATTCATGTAAATAACGGTTATTAATAGAATACTGAGGGTGCAGTATGGACATAACTAGGTCATATCCAGTGTTCCATAAACCTTTAGGAAGCCCCTACAATAAACTGATTCAACAAGTGTGGTGTAACATAAGTACAAAGACATAATCTAAAAGGGGTCGAGAACCCCATACCACGCACTGGTAGTTTTTATCATTATGGAAAAAGTGAATAACAATTTTTTTTTACTAAGTCTATGAGAGAGCTTATTATTTCCCATAGAAAAATAAATATATCAAATCACATTCACATATATTTTTTCCTTACTGAATTTTTTTCACTCGTCTATCCCGTAGATTCTGAATTCTACCATCAATGTTTACGATCTTGACACTTCGAATAAAAACATAATTGTTTTAAATAAAGGGGATTTATAATTGTTTCTTTCAAGCTGAAATTTGGGGAATACGAATATACAATTTTCTTCTCTATACCAAAATTGTAACAGAAACGGTTCAGGCAGTAGGAAGGTAGAACCTAGTGGTAGTAGGAGGAGGGAGGGGGGGGGTTACTAACAAAAGACCTATTTTAAAAAACTGTCTTTTTTTAAATGAGTACATAAGTATATATAATTCCATTTAAAAGTAAAAATCGCAGTTTTGTCACCCTCTATATCACTCAAGTTTTGGTCGAAAGAGAAATAATTTGTTAAGCTGGCAACCAAATAAATCCCCATTCCTTAGAATCGAATCCATGATTGACGCAGAATATTCAAGAAAGTGTACGAAAAAATGACATACACTGGATGTAAGAGGTAGTTAATTACTTGGAAACTATTTACACCTCCTGGGACATTCAGTTCTACAAATACTGTGTAATGTTCGGAAAAAGAATCCAACAGCCAATAAAAGCTACGAAACGTAAGAAAATGGGGTGACATAACGTAAGGTAAAGCCACACAGTTGAGCGGTGTAGTGTTTCTTTGGTTGGAGGGTATATGCGTGAGAGCAAGGAGACATTTGGCATAACTTTCTAGCAGATTTCCTTTTAAGAAAATAAGTAGGTGTGTGAGGGTTTAGACAAAGGCAGAAAATAGAAGCATGCCAAGAACTCGGTTAATAATTGCATAGAAAAATGTATAGAATATCAATGGTAGTAAATAGCTCGACTAACAAAATTCGTTATATTATACTTTTTCGATGAGAAGCATAATGATAAGATAATATTTACAATTTTATATATTTACTACTTCTCGAATATTCTTTAATGGCGAGAAAATGGGTTTTCTCAAAGAAACATAACTAAAACAAAATGTTTTATTTTGTCATTTTGGTTTCTTTTTCAAGGCATCTTCAAGACCTGTTTCCACTTCTCCTTATGTCCGCTTATTCTTAGTTAAGACCAAACTTGGCATTTATAAGCAGATTTCCCTTAAGGGAAATCAGCTATTGAGGTTGTACTCATTACGGAACTTTCAACATTTTTCTTCAAATGTCCATCAATCCTACCTAGTAGATGACGAAAATGAGGTCCGTTCAAAACTGTATATATATATATATATATATATATATATATATTTATATACATTTGTCTGTTACCGCTCTAGCGGTCGCAATTTTTGTTTGATCGTTACGAAACTCGATATTTAGTCGTTTTATGTAAAAAGAAAGATCAAGTTCGTTAATGGCTTATTGCAAATTAAATTTACTATAAATATTGTTATAAACATTTATTCTCTATCTTGCATATTAACCGAGATATTTGCAATTTTATGAAATCGCGGCGGATAACGAATGAGAGTGAATTTCCCGCCAAACGCTAGGTCGGCCGTTTTCTTAACTCTTCGGCTCTCGCGAAATTTCTCTATTGTAAAACTACACGTGGGAAATCTGCTTAGTTTACGCAGCCCCTGCGTGACGGACTTTTTTTATTACACGAAATGTATAAATACCGAGCTTCCAAACGATAAAATAAACATAAAAATATGAATAAATAGTTTAATTACAACGAATCCCATTTTCATAATTATTAGGTAGTAAAATTAGATATAGTCGATATGTTTTTTAGTTTATGAATTGAATAATGGAGTAGGTATATGCTAAATATCGTGCGAGATGAGTTATACGTGTACTGAATGAGTATGAAGTGACTATTTCATAATATTAAGAAAGTATTACTGACCCTTTCATGCTAATTAAAATAAAGCTTGTAATTAAGAGCTCTTTCAAGGAGCAGTCAAACAAATGATGTTTGGCATCAATATAACTTCATTTATAAGGGAAAAGATAGTTTAAAAAAAAAGAAAAATACTTTTGTTTCTAATCATAGGATAAAAGGGATTTAATTGTGTAAAGTGTGAGTAGAAGAAATTCAACGTGTTTATGCTAATTCAATTAAAAAATGAAGATTAGGGGAAATTAATGAATTTAGTATTTAAATGAACACGATTCTTTTAATTAAATAAAGGTTTATACCAATTATAATGAGTATCATTTTGAGATGGTGTGTTATTGAGCAGCAAATAAACATATCACGGGAAAAAATAAAAGATCAATTTAAAAAGAGAAATAGGATATTCCATCAATCTAAAAAACACAAGTAAACAATAGTTACTGTGCAGTTTCAGGTATGTTACTTAAGTAGTTCTATGCTAATTAATGTTAAAAACTATTCCTGTAGTCTTACTACAAATCTAAACACATATGGAACTCCATCAACATCGATTTATTTCTTCTACGAATTTTTGTCCTTGAATGGGTAAAAAAAAAATTAATACGCCAGGAAATCTGATGCCCTGATCATTTTTTAAAACAGCACCTGCTGAGCGATCTCGACATTAAATACAACATATTAAACATCCAGTATATATTTTTTTGAGTAGAAAGAAAAGATTAGAATTCTGTTTAAATTTCTGCTACAACACTATGCATGAAAGTCCGTCACACAGGGGCTGCGTTAACTAAGCAGATTTCCCACGCGAGTCACGCATTTGCATTTATCTCAAGACATCAAGCCTCAATGAAAACTATATTTGGTATTTAGGCTACAAATAAAGTGCTTCATAATATTACAACTCATTGTTAATATGGCACGAGTAGGAGTGGGGGTTTACAGAAAGCTGAAAACTAAAAGATGCACATATCTCGGTTAATATTAAAGATAGTGAAAAAACGCACATAACAACATTACATTGGTTCTACACAGTATTTCGATCCAAGTCATAATAAGGGAAATATTAATAATTTTCAAAATTCCCTCTCCCCCTGTCCAATTTCAGCCATTAACGAACTTGATCTTTATTTTTGCATAAAACTTGTAAATATCAAGTTTGGTAAGGATCAAACTAAAATTACGATCGCTAGAGCATTAACATACATACATACACGCACACACACTCACACACACACACACACACACACACACACACACATATATATATATATATATATATATATATATATATATATATATATATATATATATATAACAAATTTTGAATGGACCTTATTTTCGTCGTTTTTAGGTAGGATTGATGGACATTTGAAGGTATTTTTTGAAAACCGCCTTATGAGTAATGCCTCAGTACCTAATTTCCTAAAACTCCAATGATACTCCATCAATTTCGGTTTCCTTTAGGTTTCCCATTAGATAAAAAGAGTATATTCTAAAAGCAGCCAACAAATCATTACAAGTGTGTACAAGATTATAATTCAAAATTATTGAAATAACATGAAACAATCTGCAGTAGTTAATTAATAAGGTGTAAGTAGTATTGTAGTAGTGTATAAATGTTTTATCCCAAATACAGCCTACGAAAATGAAAGGGACTCTTAATAATAGAAGCAAGTTAGGAAAGAAGAGGCAAACAGCGAGAGGAGGAGAAGTGATAAGGAAGTGATAAGTTGGTATCGAGTTGATGAATCGACAGCAACTAGCCAGAACCTAATCTAGAACAGACGGGGCACCTCCCATTGCCCAGCCCACAGGTCATGTCGCCATTCTTTGCCTCTTCTACAACTATAAATACATCAAGGAAAATATAACCTTCCTGAATTACACAAAAAGAACGCCTTAATGCAAATCAAAATATCATAATATTTTACTTTTAAGCAAATAGTTCACTTTCATTTTACAGATTTTATTTTTCTTGAGGGTATAACTTGTGGTGTAACATAAGTACAAAGACATAATCTAAAAGGGGTCGAGAACCCCATACCACGCACAGGCAGTTTTTATTATTTTATGAAAAAAGGGAATAACAATTTTTTTACTAAGTCTATGAGTGGAGCTCTATTTCCCATAGAAAAATAAATGTATTTAATCATATTAAGAAATGTCATTAAAAAGATATTAATTAACCCAGTCATTATATTATCACTGATTTATTGTGGCAAATGAAAGCACTATTTACTATAATTGACAAACCGATGCGCTAGCATGTCATTTAAAGAATAAGTAATCTCAGTAATTAATAATCTCAATAGCATGATCAATGATTGAATATAGAATACTTATTTTAATTAACGGTTATCACTAGTTTGCTAAGTCCAAGTCATGAACTCAAGATATTTTAGGGACAAATCCCTAAAAAAAAATTCTTTTAGGGGAAACTTTAAAATTGAGGTTCTCCTGAAGCGATTTTTGAAATATTTCCACAATTGTCCATCCATCCTACCTTGGAGATGACGAAAATGAGATCAGTTCCAAATTGTGTGTGTGTGTGTGTGTATGTGTGTGTCTCTGTGTGTGGGGGGGGGGGGGTGTTACCGCTCTAGGGGTCTAGAGGTATTATTCGATCGTTACCAAACTCTATATTTATGTTTTACGTAAAACTAATGATCAAGTCATCGAATTAAATCGGCACAGTGGGAGGGGGGGGGGTTTAGAGGGGGGATTGCGAAAATTCAAAATATCCCCATTACTATACGTCGAACAATTGTATAGAGCCAATATATCACGGATCGTCTTGTTTCAAGTTGAAATACTAAATATTGTATTCAAATAATCTTTTCTAGATGATATACAAGCAAATACGTTCTGATGACACCCCCTCGCCCCACCCCGTATTTTCATCTTGGATTACTAAAATTAGAGTGAGTGAGATTATTTTGATTCTTTATGAATTACAGCACTAGATATAATAAATAGTTTTCAATAAAACTAATATATTATATTCATATATATTTCAGTAATTGTTTTTTTCTTACCGATCAAGAATATTTCTATCTTTCAGCTCAGAGATGTTGGCTGAACTATTTTTTACAGGTTTTTCAGATGCTTTCCGTTGTGAAGTTTATTGAAATGTAAATTGTCTGAATCATTTCTCATTATCATTGGAATTTATTCACTTAATATTCACCGTGTTAGATATATCTACTGCAAAAGTTCACGTAGGAAATCTGCTTAGTATATGGGCTTTTGATGCTTGAAAACCCGGTTGCATTAAGGATAATCCCAGTAAAGTTACATTCAATGTACATTATGCTGACAGATAAAGTCTCCCAAAATCATCCTAACACCCTATATACTAAAAACGAAAT
The DNA here is from genome assembly GCA_019009955.1 of Riptortus pedestris. Classification (NCBI taxonomy): domain Eukaryota; kingdom Metazoa; phylum Arthropoda; class Insecta; order Hemiptera; family Alydidae; genus Riptortus; species Riptortus pedestris. The sequence goes on along the minus strand of CM032232.1, from coordinate 102,969,172 downwards.
ATTTTGTATTTACATATTTATAAAATGACTACTTTCACAGGGACCGCGATGTATAGACTGGTATGAAATATAAGAAGACCGTCATTGGTTGACGAAATGTAGAAATTACTGGGATGATTAACATATTCCGTTGATTAATTCAATAAAACACGAACAGAAGGAAGGAATGAGTTCGTAGACAAGCGATGTAAACATGGATTAAATCTTGGAACATATAGGTATAGACATTGATTTCACATTCACATAATTATGTAATTAAGAAATATAATTGTTGCTAAGTGGTGAAAGGAAATTTGCAAGGAATATCCAAATGAAGTAGGTGGGATAATTGTCCCAAGGCGCTTTTGAGCGAGTGAAACAGAATCTGGCTTCACCTTGAGAAGAAACCTTAGTTGGCAGGCCGGTTGTGTAACAATGTCTTCCCACACTTCCGACAGGTTCCCTCTCCGAACCAATATTCCCAACCGGCAATGCTCACCATTCAAGTCACCCAGAACAATCAGGTTGCGGCGAATCCATAGACGGAATATGCCGTCTTACATAAGACAGGTACAAAGCGATCAAATGGTGAAGGCTTGATATTGCAACAGTCAATCTGGTCTCAGTTCAAGATGATATGAAGTTACTAATTATATGAGGAGAAAGTATACCCATAGGGAGTACGGCATAAAGATAATAAACCATACGATTATATTTAAATTGATTCCCCTTAAGGACGCTTTGATCCTACCTAGGATATGACGAAAATGAGGCCTAATCAAAATTATTTATTTGTGTGAGTGTATATATATATATATACACATACTAGCGGACCCAACAGGCGTTTTCCTGCATGATATTTCAAGCGATTAGGATATTAAATTTAATAACATATTTTTTAAAATAAAAGCTACTTTTAATAACACAAAAACAACTTTTGTTATGAGCACGTTTGCCTAAAAACAAATAGAAAATGAAATATCACGATTTTTTTATTCAGGCCTCCCTTATAATCCTCACTCTCGTTCGAACCTAAAAAAATTAATATAGCTTATAATTATGGAAGAATTAATGCTAATTTACAAATAGAGTCTTGTTAAGTTCGGTTCAATCGTTAATGCCCAATAAAAGTGTTGGCTCCCACTTTAATTTTTTAGTGTATATCTCGTTCATACTTTGTTATTCCACAAAAGTGAATATAACAAATGTTACTCTAAATAACAAAATAAACAACTTTTGTTCTGTGCATATTTGCTGAAAAACCAATAGGAAACGAAATATTGCTATTTTTAATTTTAGGCCTTCCTTACAACCCCACTCCTGCTCCATCTTCCGGGCTGATTTGTGAATCTAAACCATCCAGGGCGTTACCCAAACGCATTCAAAAAAATTCATTCAAATCAGTCCAGTCGTTTATTATAAATATATAAAGATATACACGCACATATATGTACGTACTTGTCTGTTATCGCTCTAGCGGTCACAATTTTTAATTAACTCTATCAAACTCGACATATAAGCGTTTTAGGTAAAACTGAATATCATGTTCGTTAACGGCTGAAAACTGAACTGAAGAGTGGAGGAGGATTTAGAGAGGAGAAAATTTGAAAATTCAAAATATCTCCGATATTATACGTCGGATAAAAATATAGTATACAACTAGTGCATATCGATGTTGTTATATACTTATTTTCACTATCATGAAAACTATCCGAGATATTTGCATTTTTTAGTTTGTGTGAGGTGCATGGAAATGCGTAGTTATGACGTCAACATCTTCGTTATTATCTCAAAATATTTATATGTTCTAGGCCATACCCGATAATTAACAGTTTCATACAACACTAAAAATCATATTAGTTAACGTCTGAAATCGGACACGGAATAGTGTCGAAAAATATGACAGGATCTCATTTCCGTCGTGAACAATGTTTCGAAAAATTGGCTCATGACTAAAATCTCAAAACCTGATTCCAGTAAAGGAAATATGCCAAAGGAGAATAATGAAATTACTATTAATGTCGATTGTTTTAAAAAAACAATTGTCTAACGAAAGCAAATCATTCTATAAACTGCACAAAATGTTTGTAGTTCAAATCAAATAATGCATGTATTAACAAGGCAATTTAGGCAAAAAAGTTATGAACTGTTTAAATTGCTTGCTAATGTATTATCAATTATGGCCACAACAGAGTGTTGAAGAATCATAACTATTTCTAGAAACAAACCTCCAAGATATAGTATAATAATAAAATTAATTTTCAATCCCAAATTCCTGAAATAAATATGAGGATAGGTTGCGAACATTTCAATTATGAAATGACTGATGGAGGTAGAAGGTTTAAAATTCATTATTCATCTATTCGAATTTGTCTCTTTTCAATAACTGTGAATACAATAGCAGAAAATGAAAAGCTAGTATTCCATCAACGTCAGCATTAAGATTGGTATCGAGAATATTTCCATACTCATAACAATTGATATATCTTTTGAATAATTTATACGAAAGGGATATTGGTTTGAAACGGAGTTTTTAATAAATGGTCTCTCACTCAAAATTTTTTATCAAAGACATACAAAGACTCTGGGCTATCGCTGGAATCTTTAACACATTATATTGATAGATTACTAAGAATCTATCATATATAAATTAATTAATGAGAAACAGAATTATATTATTTTTCTCGTTCCATGTCTCAAGAGAAGCACCAAAAATTAGACAACAGGGTAGAATCAATTGCGAGCACAAATTATTTCTAAAGTCAAGCCAAGAAAGCATAATACAAGTCCGTTACGCAGTGGGTGCGTAAACTAAGCAGATTTCCCACGCGCCGCTAATGGCTGGTAATTGTGATCTCATCTGACCAAAAATTCTCTATTTCTAAGTTGAAAACCGATAAGGCGGACGGGGAAGGAGTAGCGGAAGGTTGAAAATAATAATAAATAAATAAAATGTAGGAATAGTATTTGAGTTACAAAAACATGCAGAGAACACAAATTGTAGAGCTTTAATAGTTTAACAAGACTGATTCTATAACATTATACGATCCGGCTAATAACAACGGAGATATTTTGAACTTTCGAATTCTCCTCCCTCTCTAAACCCCCTTATACCTATTCCTGGACCGATTCTGTCAATCACAAATATGATTTTTAGTGTTGAATAAGGCGGTTAAATAACCAGTAGTATACATCGAATAAAGATTTTCGAGACAAGAATGAAAATCCTTAATTTTAATTGATGGCGTTATTGAACAACGAATTTGCACGTATCTCGCATATTAAAGGTCAAATAGAAACAACATTTGGAATTTAAGCTTACAATAAAGAGGTTTATGTTATAACACCTTATTCTTTCTAGGGCATGTGTAGGAGTGGGGGTTTACTGAAGTCTGAAAACTAAAAACTCCAAATATCTGGTTAATATTAAGCTTAGAGAAAATATGTATATAACAACATTTATAGACAATTAAATTTACAATAAGAACACAATCTACAATGCGACAAACATGACAAGAGAACGGCAGGAGAAAATTCCTTCCCCTGGTCCAAATATAGCCGTTGAGGAATTTGATCTTTAGTTTTGCATGAAACGCTTCTATATCTAGTTTGGTAACGATGAAACAATAATAGCGACCTAGAGCGGTAACAGCGGGTATATATACACATACATACACACAATTTTGAGCGGACCTCATTTTCGTTATCTCCTAGATAGAATCGATAGACATTTGAAGAAATTTTGGAAAATCGCGTCATGAGCACAACCTCAACAGCTGATTTGCCTTGAGGGAAATCTGCTAAAAGCAAATAGAAAAAATTCTACCCAGAGGCTAGTCCATAGACGGTGAATGAGTAGGCCCCAAAAGAATTGAGAAGAAGAAAGAAGGGATTATTATGTGCCTTAACCTGCAATTCTCGACGGGAAGAAATCTCAACTCCTAAAAAGACTTGAGCATGATTTGTTGGAAGCAGAGGGAAAGATAGCAATAAAGCCCTGAGCGAAAAGCACAAGACATTTCAGCATATTTGCAGGATGAAGGTAGATGCTACTCTATAGTCACGCCACGGTTTGCACGAATTAGTCCTGCATAGATATCATACTCCAAGTTCTCCCAAATAAATATTTAAGATGGCCCTGAAACAGCTGGTTACACGCTATCACCCCATCGTTCGTCATTCGCTCTGAATGCCATAGGCAAAGCTTAATTAGAAAGTCCGTCAAACAGCGCCTGCGTAAACTAAGCAGATTTCCTGCGTGAAGTTTTGCAATAGATAAATCTACATACTGGCAACGCTTATGCATATTAAGTGAATAAATATAAACAGTAATGAGAATTATTTTCATTTTAATAATCTACCAACAGATAGCGTCTGAATTTTAAACAATCAGGTCTATCAACCGCTCAAAGCTGAACAGGTAGAAATATTCTTCACCGGAAAGAAAAACCATTATTGGAATATATAATACAGTAATTTATAGTGAATAAGAATAGTTTTTATCTCAATCACTTAAATTTGAGTAGTCAAGAGGGGGGTGGGATCAACAGAAAGTATTTGCATACATCTCAAAAAGTAGAAGTTCAATGAAAACAATATATGGTATTTAACCTTGGAATGAAGTGGCTCATGATATAACAGTTTATTATTGATGACATGACTAGGTGTGGGGGTTTGGTGAAGCCTGAAAACTGAACAATACATCTCGGTTAATATTCATGATTGAGAATAAATGAATATAACAATATTAATAGTACATTTAATTTGCAATAAGATTGGTTCTATGCAATTTTTCGATCCGATGTATAGTAACAAATATATTTCGAATTTTTGAAAACCCCTCTCCCACAGTTCCGAATTCAGCCGTTAACGAACTTGATCTTTATTTTATTATTGATTAAATATCGATATATATATATATACATGCACACAATTTTGAACGGATCTCGAAGAAGAATATTTTTCGAAAATCACGTCATGAGTACAGTCCCATTGGCTGTTGTCAAAAAATGAGGTCGATGGCCTCAATAGGAAGCCAAATGTGTCCGCGAGGTGATTTGATTCCTAAGGTAGAGAGCCAAACAAGATTATAGCTGCCACGTCAATTTACTGAACGACGTCAATGGTCCCTTTGAAAACACATTCCACTCAGATTACAAAATATTCATAATAGCTGGAGATTAAAGGTGTTGGAGAAGATAAACCTTCTACAAAGGAACAACAAAGAGATCCACAGATAATTGGCTTCCCGTTTAAATCCTGTTAACGAATCTAGAGATCAGAAAAAGAAAGAAATTCAAGAATAGTATTAACAAATAAGTTACTTCTGAAATATTTAATATTATAGACATTCATTTTTTAATAGGATTTGCCAGAAAAGAATTAAGTCGCTCAATCGCCATTGTCGCGAAATGCAAGTATAATAATAATAATAATAGAACTTATCGGTTTAACTACCCATTAAGAGCCAAGGCATTGATGGATTAGTTAATTGGTGAGTATGACGAATTCCCTGCTGTATTTTGCTGGTATTGCAGACCAAAGATAGGTAATTCCTAATAAAAATAGTTACAAAAAAGCCTCACAGCGCTGAAAACACTTGAGGAACTGAAAGAAATTCAAACACGAAACCTGTTTTTTATTTTATTTATTGGAGCTTCGGAGCTTTGGAGATGGTGATAAGAAAAAAAAGCTATATAAAATTAATAAACAAAACAAAATTAAGTTAAACGAATATATAACCACAAAAAAAGAAACGGAACACAAGAAATGGAAATTAAAAAACAGACATAGAACACAAAAGCAGGACTAAAACATACAAAGAAAAGGAACACAAAAACAGAAATGAAACAGAAATGGGACATAAGAACAGAAATCGTAAACAGCAAAGGGCAAAATACAAAACATAAAATCCAAAAATAACTAAAAAACTGAAACGTGAGAATTGTAAAACGAAATCTTGTCACATGGGATAAAATGGAAATCAAATAAAAAAATTAAGCTAAATATAACAAAAATAAATAAATTGATAAAATGAAATATGTATCTGAGATGAATTCAATGAATTTAAAATAATTGTGATTTTGATAAAATAAAACCCATTCTCACTCATACGCACTCGCCGGAGTTTCATGCACAAGTTGAGTTACTGAGAATGAAAGTCAAGAATTATATTATGACGCGAAGGGGAGAAAACCTAGTTTTGCAGGACCGAAACAAACGATAAAATATTTACCTTCCATAAACATACTTTACATTCAAGATAATTAATAAAGAGCTCAGTGAACATACACGAAACACAAGCACACAAAACACACAGACTCAAATCGCTGATATACATATATTATAAAATCTCTTAAAATATTTTAATCCTCCTGTTACCGCATAGCTAAATTAAATACAATTTATAAATAATCAAATACGTAATCCCCTGTATAATAAAATGAACTGGCACGAATTTAAACTATATGTATACATATAAAAATACACACTGTTTCATTAAGTGCTTAAGTAAAGAGAATTCATTACTCATAAATTTCTATTGATCCTACTTCGCAGCTGAGAGTAACAAAAAACACTGAACGCTAAGGCCGACTGTTACGGTATTTTTACGAGTTATATACTCCTTCTTGTAAAACAGTACAAATAAAAGAAACGATTCTTTTATGGGCCCTTCCCATTGATATTTATGAGCCAGCCCTTTGACTAGATGGACGCCTTGTGTCCTTGGTCCAATGATAGCGGTTTTCAATAATTGTGCAGTAAAGAGTGTAAAACAAACTAAATAATCAGTAAGTTATAGCTATTGAATTGTTTCCAAGAACACAGTTGGAACCCCAAAATTGAAATGATGATCAGATGAATGCTAATTTTTAAAGTAAATGGCGTCCCAATTTAAAATAGCCCTATTTCTTTCAGCACAAAGATGAATGAGATCAATAGCTTCAGGCAAACACAACAACACTGTTATAATGAATACTAATATTAATGTTATAATCCAAAAAATATGTATAACCAATCTTGTTCCAACACTTTTTTCTATATCTGGAATACCGACGAAGATATTTGCATTTTGCAATATTCGGTCTTCGACAAACAACCACTGCCATCCATCTCGTATTAACAATAAGCTTCGTCTCCAAGCTTAAATATCAAATATGGGATTCTTTGTGATTATATACTGAAATAGGTTCGGTGTGGCGTTATCAATTAAGGTTTAATATTTAGACTGTAAGTTTTTTTTTATCAATACCACAGTCGATATTTGACCGTTTCATGCTAAAATAATGTCTATATTAACTATATTTATTGTTAATAAAGTCTGAAAAGATGGTAAATATTTGAATCACCAAAACCAACAGCAGAAATCGATTTCATACAGGAGGACAATGTCTTCTATTTCATGAGCTGTCAAATAATTTCGCAACATGATTAGGATTGAATCAAGAAAAGTCGTCTAAGTATAAGGGAGGTTATAGAAGTAAACTCGACAAGATTGATGTGCCCTACGGACAGAAACCTACTTCGTCTTCTATTATTAAAAGACACATTTTATTTCGCAGGCTGAATACCAAATATTAATGGCACTGTCCTGACAGGTAATGTAGTATTAATAACGTAGCATAATACAATGGTAATAAAAATAAGAACCTGAAATAATGTAACCCTACAATAATAAAATTCAAATAACAAGAAAAGCTCTGTGGTAGTAATTAATTATTTAAATCCATTTGTTATTCTTTTCAGCGGAGGCAGTGGGAGTAGAATCCATTTATCAAAGAAGAAAAATTAAATTGTAAAATTCTACCAAATACTAAGATAGTCGATAGCCGTCACAAGTTATATTGCATCTCAGTTTTAGATGAAAAAATTAATCACTGAAATTCACGTATTTTTAATTGTAAAGAATACTATAAATATTAATTTAGATCAAGTCCTTTTTCTTCTCGAATATGAGAGTCTGACAAAATTAAAATTCTAAATCATGCCTTATTTATGAATAGCTGCGTGACACATCGTTGACGAAATTAAATAAACATGATATCTCGTCGAAAGATAAAGATTGGATTCACTTAAATACCCAATGTTCCTTTTCATTCTACACAAATTAAAGTAATATTCACTGTTCGGACAAATTTATTGCACCTCTGACTTATCCTGAGTGATAAGGTCTTAAAATACTCTTGGTAAACGTTGGGTTGTAGTCTTGACGACTTTTTGTTTTGACCTACAGGTTATCTGAAGTTAGTTAGTAGTTGTATAATATGAAAATAGAGCAACATGTTAATAAATAATTTAACAAGAAAAACAAAATGTGTTACTTCCCTAAAAGTGCACTAAAACTCCCCCTTCCATTGTATGTGACCATAAAATGTCAAGGAAGATGATTTAAATGAAATAAACTCTAGATCACTGAAGATGGGGCGGGTCACCTCTGCCTGTAATAAAAGGATTTTTAAAAGCGTAGGTGTGTGACCTTTAACATCCTTCCGCTGATAATTTATAGAGCTTTGTATGATAAAGAAAGAAAAAACCAACAGGCTTAAATATGAAATTTCAACAAAGTAGTCAAAGAGATCCAAAACGGGTAATTTTTGTTGAAATAAGAAAAATGGAACTTTTTGCGATTACAATGTTACAAGGAAGTAAAAATAAATATAATTTAAAAAATAAATGCACACTCAAACATTTTATTTTTATACATATATAAATCATAGCATTTGAATACTCGGGAAGGGAAGACAACCTCAATAGCTAATACCTTGGGTCTTTTTTACTCTACCTACACCAGTTACTCATTTCTAAAACAGTGATTTACCTTATAGTTAAATTGATAAAAGTAATGAACATATGTTTGAAATAATGTATTTAAGAAGTTTTAAATATAAACAAAAATTATACTTTAATATACATTTCGTTGAATCATTCATTTAGGGGGCCAATATTATTATTATTATTTATTAACGTCCACTTTTTGCAACTTAGGCTAATTGGGACGGGTTATCTACAGGTTACCACCCTTTTCTAGCCAGGGTGGGATTTTAGGACGTTATTTAATGAATTTCGTCACTAAATATGGGGGCCAATATGCTTTCAAAGATTTAAAAAAAAACACTTAAATATATCTTCTTTCTTGCAAAATTTAGTCGTCGGATAGCCATTCGCCCAGGCATAAATCAAAATACACTTCCTTAATGTAAGTTTACGACTGCAGAACCATTTCTTGTCTGCAACTCCTTTGACTGCATCTAAATACTGGACCTCCTTTTTTAATAAATATAATCCTCGTGGTGTCCTTTTCTACATTTCCCTAGATTTATACAATAATCCATACCTCTGCAAAGCCATATAGGTATGCTATTTCTTCTGAATTAAGAATACAACTCAGTTGTATGAGATTCATTATTACAAAAGAACTTACACGTTTTTAAAAACCAACCATATAATAGGGAAGTAACCTCCTTCATGCATAAAATTTGTGTAGCTTAGCAACAGTTTGAATGAATTACTTCAACCTAACAACTAGAGTCTTTTTAATTTTCATATGATCACTGTTAATTCAAAAAGTAAATGGTGTAGGTAAAATAAAAAAGTGCCAATTAACTTAATATTCTGAGCGCTCTGGGCAGCTCTAATTTTGGAGCAGATGTATAAATAAGATACAATCTAATGAACACCTCAATGCTATTAGTAATAAATAACTAAGTTATGAACTTAGTTGAAGTTTGAGCAAGTAGGTAGAATTTCCGAGGAGAAAGGGGTGGGTACATTAGAGCGAGGCATTAGTGAATAACTGGTTAGAGGGTAATTAGGGAAAGGGGAGGAGTGTTTAAAGGTATTCCTCAAGTAGCTCTCCGAATACCAGGAGTACCCCGGGAAGCACCTATACAGGGCGAGTCGAGTACCTCGCTTTACACCAATAGATACCTTAAAGCTAACAACTCCTATTCTATCTCTGAGCCTCTTAGTAATTAGGCCGCTCTGGATAATACTAATTAATGCCGGGATAAACTCAAAAGGAAGGTTTAAATATTACCCGAAATAAAAGTCATTATTTTTCTTAGTAATTAGATCTAAAGCACTTAACCCGTTAAGGCCGATGAGAGGGCTTTCAAGCCTGATCATAATACTCCAAAATTAAAATGTTGTTTCATAGTAACAACTCATTAAAACATGTTGAAGTGTAATAGACAACATTCCAATTGGCAGTAGATGCACCGATTGTACGTTAAATTAGTAAAAATAAATTGATACGTGGAGACTATCTCATAATTAAACTAAAATGGTAATTAATATAGATCGGACTCTTGAGCACCCAACTGCAAAAGTGGCAAAAGCAATAAATGAATGAATGAAACCCTTATTTGACTCTCCTTCACTAACCGTTTTTTTTTTCTTTCTAATTTTAAACTGACCCACATTATATAAAAGCACACTTTATTTTTCCAAAATACCCATTTTGAAAAAATGTGAGCTTGAAAAATTCGTTGATTAGGTATTTAGGTTGGCACCCAGGAGACAAAATTTAATTGTAACCATCAAGAGAATTTATCTATTATTAACAATATTTGTTTATCTAATAAACCTTTTAAACACTAAGCATGTTGATATAGGTAGGAGGAAAATAGTCTCAATGTACCAATTTTATTTCGCTAAATTAACGTCACCTTATGCTAATCGGGGTTGTCTATAGACATTCAAGCCATATTGGAGTGACCTATTTTTTATTGAAATTGAAGCTATAAAGTCCTATTCCTGCGAGGGAATCGAACCCACAGCTGTAGGTACTGACTTATAAAAATCTCCATTTTCACAACAACAAATTACGCCGGATTCAGATCTTGAAGAACAGCATATATTTTCGTCACGCCATGAAATAGATCACCTGAAGACGAAGATGAAAGGATCCCTGACTGGGGGGGGGGGAGACAAAAAGGAAAACGGAAACGCAGCCAAGCTAGCACATTAAGAGTGACGGGAGTGCACAACACCTTATTGTGAACACTAAAATCAACCAAGTCGAAATCACGCACAAGACATTCTCAGAAGGAATGATAATATGGGTAGCTGAATAGAAGGAGATACATTCTATTTGGCATCAATAAAAATGGTTCATTATAATTTGTTTCTGTCGAGGAGTTTCTGCTGATAAGACATTTTTAATTCAAGAAGAAAATATGTTCATAAAGAAGAAAATATATGTCAGAAAGGTAGAAAATTATTAACATTACAATTAACAAAGGATTGATCCTCCATGTTTCAGAAAATACTGCCGGCTATAGCTATATGCATAGCCGATTGTAGGCACTTTTGTTCCATTCACTTGCCCTTTATCCACATGTCAACTACATCTATGAAGAATGTTGAAGAAATTGTCATATCTACAAAGCGTAAAGTGGGAGGCAGGCGGACATGCCATCGAGATCAAACATTGAAGTAGGGTGAAATGAAGACACCGTGTACGAGAGAGAGAGGGAGGGAAAGAGAGAGATAAAAGAGGGAGAGAGAGAGCTAGAAAAGAGTTTTCTATAGAAAAGTTGTGTTATCTGCCCCAGTCCGGGCCCCACTTCCTATTATACCACCTCCCCCACACTAGTCTAGCCATGGACACTTCCTCAAATCACCCACCAACAGTCTCAATAACAAATATATCTACTCAACCGTTCATTAAATGACAAACTCAGCTGCATAAATGCCAATTCACGTTTTAAAATAAATTATAACACGTAGCTAAATTTATCTAAATGACTAACGGCTAAGGACGATGATTATAGGTTTCATAAAATAATATGAAAAGATTACAAGATTATTTTAGCTCACAAATGTACTTTCAAAGTTGATGTTTGTGCCTAAGCCTAGTGAACAGGGTAGTCACTTTCTGGGCACATAAAAGTCAGTCGCTCAGGGGCTGTGTAAACTAAGCAGATTTCTCACGTGAAGTTTTACAATAGAGAAATCTCCATAAGAGAGCCGAACAGTTAAGGAAACGAAGGAACTAGCTTTTGGCGGGAAACTTGCTCGTCTGTTACCGGCCCACATTTCATAAAAATGCAAATATCTCGGGTAATATTCAATATAGAGAATAAATGTAACATTTATATTAAATTTAATTGGCAATAAGATTGGTTCTATATAATGTTTTGATCCGACGTATGGTAACTGAGATATTTTTAATTTTCGATAATCCCCCCTCTAAACCTCCCCTCCCACCATCCCGATTTCAGCCATTAACGAACACGATCTGTCTTTTTGCATAGAACGTTTAAATATCGAGTTTGGTAACGATCAAACAAACATTGCGACCGCTAAAGGGTTCACAGACAAATATATATATATATATATATATATATATATATATATATATATAATTTTAAACGGACCTCATTTTTGTAATCTGGGTAGGATCGATGTACATTTGAAGAAATTTTTCGAAAATCGCGTCATGAGTACGACCTCAATAGCTGATTTCCCTTGAGGGAAATCTGCTAAAAGAGAACAAATTCACTAAACCTAACAGTAGGAGTTATCAGAGAAGAGAATGAAGTATAGGTAGTAGAAAGTGTAAAGATAACTCCATTCGAAGTCCAAACTACAAGAGAGCCATACATTCCTGAGCATAAGTAGAATAATTAGAAAATATTAGTATGCAAACCATAACTAATCTCCAGCATTGCATGGCAAGGAGCCTCTCTACAAATATTATACTTTTGATAATTTATAAAAACATCTACAGTGAGCGGATTGGTAATTTCTCTCACGCAACGATGCATGAGACCCAATTTTATTAGCAGGTTTAAGCGTTTTATGCAAACATATAGATCAAGTTCATTAATGGCTGAAATCCAACAGGGGGAAGGGGGGGAGTTACAGGAGGTAATTTCGAAAATGTCAAATATCTCCGTTATTATAAGTCGGACCGATGAATTGTATAGAACCAATTTTTTTGCAAATGAAATGTTCTTTACATGTTGTTATGTACGATATTTCACTATCTTGATAATTAAACGAGATATCATTCCATTAGTTTTCTGCCTTCAGTAAACCTCCACTCCTACTAATGACATATTAACAATAAGCTGTTATATTATGAAGAACTTTATTTGAAGCCTAAATACCAAATATTGTTCTCACTGAACTTTTACGTTTTGAGATGACGGCGCATGTTGGAAATCTGCTTAGTTAACGCAGCCCGTGCATGAGGGACTATTTCAGTAAAAGCAAATTTTCCCCTAATTGGCTCTGGGAGAAAACTGTGGGTCTTTTAAGAGAGTAGACATTTTTGATTTAAAATATTCCTTCTTCATTCAAAAACCAGAGGTATAACATTCTCAAAAATGACTGTTAGTGAATCTTCTTTCCAGGTTTGAATTTTTGGCAGTCTAAGTACTAACAAAAAATCACTTGGGTACCTGGAAAATAATGGGAAAAAAATACTTCTTTTATGGAAACATAAAGAAGGTGAATAAGTAGCACTCTAAGCATGATATTATGCTGTATTTTTTCTAAAGCGGTGATTGACTATAAAGGAGTTACATAAAAAAGAGGCATCAGTCAGCATGACGAGATGAATCGTGCAGAGCAGTTACTGCATTCTTTCAACAAAAAAAAGAAACGTCACACTACATTCACCACGTTACTCGTCAAACAAGTCTGGATGCAACGTGCGAACGTAACGACGAGGGGTGAAATTGTAAAACATTGGAAAAGACAGGGGGAGGGAGCCATATCTGGGCTGCAAAATGACCTCGTTCTTTTCTTTGCCACTTGACCTTTAGTAATAAACATTCTAGAAAAAGCGAACGAACGAAGCGAAAAGAAATTCGTTCATAATATTTTCTGAAATATGAAATGTCATTAGTTATCCTTTTAACAAAGATTTTTTTCAAAAAGAACAACAAGAAATGAAAATTAATTCTAAAGATATTACTCACTCATAAAAAGAAAACTTAAAGGATAATAACCTCTATAGGTAAAGCCGGAAAAAAAACTTGGTAGCCAGAAGATAAGCTTTAATATTAAAAAATAAATATGAAAAAGATATTTTTCGTAATATCTTCTATTCATAAAGAGGTATTTGTTACTTCTATTTTTAGGATTCTTTTATATTGCAGAGGAAGTGGTTGAAAAGACAAGTTAATATTATTCAGAACAGACTACATGAAGGACCGCAATTCTACTTATTCGACTTCGCTAATTACATTTAAGCAGATTTCCCTCAGGGGAAATCAGTTATTGAGGGCATATTCATGGCGCGATTTTTTATTTATATATATATATATATATATATATATATAGATATATATATATATATATATATTTGTCTGTTAAGGCTCTAGCGGTCACAATTTTTGTTTGATCGTTACCAAACTCGATATTTAAACGTTTTATGTGAAAAGACAGATCAAGTCCGTTAATGGCTGAAATAGGACCATTGGGAAGGGGAATTCTCGAAAATTCGAAATATTTCCGTCACTATAAGTCGAATCAAAATAAAGTATAGAACCAATCTTATTGCAAATTAAATGTACTCTAAATATTGTTATATACATTTATTTTTGTTTACCGTTTGTATTTATTCACTTAATATTCATGGTGGTGTTGTGTTAGCAGCATGTAGGTTTATCTATTATTAATCTTCACGAGGGAAATATGCTTCGTTTACGCAGCCCCTGTGTGACGGACTTTTTTATTTAGGGGGGGGAGATGTTTTTTTGTTGACTACAGAATATAGGGAACAAGTAGAAAAAAAAGAATTAGAGCGTGTGCTCATCCAAAAAAAAAAAACCAGTTACCCTAAAATAATTTTGTAAAACACCTAAGAACACTAACGTCATACGGGTGACTCAGATAGTAGTTGTCATGTACCCCATAAAATTGAACAGATAAATTTTATTTAGACTATAAACCAGTAAATGAAGGTTTGTTTAGCACAACGCAATTCTAAAGAAACAACCAGCCCGATCACACACTGGCGGTAGCTACCGACCCCTACTTCAACATAAAAACAGTGAAAGTGGAACAAACCTGTTGATTCTAGCCATAACTCAAGACTAGTCGATAGGTTAATAGGCGTGTACCAAACCTACTTGCAAATTCCATTTTTCTATTCGTTTAATCAATGAAAATAATTTAAGTTATATTACTAAATATGCTAAAGAAATGAAGACAGCCAGACTGAAACATGCTAACATTAGCAATTTCAGATGCAAAAAAGTGTAAGTAAAGTATTTTCATTTGTACATCAAATGTCCAGACCGCTACAAGTTCCCATTACACACGCGTTGAAAAATCTTTATTTTTGTTCAGGTCTACTTAGTTTCACATCCTCCAAAGAGCACTAGGATGTAACGTTCAATAGTTAACATATGTATCAGAATCCGTTCCTTTCCCCGTAGACTTTTTTCAACGATGAATCTGTTGACTACAAATTTTAGGTCTCCGCATTTTTCAATAAAATGTCTAAAATAAAGAGTTGTGCATTTTAGGACTAAAGGATGCGTCAAATCAAAAAATTCACCGATATAAATCGTTTTAGAATTTGATTTTCTACAAGAATCCTCCATAAAAAGTAGGGCATTCCATTGGGAATTTTAAAATTATGGTCGCTAGAGAAGACAACAAATATTTTTTTTTGATGTACTAAAACATTCCATGCAATAGCTCAGAAGCTTCTCCCCGCGGTGAGTCCTCGTCTCGATAAACTTTTTCCATATTTTTCTAATCAATGACAGCCTTTGTATGTCAAATTTACAACCCCGCGGACTCATTGCATGTAGTCATGATATATAAATATCTTCCACAAAGGTTTTCTTCCCAATGACATCGCCTCTGTGAATTAGTTTCATTTCTTGAGCACAGTCTATTTAAGTAGTATAATTTGTCGTTGGCACGGAATAGCTTCACTCCTAGGCCGACCATCCCTTCCCCACTCCTTGGATAATTACGTATTTATCCAGTTCGTATACTCGGGGATCGTAATTCGGCTGAAGTCAGTTCTTTTTACAACGAATATCCAGTGTAGCTCGACATTCAACTCCATCGTACATCATGACTTAGGAAAATTCTGTTTTGGTCGTCAGCATCATAGTTTTTGATTATTTGCTCCTCAAAAGCAACAGATATATGTGCATTTGAAGAACAAATACAGATTTAATGTTAAGACGACGAAACCATACAGAGAAGTGATCCACTGAACCGTGTATTTCCTTTACTAAGGTATCTGTTCAATACAACGTCTAGGAACCATAAAAGATTATTATGATTATTAAATTATTCTTGTCACTTCCTTGTAACAAGTAATGGAAGTATTGTATTAAAAAAAAAAAAAAAACAATTTCGTATTTCAAATCAAATTATTCGTTTTCACGTGCCTGAGTTCTTCCATAGTTTTCGCGGACACCTGGGTGCATATCTCGTGTAACTAAAAGAGCCCGTCAGGCAGGGGCTGCGTAATCTAAGCAGATTTCCTTCGTGAAGTTATACAATAGAGAAATCTCCATACGAGAGACGAGCTAGCTTTCGGTGGAAACGAATAGACCCGACCTTAGTCGATCTCATCTCGTCTGTTTTTCACACACACTTAATACAAATGAAAATATCTCGGTTAATATTCAAGAATGAGAATAAATGCATATAACAATATTTATAGTAATTTTATTTTACAATAAGATTGGTTCTGTACAAGTATTCGATCCGACGTATAGTAACGGAAATATTTCGAATTTTCCAAAATTCCCCCCTCTTAGCCTCATCTCCCACTAGTCCGATTTCAGCCAATAATGAACTTGATCTTTCTTTTTACATAAAACGACTAAATATCGAGTTCGGTAACGATTAAATAAACATAGCGACCGCTAGAGCGGTAACAGACATATATATATATATATATATATATATATGTATATATATACATACAGTTTTGAACGGACCTCATTTTCGTCATCTCCTGATGGTAGGATCGATTAAAATTTCGAAAATCGCGTCATGAGTACGACCTCATATAAAATAAATAAAACGATTTGCCTCAGAATGCTGACATTTATTGTTTAGAAGTCTTGTAACCTCCTTTTCTTATTTATTGAAATCAGTAGATAGGGAAGAGAATATGGAGGAGGGCGAAATTAAAAAGATTCAAATTTCGCTGTACCTATTAAAAATATATAAGATTTGAATTGAATTAATTCTAAACGGAGTGAAGAAAACCTTTTTTACATTTATATTAGTAAGAATGCAAGTAAGTCCTGTCGAGTTCACGTAAATGTTTTTGTAGTTCTAAATATTGGTATTATTCTTTCGTTGGGCAGCTGAAGAGGTCAAATCGTTAGTCCGATAAAAAAATTAAAGTGCAAAAGGTAGTATTTTGACCTTCTACCCATATAGGGTTAGAAGCTAGACATGTGCCTTATAAAGGAAAATTAATTAATTTAATTATTTCGAGTTACCTTGCTATAGAGATATATAAATTAAATTCCACGAAAACGCCCCGTCAATTAGTTTACAAAGACAACATTCAGTACATGTCAATTAGGCAAGAGCAATAATTCTAATTACTTTCTGCATCTAGTTGGTTTCGGTGTATTTGTCATTTGTAGTCAGCGTGAGTCGATTGCATCAATGTGCATTTACTAAGAGAGTGAGTGCATCTGACTGCAAGGCCTGATTCCACACTACGACCTTGACGTCTCGGAACACTGCACATCCCCCATCAATGATCCACTTTGAGGACTGCTGACGTGCTGGGCTGCACGCCTATAGCAAAGAAATAAAAAATTCATTCGCTTCAACGGCATGGCTATCAATTTAGAACAGAGAACATTTAGAATTAAGGTGGAATATGTGAAAAGAATAAAATAAGTAAAGTCCGTCACGCAGGGGCTGCGTAAACTAAGCAGATTTCCCACGTAAAGTTTTACAATAGATAAATATACATACAGGTAACACTACCGTGAATGCTCAGTAAATGTACAATACAAGGCTGAATTGTAAACAAACAGGCAAGCCAACCTCGTAGCGCTGCATAGATAGACCGGAAAGAAAAACAATTAATGGAATATATTTGAATATATCATATTAATTTTATTGAAAACAATTTACTATAGCTAGTGGTGTAATTTGTAATGAATCAGAATCAGTTTTATCTCAATCACTCAAATTTTAGTAATCCAAAAACAAAAGAAGGGGGGGGGGTAACAGAACGTTTTTGCATATATCTCACAAAGTAAAAGTTCAATGAAAACAATATTTGGTATTTAGGCTTCAATTAATATCTTTTATTATATAACAGAGAATTATTTATGCAACACAAGTAGAAGTGGGGGTTTACTGAAGGCTGAAAACTGAAAAATGTAAATATCTCGGTTAATATTCAAGATAGAGAATAAATGTATATAACATCATTTATAGTGTATTTAATTTTCAATAAGATTAATTCTATACACTTTTTCGATCCGACTTATAGTAACGGAGATATTTCGAATTTTCAAAATTCTCCCCCTCTAAACACCCCCTCCCCCTGGTCCGATTTCAGCCGTTAACGAACTTGATTTTTCTTTTTACATAAAACGACTAAATATCGAATATGGTAACGATTACAAAAAAAAAATTGTGACCACTAGAGCGGTAACAGACAAATATATAGATAGATAGATAGATTGATATATATATATATATATATATATATATATATATATATATATATATATATATACAGTTTTGAACAGACATCATTTTCGTCATCTCCTAGGTAGGATCGATGGACATTTGAAGAAAAAAATCGAAAATTCCGTCATGAGTACAACCTCAATAGCTGATTTCCCTTATGGGAAATCTGCTAAAAAATGGATATCCTTTAAAAAAAAAATTATGTGCGGAATATATTCCATACTAAAAGTGCATCCATCAGTCAGGTACAACGTAAACTAAAGAGATTTCGTACTGGCCACGATATTGTCGTCGCACATTTTATTGTTGATTGATCCCTTAGTAAGAAACCTATGTAAACAAAATTTGAAGTAAATGTTGGAGGGGAGGAGATAGTCATATTTTAGCTTTAAGTTCGAATCTTATTCGCAGGGGTAGAGGGTTTACAGAAGGCTGAAAATGTAAAATTAAAAATAACTCAATTGTTACTCGAGTTAGACGAAGATGAATACAACAATGGTTGGCGGATGGTACTCAATAAGCAAGATTAAGTTTTTCGAACCAACACATAATAGCTGGGACATTAACGATTTTTCATTTGAAAAATGTGTGTTCTCCACACATTCTGACCATTTACGAATTTGATGTTTAGTTCTCAAGAAGTTAAAAAGCCCAGACTAGTCAAGATAAAAGAAAAGTTATATGTTAATACATGTACAAGATATATATGAATGGGCGTAACATATGCATCAACTCCGATATAAATGAAATTTATAATTTCTATCGAGGGTAGCCGCGGTCAATACAAATTACTCAGTACACTCCAGAGCCATTGTACTGTGGAATGAAATGTTCTGAACCAGAGTCCGCTAATTATGAAGACACATTTCCAACCTTCAGGATTTCTACGTATACCAACTCTAGAATGTATGTACCTAGTTTTATATCATGAAATCGCTTCAAAGTAGCATAAAGTTGACGTTTGTATTAATAAATTCCATTAAAAGTTTAGTTAATTAAAATTTGAAAAGTGGACGTTTATATCGACATTCAGCCACCGTGTTTTTCATAAAAGTCCGTCACGCAGGGGTTGCGTAAACTAAGCAGATTTCCCCCGTGAAGTTATACAATAGAGAAATCTCCATACGAGAGCCGAACAGTACAGTTACGGCAAAGGGCCGAACTAGCTTTTGGCGGGAAATTCAAAAATCCGTTAATATTCAAGATAGAGAATAATTGTATATAACAATATTTATAGTAAATTTAATTTGCAATAAGATTGGTTATGTACAATTTTTCGATCCGATGTATAGTAACGGAGAAAATTTTGAATTTTCGAAACTCCATCCCTCTAACCCCCCCCCCTCCCACTGGTCTAATTTCAGCCGTTAACGAACTTGATCTTTCTTTTTACATAAAACGACTAAATATCGGGTTGGGTAACGATCAAACAAAAATTGCGACCGCTAGAGCGGTTACAGACATATATAGACCTCATTTTCGTCATCTACTAGGTAGGATCCCGATGTACATTTGAAGAAAAATTTCGAAAATTCCGTCATGAGTACAACCTCAAATAGCTGAATTTCCCTTAAGGGAAATCTGCTAATATATATATATAGTTTTGAACGGACCTCATTTTCGTCATCTACTAGGTAGGATCGATGGACATTTGAAGAAAAATTTCGAAAATTCCGTCATGAGTACAACCTCAATAGCTGAATTTCCCTTTTGGGAAATCTGCTAAAAAGCCCAGACTAGTCAAGATAAAAGAAAAGTTATATGTTAATACATGTACAAGATATATATGAATGGGCGTAACATATGCATCAACTCCGATATAAATGAAATTTATCCCAATTTCAAGAACCTGCCTGCAGGAAGCGTTAGGTTAGAAATGTAATCAAACTGGACGGCCCGCCTCACCGGAAAGAAAAACAATTACTGAAATATTATCAGAATATAACACCTTTATTTTATTGATAACTATTTACTATATATATTTCTTTAATTAATAATGAGTCAGAATTATTGTTATATCAATCAATAAACTTTTAGTAGTCCAAAACATTAAGATGGGGGGGGGGATCAACAGGAAATATTTGCTTGTATCTCGTATAATAAAGGTCTCTTGAATAAAATGTACCTAGTTTTATATCATGAAATCGCTTCAAAGTAGCATAAAGTTGACGTTTGTATTAATAAATTCCATTAAAAGTTTAGTTAATTAAAATTTGAAAAGTGGACGTTTATAAAGACATTCAGCCACCGTGTTTTTCATAAAAACATGACATCAAACAGGAGAAAATGCATAGGTATAATAGAACATTGGTTCACTGATAAAGAAAACAAAAACAAAGCCTTTAACCAGAAACAAAAATAAAGCAAATTAATTTTATATACTTCTATTTAATGTAATTAATTCTCTCTCTCTCTCTCTCTCTCACACACACACACACACACAACACACTTGTCTTTTATTAATCAGGACTAATCTTAAATACCTTGAATTCTTTGATGTAATTGATTTGATACTGATATTTACTCAGAGTACCATATTAATTCGGGCCTTACCTGAAAAAAAATAAAAATTAACAATTAAATACAAGCATTTAGAATAAAACAATAACAAAATTATAACTTTAATATTGCTCGGAGGACGCATCCTCAACAAGGTAACTTTAAAACATTTATGGTGGTATCAAGAGATGAAAAAAGTCATTTTAAAGTATTCCGAGTTTGTATTCTGGCAGGTGGAAGTGACTTCTAATGTGAGTAGATGAATGAAATGGCTACGATTCCACTGTAACAATTTATTAAAACGACAGAGCGCCTTCGTTGAAGTGCATCATCGTCAGTGCCCGAAGGTCCTGGATGTTGACCTGAGGGTTCTTGGAGTCTAGCTGCAAGACAACGTCACTCTGTCGTTTTAATAAATTTTCACAGTGGAAGCGTAGCCAATTCTGTCATTTACCTACATTGAAGAGCTTGTAGTGCTCATATTAATCAATGGAAAAAAAAGTACAGGCTCTATGAAGACATTGAATATTCTCATAAAAAAAAATCTGCTAAAACTTAAATCTGAATAAATTCTCTACACTTACCAATAACTCTAATAATCAATTATAAACAATAAATATTACGTTCACAGAGAAAACATAATAGTTTTTATTTCTAGTCCTAATTTCTCAACTTTAATACAAGTTCATCGCGCACCGACATGCTCAGGTTCGGTTCGTTAGGCAAGGCATCAATCGGATCATCAACTCCTTCCCAGGCAGCCTTCGGAATTCTCATCTAATTGCCACGATCAAAGCTATGGAATGCAGCTCTTTAACGGTACCTTCATAACAGTTCTTCATTCAAAACATGTATTTTAGTGTAATTTCCTATTATTTACTCAATAGAAAGAAGATTATACAACAAACTAATTTGCCAATGATAATATCACGAAAAATGAAGGACATCAAATTTTTGTTCCTCAGGACAAGAAAGGATTATAGAGATTTGAATTCTAAATGAAGTTCCTGAATGTGGTCCTATTTTTTTCAAACGTTGTATTCACAGGTTATGCCTGATGCGATGTCCCAATGATCAGGAAGATTCTGGAAGTCCTCTTTTACGCCGAAACCAAAATGAGAAGGAGTTTTTCTACGAGTAGAATTTTTACTAATCAATTAATATGATTTTGATATGTCAAAACGGAGTCATTGTGGCATCACAGAAAAGAGGAAATAAAACTTTAAGGAATTAACAGTTCAATGAATCCCAGTTACAAACTCAGAAAATAAATTCGAATCCTTTTAGCAGATTTCCCTTAAGGGAAATCAGCTATTGAGGTTGTACTCATGACGCGATTTTCGAAATTTTTCTTCAAATGTCCATCGATCCTACCCAGGAGATGACGAAAATGAGGTCCGTTCAAAACATAAACTCCTCGTCAAAAAAAACGCAACACCCTAAAATGTATTGATTACACAAGTTTTTAATTGAAATAAAAAATATTATGTTGATGTTTCTAATCAGACAAATACATTGGAGGAGAAAAACAACAATTTCATTTGAATTCCAGCACTTCTTCTTATCTTTAATCCTATTGTTTATAAACAGCACTAATTCCATAGTCATTCTTATCGACTTAGGAATACAAAAAAACTTTACTAGGGCTCAGTATTCGTGTTAATTTCATCAAGTACGCATTATTTAAGAATACATAAGTAATTATGGCACGGTTAGATAGAGATGGCACAATTAGGGCAGTGACGATACACCAAGAAGGCCGTAGCACAAGTTACATTGCTAATCGACTTGGGATTCACTTTTCAACTGTCGCACGGGTCTTGAAATGATTCAGAGAGACAGAAGGATACGCAAGAAGACCTGGATCGGGCCGACCATGGGTCACATCAGCGGAAGACGCCCGTTTTATCCGGCTCCAGACTCTCAGAAATAGGCTAATAACAGCAAACGACTTAAGAAACTTGGTCGCTGGTGTCCGAAACTTACATGTTTCGGTATCAACAGTTACGAGACGAGTGAGGAATAGTAGACTGAGTGCACAAAGGCCCATGGTTGGACCACTTCTCTCCAGAGATCACCGAAGAGCCCGCCTTAAGTTTGCCCAGGAGGACCGAGATTGGACTGTCGATGACTGGAGACGAGTCCTGTTCACCGATGAGACCATAGTGGCGCTAAACTCTGCTGACGGACGCAGAAGAGTGTGGAGGAGGCCAGCTGAGTGATACAGCCAATGTTGCATAATCGGAAGGGAGCCTTATGGTGGAGGCTCCGTGATGTTCTGGGGTGGCGTCTCATGGGAAGCTCGCACGGAGTTAGTTTCGATTCGTGGGGGCCCTTTGACTGCACAAAGATACGTGGCAGACATTTTGGAGGGCCGTATCATGGCATACATGCCATTTATTGGTGAAAATGCATTTCTTATGCATGATAATGCAAGGCCACATGGTGCCCGTATTGTTTGGGACTACCTAAACGAAATCAATATCGACACATTGCCGTGGCCAGCGAGGAGCCCGGACCTAAATTGCATAGAACATTTATGGGACAGACTAAAAAGAAGTGTTGGAGCCAGGGAACCAGCACCACTCAACCTCAGAGAGCTTGAGGCTGCCATTTTGGAAAAGTGGGATAGATTACTTCAGGAGGCCGTCCAGGACTTGATCAGGAGCATGCCCACACGTATGGAGGGTGTCATTCGAGCAGAGGTGGCAACACTGGTTATTAGTGTAAGAATAGTCAATTTAATTTTTAAAAAAATTAGAATTTTGTTTTTTCATTTTTAGGATAAATTTTTATTTTATTTTTTTGTAATTAAAGGAATTAATTTTTTATTCTGAAATACACTTTTTATTACTCCTATGTACTTCTATTATAAGACACAATAAGGTATGATTTTCTGCTTCAGTAAATTAAAAATTCCAATAAATTTTAGGGTGTTGCGTTTTTTTTGACGAGGAGTGTGTATATATATATATATATATATATATATATATATATATATATATATATATATATTTGTCTGTTACCGCTCTAGCGGTCGCATTTCTTATTTAATCGTTACCAAACTCGATATTTAGTCGTTTTATCTAAAAAGAAAGATCAAGTTCGTTAACGGCTGAAATCGGACCAGTGGGAGGGGGGGGGGTTTAGACGGGAGGTTTTTTGAAAATTCGAAATATCTCCGTTACCATACGTCGGATCAAAAAATTGTATAGAACTAATCTTATTGGAAATTAAATTTACTATAAATATTGTTCTATACATTTATTCTCTATCTTCAATATTAACCGAGATATTAGCATTTTTATTAAATGTGGGCCGATAACGAACGTTTCAGGCCAAAAGCTAGTTCGGCCCTAACTGTTCGGCTCTCGTATAGAGATTTCTCTATTGTATAGCTTCACGTGGGAAATCTGCTTAGTTTACGCAGCCCCTGCGTGACGGACTTTTGTATTATTCAAGTTGTTTTCTGTAATAATATTAATAGAAAATTGAGAAGGTTTTGATTATGTTCCTGGTCAGGTGTTGTTCAATGTTAGAACACTGGTTGCGTAAATAGCAGACCCCGTCTCTCGATAACTGAAAAAATCGTTGCAATTGAAAGAGTACCATAATTGCACCCGGAGTCTTTCTTCCAATATATTTGCACCAAATACTGCAGATTTTAGATTAACGATGGGACAAAAATTAGAATGTATGCGTTGATTTAATTAAGGTGCCATTCATTCATCGAGCAATAGGTTGAAAGTAAGAAAATACATATTAATAATTTATTTTAAGAGTAAGTCGTCAAAATACTGAGTTGGTTGATAAATGATTTCAAAAATAATAAAATGGGGTGAAACAAAATCACTTTTAAATGTAAATTCTTTTAATTCAGAATTTCAGGAGATGGAATGCCTACTCTATTTGCTATAACGTACTACGAAATGACCTACAACAAAGGTATGAGATGAACAAACAGTATTATGCATAAACTGCCTAGCTAGTATTGTTGATCAGCAAAAGGAATTTAGGAGTAATGTTTTGCAAATATTTATTGCTTGTTGAGCAACTTTCAAGGTTGTTTACACTCTATACTAATCACTACCATTTATAGAGACTGTTTCGATTCAACATTTCTCATAAATACATATATGACATTAGTAGCAGTCAGAGGAGCGTATCCAAATGGAAGTAAGCTGAACATGTGACAAGGAAGGCCAGGTTCTAATCCCGTGGAGCATGTTCAAATTCTGCTTTACAACATTTTCAGATTGTACGTCTATCTATCCCGAATAGACTTGCTTTTCCATGGAAGTGCTATTTGTATAAAGAAGCTTGAAGCTTGTTTCTAATGACACAAGGATGGCTGTAATTCATCTTACTTCTTGCCCTACAAACAAATTATGGCTTGCGCCTTCCATGGACTGTTAGAAAAAAAAAGAGATTCATATGCAATAATTGGTTATTTTTTCTAATTAAAATATTTCTTATTATTATCATTACGTAGGATAGTTATTTGTGAGAGGCAATCGAAAACATTCCTCGTTACGTGTTAAATGATTTAAACCAAAAAGTCGCAGGCTTTTTGTGATTTAAGAACCCCTGGTTTCTCTCCCCTAGCGGCGCTTTCCACCCCAACATCATTCAAATACCAACGGCGAGAAGCGATCCAGCTTAACACGTTGCCGACTAAGCCGTATGAGGAAAACTCACTCTAAGGCTTGACGGATACAGAATGAAATGAAACAGGCCAGAATGTCATTGATGGCCGGGACACCTCTGTCAAACACCCTTTGACAGCCACTCAATCAACGTGATAATGCTATTGTTTTTGTACTTCAATGTGGGCCGACTCCGTATTTCCAGCGTTTGTAGGTAACTTCTCTCTCGTTCCGAGGGATCCACTTCCCTTGATTGACCAAGTTTTACTTTTTTCCTCAGGTTCTATTATATGCCCGAATCATCTGCGTTTACTTCTTTAGCTAGCCCAGACGGAAGAAAGGTGAGACATCCATTATTTTCCTTAAGATCTTGTCCTTCGTACTTTTCTTTTCTCAACCCTTCAGTGCCGTTCCTATCGGGGCAAATGATTCAGGGGTAAGACCGATTTATTACAATATTTTTACTTCTATACGCCTTTATCCATTTTTCGCTTATTTGAGGACTATCATATTTTATTTTTTTATAGTTTATACTATTTCATTTACTCTAGCCGGGCTAGTTTACTCTAAACCCACAATAATAACTAGACGAGTAATATGAACCTACTATAAGCTAAAAAAACAAATACTGAAGAAGATTAACTAAATCAATCCCACTTAAATTATTTACACACCAAGAATCTAATTCATTCTGGAATATAGAACGTTTCAGTTACCGCGAGTCTGCAACTCACGCCCTAATGCGTACTTTCTACTTTCCAACTGAACTACTACCAATTTCAAATGCCGCACTACCTGCCATTATACGGAGTAGCCATTAAAACGAAAACATGTTACACATGATTTAGCTGCTATAAATAGAAGAGAAATTATCCAGAAAAGCTGAGGAGGTTTAACATGGAAGCTCGTCAATAATGTTCAAGATCTCCAGGCACGTAATAAGATTGCAATTCAAAGACTACGTGCAAGCTACAGTATAGGTTGCATGTAACCACTGGTATTGTAAGGAGGAACATATTCAAGAGAGCTACCCACAAGATTACCTCTTTAATTCCAGTGTCTCGTTAACTCAATGCATATTATACATCACACAACTTCACCAGCTTCAGGAGCACACGCATTTTAGTATATATGGTATAAGGAGAGCTTTAATGGACCAACATAAAATTAAAAGTAAATTGTATTAAAATAATTATACAAATAAATAAATAATATTTTAGTAAGACAATTTCAGCAAATGTCTGAGGATAGTAGGCGTTGGCTAAAATAATTTAGTGTTTACAAACGTTCGTTAGGAGGTGTTTTATCGAGGAGGATGGCAGAGAGCCAGGAAAACTACAACTACCTGTAACTTGTCTTCCTGTCACACCCAAAGCCAAACACTAAAAGCATAATATGAGACACATTGGGGCCGTCCACAGCGTTCAAAACATAGTAGCTTTGACACGAGTTGGACTAGGAGTTACTAAACAAGTAGGAGAGGAAATCAGTTGTCAAAATATGAATACGAATTTGTTAACATGGCTTCCTTAAAGAAAAAGTTGTTAGCAATAAAAATAAATAATATTTTGAAAGGAAGTGGATACACAGCATTTTCGCAATTTGAATGTTGGTTATGCAACGCGGAGCTATATATGCGTATAATCTATCTATATATATATAAAATTGTAACCTCTGTCTGTACATTGATTTTTTTCGCGAAATTTCACGATAACTTTTCGTTTCACATGTCATAGACACCATATCTGCATTTTGTTTCTTTCGTGTATGTTTGTTTGTTTGTTTGTTTGTTTGTTTGTTTGTTTGTTTGTTTGTTTGTTTGTTTGTTACCTTTTCACGCATAAACGGCTGAACCGAATTTTATGAAACTTGGTATGTATATTACTACTAACCCAACTTAGACTTTAGGCTATATTAATTTTCTCTGAGACGAACAGGAGTGGGGGTTATAAGGGAAGCCTGAAATTAAAAATAGCGATATTTCGTTTTCTATTGGTTTTTCGGCAAATATGCACATAACAAAAGTTGTTTATTTTGTTATTTAGAGTAACTTTTGTTATATACACTTTTGTCGTATACCGAAGTTTAAATGCGTTATACGCTAAAAATTATAGCGGGAGTCAACAATATTATTTGCCAAAAAAGACTCAACCGAACTAAATAAAAGTCGGTATGTGTATTAGCAGTGAGGCCTTCATTATAATAAGCCATACCAACATTTCTATGGACGGGCAGGAGTGGGGGTTATAAGGGAAGCCTGAAATTAAAAATAGCGATATTTCGTTTCCTATTGGTTTTTCCGCAAATATAAATATAACAAAAGTTGTTTATTTTGTTATTTGGAGTAACTTTTGTCATATACACTTTTGTCGTATACCTAAGTATAAATGAGTTATACGTTAAAACTTTAGCGGGCACTAACGGCTGAACCGAACTTAACAAAACTTGGTATGTCAATTAGCATTAATTCTTCCATGATTATAAGTTATATTAAAATTTTTAAGTTCGAACGGGAGGAGGGTTATAAGGGAGACCTGAAATAAAAATTCACCATATTTACATGTATAAGAGACGGGAAATATGAAAATATCGAAGACTGTGAAGCCTTATCGAACAAATAATTCTATTATTAGCAAATCCACGGCAAAGACGGGTATCAAGCCTAAACACTGGGACGGGTAAATGTCAAAATATTGTGCAATGTAAAGCCTGCTAAAAAATACCATCACCATTCAGCCTCAAATGAATTCCCGGGCGAAGCCGGGTATTTGCGCTAGTATATATATATATATATATATATATATATATATATATATATATATATAGATAGATAGATAGATAGCAAAACAGATATTGCTTGGAAGTTAACACGATAATAAATAAGCCAATTCCATACATCCTACACATAATCATGGCCATATAACACTATAAATCTCCATACTACAGCCATAATTTACATAAGCCAAATTCGGGCGCTTACCTATCTGGGTCCTCTCTTAATGTTGGCTTACTGAAGGCAGAAAACGCATAAGTACAAATAACCCCTTTAATAATCAACAGAAAAATATAGAAAAAAGCGGATAGGGTCATTAGATTAGCAAAAGGAACAGTTGTTGGTCGTTCCGACTTATCGTAACGGGAATTTTTATGACTATTCTGCCTTATTTGGGACACTAATGAATTTGCTTTGACAAGCAAAATTGTAATAATTTGTTTGAAAAGTCGTACAAAAATATTGGCTGCTGGAGTGTTAAGAAATACTGATACGAAGGAATCCAAATTTCAGAAGTAAAATCCATTGACTAAAGTCATTTGGAGACTATTTTTAGAAGTCGCGAGTGCAACCTTCAATAAGCTGATACTAAAAATCTGCTGGTGTACAAACAATAATAATAATAAAAAGGGTGTTTGGAACTATAGAATAAAGAGAAAAATAGGGAATAGATGAAATAAAAACTTCATAAAAAGTTGCTACTGAGGAATTAGTTCCTTGGTGATTAATTAATACGTAAATTATCACTTTAGAATAGCAAACGTTTTAAACGAGAAGAAGTAGGCGAGACTAGAGTGTAGACGGAAGAGGATGTATAGCTGAGACTGCAAGGAGTGCAGAAAGGAAAGGTTACTAACCGGCGAAGGAATGCTGTGGTTTCAAAAGGTAAACAAACAATTGGGCTGCCTAGATTTAGTCTACGTCTTGAAGAGAGTCACAGGTGCGACTCCAATATCCATTTCCGGAAGAATGGGAAAGGTCAGTAAGCTACTGTATTGTGGTTTCACCTTTCTTGAGGCTGCCTCCAACCTGGGTCAATCCAATCACACGCAAAGGCGCTTCGAGTATTCTAACGCAACTCTGAAGTAGACTTATTGCAAACTACTTCTTGCAAATATGAGTTACATGTAATACCAGGAAAGTTAACTCTGATTCCAACGAAACTCAGATATTTAAATGATTATAGTTAAATATACATTAAGGGCTCAGGTTAGCCATGCGAGTTAAAGCGTTGACCTCTTAATCTCACATGGTAAACCTAGAGTGGCGAGTTCGATTCTCGCTTGGACAAAGGAAATTATTTAGTGACGGAATTGTTTAAATAACATCCTAAGTCCCACCCTGGCTAGAAAAGGGTGGTAACCTACACCCGATCTACTAGATAACCCGTCCTAATTGAACAGGCCTTAGTTGCAAAATGTGGACGTTAATAAATAATAATAATAATAAAAAATATACGTTAGAGAATTGGAAAAAAAAAATTCAGAATTGTTCAGAACTTGTTTCAGCTTTTATTTTTTAATAGAGATAGTACAGTTCCAGTCTTACTGAATAATGTTTTTATTTGATATCTAACTACGTAAAAAGTCCTTGAACCAAATATATTTAAATAAGAAAAAAGCTAGGACCCACCATGTCAATTAGTCAATTGGCAATAAAGCCCGGATGACAAGCAAAAAAAAACTAGCAACCAAACAGCATCTTTATGAAGGAAGACTAAAGGTTAATTGTCCTCATTTTCTGGACACTGAAACATCTATAAGGGTTATAGTTCTTCGCCAGCAAGGGAAGACTAGAATTAAAACAAACATTAATTGAAGCCAAAAAATAATATGTAGGGGATAATGTCTTGAGAAATTAATAGGAATTACTGTGCTTAGGACGCCTACGGACTAGAATATTACAGCACAAGGGACCCAACTACTGTGAGTGTTAAAAAGGTGATTAGAGCTCCAAATGAAAGACAGTGGGAGCAAAAAATTGAATTTATTTTTCTTTAAAAAGAGTGATATCAAAACCACAAGTTATGGATGAAAATTGTGTAATCAATTGGAGTTTGTAGGGAATGATGATATAATTGGCTGTGGCTTCCCAGTCCTATTGGCAGTTTCCCATGTTAATCCAATCGAAGAATGATAGGTCAGATTGGAAATTCATCTCGTATAGTACAACCGGATCGATGGAATGACTCAAGCTGTTTCAAGAAATTCTGAAGATTCAATTGCTTGAGTATTTTAGGAATGTGCTACCTGTAACAAGATACAAATTCATAGCAAATATTGGGAATTTACTTTCACTATGAGCATATGAAAGTGGCAAACGGACGAGCGGACAGAGTGACAGAAGCTCATTGTGGGAGTGAAAACCCCGAGCAGCAAAAACCGGCAACATAATAAACCTTAGGTGATTGAATACTCTAGATGAGCCCAAGATAAGATGTACTACATCTCACGGGTTCAATGCTCCAGACAATCTGAGAAAAAGGCACTAAACTGGATTTGGGGGGTTTTAGTCATAAAACAAACCGACCTAACAGCCCCAGAAACTGGTCTGCGAAATCTCTACCTGCTCAACAATACATTGGGGTCACTAACCGGATTAAATCCTGGACATATTATACCAATGGATTCTCATCTACATAGTATTCATACCACCAAGAGAATAGGAAAGCTTTTTAACTGAAATATTTGAAGAATATTCTGAATAGAAAAATAATACCAGAATATAAGTTCAGAGGATTCACTGTGTTATGGAAATGACCTGAAGTATATATACTTCTCTAGAGAAAATGGATTCAATCCTCTCAGACTATTTCATTCTAATGTTATAAATCTTAATAATAGAGTATGGGGTTAGGTAACAGCAATAAATTATCAATTTTTCCATTCTTCAGAGCAAATGTGGTAGAGAAAAGAACCAATGGAGCCCAAAACTGTCAGCATAAAAAATAAATAAACTTTATTTGAAGAATTGAGGATTTATAGCCAATACCCAACTATCCTCTAATATCATTCAATAACCAACGGCTAACCAATACTGATAGGTTATAAATATTACTCAAGATTATATTTGAACCACGAATGAAGAGTAAGTTAAGGAAAAGAATAGTTAGTTCACGTTCTAATTCAAAACATTGCAAGAAATCACTGTGGAAGCCACGACGGACTATGAAGAAGTAACTGCAGCAAACCAGAACTAGGTTTCTCAGGTAGAACCTTTGTCTTACAAATATTCCTAAAACATTTGATGCGGTTCTAAACAAAAGATGTTCATGAAGAAACTTTTATTTGTACATTTAGACGACTGATGGATGGTTTCAGTGGGTAAAGAATGACGGAGGGCCAGTCTGTAGTTTCTTTTTAATATCAATATAACAAATGGTGCTTATGAAAAGGATTGGAGAAACTACTACTCCAATACGCACAACGTGTGGCCAGCAATAATTAACAAACGCCTACAATACAACGGCAGAGTTTTCAAAAGCTCTAAGTTGCAAATTAGTAATTGCTTTACCTACCTTACACAGACATGTTCGCCACATGTACGTAGAAAACGGACAAATTATTTCCAGTTAATTTAACAAAGGCCTAGTACATGAAACACCCAATGTGTTATTGTGTTTGAGATTGGAGTAGATTCAATTTAATCAAATGAAACTGATGTAGCAAAGATGATGGAGTTTAATATCAATTCAGCAAGTTGATCAATATGCCGTTGTCATATAATCCATAATGAACGCTTACTATCAAAGCCTGCTAACTTTACCACTTACAACTTGGGGTCGTTTACCTGCGCCACTAACCAAGTTTCCCAAGATTAACCATCATGGCTCCCGATAGTGCAAACTCACCACAAAATCTCATATCGCCAGTCAATCCCATCAAGTCTATACACGCGTACCTTCTTCACAAAGTGACATAACTCTAAACACGTAATTTGCAAACTATATTACTTTCATGTAGAAGTAATACATCGGCGGAGCAGAAGCTACAAGCCAAACACTCAAAATCAATAGAGACTTAAGAGAAAGCTGTCATGGCTCGCAGATGATGCCATTCTCTATTTAATCATTTGTAAGTAATATTGGCGGGAAATATTTAGTGATATACACAGCTCAATGTAAACATTGACTAGGTGTAGGGGTTGGCTCAAGATCATAAAGGTATAAATACGAATATCGGTTTAAAATATACGGAAATACGCTTTAATTGTTCGAAAATCGCATTTTGCGATTTTCACTCATAAAGGAATCAGCAATTCCTGTTAATAGGCGAAACTATTACATAGTTTTCATCGATCCTGATGAATAGGTATCCAAAATTTTGGAATTGTAATTAGTATTTGTTATAATTTATTAACGCCCACTTAGTGCTACTAAGGCTAATCAGGATGAGTTATCTACAGGTTACCACCCTTTTCTAGCCAGGGTAGGGGAAAGGATATTATTTAATGAGTTCGTTACTAAATAAATTAAAGCACTCTGAATCAAAAGATATTAAATAATTTCTATTGCACATAAGGGAATCGAAGTTGAAATTCAAATAAATTTAACTATGTAAATGTAGAGAATTTATCTTATGATACCGACCGCTATAATAACAGTTGTAAAATAAACTTATTTCTTTATTTGTAGTTATAAATTGGTTAACTAGTAAAATCTGTCTAAAAAAGAGTCGTTTATTGGAGCAAGAAATATAAAATTACGAATTTCTCCGTCCTATTAGTGACGTGAAATAAAAGTATAACCGATGTTTTTTGTAATAAAAATGCTTAGAAATTATGCGTGAACTAATTAACAGACCAAGGAATAATAATGGTGAAAATGTCCTTATTTGACACTCCATAACTAAGCTCGCAGTAGTCCGCATTGTCAGAATTCACTCTAAAACACCGGATTTTCTGAGAAAAGAAGGTACTAAGAACAGATTATATGTAGTCCTATCTGTCGGTGCATACCGTCGTCACAGGCTAATGGTCGAGTACAGTTGGCAAGCGCTTTCAATCCACAATGTTCAAGCCGTCTAGAGTTGTACTGTATTTTATTAGAGCTCATATTATTAGTGTTCAACATATTCAAAAGCAAGAATTTGACTTGATCAGGTCGAAAAAATAAACCATTATATAATAATTAAAAATGAAACACAATTTAGT
The DNA here is from genome assembly GCA_019009955.1 of Riptortus pedestris. Taxonomy (NCBI): domain Eukaryota; kingdom Metazoa; phylum Arthropoda; class Insecta; order Hemiptera; family Alydidae; genus Riptortus; species Riptortus pedestris. The sequence goes on along the minus strand of CM032232.1, from coordinate 102,935,464 downwards.
AAGAAAAATGTAGGTCTATGAGATCTATAAGTGTTGTGTAATATCCTCTTGTAACAAACTGTTTGTGCCGACTGATTAGAAGGCGCAACCCAAATATGCTCTGATCAAGAACAAGGTTTATATATGTGTAAATGTATTAAATTTGAAAATGTGTTTTAAAACTTTTATTTATTGAAATATTTCATTTATGTGTTTTCTTGCTGTTTCATAATATGGCACAAGTTCTGTCTCTTTGGTTGCATTTTTCCGAAGAAATAATTGTTACTTTTCTGTAGTAATTCTGGAGCGTGCCGTAAAGTCTGGTACTCGTAACCTATTATTGTATTTTTCGTATTTATACTTAAATATTGGCAAAGTATTTTAATTAATAAGTAGTTTAAATTTAAACGGTCGACCGTAAACCTGTGTCAAACGAAATGCTGTCCAATAGTTGACCTCTTCCGCCCGGAAATCCTTCTGTCGCGTCCTAATAAAAACTAACCAAGGCCGTTCAGAAGTTTTAATTTTTTTTCTCCTTAAAAGAAAGATAGTGCTAGTAGAAGCGAGTGAAAAGGGAGATCAAGGGCCATTCATGCAAGTAAGAAATGATTGAAAAGTAAAAGATGTAAAAGGAATAGGAAGACTACGAGTTGGAAGGAAGAATGGTTGTAATGGCGAAGCAGAGAGAAAGTAGCGGAGTCTAAAAATAACTATAGAATCAGGTTTATCTCCCACCACCGTCATGGCAACCTGTAGCTATCCACCTACCCCATCACTCCAGGCTCCGCCCTATAGTACTACAATTCGGAGAAATAATAACCTGTTATTTATAGGCCGTAGAAACGTCACCAATCAATGAAAGGCATGCGTCGTCTTCATTACGGTATACGGGGAAAACACCTGTCTATGTTTTAACAGGTGGTATATAAAACACCCTTAAAGGAAGAGTAAAGTTTTCCTCAAACAAACTCTGTGGCCTAGGAATATTAGTATTTATTATAAGGCCACCGCACAAAGAACAGTAAAGAGATAAGTAGGCAAGCAGTTTAAAATTAAAGATAAGCCATGATGGGTTGGGTGACCTTGACCAACATTGAGAAAAAATTTGGGACTGGGATGGGATAGGTTGAAGTTCTTTTATTCATTTTGCTTTAAATATTAGGTGCAACCCTTCTCCGCCATGTTCTATTCCTAACACTGTTATTGACTCATATACCGAAATAAAGTATATCGGCTGCTGTCAAAACTCAGGACAGTCTACTGACGAAGACCTAATCCTCTAAACCAGTTAAGGGTAACCTTTGGAATATCGCGGACCGAACATTAGTGTACAAATACGTTTGCAGTTTGCTTTTAAAAGTAGTGCATTTTAAAGAAGTATTCATAATGTTTAACGATAGATCTCAGACATAATACAACTTATTAAAATAATAAAATGAAATGAAAAAAATAGGTACAACATTATATAATTAAATCGTAAAATTTGGAATTATTACGAACAGTTAAATAGAGACACTGAAATCAATGAGACACTTGAGCTTGAATTTAGGAAACTAATCCATCGTGTTTGGATTAATTCCACTGATTCAAAGACGAAAAGAATTTTCCAAATTACCGTCTGTCAGCCTTATACGATGTTTTGATTTATTAACATTCATCATTGAAGAGAACTGTCCGCATATTAAGTACTGCCAAACGCACAAATCTCTTCACATCTTCCTCGTTTGGAGTAAGTAGTGTAATATTTTTGTGTAATTGGGGTTTTCAAAATGTCTCGCGGGCTGGATCAAACCTTACCACGGGCCGGTGGTAGCCCACATATGCTTTACATCATGGTGATATTTTTTAAATTAAAAGTTTTGTGTACAGTGTGTGTACATTAAAAGAAATGTTGAGAGTAGACGTTTAGTCTTATGTTGAGTTATAGTACTTGAGCACGTAGAAAATCCACTAAGTTAAAGATGTCCCTGGCCTCTGGTTGGTTGCCCACATATGCTCTAAACAAAGTCAAATAAATAATACAAGAAAACCGTTTTCCCTCCATTCCGCCATAAAATCAAGCTACTTTCATTAAACATTTGCAAGCTGTCTAAAGAGAGATAACAGTCAAAGGCTATTTAAGTAAGCAAATCAAACATAAAGATTAAGACTCAAAAATAACAATTAAAATAAGATAACAAAGGAATCCTACGTCTTTCTTTATTTATGCAAATGTCAAAAACTAAGAAATAAAAATTACACCATTTTTATTCAAAAGACGTTTATCATTTATAAAGACAGGATTTTATTTATTTCCAACACCTGTTTTCATTGCTTTAGTGCGAATGTTGGCAGAGAATGCTTATTATAAATATGACTCTGAGCAATGAAGGTCATATTTCAAATAGGGAATATGACTGCGCTTAAAATTGCCACCGCCAATATTGGCTTTAACGAATAGAAAGCGGCATGAAGTGCGCAATAGCTGGTCCCATCTCTTCTAGAATAATAAGCAGCTGTAGATTGGGTAATAACAGCTGAGGCGTTGCACAACACTTATTACAATGACGACTCCTAAAGTCACAACACACCTTCCTTAGGTGACATGAATTGACTTAGCTCTAAACCATAAAACTCGAAATATTGACAGTTTTTACTGTACAGTACCGGAGAATAGGTACTGTAGTTAAAAGAACAACTAGTAAACTCTTAAGTCGAGGTTGTGAATTTCCTTCGATATAAAAGCACCCAATTAAACAAAAATTACAAATAAATATTACGATTAATCATTGAATTAGATACGCTAACATTATTATTCTAAATGACGCGTTCTTATCGGAAGAGGACACACTTACAGACTGCAGACTTATAACCGACAAGACCTTAACCACCAACCTTACAGAATTACTTATTACATGACAACAGCCCCATGCATTGCGACAATAGAGAAAAACCTCAAAAGAACCAATTTTAATACGACATAATTAAACACAATAACATTATTAAACTCTGGATTTCTAAGAATTTAGTTTCTGCTCATACTAATATCCACTGGAGAAAAAGTAACCGTGTTTTTACTTTCGACTGTAGATTTTTTAATATATTTTTTTATGGGGCTCAGGTTAGCCATGCGAGTTAAAGCGTTGAACTTAATCTCACATGGTAAACATAGAGTGGCAAGTTCGATTCCCGCCTAGGCAGAGGAATTTATTTAGTGACGGAATTCATTAAATAAAATCCTTGGTCCCGCTGGCAAGAAAACGGTGGTAACCTGCAGATAACCCGTCCTAGTTAGCCTTAGTTGCAAAAAGTGATTTTTTTTTTTTTTTTTTTTAATAATAAGGAGGTTTAATCTAAACTATTTTGCTTTTGTAATATGAAAAAGTGTGAATCGCTTGAATTGTGATACACCTAAAATAAATTATCGGAGAAGTTTGTGTAGTATTATAGTAGTATAGTACTACTAGTGTTACTAATAGGCCGGATGGTAATCTTACTGATGGCATGCTATAACAGAAGAGAATTAGGGTATGATTAAGAAAGCATTGGCGCAGTGTGATTCAACGATGGAGGACACTTCGTCCTGCTTTAGACCTACGCCTTTTCGTCTTTAGCCAATAGAGAAAATTAAAAATAGCACAGACCAAAAGCTAATCAATATTTAGTTTTCAACCAAAAATATACCCAATGCCCAATACTCCCTCGCAGGACGCATATCAAGTACGATATTTAAAATTTATCGTTCAAAAACTCAAATTTCAAATCTGATACAAAATAGCGTATACATATTTATAGTTTAAATGAAAGTGTTTCCAAGAACTGAAAGCTGTGGAAAATAAAAACAAACAAGAGTAATTCTTTTCATGTCTCAAGGAATATAGTTTTGGCATTCATATACTACGATTTTCCATGATATTGATGAGAAATTAAGAATTAAATGCCGCATTTAACACTATTATTTAATTACATGTATCACAAGAATTAACGTTTATTGTATTATTATTTATTAACGTCCAAATTTTGCTACTATGGATAATTGGGGCTATCTACAAGGAACCACCTTTTTTTAGCCAGGTTGTCACTAAGAATATTATTTAATGAGTTCGATACCAACAAATTCCTGCTGTCCACCCGGGAATTGAACTCGCCACTGTAAGCCACCATGTGAGCTTAGGGGAACTCGCAATTTGAAATTAAGGCCAGCTTTTTAACCCATATGGCTAACCTGAGCCTCACATTTATTATACAAAAATTGGAATCAGAAAATTTTAAAGTCATATCAATTAATTATGAATTAGATGAAAGAGGAATAATGAATACAGCTAGAAATAGAACAAAATGTTAAGCTCTGAATAGAGGTAACCGAGGATGTCAATTGACATTGGTCATCTACGGATATTAGCGGTTTCTGTGGCAAATTTGAAGCATTTAGGGCTTCAGCGGCAAACTACATCTGTTTGCAGATTAGCTAATTACTCCATCCCCTGCCTAGATGAGTTTGTCTATTGACAGTGACTAATGCGTTTTCAATATCCGCTGATGATACATTATCGAGGGCCAGAAAGCAGTGGAGTATCTTACATTATTGAGTCACGCTGAGGCAACATGCTTACAGATAATAAAGTCATTAGAAATATCAGACGTAATTAGTGTGCGTGCGTGTGCGTGTTTGTGTGTGTATATATACATATATATATATATATATATATATATATATATATATATATATATATATATATATATACATATATATATAAAATTTCGCGTCATGAGTACGACCTCAATAGCTGATTTCCCTTAAGGACAATCTGCTAAAACGTGGAGGAAGCTGTACTCAAAGAACCGTTGAAACAAATAGTTATCTAAGTAATGTAAGAAAAAATATAGAAAAAGAAGAAACCCCTAGAAAATGTTCTCTCTCTCCCCCTCTCACACACATACCGACACACACGCACGCACGCACGCGCGCACACACACACCGACACACACACACACACACACACACGCGCGCACACATCAAGCCTGGAAAAACAAGCGTTAATACGTACATTAATTGTGTTCCAATATTAAAAATTCTTATGAGTTTAATGTAAAGAATTAGCACTAACTGGCATAGAGCTTCTAATGAGGGCAATAGGTCGCGTTCTAAAAGTAGGACTCATCATTTGAAGAGTTACGTAAGATGAAGGTTACGACTTATGTTTTTAAAATTTGACTATTCATTATGTTGGATGAATGTGATGATTCCTCTAATATGAAATTTATCTTAAAAGCTAACAATCATGTTTTCCTCATTTCCTTTAAATTTATTCCTCGGGATAAACTTATAACTACGTTTTTAACATTTTGACGTAGCTAACATAGTTAGACAATAGCATGCCAAGTAAGGTAGTTTGTACTAATATTAAGAACTATCTGTAGCGTACTTCGATCCATAACTCGTAAAATTAATTTAATATTTTTTTAGGCAACTTGAGAGAAACAAACTGGTTTTTGACCCTTTTCGTATTATGTGAAAACAAGCTTGCCTTTCATTCTATAAACAACAAGGAATAGAGAGGAATATATTTAAAGAGAAACCCCCCCCCCCACATCTGAATAGTAATCGAAGTATAAATGACAATAGGTAATACTCAAAAATAGAATGGAATAGTGAAATCTTACCTCCACACCTAACTCAATTCATGAGAAGAAAAGAAGGTAGAGCTGAGAGAAAGTCATTCCATAAAAAAACATATAAAGAAATGTTATACCCTCTTAAAAATTAAGTTTTACATTGGTTACTATTGTTTACTTTAATTGTTTGTTAGCATTGTAGTTATGATAGAGCGCTTGCATTGAAACTAGTGCCTTTCACCATTGATCAGATCTTGAAAAAGACTATCTACACAGCCAGATTTTCCACCCATAAAGGATATCTGCTAAAAACTAAACGAAACGCGAAATATTAAAGAACGTAGCTTAGCTTATTGAGTGAGGTGTCATAGCCCAATGCCAAATAATATTGGGAATGTGAGTTCTAACAAGCCATATTAATTATCGGTTAGTAATTAGTAACAAGGGCTTAGAACCACGCAACCGGCTAATCCAGATCCATCTATTCAGCGCCAAGTTCGTATTGTACTGTTAGCAGCAGTAACCATCAAGGTCGTTGTGTACACGGATCGATCGCAACGGAACAATACGAATGATGTAGCATAAAGCTCCTCATTGAGAAACCTTCCTTCCTGAAAGAATTATTTTCTTCATAATTACTCTTCACTCGCACTCGAGCAAGCAGTTTGTAGAGACTCGTTTAACTATTAAGGCTCAAATTGCTCAATGAATTTTTACTTTTAAAAAATTCACCTTCAAAAAGAATGTCTACACCAGAAAAGAAATATTGAAAGACATTTTCCAATGATAATTAAAAGTTCGTAAAATGTGTTTTACAGTTATTTCAATTAAACTGAATTGTAAATAATTTTTGGGCGGACAAACGCATAAGAACAAATGGTATTGATTAAAAGAAAATTAGTTCTGAAAAGTATAGCAGAAGCAAGCCTTTACAGATAGCAACATGACCATAATTACTGCCAAATGTTTAAGCACTTCCTTTATTACATAGATTACTGAAACACTTTCAAGAGGTTTTTAAAGTCCCATTTATAGGTGACAAGATATGCCCCTTCATCAATTTCTCATTAGAGTATATATATGACTATTCAAGTTGAGCCCCCTTCCCATTAAATGAATCATATTTAAAGAAAATATTACAGATATTTAGCCACCCACAACATACTAAACATTATTTCCAAAATTGGAAAGGATACACAATAAAACAGGAAACAGGGTTGATAATAAATATCTAAAAAAAAAATGTTTTAAACTCCTAAATAGATGAGCTTTCAACTCAATGGAATCGGTCAATAATGATTCGAATAGGCAAGGTCACATCAAAAAGTTCTGATAAAACGCTATTGTGATTACAGTTGCACTTATTAGGATAACAATTTGATGAACAGCAAAAATGTTTCATTTTCTGTAAGTGCTTTGAAGGAACGCGTCCAATAAAATTCTTTAAAATAAAATAAATATCGATTACTTCTATTGTGCTGCATTCTTAGCACCATGCCTAAGACCAAGGGAATCTAGTGAATATTCTGCTGACATTCTTTCTGAAAACGTTTTCAAGAATTTGGAAGCTTCCTGTTCACGGAGGCGTTGCTGCTTGACGAATACAAATAAATAAAGATAGGTAAACATCAGTAATTTAGTGTTCACCAAGATCGAGATTTAAAAGTAGTCATGCGAACCAAATTGAATACAACCGATATTTTATCTGGTCTGTTAGTCCTGTACTTGTTCTTGATAAGAGCATATTTGTCTTGTGCCTTCGAAACAATCGGCACAAACGGTTTGTTACAAGAGTATATTACACAAGTCATAGATCTTATAGACCCACATTTTTCTTACTAAATTTGGGTTTCATTTTTAATTATTATTTTTTCGACCTGACCAATAACTTGTGGAAAACGACGCAACAACTACATCGTCAAATTCATGCTTTTGAATATGTTGAACCGTAATAATATGAACTAATAAAATACTTGTACTTCCCCGGATTTGTCCAGGTTCGAGAAACGTTCATTTGACCTTATTCCCCATCCTCCTGTTCAAGTTTTGAGGTCAAATATTTGTATTTTTTTCACTCTTTCGAGTCATTTCATTAGATTTATCTCTCATTACCATAGTTATCAAACATTATCCAAAGCAAATGCGCACGTTTTTTTTTCCAGAAAGCAATGCCTAGGAATGAGATGTTAGTGGAGAATCCCGCGGTGAGTTCATTCACAGATAGCAAGTTTTTATCGGAGCAGGAAGGTTTGGCTCTGATTCCCAGGGAATTTATTCTGTATGCTTCCTCTTCATGTTCCACTCCCAACTAATTTGGGTCATGAATTAATTAACATAACTGCTCTTTCAACCGTTCAGATATAAGTTTCTACAGATGTTTAACATCTCAACTAAAAAATGGTAAATTCTGAGATATGCTCAGGAAATTGTTTAAGACTTCATATTCAGAAATGTAACCCTGTCGTAAGTAGTAACTAGCGTTCTTTGATAAGATACTTACTGGTTTTTATCAGATCGCAATCTAAAAATACACCCATGCTTGTGATGTGTAATTGAATGCGCTTCCCTAGGTCTGTTCCCCTGAGCCTGGCACATCAAGAAAGTGTCAAGTCATTAAACTACCACCTCCTAAGTAACACTTATCGTTTAGAATATTACCCATCATATGACCTACAGAATAAGGAACGGATAAAACTAAAGCATCCACCCTTCTCCAGATGAACCACAAACTAATCGTGTAAAGTGGCACGGAAAGCGTAATACCTCAGAAAGTAAGACAATTTAGAAGGATTAACTATTTGACAATGATCGTTCTTTCGTACAATTTTTTCTCAGCCTCCTAATAGCATACTTTGCCATTATTATAATCCAGTATAATTATTACTTTGTATATTGTCCCCCAGCCCTAAGATTACGACTGCTAATCGATTAACCAAAGCTATAGTGGCCTAGGGGTTGTATTTGATCCAAACAATAGACCAGACTTGGAGCATGGAGAATGGACAAGGAACTGCAAGGAGGGAATGCTCTCCTGGCTGGGAATTCGAGCGAACCGTTAGACCGTTCGACCTAGATTCCCTTGCAGCTAATGCTATTATGCACACCACTAGTGTCTATCAAGACATTTAACTAATTATGCATTACCTCCCTAATTCTTCAGGGTCGGACACGCTCACTCAGGTATTATCTTCAACTTGAAACTGCAGGAGTGAGTACTGAATTCGGCCCGTTTGACATCTATAAGGGAATGAGGCTCAAAATTCGTGTACCACCCTTGGGAACATTTTAGCTTTTGTTTCATCGTATGCAATTATCATAGTGTCAAGTAAAGACAAATGATGAAATTATAAAGGGCAAAAATCGGTATATTGTAATGCGTCGGATTAAATAAAACAGTTCTATACACAAATATTAGCTAAGCTACTTGTATTTTTTTATTTGCTTATAGTCTTCCAGAAACCTCATCTATCATTCTAATGTGATTTTAACTTCGTGTTATTTGCTAAGAAATTTCTTGGCATTGTGGAGCTTATTGTTAGAATATCCTTTATCGACGAGATCCGCGCGTGAGCGTAGAAAATCCTCGGACTACCTCTCTCGCTCGCACGTTGTCACAGCTGCTTGTATCTTTATCGCGGTCCTAGTTATGAAATTTATCATTCTAGGTTGTTAAATATAACTGCAGTGGTTTTTATTTCATTTCATATGCCATCAATTCGTAAGCTTGCCCATTTACAGCCATTTGAGTGTCATCCATAAGGATGACTATACAGAAGAAACTAAAGTAACGGCCTTTTGGAGACAAGCTACACAAACAATAGTTAGTAAAACATTTGCAGTCAACATCTACATTATTAAATTGATAATTCCAGAAATAACAATTTTATATCCTCAGTTACATAAATTATTAATTATTGACAGAAAAGTAAAATGTTTCTGAATGTGAAACTTTAATTTTCAAAAATGCTTTAATCTTTCAGAATCAATAAAAAGGCCTTGTCCTCAACAAGTACTTTAGATGAAGAGTGCACTTTCAGAGGTAAAACTCCATCATCAGAGCCTGGGTTACCGGAGTCACAATTATGTCAGTGTTAAAGAGAATGTAAGAAATTGTCACGAATCTATATCATTAATATTTTATGAAAATTGCACTGCACTCTTCGTATCAGATTTCACTTAAGGTACAAAGTTGACTTTTAATTTCTTTAAACTACCTTCGTTAAACCCCCATTTTTACTAATCTAAAATTAACATTATTTTTATATATGAAAAAATAAAATATTTATTATCGTCTACTTTGTGCTACTGAGGCTGATCGGGTCGGGTTAAAACACTTTTGAAGTCAGGATGGGACTAATGATTATTAATGATGTTTACTTAGGCGTTGGCACTCCTATGCAGGATGTTCTTTACATTTTTCTGTAACAAAATTATTATCTACCCTTTAAGCTACTGTAACACTAAATAATTCGTGTCCAAAGTAAGGTTCAAGATTAAGGTGTAGGAAAATTAGAATGTGCAGATGACCTCACCTGTGCTAGTATAGCACACTAAGACATCGTCGTTTATCGTTCTTACTCCTGCGTGACGGACTTTAAGAAGTCATGCTCCTCATAATCTCATTACCTTTCATCAGCACACCATATCAGTGGAGTTGAATTACCCGTTTGCATGCGAAATAATGCCGGGAGGTAGTATGAGTGGAAATTAGAAAGCCACACGAATAGAATAAGCTCTTTGGATCCGTGTAATGAACATAATCCCTGGGCTGAACAATGGCAGACGTAAAGGGAGACGTAACAAGTCGGGAAAGACCAGAGTGCAAAACGTGATGGAAGAGGACATCTGAGCCCGTGCAAGTGAAAGGAGAAATCATCCAGTGAAAGGCTTTTCCAAGCAGATTGCAAGCCAACTTCACAGCTTTTCAGAACTGACCCAGATCCAAACCAACAGTTCATTGCAGCTCCTAAATGCCAGAGGCTTTTCATCAAGACTTAGAAGGAGCTGCCAGAGCATATAATTAATAGTTGAAAAACAAAATATTATTCTTAGAACTAGAAGAATTGAAAATGAGTTTAATTTAGGAATCAGTATTGAAAGCAATGGGGTTTGAAAAAATATTACACAAGGCTAAATAACTTTGTTCTGGAATTCATCACAAAAAACAGAAGAAAAAAATGGAAAACAGCATAATGCATATAAAGTTAAAGGACGAGTTTTTAATTTCTGAGAGAATAAATGAACTAAAATATATAATGAAAGGCGGTGTCCATTCTCCGTGAGACTTTCCAATTTATCTTCCAGAATACGTTCAGATAACGTTCCTTCAATACGGGCGATGCACAAGAGCGGATAACTCAAACATCCATACATCAGTCAACGAAATTTAAAAAAACATATTTTATATATATAATATATATATATATATATATACTATAACACTACAATGCGAAAACTTTGCAAAGATGAATATCATTTAAGAGCTATGGACCAAAACGTTTCAATCAACCCTAATATTGATATCTTCGAAATAAAACCTACATTTAGCTACAACGATTCTTACTACATTAATCGTATTATTGAAGGAATCCGTAAATTTACACCAACAAGTGATCAAGATAATAAAAGTAAGAAAGACGGGCCGACACAATGGCGCAGGCAAATGAATAGTGAAGTGGAATTCAGAGATAAAGGGAGCTATAAAAAGGACAATACATAAAAAACAAAGCCATAAAAATGCGCATTTTTTATTATAAGCGGAATTATTTATCTTGCTTCTAGAGTTTTGTAGAACTTACATAAAAAAATAATATTAGGTCATAAAACTAGTCTCACGATTATTCTGATATAGATTTAAAAAAATAACCAATTTTTATTTCTTATTAGTAAATGGTAAGAAAATGTTGTAATGCACGGAGCAATAAGCTCTGATACAATTACTCTTAATTAACAAAAAAATAACCGTAAATAAAAATCTGTGATAAACCACTAACGCAGAAGTAGGGTTTACTAAGAAGATTTACCACTTGCTGGAATGAAACGCTGGTTATCATATTTCACATTCTATTCTCTTATTTTACATGCAGTGATAACACTAAGAAAATAGGAATTAGAATGTAAGCTAAACATGAGATTTTCTGTGTCTCAGTTACTCAATGTGAAAATCGGATGGGTTTACACAGGGAAAACTAAAAAAAATAAAACAATTCCATTAATATATGAGTTATTATTATAATAAAAAAAAACATGCATAGAACTGTAGTTATATAAAATCAAATTTGCAACAAGATTGGATAAATAAAAGTATTCTACCCGACTCCTAATAACAGAGATATTTGGAATTTTCGATTCCCCTCCCCTCTCCTAAGCCAATTTCAGCCATTGCCAACGGTAATCTTTAACAGCATTTAATAACAGCATGGTGTAAAATCATAAATGATGACGCCACACAGAACATATTTGTATGTAACTCACACACTAAAAGTACAATAAAACAATGTGTAGTATGTAAGCTTCGAATAAAATGGTTTCTGAAAATTGATAATATGACATAACTAGGACTGGGGGTTTACTGAAGGCTAAAAACTAAAAATGCAAATAGCTCGGCTATTTTTCAAGGAAGAAAAAAAATCTATATAAAACATTTATAGGGAATTAAATTTGCGATAGGATTGGTTTCAATAATGGAGCAACTTTGAAATTCCCTCTTACAAGAGGTAAAAATACATTTATCTCCATATAACGGCTTCATTTTCGTCATTTCTTGGGTAGTATCGATGGACAATTGGAAAAAAATGTTTGTTTAAAAGTACATTAATGTACTTGATACCCTAAGAATGTTCTGCAGAGTGATGGATACAATCAAAATAAAATTGAAATATATTGGGGTATATATAAAAAAAAAAGTCACTCCATAATTTATTATTGGATATATTGTCTCTCTTAACGGCGCATACCAGTATCTTGTCATTTATAAAGTACGTCACCCTTTAATAAATTTAGGACTAATAACAAACGATCTCAATAAATTAAATATGCACTTTACATATTTAAACTGTTAAAAAATTGTTAAGAAAATTAATTTGATATATATATATATATATATATATATATATATATATATATATATATATATATATATATATATATATATATATATATAATAAGGTACCCGGCTTCATCATCATTATTAAATAAATAGATTTTAGAAAATGCAATCATTGAATTTGAGATGTTTTCACAATAAATGTACATGTATTGCATAAGTTTTTTTTTATTTAATAATGTGTAAAGAAAGTAAATTAGGTTAATATTAGTAACTTCGTTATATTAATACAAAAATATCGGACGTATCATATTATGTTTTTCACATTTCAGGAGTGTTTTGTACAACCAACAAGAAATTAATAGCTTTTTCTGACATGCATATTTACCATTAAATACTTAAAACTACTTTAATCGTCTTCCTCTAAGGACCTTTGATAGTAGATTATACTTTCTAGAGCTCTTCAGTGATGAGGAAAAGGGTTCAGTCTCATAGAAGAAAGATCCCTACAGTGGAGCCATAAAAATAAATATCACATGAGAGGTTAGGCGTATGAAAGCGTATGGTCATGGGCTAACCTATAAGCTAAATAAAGTAGCCTCGACATTAAGGACAAGGCAAGCCATCTAGCAACAGGGGAGTGCTCCTACATGGCTACTACTATTTGGCGGGGTAATGCACCATGTCACCCCCAAGGGCGACCTGCTTATACACTCTACGCCTAGTTTATATATATATATATATATATATATATATATATATATATATACACATATACAGGTTAATATTGTAGACCTTTGAGATCTTTAGGAGTCTCCGGGAGGATCTCACTCACTTCGCTATCATAGTTTACATAGTGAGTGATCAACCAGTCGAACTACTCTCGTTAACCAAGGAGTTCTTGCCAGTAGACTGACAGTCCCATTATACCTGGGGGACGGGCAGTGCTCATATCCAAATGGCTTGCTAGTCACCGAGATCTAGGACAGTCGTTGTCCTTTCGTACTACGGACAGGGTGTCAAACTGATTTACTTATTAGACTCCCGTCATTCCAGTCACGGCACGACACCAGCGTGTTCTAGTAACGAACCTGTGTACTAAGCCCACGTCACTAACTCAAGTACTGAACATGTGATCTAAAGTCGGGCGGCCTGCCACAGATTTATGGCATACACATATATATAGATTAAATGTGCATAAAGTTGACTCTAACTGAAAACGTAAATGACGTACTAAATTTAAGGATTACTGCACTGCTTATTTAAAGAAGATTTTCCTTACGCGAATTGGTCTACTGAGTTCAGAATGACCATCCTACCAAATGGAAGAATATGAAATCTTCAACACGTAGCCGTGTTCCTGCACAGACATTATATATACACACAAGTTAAATACCGCATTCGACTAGAAAACATATCTTAGCGAAAGCCCCTAACCACCCCTTTTTTTTCTTCGTCTCCCCACAACCCTATGATCTACATCCCCTCGTAAAAAAAATTCTAACACAGTTCTAGCAAACCTGTTTTGCGGATGGTTCCAGAATCAACCCACTTCTTCGAAAAACCACATCCAGTTTTGTACTAAACAATGATAATATATACATAATGTTATATAACACTAAATATTTCCCTTCAAAACCACAAAAAAGATGCTTTTCAACATATCCGAATACATATGTCCGTATTTTAGGAGGTTTGCTTAAAGCTGTTATATCATGAACCACTTCTTTTGCTCTTGGATTACTAAAATTTGAGTGATTGAGATAAAAATGATTCTGATTTACAAATTACAGCTCAAGCTTTAGTAAATAGTTATCAATAAAATTAATATATTTTATTCAGATATATTTCATTAATTGTTTTTCTTTTCGGTCTACCTAAGTATTCTGCGAGGTTGGCTGACCTGATTGTTTACAGCCGTTTTCCGTTGTAGAGATTATTAACTTGTAAATTGATTGAAGAATTTCTCATTATTGTTTGTATTTATTTAATTGCACGATAGTTACCAGTATTTGGATCTATCTATTGTAAACCTTCGCGAGAGAAATCTGCTTAGTTTACGCAACCCCTGCGTGGCGGACTTTTCTTCTGCTTTAATGTTTTTCTGCAGTCATCTGAGATGTCTGTTCCTTTAGCTCATTCCGACAAGTGGCCTCCTTCTATCCGTTGAATCCCCAACCCATTTCCAATCCTTTGCAATCCACGTCCTTGAGCTGCAGTGCAATCGCACTGGTAGTTTACCCGTCGGAATTAACCGTTTTCGTCCAAAGTGATAGATAATAATAGATAAATATTTTATTATGCTTTTATTGAAAATTTTTGAATTCATTTTTAAAAACATTCTCAACTTGATATGAGTAATACTGGATAAGCATGGAAAATCACTAAATCTAGTTTGAAAGTACCATACACTTAAATAATCAGATGATGAATCTAATGATGTGATAATGAAAGAAAAAGAATGTATGTACAAAAAAATGTAACGACACATTATATCCTCGATCATTGGAACCAACCAATCCTGATAATAGTAGATGACCCAATCTACTTCTAACCAATTCACTCTTTGATCAAGCAGGTTTTAAAAAGCTAATGTATATATCATTTGCGATTATACGGCATATTGTCCAAAAATATACAGACATATACGTATGAGTCACAGAATTCTTCCACTCAAAAATAATTGAGCAAAATTAATGTTTAAAAAAAAGTGATAGAGATCAGGGAGCGGAAGAGACAGTATACAGTTGTACAAATACTCTTAACGATGCCAGCAATCTAGGAGATGGAGGAATCCACCATGTTGGCTGAATACCGGACATGGATCTAGCTGTGACGTGGGCAGGGACCCGTGACCCAACATCCAGTTCTACTACTCCCATCCAGGGGCAAACAATATTATTACAGGATCATACAGCTACCAGCCGACCTCAGCTGTATCATTACGCGGATCAAACGTACAATTGGATACCTTCTCAATTGATTCTCTGGCATGTGGCTTTCCGTTTTAATTTGAGAAGAGATGTCATAATTTATAATTACATTTAACTCCATTCCAGCACGAAGGCCGAAACAAGACACACTTGTTAGTATCAGCACACATATAATTCAAATGATACATTCAGTTCGAGTTATCAAGAAACCGTCAACCAAATCAGGTACAAAGTAAATCTACAGTAATGTTAATAAATGATAAAACGGCGCGTACCTAGAATATATTTTAGCAAGACAAACAGTTCAATAAATTACATAAGAAGTCCATTACGCAGGAACTGCGTTAACTAAGCAATTTCCCAACTTCGTCACGTATTTGCATTTTTCTCGTACGTAAAAGTTCAATGAGAACAATATTTGGCATTTAGGCTTTAAATAAGTAATATGACATCAATAGGTGGGTTAACTGGTGGCCGAAAACTAAAAAAATGCACATTTCTCGGTTAATAATCAAGACTGAAAAAACGTGCATAACAACATTTATAGAACATTACATTTGCAATAAGATTCGTTCAATGCAATTTTTCGAACCCACGCATAAAAACGGGGATATTACAAATTTTCGAAGATCTCTACCTCTAACTCCCCCCTCCCTCCCTCTGCCCCGATTTTAGCTGTTAACGAAATTGATCATTTTTACATAAAACGTTTAAATATCGAGTTTGATAACAACCAAACAAAAATTGCAACCGCTAGAGCGTTATATACAGGTATGATACACATTTGAAGACATTTTTCGAAAATCGCGTCATGAGTATGACTTCAATAGCTGATTTCGCTTGGGGAAAATCTGCTAAAATACAGCTGAGATCAGGTTGCCAACAGCGGAAACCAATATTTGTCGTTTTTGATTTACGTCTACTTTATGCTCCTACGGCTAACCGGGTTATCTAAAGGTCACCACCCATTTCTAGCCACGGTGGAAATAAGGATTTTATTAAATGAGTTTGTTACTAAATATACTAAATTCTCATTGCTCAGTTGAGAATCGAACTCACTACTGCAGGTTTACCTAGTGAGATTAAGACTAGTGCCTAAACTAGCATGTCTTGCCCCTGAAATATATAGTAATGATTACGGTAACATAATGCTAGATTCAATATTGTTTTAACTGCTTAAGTATCTACAAGACCTATATATATTTTCCTATACAGGTGATCATGAGATTACGTAATATATAATTGTGGCTTACAAATATAACTAGTACTAATCGATTGAAATAGAGTTGCTCCACACGAGGGCGTTGAATGCTTACCAACAACTGTTCATAAGTTTTTTTTTTTTCCGTCAGTCAAGAGATAGATGAGTTAGTCCTTTATTTATCTTTGATCGACAGAGGACGAAAAAACGAATATTCAAACTATAGCATACCAGAAAAAAAAGGTGACAAAAGTATTGACATAGAACATCTGTTATCACTCAGCTGTCCTGAAACGTACTCTTTCAATTCTCACATGGCAGTTCCCACATTGGATTGAACAGAAATCATTTGAGAGGCGGACTTGGAGACTCATTATTTCTAATAACTAACTGTTCCTGCAATTTTAGCAGATTTCCCTTAAGGGAAATCAGGTATTGAGATACTACAGATGACGCGATTTACGAAACAAATCCTCAAGCGTCCATTGATCCTGCCTATTAGATGACGAAAATGAGGTCCATTAAAAATTTTATATATATATATATATATATATATATATATTCTTGTCTGTTGCCGCTCTAGCTGTCTCGCAATTCTTATTTGATCGTAAGCAAACTCGACATATAAGCGTTTCATGTAAAACTGAAGGTAGTATTTGTAAATGGCTGAAATCAAACCCGTGGGAGGGTTAGAGGGGAGGAATTTCAAAAATTCGAAATATCTGCGTTATTATACGTCGGATCGAAAAATTGTATAGAACCAATCTTATTGCAAATGTAATGTTCTATACATGTTAAGTAGGTTTCTTCATTATCTTGATTATTAACCAAGATTTTTGCTTTTATTAATTTTCGGGTTCCAGGAAACCTCAACTTCGACTCATGTCATAAATAACAATAAGCAAACTACCTTTATTCACAATGTAGTATCCACCGAATGCAGTTTTTGCCCCCTCCTCCTCCTCTGTATGAAACTGCTCTAGAAGGGAAGCAAAGGTACCCGAAACTGTAAGCACTCCAAGTAAAACTCTTTATATGAAGAATTAAGAAACCATTCATTAGCCGACATCCAACAATTCCCTACTAGCTTGCTATAACAACGGCTAACAATACAATCAAGTAATATCCATAACAATAAGGTGTTATTTTATGAATCCCGTTATTTGGAGTCTAAATACCAAATATTGTACTCAATTAAACCTACCTAAAGTATTGGGATAAATGTAAATACGTAACGCACGTGGGAAATTTGCTTAGTTGACGCCGCCTCTGCGTGACTTACTTTTATCCAGTAAATTCCATTTCAGCCTTGTACGTTTTAAATATCAAATACTAGTATGAAATGTTTAAACTCTCTCTGCAACTGATATAAATAGAACAACCTCCGAACATTCGAGGCACATTGCTGTCCGTCAATTTTCTAATCAACTGCCGGCTATCTGCGCAAGTTGTCTTTCCTCTCCTCTCAACTTCGTCTAATCAGCAATACTTCGATGTCATTTTTTCACAGATTCCTGCAGTTCGTATTAAAAAGTGCACTTTACGGCAAAGAGAAGTATGGTTACTATACAGTTAACCAAGGTCGAGCAAAGATGGAGTACGAAGGAGTCAGAGAATTAGGGCACGTAGAATTTCAATACATACCTACCCTTTGTCCAAGTATAAAAATCTAAAGTCGCGTATGAACTGAGTGAACTAAGCAGATTCTAAGCGTGCATAACGCCACTGTATGATGTGAAGTGATAGGATTATACGTTTTAGACTCCTAAAAAATATATAAAAAACACTCCTGTTGGCCCAAATATAACCCAAATATTAGATATAACTCCAATATACATTAAGACAGAGGAAATGATAAAACAACATAAGTTAATCAAATTTCGCAAGGTTTTATACTGAAAAAAAAAACAACACTGTTGCTACACCGTACTGTGTCCTTCAACATAAAACAGGAAGGAAGGAATAATTACTCTTAAAAAGATCTCATTACAACAACAGGGGACCTAGTCATAACGTGGACTTATAATATATACAATACTAAGTTAGAAGTTTTTACTTCCTGCGAAGGAGATGTTGGGTTTGCATACATTGTTTTAAAATATGACAACATTATACAGAAAGGACAATACAAACTCACCATTTATGCACATACATGAAAGCGGAACTATTGAGTCATCAATAGACTTAGTGTACTGTTTTGCTAATGTTAGAGAGACTGCTAAAATTTAGGCGGGTAGAAAATTTACATAGACTGCGGTTAAAATAACAAAAACAGAAATGGAGCACATCATTATACTCATGTTATGTAGACAGAAAAACATAACAGTGGCATTAACGTGGATAAGACACAGCAGACTTACTGGAAAAAGGCTTCTAGGCACAAGGTATGCCCCTTACTGTAACTTAATGAATATATACTGTATTAAACATAATGACTTTCTATTAAAGAGTAAAGTTCAAAGCTTACCATTTCTAGAAACATCCAGCTCGACAAGGTTCTCAAAGTTCTGGATCTCTGGTGGCAGTCTGTGGATTTCATTGTCACTCAATCCGAGTTTTCGGAGGCGGTGCAATCGGAAAAAATTCTGAAAAGAGAACCAAAAGAGCAATAAGCATACAAAAGAAACAAAACATTATTTCAATATGTTAACTGAACTCATAAATAAACAAATTGACTGTAATTAATTCCTTTTTAAAGGATAAGTAGATGAAATTTCTAGTAAAAAAAAATATATATTTGAAAAAATCCCTGAAAATTCTAATTGGGAGACTTCATACGACCAAGTAAAGCCAATTAAAAGTTTTGAATAAATAAAATAAAATTGTATTTATACAGAAAACTAGTATTTCTCTTTTTAAAAGTAGCCTTAATTAAATTCTGTTTGATAAAAACATTTTCAACCAACTTAACTCAGAAAAAATATATAAACCATTATACGCCCTCCTCAGACAAAGGAGAAGAAAATACAATCAGAGACAAAAAAAAACAAACACATATTTTAAACTACTAACTAATTAATGGTTACATTCCCATAAATTGTACCTAACATCACACTGAGAGGATACGTCAGAATTCACACCATTTTTCTTTAACCAACTTCATTAATACTAGACAGATTACACTGATTATGAGTTGAACATGTGTGTACGTGTATAAACATGTGTGTATAAAATCTTTAGTAGGAACTCTATGGATAAATGTGAATGCCATCCAAAATGAAGTTAACAATCACAACAAAAGTCTCAATCAGCTTTTCGGGTACCACATGACTTCCTATGAAATTAAATAAACAAAATGTATATTGTATATATCTCCGTTCCAATACACTAGATCGGAAAATTTCATCGAACATAATGTATAGATTTTTTCACAATAAACAATTAAAAAGTCCTATAGACATTTTTCGTACCTCGAATGAAAAATATTTTGATTTTCGCCCTTCTTTAATCTCCTCCTACCCCTTAGTCGCTTTCGATCAAAGTGTGCAACTAGAAGTTACAAAAATCCCAAATATGAAATTTCAACTTTCTAAGATTAACCGTTTTTGGGTTATGCGTACAGACATAACACCGGAAAATAGGGCGAGGGAGAGTCAAAAGGGATAATATGAAAACTGAAAATTTGCAGGAATACAATAATTCCTTTAGTTCGGTCAAGATAATAGTTAGTTCCAGGAAAATGACTCCGGTTTCCTAATATATTAATAAAGCTGTCATCATCAGCTGTCATGTTATTTTGAGAAAATTATAGATTCATAGGGTAGATACGAAACAATTTCATTATTTATAGAATAAGAATATCAGTCAATTTTAGAAAATGTAATTTAAAATAATAACCTCAAACAATTATAAAAAATGTATATCATTGATAATGACCGCCTCTGGAACTACCCTTATGTGGTTGTCAATCACGCAGGTTGAAATGAACTAAATCGACCTGCCGACGTTTCTGTAAAATATATTACCTTTGTCAAGACGAACTTAATGGTGTTGCTCAAAATATGAATATTGTAATTATGTAAAAATGCCAAAAGAAATATAAAAAGTCTTTAAAGAAGGAGAGTCGGAGATAGTACAGCAATAAAATGAGACAGCGGTTTCATTTCAAACAACGCGACCAACAACCACATATGATAAGGGTAATAAAAAATGTGAATTTTCATTCGAATTTCTAAACTATGACCTTCGATATCAATGAGTCATTTCATTAAACAAAACGAAACATTGTAACCTACACAACTACACAGTTACGTTTCACCGAATCACCCCGTCATTTAGTAGAATACTATGTCAATATAAAAAGAGTACCAAAGTATGTTACAACACAAGTGTAATAAGTGGAAAAATAATATCCGTCACAGAGGTGTTGCAAAAACTAAGACTACGTGTGTTGGATTCACGCGCTGATGGTGCAACCCCTCATTCTATTGACTATTTCACTTAGTCTTAATAACATACCTATATGCAAAAAGGAATTATAATTAAAGCTGGACATGAATTTAGAGGTACTGTTACCTTAAATGGCAATCGTAAGTAAGAGTAAGGATTAACAAAACAAAAAAAATCCAATAAATCAGTTTATATTTGACTTAGTGAAAAATGTGTAGAACATTATGCCTAGTTCATTACTTTTTAATAAGTACGGCTATATAATATTTTCCGGCGCAATGAATAATAATTGAAATAAATAGGGTTTTGTATTTTACTCTATCCCTTAACGTCCACTCCTTTTTGTCCGATTTCGGCCATTTACGAAAAGAAACTTTAGCTTTTCACGAAAATGTTAAATTTTAAGGTTGGTATGGTACTCAATACAAATTTTGAATTTATTATTATTTCGTAAATGTCTAAGATGGCATCACTGAATGTTGTTATTTATGTACTTTATACAACTACGGCTAATCGGGACAGGGTTATCTACAGGTTTCCACACTTTTCTAGCCCGGGGTTGAACTAACACATAAATTCCTATTCCCCAGTTAAGAATCGAACCCTTGTTTCTCAAATTCATTAAGACCACCGCCTTGACTCTTACGACTAACCTTGTCGCTAAGAAAAGTGTAAATAACAACATTCTACATGATTTAAGATAATTCATTATCTAAATTATCGTTCTTCCCGGTAGGATCATTAGCGAACATTCATTTGATATACAAGGAACGTTGAAAAATTGAGCTTGGTGAGGGTATTTAAATGACAGATCTACACATACATTTGAATATATTGCATCATTTTAATCACCTAGGTAGAATGAATAACAATTTCAATATATTTTTTTTTAAATTTTATATCGGGCCATGAAGTTAACCTTAATAGCAGAATCCTCTTTCAGGATACCCGCTAATTTGCAACTGACGTGAGTATACAACAATCTGTGCCCCATAGGGCTGTTTAAATATAATCAGCAAGTTCAGAAATTTAGAACTCATGAACGAATCACATTGAAAAAAAAAAACTGCAGAGAAATACATAATATTTATATCGGTTGCTCAACACCATTGAGAAAGGAATAAATACTATCAAGGTAATAACATGTCTTTGAGACCAATAAAGATGTCTGCATGAGGTTCTTAGAAGAGGACAGATAGCTTTTGTAGTGGGCCTCTAGTTGGATGCGTCACTCTGTAGAACGAATTGATTCAGCCCGGAATCCAATTCAAAATGGCAACCGCCTTGTCGGCCAACGTGCATGAAGCCATTCTTGTAACTATATATCACAACTCGAAGAGAAAACAAACAGGAGCCATTCTGTCACTCACAAAAAAAAAAATACCTAAACACAGTGAATACATGACTATTTTATTTCAACAAGTTAATGAAGGCCAGATGGGGCGGTGGAGCGTGGATTGTCAAAAGATCTTACAACATCTCGAAATCAAACGGCATCCCCTGCCAGTAACCTTTACATTATCCCTCGATGGTGTAAGACGGTGTTAGCCAAGGCATACGAGATAAACTATCACGTTTTTAGTAATATATCCTGAACATTCTTGAATCAAGATGTTCCATTAATTTTCAAACAAGCTATACGTTATTCTGAAATATACATGATTGGCACCATACCAAGAGACGACTGATCAGAGCTCTCACAAGTACGTATAGGCCTCCAAACATGGTCAATATATTCAAAATATCGTTAATTTGAAAAAGTGAGACACATTTGTGTATTCAAGTAAGCAAATATAAAGAAGAAACCAGTAAAAAATGACACCAAAAGACATCAGCATTTCAAAATATAATAACTTAGTTATGGAGAAAATGCACATTGTTTAATTGAAAAAATTAGTTGACTAGGGGCGTTGATAGTTAAAATGAGAATCACAACAAAATGTGTAAAAAAAGAATTTTAAGAAATAACATGCCCAACAATAATTGCCATATGACAGTTCTCGATCTATCTCATATTAATAGAAATATTTGAAATTTTATTTTTTGTTCAATTATGGAAAGGATCTTTAGAGAAGGGAACTGAATTTAATAATTCAACAACTAAGAGTCTACTTTAAAGGTTAAGAATATTATAATATGATGTTATTTATTAACGTCCACTTTGTATACCCACCCGGCTAATTAGGACGGGTTATCTACTAGTTACCTCCTTTTCTAGCCATGGCGGCTAATAAGTTCGTCAGTAAAGAAATTCCTAATAATGCAAGAGCTAAACGTATTATAATTAACCGTTCCAAACCACTGGGACATATTCAAACTTTGAAAAACTAATATTAGGGAGTTCAATTAAGTTATTTGATAGGAAAGTATTCAATAATAAAAATAAGTTAGAAAATTAGAAAGAAAGGCAATTTAATGTCAAAAAGGTAATGCCTTTATAAGACCTTGTAAGGTCTGTAGTGCAATGTATTTATGTCCGTTTATTGTATTTCGGACAAAAAAACTGCTAATACTATCCTAATTATTAGTATTATTAACTAATCATATACATTACACAATCTTTAAAAAATATTGAATATTAGTTAATGGAATGTTAGAGGTGGTTAATTGAAATTTACTGCCAAACCGTATGATACGGTTGGGATTTGAACTACACGAACGTCAAACTGACAGAGTTTAAGAGAAACTCCCTACTTCGCCATGAACTATTAAATTGACTGCCTGTAAATAGTTAAATCGATACGAGCTTAAAGTATACATGAAAAAACAAACTTAATGACCTACACATGTCCACATGAACTCTAATTTCTCTCCCAGTAATGTAGAAAAGACAAATGTACAAATAAGATAACATAAACGAAGCAAATATTATCTATCAGGTTTACTTGACTAGTAAATAACCTTAGAAATCGATTACCTAACGAATATTCAACAGTACAAACAATGAATTATAGAACTCCTCTTGCAATCATAATTCTTATATTATTAGAGCCTCATATATAATCTGCAGCACACTTACATATATAATGTAAAATCGATTAAAATGACAGAGAGTAATAATTGATTATAGCAATTTGCATGACGAATTGAACAAAAAAATGCAGGTCTAGCCCATATTCAATTCTACGACTGCCTGTACATATGCTTCAAATCTTAAATATCGTTTATGAAGCAATCAATGTCACAATAAATACATTTATCATTCAGGCAGAAGACGAACAAAGGTAACAACAATAATTAGATGGAGCGTTGCTATGTGCATGTTAAATCGATATATCGAATATCACTCGGGGCTGTGGGCTAACGAAACTGAGCTAGAAATCCACATTATCTTAATTAGAAATAGTTTAACTATATTAAAATTACAAATAATTTAACTAATATAATCTATTTACAATTAATATTTGCGTTTTAAATTAAATTTTATAATTTCCCTATACATGTGCGAGTTGTGTTTTGTGTGTGTGTGTGTGAGTGTTCACTCACTTGAGTATGTATTTGAGAGGTACAGAGTTTTATGTAAATAGTCACCAGTAACAACTTACATTTTATCTAAACCATAATCAGTTTAAATTTCTTTTATTCATTTTATACGCCAATTATATTTTAATTATTGATTTATTTATTGAATATTTAAATATTAATGATTTCCATTTTGTCCAATGTCAATAGTTTCGATTTTCAGTTTTGTACCTAGCTTTAAACTTTGCCTTTATTTCGTTCTTTGTTGTGTTCCATCTTTGTTTTTTGATTTCCATTCTTGTTTTTTGAATTCCACTTTGTCTTTGAGTTACATTTCCGTTTTTGAGTTCCAGTTCCGTTTTTGTGTTTCATTCAGTTTTGTTTTTAATTTCGTCTACTGTGTTCTATTTCGTTTTTTGCTTTCCAGTTCTGTTTTGTGTTGCGATTCTATTTCTTTCCCATTTCTGTTTTGATTTCATCTCTGTTTTTCGTGTTTTTCTCTGTTTTGTGATCCTTTTATGTTTTGTGTTCCTTTTCTGGCTTGTGTTCCATTTCTGGTTTGTTTAATTTTGTTAATTTTTTTTTGTATTGCTTTGTTTTTTAAGTTAGGAATGCTTTTGTATAGAGCAACATCGCCAAAGCTGCGAAGCTCCAATAAATAAATAATTGCAAATATATGGTTAGATATCAAAGTTATGGTACAGACAAAAGAAAATGTATTAAGTTCCAACAAATACTGCCAGAATGGAATTCCCTAGCGGAATTCTCATTGGCCAATAGACAAATGGGGATGGATATATTCCATATCGAAATTATGGAATGTTGATATACCTGAAAAATCTCCAGGCTCAATGTGGTTGTACTGTTCCCTAAAATTTAGATGAAAAAAGAAAACTGGTACTTGGTGATGAGTTGGAGATTTTTTAGTAAGAATTTCAAGACCAAGTTGTACCACAATTAATACCTAGCAGATAACCCTTTTTATTTTTGTTAGATTTCATACTCCCTCAAGGCAAACGTGGAGTGTTCGTTTGCTATTTCGTAATGTACTTTGAATAGGGATCCCCTACTCATTAGACATCAAACAAATTAAGGATTTCGGTGGGTAAAGCAATATAATAGCAGCTTCCGAAAGAACACAATGGTTGTAACTAAAAGGCGTAGCCTTTGTAGCATGATGACTCACTTGGAGAGGCGCCACGCTGTTGACCATCACAAAATACTAATCACTGGATAGGGGGGAGGGGATTCAAAGGTTTCCAGAATAGATTAATTCTGAAACTCGTTATTTAGTCGTTTTATGTAAAAATAAAGATCACGTTCGTTGACGGCTGAAATCGAACAAGCGGGGGAGAGAGTTTAGACGAGAGGAATTTCGAAAACTCGAAATATCTCCGTTGCTACACGTCGGGTCGAAAAATTATATAGAATCAATCTTATTGTAAATTAAATTTACTATATATATATATATATATATATATATATATATATATATATATATATATATACATATATTCTCTATCTTGAATATTAAAACAGATATTTGCATTTTTATTAAGTGTGAAACGAGATGAGATCGGCTAATTTCGGTGATTGTCGTGAGTTTCCACCAAAAGATAGTTCGGCAGTTTCCTTAACTCTTCGGCTCTCGTGAATAAAAAAACTGGCGTCAATAAAACTTTTTGGAAATTTTTTATAAAGTTAGTCCAATGAATTTATAATTTATATTGTTTTTAGCTCAGAGAATGTTCTTTCCATGATCAGCTGTTTACAACACTGAAATAAAATGTAAAAACTCGACGTATATTAGTAACTTAAAGCGCCAACCTAAGATATTTTTTTTTTTTTTAAATCCTATTTACCAAAGGTAATCAGGACAGGGATTATCACCTTTTTTTTTGGCCACCGTGGGACTAATTTTATTCAGTTTGCCCAACATTAATAAAGCTAAGTAAAGTGTGAAACAAAAACCGAATGCAAGTATTTTAGGATCGAAACCAATGAACTTTTCTCAGAGAAAAAATTGTTTCCCCAAAGCAATTATCTCCCGGAGAAAGAATAGGGGGTTGAAACCCATTTAAGAGTACTGCCCGAAGTGTGGTTCAGAATATTCATTGCAAGAACAGCGGGCATCTGACGTGTTTAGAGAATTGAAAGACCCAACCGCGTTTTTCCCCAGAACTAAATATACTCCGGTCAACTAAGAAACAATGGCAGTCTCATTTAAATAGAATATCAACAATAAACAGCTTCGGTAAGCCAAGTTTAAGTCAGTTTTACCATTGTCAACAGTTATTTTCATCAGATCGTTCAGGCACACCTTTTGCCATTTTTAACAAAAAGCCTTTAGAGAAAATTACATCGAAATGGCAAACTAATAGTATGTAAGTAGTGGATTACAATTTTCCTTTGATAGTCAATTGAATTTTTTATCCAACGTTCATGGCACAGGTTTTAAACATTTTACAGATAAGAAACATTCAACGACTTTTACTACAGTGTAAAAGGAATCAATAGTTGACAGCGATGGAGTCAAAATTGAAGCTAAAATGCGAACGAAATCTAAAAGAAATTATTAGTTCATGGTGTGTATTAAAGCATTTTAAGATAAACTTAGCAGATTCTACAAACAGGCACAGATGGCGCTCTCCAATGCTCATTCTATGTGTTTTCCTTAGTGAGAGCTCTATTCAAACAAGCCTCGAAATTTGACTTATGTTGCGAGATATTTAATAAGTTATTATTATTTTTAAAGTCCACTTTTTGGAACTAAGGCTAATTGGGACCGGTTATCTACAGGTTACCACCCGTTTCTAGCCAGGGTGGGACTTAGGATGTTATTTAATGAACTCTGTTACTAAATAATTTCCTTTGCCCAGGCGAGAATCGAACTCGTCACTCTAGGTTTACAATGTGAAATTAAGATCAATGCCTTAATTCTCATGACTAACCTAAGCCCCAATAATTTATTAGCTTAATCTGAAAATCGCATGAGTGAGAGAAAGCGTTTCCTGATGGTAAATTGAAACAAAAATAACTCAAACTCAGTTAATAATAGGTTCCATTAAGAAGTATAAAATAACAATTGGCGTTAATAAAATGATGGGAAAAAATTGTATTCTGTAACATTTCTCGATTCGGCCCTTAATAAAAGTGATATTTCCCGATTTCATATTTCCTTCGATATTTTACACTCCTTGGGATCTAATTATAAAACTACGTGAAGCTTTGAAATGCCGATTTTGGCAACGGTGAGGAAAAAAACATTGTGTCTTCTACAGCATTGTGAGAAAAAAAAATGAAATATCATATATAAATGACATTTCATTTTTTTTATTATCTATTAACGTCTACTTTTTGCTACTAAGGCTAATTGGGACGGGTTATCTACATGCTGCCAACCATTTCTAACCCGGATGGGACTAAGGATTTTATTTAATGACTTCGTTACTAAATAAATTCCTATTTCCCAGGCAGGAATGGAACTCACCACTCAGGGTTTACCAGGTAAGATTAAGGCCAACGCTTTAACTCATATGGTTAACCTGAGCCCCTTAATTTTTTTATTAATATTTCCTTATGCCTTCTGAAAGGGTATCTATAATTCTACCTGAACTAATTTTTAGACAAGGTAATAGATAAATATGAACAGGACTTAATGGTAATGCGGCAACCAGTGGGTACACTTAAGTAATAGTATGAACACTCAAGTGGCCTGGTAACTATCAACAGGAGCTACAAGCAGCAGATGGATGAATGACTCCATTTGAATGTTAGGGGGAGCGGGGCTTGAATATATGTGTCTCCCCTCTATCTGAAAACATTATAGTTGATGTCTAGTACAGAAGGCAATAGAAACCATACTAGGTCATTCTCTCATCATTTGATATAACAACGAGAAGGTAGGAAGAGTTGAGATTTAAGGGAAATTTTCAAAAATAATCAACTGACAAGTGTAATCTTAATAGCTGATTTACCTTGAGTCACATCAGGTACGACAAGGTTAAAAGCACTTGGCATCAGATCAAAGAGAAATAGTTTAAGCATTAATTATATGAAAACATGTATTAACCAGGCAAAATCTAGGCGGATTATTCGATATATTTGGGTCACTGCGCAACTGGCATAAAGGTGTGTAAAATATGCAATAGAAATAAAGCTGAAGAGAACGGTAATGTATTTTGCATTAGTATTCTAGAGTTGAAAAGTATAATATAATATAAAAACCTGGGGGACAAAATTCACCCAATTCATTAACAGCTGGTTTTCTCTAATAGTTTCAGGAAGGCAAAAAAGTCCTTAAGGACCAAAAAACTAACATATACTGTATAAATGATGAATATATCAATAATTACTGGAATAGCTAAACGTTAATCATTGTTTCAATGTTAATAAGTATTGTTACATATATAAACCATTATATAATAAAAAGAGATAGAATGCATTAAAACAAAGTTTCACTGAAAGATATGAATTGATAGTAACATTGAAATAATACACAATTATAAACATTTACTAATTGCATGAGTAAGAGAAAACAATTAATAATACTTTGAAGTGAAATGGAAAACGAGGTACTCAGGAAGTAATAGTTATAAAACAGTAGGCATTCAACAGGATATAGAAATGTAACCACAGATTCCGCTAAACTTTTAAGTCCTTTCCTGGAGAGTACTTTCACCCTAATTGGACATTGTAAGTCTTAGAGAGCTCGTCTAAACTTCACTTCTCTGGAGTGAGGCAAGAATAATTTTACACTATTAATTTATGCACTTAAAAGTCCTGGGAGGAGCCGCTTATTGATAGAACATTGGTTACTTTCTTGTCTCAATGATCTAAATTATCTATAATTTAGCAGAATGAAAAGCAATTTTTGTTCTCAAAGCTATACCCAGTTACCACTCTGAACCTCTGAGAATAACTACTGTCTTAAAAACGATTGCCATACAAAAACAAACGAACCGTTCATAGAGCGATAGTATAGTTAAAAAAAGAAATTAAATTTGTTAAATGGCAGCAAAGCTAGAAAGGTTATAATTTCCAAGGGTGAAGCAAGCACAATTAACTTTACTCAACTATACTGAATTAACAACAGGAATTCTGCACTTTTATAGCTTCCAGTTAATAGGTTGCAAGCCATTTACAAACAACTAACCTTTTTCAAAGTACCTCTTGCAAATGAAAAATTAATTTTAAACTTTAAGAACAGATTTCTTCATAAAGAAAGTTTTATCTTTAAATAGAATGTTTGACAAAAACAAAAAATGCACTAAAAATTAAATAAAAGTAAGCTCTAACATCAACGATCCGATTAATGCTCTGGGTCAAACCAACTAAATTTAAGAGGCTGAACATAACTTTTTTTTATTCTAGTATTTCACTACTATACTTACACATCAGTGAACATTATTTCAATAACAAATAGCTGTACTTAAATAATAAAATTAAACTGTTCTTGAGGCATATTTTTCTGAATTAGTTCTAGAGCAATAAGAATTGCAAAATGATTTTCTATTTCTCCTCGTAATGACAGAATCAAAGTCAATATTTAATATGTATTAGAAAAGGAGATAGCTACATAAAATTAAGAATATACTCTGTTTTATAGTAGCATAAAGTGGAAGTTTATAAATAACAATAAGACCCAGTTTTTATTACTTCCATATCTTACTATTTGTGCAAACAAACAACAGCTCAACTACAACAAACAATTTACCAATACACTGTATTCATGAGTTATGAATTCAATCTAATCAACTGAGACACAATTAGCGAGGAAAAAATATACTTTTTAGTTAGGAGTTTTAATTATCTTTTTTTACAATTTTTCACCTAAAAGAAAAAAGGCCTATTTTTTTAGTATTAACTAAAAAAAAGGAAAATTTTATACAACCTTCTTCTATATTTTCAGCTACTTTTTAATACATAACTTTGCAGAATTGAATTAATTTAATTTTAACGATTTTCTCTTTGGATTATGAATTTGGAAGAATCACATGACAGACTAAGAACATATACATATTCTACCGTTTCAGAGCAAAAAAAAATAACATGTTTCACTCCCAAAACTGCATTTACACATCTAAAGAGTTTAGTAAAACTTAAATAAATTAGTACAAGAAATGTTAAAATGAACCAGAAAACAAAAGTAATTTTTAATAAATAAAATCATTTCCTGCACACACTTCATATTGGATCTATTAAATAGTTAAAGGAGCAAAACAGCTATTAAAAAACAAAAACAAAGACATAATGAACAGATATTTTTGGTGGAAGAATTCAAAAGCACTAAATACTTTCAATGACTAAAAACAAACACTACAAGATAATGTAGGAGACAAAAAAAAGTGAAATATGTTTAATGGTTAGATAAAAAGGGCCACTAACTTCTAAGTGATAGTGTCCAAGGAGGTTAACTAGCCAATTATAAACATAAACAAAAACAATGGTGGAATGAGTGTAATGTCAAAGATTCTATGGACACACAGAATGGCTTTGTTGATCATATTTTTATAGAATTATGTCAAAAATTGACTTTTTTCTTTTTTTTTTAGAAATACACAACTATTTGAAAATAAATAAAGGTGGATATATTTTTGGGGAGTTTAAACGAAGTTGACAAAAATGTTATGGTTACACTTCAAAAATAACTGTGGTCCCATTTTTAATAATTTATCTGTATGAATAATTTTAATAAGTTAGAGACTTAACTGAAAGTTAATGTGAGAAATTTAACAGGAAATGAATCCACAATGAGTGATTCGTTTAAGTAATAATAGGGTTGAGAAAACCACATAACGACAGTGGGTAATGGACATGGATTAAGTATTTAATTTGGATGGAGGGAATGGTAAAGAAGATAGTAAGAGAGGTAAATGGGTGGTGTATAGGTGCCATAGCGGTGAGGGCGTTGGGGCTAACCTTGTCATACAACTGGGGTTATATCTCGCTAACATACCTTAGGGAGGTCTCTAATGTGATTAGCGTCGAGGAGCAATTCTTCCAAGCTCCTCGAATATCTGAGGATCTCCTCTGGAACGCTGGGGAGGGAGCTGTGACGTTTGTCGACGCATTCCACTTGCCTGTTACACCCCTTGAAGATGGGGATACACCGGAACATAGTATTTAAACTCGGCGAAACTCACTTTGACCCGGTTTGCACTCCGAATAGGAACACTTCATACTTCAGCGCCAGACAAGAGAGAGACAGAGAAACGGATTGTTGCCGTCGTGACAGAGGGAGCTGAGACAGCGAGAGACGGCGGCACTCTGAATACTGACTCTGTCAGGTGACGTCACCCGCCCAACACACCCCGCTGCGCTCTGCCGGCAGGAACGCCAACCACAACACCTTAAACCGCGCTAATTCAAAAGGTGTTAAATTGACGTTTGCTTGTTTCATAATGTTTTAGGGCGCAACAATACTAGGTTATCATCGCCCTGCAATATCTATAACTTTCGTTTTGGTTAAGTACCTGCATTTTAGCAGATTTCCCTTCAGGGAAATCAGCTATTGAGGTTGTACTCATGACACGATTTTCGAAATTTTTCTTCCATCGAAATGTCCATCGATTCTGTCTGATTGATGACGAAAATGAGGTCCGTTCAATCTTCTTATGTATAGTAATGAATGTTTGTGTGTATGTCCTTTATAGACTCGTAAACGGCTGAACCGAATTTTATGAAACTTGGTATGTATATTACTACTAAAACAGGTTGGGTTCTGGATATATTAATATTCTCTGAGGCGAACAGGAGTGGGGATTATAAGGCAGGCCTGAAATTAAAAATTGCGATATTTCGTCTCCTATTGGTTTTTAGGCAAACATGCATATAACAAAAGTTGTTTATTTTGTTATTTGGAATAACTTTTGTTATACGCACTTTTGTCTTATACCTAAGTATAAATGAGTTATATGCTAATAACTATAGTTGGAGTCAACAATTTTATATGGTACAAAAGACTCAACCGAACTAAACCTCCTAACCGAGGTACGAACAGGAGTGGGGGTTGTAAGGGAGGTCTGAAATTAAAAATAGCGATATTTCGTTTCTATTGGTTTTTCGGCATTTATGCACATAACAAAAGTTGTTTATTTTGTTATTTAAAGGAACTTTTTATCAATGCACTTTTTCGGTATAACGAAGTATATATAAATGAGGTGTACACGAAAAACTATGAAAAGGGTCAACAATGTTATGGGACTCGAAGGACTAAATCGAAATCAATGAAACTCCGTATTTTTGACTATAAGCTATATTAACATTTTTAAGAACCAATGAGAGTCGGGAGGGGGGGGGGGGTGTTAGGGTGGCATGAATTGAAAAATTGCTATATTTCGTTCCCTATTGTTTTTTTTGTATTGTTTTTTTTTTTTAAACGTGCAAATTACAAAAGGCTTAATTTGATATTTAGAGCAACTTTTATTTTCTACATCTT
The DNA here is from genome assembly GCA_019009955.1 of Riptortus pedestris. Lineage (NCBI taxonomy): Eukaryota > Metazoa > Arthropoda > Insecta > Hemiptera > Alydidae > Riptortus > Riptortus pedestris. The sequence continues at coordinate 102,902,420 of CM032232.1, read as the reverse complement.
TATCGTAATTTAGTATTTTAGTTGGTGCGTAGCAACGCGCGCCGGGTACAGCTAGTATTATATATATTCGTCTGTGTTAATGCTCTAGCAGTTGCAATTTTTGTTTGATCGGTACGAAACTCGATATTTAATCGTTTTTTGCTAAAAGAATATTCAAGTTCGTAACGGCTGAAATCGGACCATTGGGAGGGGGGGGGTAGGGTTAGAGGGGAGGATTTTCGAAAATTCGAAATATCTCCGTTACATACGTCGGATCGAAAAATTGTATAAAACCAATCTAATTGCAAATTAAATCTACTATTATTATTGTCATATACATTTATTCTCTTGCTTGAATATTAACCGAGATATTGGCATTTTTCAGTTTTCAGCCTTCAGCAAACTACCACTTTCTACTCATGTTACATAAACAATACTATATTATATAATAAACCACATAATTCGATGCTTAAATACCAAAAATTGCATTCAAAAGACCTTTATTATACGAGATGCACGCAAATTTGTTCTGGTGACCCCCCCCCCCCCAAACGTCTTATGGTCTTCGATTACTAAAATTTGATTGATTGAGATAACAATTATTCTGACTCATTATAAATTACAGTACTAGATATAGTAATTAGTTCTCAATAAAATTAATTTGTTATGTTATATTTCAGTAATTATGATATATTTCAGTAATTGTTTTTCTTCCTGGTGTGAGGCTGGCAGATCTGTTTGTTTACATTCCAAACGCTTCCTGTCGGTAGGTTTTTGAAATTGGCTGAAACATTTCTTATTTCAATTTGTATTTAATCACTTAATATTCACGGAGGTGTGGTGTTAGCAGTATGTAGATTTATCTATTACTAAACTTCAAGAGGGAAATCTGCTTAGTTTACGCAGCCCCTGCGTGACGGACTTTTTTGTAAATTTATATTCTGAGTGGGTATTCTGGCAGGTGGAAGTGACTTCTAATGTAGGTAGATGAAAGAATTGACTATGCTTCCACTGTAACAATTTATTAAAACGACAGAGCGCTTTCGATGCAGTGTATCAACGTCAATGCCCTGTTGACACACAAAAACTATAATAGTCTAGTGTAAATCTTTTAGATAGTTTTATATCCTACTTGTACTTACTTGATTTAATTTTAAAAAAATTGGTACTTGTGTATTATATCCAGCACATTTTAGTTCCACTAGGTCCACGCTAGAGTGCGCTACTATTTTAAGTAGTACGATTCATTGCCCGCAAGGGAGGTTATACTTACCTTATAACCTTCTACGGAATTATAATGATAAATAAAAGAAAACACAATTTTTAAAAATAAAACATTTTATTCACATTTAGGCGGGAAATGTGTGGAAATACAATTTAAAATGCACTTATTGGAAATTTTGAGTTGTTTTTTGCAAAAATTGACAGATGTCAATTCTTCGCACCAGCAGTAAATGAACTTCAATGCATTACAAAATGGAATTTTACTTCCTTCGAACGAAGTGCCAATCCGAACGCTGACTTGCTCACTACACTTTCTTACATTACACTTCCAAAAAAAACACTTTTTTTCCACTATAAAGTTTCATACAATGTGATTTAGAACACTTTCTTCTGATAGCCAAAATATTCCTCTCCTGTAAATATTTAACAGCGTCTTCTTCAGTCGTTGGCAAATCCCAAAGAGGCATTTTTAAAGGACTAAGAAACACTAAACAGCACAATAAACAACAAACGCAAATAAACAGCAAACGCAACTATGACAAAAGATAACCTCATTAGCCTGGGAGAGCTAGCGTTGCACTTCAGTAGCGCATTCTAGCGTGGAACTAAAATGTGGTGGATATAATACACAAGTACCAAAAAATTTCCTGTTGTATGAAAAGTTTTATGTGTTATTTAGTTGTAAGAAAGATATTTTTTACTGTTAATTTTTTTTGGAAAGATAGTTTTTTATTTTAATAGAGATAAGTATCTATTGTTTTTGTGTGTCAACAGGGCATTGATGATGATGCACTGCATCGAAAGCGCTCTGTCGTTTTAGTAAATTGTTACAGTGGAAGCGTAGCCAATTCTTTCATCTACCTACATTAAATTTGTATTGTAATTATATCCCCATGTGCATCGCAATTTTAAATTTAACAATACAAATGAGAATACGAAAAATTTTTAATTTAAATTTCTTTATACAAATTCGTAATTTTTATAAAAATAAACAATTCATCAAGCTCTTTTAGGTCATCTCCAATGGCGACTGCTATATTATTGGAAATATTACATTCGTTTCGAATATTTTTATACATATGGCATTCCATTAATACATATGTGGTAGGTACTTAAGTCAGTGTTACACTTCCCACATATTGGGGGGTGATCTTTTGTCAAAAGATAACCATGCGTCAATCTTGTGTGCCCTATTCGGAGTCTCCCTATACGATTTCATCTCTTCTGTTGTCTCTTGTCGAATATTTCCATGGACGGATGGAGGTTTTAATAGTTTTTAGTTTATGGTTCTGAGTTTCGTTCCACATTTGCTGCCAGTTTTTATATATATCTTCTTAGGTGTTCAACTGAGTGTACAAAAGTTTTTAAAATTGTGTTGTAGAGGTGTTTAGAGCACGAGGTATAAAATAATAATAAATGCTCCAAAATTAAAATAATGCACTATATTGTAAAATAATGATAAATTAAATAATAAATATAAAAACTCTTCTAATAAAAAAACCCATAAAAAATCAAATTAAAACTGTTAATATTGTTCATTAGCAGAGAGAGATTGGTTATACACTGAAAAGGGTAGCCTATTGTCTGGTTACCGCAGTGTAGCCCGGTAGATTTATCCTAATTAATTAATTATTTTATTTTTTTGGCAACACTGACTACCTGTGGCGTATAAACAACCGTTAGGGAAGGTTGCACTTGTGACACTAAACAGCTGCTACAGGTGTATTACACAAACAGAAATTAGTCTCTAAGATATTAAAGAATGTCTTGAATTCTCTTTTAGCAAATTTCCTTCAAAAGAAATAAGCTATTGAGGTTGCATTCATTTTCGATTTTTTTTTTCAAATGTATTCACACACACACACAAATTACGACCGCAATTTTTGTAAATCGTTAACATAGATAATAAGCGTCTTCGAGAAAATAAAGTTTGTTGAAACTATAATCGGACAGGGGGAGTGGTTAGAAGGAGAAAAAATGTAATGTATCTTCGTTACGATGTGTAAGATCGAAAACTTTTTAAAACCAAACTTGTTGCAAATTTAATTTTCTGTTCGCATTTATAAGTACTGGCAAACGAACAAACAGTGGAAGCTTTCCTCATTTGGAGTAAGTAGTGTAATATTTTGGTTTTATTGGGTTTTTCAAAATGTCTCGCTGGCCGGATCAAATCTTACAGCGGGCCGGAACCAAATGAGGAAGATGAGGAGAGATTTGTGGTTTTGGCAGTACTTATATATGCGAACAGTTCGTTTTTTGTTAGGGAAATTTGCTAAAATCGATTAGTGGAAGTGGGCGGTCAATAAAATCATTAAGCGCACCTGCTACTTCCATATATCTCATGTATTAAAAGTCCGTTGAAAACAATATTTGGTATTTATTCTTGGAACAAGACGTTTCAAGATATATTCGCTTCTTTTTTTTTCTTTTTTTCTTTTTTTTTTTTTTTTAAAAAACGAACGACTTAATGACAGTCTCCAATATATAAATAAATTAAAACATGTTAAACACAATAGCCATTGCTCCTAAAAATATGACAACATGGATGGAAAATAAGAGAACAATATGGAAAATAAGAGAATATAAGGGTGGGCCATTTAGTAATGTAGTCGACTCGTTCAGACATGGATATCTGCCTCTCCTCACTCAGTCCATTAGCCCGGCTAGATGACAGTTATCTGATGAAACTATTCCCCTAGAATAGTCCCATCAGTCTAGAAGCTAGATGATTTGGGCTATCTTAGTCAAAAAGAAGAAAACTCCGTCACGCAGGGCCTGAGTAAACTAAGCAGATTTCCTACGTAAAAGTTTGCAATAGATAAATCTGCATAATGGTAACACAACACGATCGTGAATATTAAGTGAATAAGTACAAACGGAAACGAGAAATCTTTTAATGTAGGAAGGATGAAAGAATTTGCTACGCTTCCACTAAAACAATTTATTAAATATAAATTTTAAGTAATCAAAAAACTTAAGAGGAGGGGAGGGTGATCAATAGAACATATTTGCATGTATCTCGTATAATAAAGGTCTCTTGGACAAAATATTTTGTATTTATGGTTCAATTAAAATAGTGGTAAAAGTAGGAGTAGGGGTATGCTGAAGGCTGAAAACTAAAAAAATGCAAATATCTCGGTTAATATTCAAGATGGAGAATAAAAGTATATAACAATATTTATAGAACATTTAATTTGCAATAAAATTGGTTTTTAATACAATTTTTCAATCTGACATATAGTAACACGGAGATATTTGGAATTGTTGAAAGTACCCTACCCTCCTCCCACTGGTCCGATTTCAGCCATAAACGAACTTGTTCTTTCTTTTTACATAAAACGATTAAATATCGAGTTTAGTAACGATCAAACAGAAATTGCAAACGCTAGATCAGAACAGACAAAGATATATAATATTGAACGGAAATCATTTTCGTCATCTATCAGGCAGGAACGATGGACATTTGAGGATATTTTTCGGAAATCGCGTCATGAGTACGACCTCAATACCTGATATCCCTTAAGGGAAATCTGCTGAGAGCTTCAAATATATAGCCTGAGCAGACAAGTACATTAAGACCCATAGTTAAGTCAGGAAATTTGTAATTAAGTAAAAGAATTCAGTAGCTGTGCAGGAAGATCTGTCAAGAGAAAGTTGGTTGGAACAAGTCAGTCGAATGATTCTAAGAAAATCTATTTAATACAGATAGGGCAAAAGAGGAGCTCGCATGTGCAAGGCAGAAAAGGGAGTGTCTCATGTTAATATCACAAAATAGTGATTATTTTGTAAGAACGGTGAAATGTCTTCCTCACGATCAGATCAGTGAACTTAGTGAAAGAGTTGAAACTGATAAAGAAAATCAGAAAGGTGAGAAGTATCTGGGTAGCATTATCAGCTGTTTTCCCTTATGGGAAATCAGCTATTGAGGTTGTACTCATGACGATACTTTTCGTTAAATGTCCGTCTATCCTAACTAGTAAAGACGAAAATGAGGGCCGTTAAAGAATACATATATATATATATATACTACGACAGACTTTGACCTGCATGATATTTCAAGCGATTAGGATATTAAATTTAATAATATAATGTTTAATACAAAACCTACTTTTAATAACACAAAAAACAACTTATTTTATTTGCAAGTTTGCCTAAAAATAAATAGATATATAATTAATTTAATTAATGCTAATTTACATATAGGGTTTTGTTAAGTTCGGTTAAATCGTTAGTGCCCAATGAAATTGTTGGCTCCCACTTTAAGTTTTTAGTGTATATCTCGTTTATACTTGGTTATATTTCAAAAGTGAATATAACAAAAGTTACTCTAAATAACAAACTAAACAACTTTTATCCTGTGCATATTTGCCGAAAAACTAATAGGAAACGAAATGCTCCTTAATTTTAATTTTAGGCCTCCCTTACAACCCCCACTCCTGCTCCATTTGCCGAACTGATTTGTGAATCTAAACCATTCAGGGTGTCACCGAACGCGATAGAAAAAAAATCATTCAAATTGGTCCAGCCGTTTAGGAGGAGTTCAGTGACATACACACGCACAGTAGAACTATATATATAAAGAGTAAAATTAAGTCTTGGATCGTAAAAGGTTATATAAGCAATCTTGTTAAGCTTTTGATATTCTACAATTGTTGTTCTATCATAACAACAAGAATAAAGCAAGCTATTCGCGCTTTCTTGTTTTAGCCTTCAGTAACCCCCCCCCCCCTCCCTTCTACTCTTCGGTTTTTTAGCAGATTTCCCTTAAGGGAAATCAGCTATTGAGGTTGTACTCATGACGGAATTTTCGAAATGTTTCTTCAAATGTCCATCGATCCTACCTAGTAGATGACGAAAATCAGGTCCGTTCAAAACTGTATATATATATATATATATATATATATATATATATATATATATACACATATATATCTATCTATCTATATATTTGTCTGTTACCGCTCTAGCGGTCGCAATTTTTGTTGTTCGTTACCAAACTCGATATTAAGTCGTTTTATGTAAAAAGAAAGACCAAGTCGTTAACGGTTGAGATCGGACCAGTGGGAGGGGGGGGGGTTTAAAGGGGAGGATTTTCGAAAATTCGAAATATCTCCGTTAGTATACGTCGGATCGAAATATCGTACAGAATCAATCTTATTGAAAATTAAATTTACTATAAATATTGTTATATACATTTATTCGCTATCTTGAATATTAACCGAGATAATTGCATTTTTATTATGTCTGGGCGGATAACGGGTGAGAGTGAGTTTCCCGCCAAAAGCTAGGTCGGCCGTTTCCTTAACTGTTCGGCTCTCGTGAAATCTGACTATTGTAAAACTTCACGTGGGAAATCTGCTTAGTTTACGCAGCCCCTGCGTGAAGGACTTTTTTTTTAATAGAAATAGATAGCTTGTCATGAAATGAGATCAGTAGTGTGTTATACCAGCACGTATGAAACCTGCTTAGTTTACGCAGCTCCTGCGTGACTAACTTTTGGTATAACATGTAGTAGTCATGTTGTCGTCCTTATTGCGAATTTCCTCATTGTAAGGATGTAGATATGAAAGCAAATGGCCAATCTACTCCAAATGGAAAACACTCAAGATCAATGTCAACAAGATATCCATTCCTTCGATAAGAACTAATGTTTTAGTGGGAATTCCATTATCTACCTGTTTTTATTATTTAGTATAAGCTGATAAGAATTACTCAGTGATTGCACTGGCAATGTTGTTTTTCTTTAATTTTAAACTAATATGTTTTACATTAATCTATTTTAGTTTTGACTACTTTAACATAGAATGCATATATTTCGAATAAATCAACTATTACTTAATGTATTTCAAAGAAGAAGGATCATTGTACAAACGTTTGATAACATTCATAAAAGTCCGTCACGTAGGGGCTAAGTAAACAAAGCAGATTTCCCACTGGAAGGTTTACAACAGATAAATATACATACTGGTAATACCACCGTGAATGATAAGGGAACAAAGAATAAGAAAGAAATCATTCAGTTAATTTACAAGTTAATAATATCTAACTATTTTCTATAGCTAATGGAGTAATTTGAAATGAATCAGAATAATTTCTACCTCAATTACTCGGATTTCAGTAATCCAAGAACAAAAGAGGGGGGGGGTAAACAGAACGCATTTGTTTGTATCTCGTATAATAAAGGTTAGTTGAAAACAATATTTGATATTTAACCTTGTAATTAAGTGGTTCATGATATAACAGGTTATTATCAATATGCCACTAGTAGGAGTGGGGGTTTATTGAAAGCATAGAACTATAAAACCCAAAAATCTCGGCTAATATTCAAGATAGAGAATAAATGTATAGAACAAAATGTATAGTACATTTAATTTGCAATAAAATTGTTTCTATACAATTTTTCTAAATGACGTATAGTAACAGAGATCTTTGGAATTGCCAAAATCCCCCCCCCTCTAAACCCCTCCGGGGAATTGGAAAATCGCGTCATGAGTATGACCTCAATAGCTGATTTCCCTTAGGAGAAATCTGCTACAAAACACGCAGATGACATCATTTTTATTCTGAAAATCGCATGAGTAGAGGTAAGTGTTAAGAGAAGAATAAATACAAATAGCTCCGTTAATATTCCAGTTAAGAAAGTCCACCATGCAGGATCTGCACTAACTAAACAGATTTCCCACGTTTGCATTTGTCTCAAAACGTAAAAATTTAATAAGAAAAATATTTAGTATGAGTTCATGGTTGGGTTTACTTGGTACTGTTTTTATCTTCAATTAATATGCTTCATAATATAACAGCTTATTGTTAAAATGACTTGAGAAGGAGTGGGGGTTCACTGAAGGCCGAAAGCACAAAATATACATAGATCGCAGTTAGTATTGAAGATAGAGAATAAATGTATATAACAATGTTTATAATAAATCAAATAAATGGTTGCTACGGCCAGTACAACTGATGGGACTGTTGTCATACCTATCGGTGAAGACTCGTCATAGGCTGATGATCGAGTACCATCTTCAAGCCCGCCAAAAGTTGTACTACATGGACATTTGAGAAAATATTTCCGTTATTGCGGTTGGATCGAAAAATTGAATAGAACCAAAACTAAATAGTCTATACATTTTGGTATATATGTTTTTTTCACTATCTTCATTATTAGCCGAACCATTTTTTAGTTTTTATTCTTCAGTAATCTCCGACTCCTCAACGTGTCATATTAACAATAAGTTGTTTTATTATGAACCACGTCGTTCAAAGCTTAAATGCCAAATATTGTCTTTATTGAACATTTACTGTGAGGTACATGCAAATATGTAATGTGATGGCGTATTAATTTAGATTTTCTAGACTCGAAAATGATATTTGATTAATACCACACTGAATATTAACCGGTTTAATTCAACTTCAATATTCATATTCGTTAATAGCACGAATCGGAACAGGAACCCCCCCCCTCCCATTCCTGTTCATCGAGTCTGTGATTTGCAAAAATACTAGGAATAGTGGGGGTTTACAGAGGGGGAGGTTTGAAATTCCAAAATATCTTCTTTATTATGAGTTCGGTGGAGAAAATGTTGTAGAATCACTGTTGTTAAAATATTTATGCTCTATACAGTTATTCGTGGCTCATATATTAAGAGATATTGGAATTTTATTGTTTCAGCCTTCTGTAAGACCCCAGATCTACTCCTCGGATATTTATTTAGAAATACAGAATATATGTTTCGTTGAGTATGCATGTACGAGTAGGTATATGTGAGAGTTGTACCAGCACGTGGGAAATCTGCTTAGTTTACGCAGCTACGTGATGTACTTTTTTTGTATTTTTTTTTGTATTTTATGTAAAAAATTATTTTAAATAATCTACTCCATTGTACGTAGTATCGAAAGATGGGATATGCAATGGGAGAGAATTGTATAAATATACTCCCTCAGTTCAGAGATACTGAACTTACGAAAAACAAAATCGCTGTTTCTCAATATTAAGCCAGTAATTTGAGTAGTTTTGTTGAAGCCTTTAGTAAACCAGTACTCCTAGTAATGAAAGTACTAAGAGCCACTGAGTCTCTAAAAATCTCAAGTCCATTTTGAATTTAAATTCCTTTAAATAGTCTTCATATTCTGGCAGAAATACAGAATAGGTTTCAGACCTGCGAAGTGTCAAGTTCCTGGGGAAATCTGCTTAGCGGTCCCATTTTTTTTGTTCTTTGTTTAACAAACTCAATATATAAGAGCTTCTTACAAAACTAAAAGCCAACATCATTAATGGCTGAAATCGGACCAGAGGGAAGGGGGATTTCGAAAATTCACAATATCTCCATTATTATATGTCGGATCGATATATAGTATAGAACCAATCTTATTGCAAAAGAAATGTACTATAAACATAGTTATATACATCTATTCTCTATCTTCAATACTAACTGCGATATTTGTATTTTTTAGTTTTCAGCCTTAATTAAACCCCACTCCTATTCATGTCAGAGAATCAACACGCTGTTAAATCATGAACCACTTTATTCTATAATTAAATGCTAAATATGATTTTCAATGAACCCTTATTGTGCATATACATGGAAATTCATAGCGTGATGACATTAATTAAGATTTTACGTTCTTGTTTCGAAGATGTTTATTTGGTCTATACTATACCTACATCGGTTTAGTGAACACGAGATCATATTTGTCCTTGGCACAAATCGGACATAGAAAAAGTCCGTCACGCAGGGGCTGCGTAAACTAAGCTTATTTCCCTCGTAAAGTTTAGTAATAAATAGATAGATAGATAAATATGCATACTGCTAACACAACAACACCGTGAATAAATACAAACGGAAATAAATGTTTCATCCAATTTCAATAACCTGCCGACAGGAAGCGTTAGGTTAGAAATGTAAACAAACGGGTCGGCCTGCCTCAGACCGGAAAGAAAAACAATTCCTGAAATATATCTGAATATAACACATTCATTTTATTGAGAACTATTTACTCATAGTTATAGTGTAATTTATAATGAGTCAGAATAATTGTTATCTCAATCAATAAAATTTTAGTAGTCCAAAACTTTAAGGGGGGGGGTCATCAGGGCATATTTGCATGTATCTCGTATAATAAAGGTGTCTTGAATACAATTTTTGGTATTTAAACTTCCAATAATGTGATTTATTATGTAGCAGAGTATTGTTTTCGTAACATGAGTAGAAGTGGTGGTTTGCTGAGCTGAAAACTAAAAAATGCAAATATCTCGGTTAATATTCAAGATAGAGAAAAAACGTATATAACAATATTTATAGGTCATTTAATTTGCAATATGATTAGTTCTATACAATTTTCGATCCGAAATAATAACGGAGATATCTCGAATTTTCTAAAATCCCCCTCCAAACCACCCCCCTCCCACTAGTCTGATTCAGCCATTAACGAACTTGATCTTTCTTTTTACATGAAACGATTAAATATCGAGTTTGGTAACGATCAAACAAAAATTGCGACAGCTAGAGCGTTAACAGACAAATATATATATATATATATATATATATATAATTTTGACCGGACCTCATTTTCGTCATCTCCTGGGTAGGATCGATGGACATTTGAAGAAATTTTTCGAAAATCGCGTCATGAGTACGACCTCAATAGCTGATTTCCCTTAAGGGAAATCTGCTAATAGTAAAAGTATAGAGGGGGGGGGTTGTGAAATAAATTTAAAATTCTTCCTTATTATGAATGGGATCGTATAACACAAAAGAATCAATCTTGTTAAACTAATGATGACTTACAGCAGGTATGGGCAACCTTTGAAATGTTGTGGGCCAAGCTTTAGAGTGCAAATACGTTCGAGGGCCGCGTTTAAAATTAGTGCATTTTAATGAAGTGTTCCTAATTTTTAACGATAGATATCAGACATGAAATTATACGACAATGTAACTATAATAAAATTTATTAAAATAACAAAATTAAATAAAAAAAATAGCTACATTATAATTAAATCGTAGGATATGAAATTATTACATATAACGAACGTTATTTTATTTTTTATTGATATAAGGCTCCAAACTCACGAGGGTTATTTGTGCCTAGATGGTCTAAGGTCCATTTTCGTTTTCCTTCCCTTTCTCTCATCTCTTCTCATTCGGAGTAAGTAGTGTAATATTTTTATTTAATTGGGCTTTTTCAAAATGTCTCGCTGGGCAGATCAAATCGGTTGTTGCACACATAAGATCTTCAGAAAGCATCTTTTCGCAACTCAAGTATTAAGGTAGTTAATTGTACACTCTTGTTTTTAAAGCCTTTAGTAACCCCCTCCCCCAGCATTCTACTCATAATTTTTTACATAGAAATAGGGAATGTGTGGTGAAATGAGATCACAAGTGTGTTATTCTAGCACGTGGGAAATCTGCTTAGTTTACGAAGGACTTTTTTCAGTTTTTGGAAGTGTTTTGATGGTAGGTTGAAGAAGATTATTTGAATGAATTTTGGGACAAAACTTACATATGTTCTTCCGGTGACCAAGCCATCATTTCTAATGGATTTCTAATCTAATTTATTTACTCAAAAATTAAGACTACTTTTTGTATTCCTAGGCGGTCCTCTGAAACAAAGGGACAAAAACATGATGAATATATTTTATCTTTATAGTTGGCCAAAATAAATAAAAAATCAAAATTAAATCCATTAAATTAAAAAGAAACCATAAGAGAGATTATTTTTTTTTTCAAAGTGAACTCAGAGGCTTCATTTTTTTCAAGTCATATGAACATAACGCGGTATCCTGTTCCACAAAGCATAATTGAATCTCACAGATTTAGGCCTCGCTGGTTGCAGGAAATAATACAAAGCCTCGTTATGAATAACTTTCTTCTTCAGTTATTTGAATTTTCTTTTAATATTAACAATATTATCAAATTTATTGTGAAAATTGAGTTGTCTTTTACGCTTAGTATCTCTGCTATCTAGCGAATATTTATGTATCAAAGCTTCTAATTTATATATATTAGAGAATTGTAACTTTGATGCAAATATTTATGGGCAAGTGCATTTGTTATAGATATGTCTTAAGAGTTTTCTAATACGTGTTACTTAAATATTACTCCCGATGAGAGTTTTGTAATCCATGAATCGTCTAATAACACATTTGTTGCCCGGCGAAAATGAGGTCTGTTGTCCAAAGTAAAAAGGAATTATCTTTTAAATGGTGGGCGTTGCTGTATGGATTCTGGTATAGTTGACTTCAAGAGTCATCATACAAATAAATAAGTCAGTGTGTAGCCAGCCATTGGTTTCGTTAATACCTTCAACATTAATTGAGATGAACCATTGACATTTATTTTGTGGGTCTCAATTAATGACCTAAAAATAATTTATTTTTTATGTTGGATGTATTCATGATGTAGTTCAAAAAGATGGCCCCTTTTAAAGTTGGGTATCCTTTTTTATAGAGCTTGTTAAATAGAATAAATCCACTGTGCTTATATTTTTGTTCCAATCATGGTCCCCTCCTTGTATTAAAAAAATTAAAAATACTAACAGTGGATGCTCGGAAATGCTACCATAATTTACTATCCAAAGTATCAGTTTCAAATATATCTGTTACTAAATGTTAAAGGCTAAGATCAGCCTAGTGTAGTAGACCTTGAGTCATTGGGACAAATGTTTTAATTTTAATTCTCTATAAATGGAATAACTGTTTTAAAACTACAAAGTCAAACTACTAAATATGTTTTCCTATACATTTCAAGACTGTACAAAAATAATTTGTGAATGTTGCTGTAGGGTACAAATCAATGACTGAAAATTAAATTAAAAATTGTGTGCTGGTAATTATCTCTATAAAAGAGGTGAGCTACAAAAAATTCCCCTTATTAAATATTTTAAGTATTGTTTTAAAGAACTTGTTTATAAAATACTTACATCGGGAGAGCAGAAAGTCTTAAACAAAAAAATATGGGCTGTTTTTGTATTGAGTGACAATTACCTTTTTACTACTTTAAATTAGTTTTTTTTGCCTTCTTCTAGAAGGGTGGGGGCTCAGGTTAGCCATGCGAGTTAAAGTATTTGCTTTTATCTCACTTGGTAAACTTACAGTGGCGAGTTCGATTTTCGTCTGGACAATAGGTAATTTATTTAGTGATGGACTCACTAAATAATATCCTTAGTCCCATCCTGGCTAGAAAAGGGTGGTAACTTGTAGATAACCAGTCCCAATTAGCCATAGTAGCAAAAAAGTGGACGTTAATAAATAATTTTTAATTTTAGATTTTGTTTTTGCTCTATTTGCGTGAGTTCTTTGTGTATATCAACCTGTATCTAGATTTGTTTTCTAATTGAGTCCACTGATCTATAGATCCACTAGTAATAGTGAGCTGTAGTTTCTGTAAAAGAGGACCTTCCTGGTCTGGTTGAGATCACAGATGGAGAATCGGAAGGAGATTCTTCCGGTCTTTTTGAAGTTAAAATAGATGGTACATTAATAAATATAAATGAAAATTCTAAGATGAATATATCTGTAATATTTTATAATTTTTGTAACTGAGCTAACATATTTTGTTGCTAACCTTATCATATTGCATGTATATGGGAGGAATAAAGGTGATTTATTAAAAAATAATGGCTCTTTTTTGAGATTTGTTTTATAAAATTATACTGATTGTAAGCAGCTCTTTTTGTTTCAGGGCTAAGTATTCTACCGGTTTGAGGCGGCTGTTTTATGAAATAATTGAGAATTTGGTTATATATAGGACAACTAAAGATCAAACAGTTTAAGGTTTCTTCTTTATTAATGCTCAGATGCAGCAGATTTCATTGGTATTGCTTGAATATCTTTTGAATATAATTTAATGATAATGAATTTAATGGCTTTGCTGTTGGATGTCTTGAGTTGTATGATGTGATACTGGATGTTTGTTTGGTTCTGGGAGAGCTAGTTTAATGATGATTGACAAAAAAGAGATATTGCTAAACACACTATTAAATTAAGTTTTAACAATTCGTTATTGTTTATTTTATTTGATTAAGTCATTCAAATTTTGTTAAACCTCTAACACTTAAGTAGTCGGGCTCCTGCATATATAACATTATTTTATTTTGGGTCTTATTATAAATTAGCCTCAGGAAACTTAATCTTGTATGCAAGACTCATTTGTATATAAGGGATGTTTCCCTATACTAATGTGAAAAAATAAGTATTCTTTCAAGTTGTATTTAGATGCAGAATAACATAGAACTCAAAAACACTCTCTAATGATATATTTGTTCAACAATTTGAAAATAAAATATTTTAATTTGGAAATTGAATTTTTTTTATATAAACCATATCTTCTGTACTATACTCTAAAATTTGTCACATTGTTTCAAACTGTTTTCCATTGTTTTTTTCACAACTAGATTCTCAAAAGAACCAACAATGGAATTCCATTGAACTTCAATACCACAAGAAACTACTTTAACAAATTTGATTATTTACATGAAGAGAAATATACATTTTAAGGATTTAGTAATATCTAGCAAATTTTTATGAGCTCCTTGGAGTTCTTGGGTCTGTCATCATTCTAGAACATTCGCCATCTGTATTATTAAATTCTGTGTGGCCACCCTCAACAAATTCTTCATCCGCTGTTTGGGACTGTATCTTCACCTCCACAGACCCAATGTACAATACAGGATTTGTTTTGAGAACATGCCGAGTTCTACTCTTTCCAACCGTGGGGTAGCTAACTGTTCTTAATAACATAACATAGATAGTAGTTCAGGTTAGCCTTAGAAATCTATTAGTTTGATGATGCTCTGGGTCCTTCGTAAGTGCAACTCATTCACGTAGCACTTCCCAATTAATAAATACTTCAGTTGTGCATAAGGAACTTACCACAGAACTTTATTTAAAAGACAGATTTTCGAAGTGCTAAAGTAACACGGATTGACTTCTCACAATTTACTTTGAATTTCCATTTAATGGTATATGTTTCTAGTTGATCTAGGTATTCTACCTGAACGCATCCTTGATGAAGGAATGCTGTGGTTGGGGCTGGTTGGCAGGATAAGTACAGAACTTGAGGCGAATATTAGAAATAAATAAAGAATTGTTTTTTATTTTATTCCATGTACGAGTAGAAATATTTATTTATACATAAATTAAATACTGAATTGTAGGTTTAAGATTTGGAGCAGTTGCTGAGGTTTTTTTCTATCGCAATTTTAGAGGTAATTGGAATGCCTATGCAAGCGTCGAAATCAGCCCGCATTTTCTTAGCTGCTGCAGCACCTTGCTCAGCTAAAGGCATAGAAGTATTTTTAAATTCAGAAACTAGGCTTTTAAGGACTAACAGGTTTTCCCTGTAGCATTTAGCAGTTTCTTTGGCATTTTTTGTGGGGCAATTAAGCATATTGATTCCTAATAATTCAGCATTAGATGTCAGATTCTTAGTCAGTACTCCTGCATCCCAGGCAATATTAGCAGCCATGTTGAAGGCATCTGTGAAATTGACACAGCTGTCAAAGTCCCAAGATTCAATGATTTTTGACTGATAGAGCAGGTCTTTATTTAAACATTTTTGAGGTATAGATGAAACCTTTGTTAAAACCTCCTCCTTCATCCTATTTACTTCCTCCTTCTTTACTTGAACATCATCAAGCAAATTTCTCAGATCTTGATTAACTTCATTAAGTGGTGATGTTACTTTTGAAATACTTCTTTCGATAACTTTGTCGTAAAGGGACAACCCTTCAGCTACAACCTGAAATTAAGTAAATAAAATATTCAGAAAAATCATATTTTTTATCGGAGAATAATTGATATTTAGTGGATATAAGTTATCTTGATGTGCCTGTGTTGATTTAGTTTGTTACTTTCTATTAGCCATTAGGTGTGTAGACTCCCTCTCACTTAACATATATTGCAAATATTATCCTATTGTAAGCATGACGGGAAAAGCCCATGTAATTAATTTGGAAAATGTTATATTAACTAAATATGATCTTTCAGTATTAATAATAGAGCTCTAGCACAATGTACAAAATGGTATTTGTCAAGGCACAATAAATTATTTTTCATCACGAGGCATTCCAAGAGCTGGTAGGGGGTGGGAGAAGATGGGTTTAATGGAATCTTTTCTGAACACTTACGATCACTGTAGTTACTTGTATATATACCAGGGCCTACTCAGCATCATGCATAAATAAAGTATTTTATGAATGAAGTATTATATATTGATTGAGAATATTTGAAGCAGCAACTAAATTCTCAAAATAATGTTAGATTATTAATATACCTTCTTAAACTACTTCCATAGATCATTATTAGATATATTGTAGTAATAAGTCTATTATATGCAATAAATCAATAACACCCAAAACTTTTATATAAATTATGTTTGTTTATTGGTAATTTTTGTTAATATTTCATATTGAATTTATATCTACACTTTATTTTATATTTAAATTACAGTGTTATTACGTCATATGTGTGAGGCTGTAACTATTACGATTTTAAAATGTTGCTCCAGTCGGGCGAGGGCTACATGGAAGAGGTGGTGATGTCGTTACCATATAGAGAAAGAATGGGTGTTGGGTACTTAAATAGTGATATTGATGTATCTGGTGTTGTGAATATTTCAAACTTATTAGGAAACGTAGTATCAGCCAGGAGTTAGCTAATGAACACTTTTTTTTTACAAAGAAAGGTATAAAATCAATTCTTAAATTTATTATTAATGGAAGTGAAATTCCATCAACTAAGAAAAGATGCAAGGTTTACTAGAATGAAGACCTGCTCAGTTTATTAATGATATCAGGGAATATAAACAAGTAAAAAAGTTACCCGGAGACCAAAGTTTTGGCATCATTAACAGAAATTACAGATTGAAAAAATTATAATGGATTAACAGTGGGAACTCCACTTCATAGTTCAAAGTTTTAATAATTATCTTTGCACACATGACAAAAAATCAATACCTTAATCAGATTCATAGAATGGAGTCAGCAAAGGAGTTAATCTGACTACAAACAAAAAAGCATGGACCATGTTGGGGGCTCTGGCCTTGGCTGAAATATTGCGGAAAAGTGGTGAGTAGTGCCCTTTTAGAAATCAATGCCTTACTAAGACCTTAGATTCTAAATTACTGAGAAGGTTCAGACAGGGAGAAAAGTCAACATTAGTCTTCAAAGATAACTGGTTTAAGCTAAATGAAAAATCTGAAATATATTTTTTCAGTGACTAAGCTAGTGCCTCAAAGCCGCCTTACAGGCATATTAATCGTGCAAACTCTATGCCCATAATTATCTCTTCCGTTGGGGAATTAATTATATAATTATTTGGTCGGACATGGTTGCTCTGTATGACCCCTCCCCCACTTCCGTCTGCTATGTATGTCCCTAGTGTTTGAGTGTGACTATGTCATTAATGTTAATATGTTCTAAATATTAGTTTTATTCTATACTTAGACATCCCTGCATCATGCACCAACATCTTCGGACATACAATTTCTCGAAAAGCTAGCCAAGGTTATAAGTTCTGGGAAACTAGATGTGACACCTTTAGATTTGATTAACTCATAATTGTTAATCATTGATAAATGTACAGAATTTAGTCGTTTTTATTGTGTGTCTAAAAACAAGCTTCACTATTCATTTCTTCTTGGCTTTTTTAAGAATTTTATTTTCCTTATACCATTTAAACACCCACGTTTGACCACTGGTTCTGGTGGTTCTGCATCAAATTAACATTCCTTTTGCTTCTATATGTTCCTAATCCCCTTAGTTAATTCCCAAATTTAGCACCTGTATTGTATTACACTTCAAATGAATGACTTAAACGTTTTTTAGCATCCGTACTCATGTGATAGTTAGTTAAACTATTTGGCTTCTTCTTTTTAGCAAATTTCTCTTATGGGATATCAGCTATTGAGGTTATACTCATGATGCAATTTTTGAAAAATTCCTCAATCCTACCTAGTAGATGAAGAAAATTAGGTCTGTATAAAATTATATATTTATATATACTTGGGTGTTAGCGCTCTAGCGGTCACAATTCTTGTTTTATTGTATCCAAACTTAAAGGGTTTTATGCAAATCTAAAGGCATTATTAATGGCTGAAATCAAATTATGAAGTGGGGGGGGGAAGAGGAGTTTAGAGGGGAAATTTCAAAAATTTGAAATATTTCCATTATTATACATCGAAATGAAAAATTGTAAAATAAAATGTTCTATAAATGTTGTTATGTGCATTTTTTTCAATATCTTTAATATTAACCAAGATATGTGCATCTTTTAGTTTTCGGTCTTCAGTTAGCCCTCACTCCTACTCATGTCATATTAACAATAAGCTGTTCTATCATGAACCACTTTATTCCAAGCTAAAATACCATATAAAGTTTCCATTAAACACTTACTGTGTAAGATTACGTTGTGTGATAATATCATCAAATAAGTTTTGCAGACAAGAATTGAAAATATTTATTTCTTCTATACCATACTCGATATTTTAGTGTATAATTACACACTAAAGATCATATTAGTTAATTGCTAGAATCGGGGGAGAAATAGGGATGGATTACATGGAGGGATTTTGAAAATTCAAAATATCTCCCTTATTATGAGTCATATTGCAAAATGTTAAAGAACCAATCTTGTAAAGCTATTGATGCTCTACTATTGTTGCTGTATACATTTTTTCGTAACTCAAGTATTAATCGAGTCATTTGTACATTCTTGTTTTCAGCTTTCAATACCTCCGCCCCCCTCAACCTTTTTATCATAAGTTTTTTACATAGAAATAGAAAATATGTGACGAGCTGAGATCTCCAATGTGTCTTCCTAGCACGTGGGGAAATCTGCTTAGCTTACACAGTCCCTGTGTGACGGACTTTTTATTTTATTTTTGTTTTGGAAACTGTGTTTAATTGGTGGAATACTCGTACTTATGATTAACACCAGGTCTACTAACATCCTCTACACATATGATAAACTATTTTGTTTTTCCAATATTTTACAACTTAATCTGTAAATATAATTTTGGAATACTGCCCTCAGTGATCTATTAATAAGTTGCTAGTTTTTGTGACATGGGTATGAAGTTTTATAATTAAAGGCTTTGAGTCAGCCTTAACTTCACAATCTGCAAGACTGCCTTGCTTGCAGGGGTTATCCTGATAAAACTATCAGTATAATCTTCACCCAAGCTTTATCCTGTTCTTCCCCAATGAAAAATAAACCCACTTATCACAACAAATTTTCACAGTTATCAGATAACACAACCTAACTTGTATTATGTGTAAATAAATTACAAAAAATGTAATAGGAATATTCAAATCACACTCCTGTTATTTCCCTGCATGAGGACTGTCTTGGTTGATAATCCATAAAATAACTCATTGGGCATTTTTTCGAATTATTCTGTAGGCAAATAATATTCTCTTCATAAGTTTATTCCCTGATCCATTTGGAGAGACTCTGGCGATTGTAAATATAATGTTTAAAAAAAATGTTGAATAGTTGTAATAATTTAACTCTTAATTGTGAAAACACTTGAATATATTAATGTCTGAATTATAAATATGTACACCAAATAAATCGATTACCTGAAGAGATATAAATAAAATACAGCTTGTCCAAAGAATATTGATGTAACTTTTAGCCATGTTTGTGAATACCTGGTTCATAAACCACTTCTATATCATATCTATATGAATTAATCTTATCAATAAGGTTTCAACAGGCAATCTATTAAATCATTGCTTGTGATTCATAAATTGAGTTGGTAGGTTCTAATACATTTTTTAAAAGAAAAATTAGTTATAGTTCCATGACAGAATTGTAAATATTGAAATGCTCTCATGTTTTAGTAATTATTTTATTAATTTTTTTCAAATCATTTTAAAATAGTTTAAGTATACCATTAAACAATTAAATTCCTAGTTTTTCTTGATTTATGATTTGTTTCATATTATTCTATGTTATACTAAATTATTTACTGTTATTGGTTTTTGTCACCTTGAAGGACTAGAAACTGTCAGGTTGCCCAAAAAAAATAAATAAATAAAAAAATGTATATACACCAGTAAGGTGATGGACCAGGTCTTTTCTGGGAATTGGGTTGACAGGAAGCTGAATCAGAAGAGTTGCTACATCTCCTATAATGATCATAATGGTTAAATCTGTTATAAGATTCTAACAATAAGTGTCATGGTACGCTTTTTCAAAAGGAAGCTACAGTTGAAAAACACCCATCTATGTTTAATTATAATATTTTAAGTGCTTATTTCTACAGAACCAAGTAAATATCCTAAAACTGCATATTTAAATCTATTAAATCAATGTGTAGCATAGGTATAGATTTAGCGGGGGGGGGTGAGGAAGGAGGTGATCACCTTCACATTTTTTTAAGAAGCCATAAATCCATTTATTGTGCTGTATAGCTGGTTAGTTATTTTTTATGAGGGGTAGGGAACCAATTTTTTTTTTTTTTTTTTTTTATATGAAAAAAATATATTTTTTTGGCTAGTTACTCTTTTTTAATGAAATGGTATTTTTACTCATTTATTTGGATGACAACATGATACATTTCAAATTTATTGTGTGCTCCATTGCTGATTAGTGATTCATGATAATTATTATTTGTCATGGAATTATTAGATATTGTGTTGTTAAATAATTACTGTTAACCCTTTAACAGCGCAAAGCCACTATAGTGGCTTGATCCAGGCCACTATAGTGGCTTTGCGCAGTTAAAGGGTTAACCAGTATAAACCGTGGAAATTTAAAAGGAATCTCCTCAAATAACATTGACTCATTTATTAAATCAGTGTAGATTAAACAATTATAGAAGTATATTTGAGAACAATAGAGCAATAATACTCACAATTATTTTGAGTTTGATTACCTTTGTCATACTTACATTATGCTACAGCCCTTGAAGGTCATAGGCTGCTTGCTGTCGCCACCAATTTACCCCTTCCTTGTTGTTGCCAACTAGTCTTCTCCAATTATGGATGTCGTTGTAAATCCACCAGTGCCTGTGCTCACCTCTTTCTCTACTTCCTCCAGATATACTTTTTTTTATCATATTCTTGGGTAGTCTGATGGATTCCATTCTTGCAATATTTGGATTAAAATCTTTTTTGAAGCACTTGATGTCAGCTTCACCATTCTTTACCATTAGGTTGCATTGCTTCTTATGTTCTACCTTTGCAACAACTTTAATGACTCCAAAATTTTGACTCTTCTTTCCCAAACCAGCAGTTCTTTCCATTTTTCTTTTTTCAGTGAACACATTCACTGCCATACTTGACGTAATGCCTAATCACCAGTCTCGATATCATTGGCTTTGATTTCCGATATTGGTTTTTGAATACAAGAGCTTTCAGCAGGGCGTGGAAGCATCGGTTCCGTTCAACCATTATTTTCTCCCAAAACAATATATTTCTCAGCCTCTCTAATCAGATCTTTCTCAGCATCTCTAATCAGGTTAAAAAAAATGCATGTGATTATTTAATCACATGCAATTTTTTTTTACCCTTATTTGTTTTTAGTCAATAGTCATACGATCTTCAGGTAAATCCTTCTACAACTCTGGGCAATGCCAGGATAGTTCTGAATATAGGTTATACATAGTTGGCATAGACTATATATAAGATGAGCCTATTGTATATGGTACCACGAGTATTGACCAACAAATTAGCTTTAGAATAAAAATTATATATATGTCTTCATTTACTTTTAGTATATATATTTATATACATACTAAAAATAAATGAAGAGGTATTAATACAAGTTTGGAGTACAGGCTGTATTGTGGATTGTTCTGAATTTTCCAAGATGACTATATTCGAAGGATTGCTGGTCCTGTGGCCTCCATATCTTGTTGTGGAATTAATATCACTATCCACCAATGTATTCGTCACTATCAATATATATATATATATATATATATATATATATATATATATACCAACCAGTATATAAGCAATACCTATACTTACTTAATTCAGCTATGGAGTGTGGAGTCTTGCCTAGTGAAACTCAGAGGCTTTTTTTATTAGGAGAGATAGGTTCAAATTGTAGAATTACACACATTTTAATTTGTCGAACGATTAATCGGCTTCAATGTTGGACTTCTATACATATTCCCAATACAGCATTGAGGGGTTGGTCATAAATATGTAGTATTTTGTTTTTAATGCCACAAATTCAAAACCATATTCCCTCAAACCAATGTTGTATTTTACAGCATCATGATATGTACTTTGGTGTGGGATACTTTTTGTGGAGACTTACTGTCCTATTATCAGTTATCAGGATCATTCTTGGCATTTCCCTGTTACACAATAGTATATATGACTACATCTAAGAATTTTGTACTCTGCTTTTTAACTATTGAACCATGGGTATGATGAAAAGGGTGATTGCATGATACATATGTATATGTAAAGAATATAGAATACTGGAGCTGAACCTCTTCTCAAAAATTATTTCGGTATTCGAATCTTGAGTTGTTGATAAATAAGTTTCCAAAGGAAACATATCCCTCATGTTGGTATGAGTGTTTGGATGCTGCATTAAATGTGTAGGTGAATAGCCTGCAATACTCCTCAAGTATTCATGCCAATCAGTCAAGAATATTGGTTATAGTTTGTACCCTTATATTTGCTAACGCTTATCATCCATCAAGCTATGCAATCCACTGAAGGATGGCTCACTAACTATTTTCGTCTTGAGAGCACTCCTTTCTTAAAAGTCAAGTAGTTTTTTTCTGAAGGATTTGTCACAGTTTCATCTCAAGATGGAGAGAACAATACATTTCATCTTCTCTAGAATTTCTATAAAAAATCGGGGACTTCTGGTTCATGGAACTACTAACATTGTTTAGACTTTAGAAACATTAGTTTGTAAAAGAAGTTCTTTTCTCCTATTGCTTTACAGTGCTTACACAATGCTTTTGGTCCACTCTTAGCTCTTTTCTTTTTCATTTTAGGAATGGAATTTTATACTATCTATAAGTATAGAATAAGTAGTAACCCAAAAACCAAAATATCCCATCTCTAAAAGGGTTGAGCATGCATAATAAGTTTATATAATAAACAAAAAAAGGCTTTGAATTATTTTTAATTTTCTGTATAATCATAGAGCTTAGACGATATGTAACTAAAAATAAATATAAAATAGTATTTTCCTCCAAAAAATAATCAAATTTTCATTATTTAGGAATAAAAGCTGTTAAAATGATTCAAATTGTATGGAACGAACAATGGATGACATATTTTTAATTTAATTCCAAGAAGATGCTTTATAATAAAGCACTTTTTGACCTTTGTTTGATTTTTTTTCTTCAGTTAATTGAGGGACAGTTATTATAACATTACAATGTATGTACACAAATATTGTTTTATATATATTTTTTTATACAAATTGTTATTGTAGATTTGTCTGAGTAAGGAGTCTTTGGACCAGATCCCATAACAAAAATTTGTAGGCAATTTATTATCTATGATACACACAATAGTTTAATATGTTTAATTTCATTGGAAAAGTGATTTATTATTATTAACTAATTGCAGAGTGAGCATTTTCATACATTAATTTTTATATATAATACATTATTATACTTTTATAAGTGTTTATATAAGTTATATCTTTCACCCGTCTCAACCATAATAATAAATATACTTAATTATATTGCAATAATAACCATAATAATAAAAATTCATCATTATAAAACATATATAATGTGTAACAATTTTCTATAGTAGTGACCATAACTGTCCAAATTGTATTGTACAAGAGAATATCTCTAGTTACGTCACTCAACTAGTATAGTTTGACAAACCCATTTCTCCTTAAAATGTAAAAATAAAAAATGACATTTATATGTACAAAAATCAGACAATCGCAGATTGAAAAACATACATTTACAGCATCAACACAAAACACCTTTACAAACTGTATAAGTTATTTTGTCATTGACAATGAGCACTCGTAAAAGCAATAACGACAAAAGTGAATGCAACAAGCAACATAAAAAAGTCAATTATACACTATTAACAAATATTCCTATACACGCTTTGAGCCAAACGTTTGCACGGAAGATCATGATCTTATGTCTAGTTTAGTTTTAGCATTCTTGAAATCTCTGTTTTAACTTATAAGATTGCATTAGATGGAAATATCGTGTATGTGTGTCTTGTGTGAAGATGCTTTCTTCCGTATTCTCCTATTGTACTTAAAATACTACTATAATACATAACTGATAACTCTGTATCCCCACCCCCCTTTCTACTACTTCCATTGGAAGTCTTAACACCAATAAATTGGTTAATATATGTATATATACTTGTATAAATATATATATTATTTATATGATTTAACATATTTGACCTATATCTTTTTAAATAGATCAAACATGCTGAAACATACTGGTATATGCATAATAATAGTTTTCAAATATTTATAACACAAGAATAACCGCTGTAGGCATCCCGGATGAGGTCTCAGCCCAATTCAGCCCTGTTCTCTATGTATAATGATTCACTTAGGAACAACTGAAATAGTTCAACTGTTCTAAGTACACACAACATATTTCTTTCACAAGTATTGGCCTGTCTAATTACTAAATATATGTAAGACTAACACAGTGTTTCAAATATAAACATAATGACAAATAATAAGTGTGATATGGCTACGTGCAAAATATTTGAATCATCAATCATAATAATTAACTTATGCCTGTGCTTGTTATGACAATATATTTAACATTAACTGGCTAATTATTTTATTTAATGTTAATCTTTTAAATAAATTAAAAAACATCAGCCACTGGATATTTTTAAAATATTTATTTCCAGGAAATGACAAAACTATTCACAGAGTAATGCCTTTACAATATTAGAAATAATGCTTGTTAACATGATATAAAAATATATTTGGTGATTAATAATTCAAACTAATTTTTTTCTTAGGTGATATTGGATAATGAATGAGAAATGGATCCGTAACGAAGGGTGAATTATATAAAAAAGCATTAAATCATACGGCTAATATTTGGCAGGCATTTTGCAAATTGCGTATGATTCGTACTCATTAGTAAGAAATAACAGGAACACATTTACTTATTCTGAATTATTCTTAAATTAGTTAATTTAACTGAGAAATAATTAATAATAATAATTAAGGCTAAACAAATAAAATATTATACGTATGGAAAGGTAAATTAAAACTTTAAAAGAAATAAACTAGATATGATTATTAAGATAATATTCATAAATTTAATCTATTAATACTAAAGAAATTTTTTTTCCTTTTTTGATAATTAACAGGATTATAATATTATCAATTATTTTATACAATATTCCAATATTTATTTACAATTAGAATAATTCACAATATTTCATAGTACTATAAAAGATTGCATACAATAAAAATGGTTGTGAAATTCCACAATATCGTTGTCATAACTTAGGCTTTTTTTTAAAACTCAAATGAGCCAATGCAAATGTTGAACTAAAAAATAGATGCATGATGGATTTATAGCCTTAGAATAATGGTGCCAGGACAAAATAAAAGATATGCTAAAATGTCACAAAAGGCATATTTTTGCAAATAACAAGGATGAATTTTAATGTTTAATCTAAACAAGATAAAATAACAATTTTTTTCTGTAATAAAATATTTTATTTTAATTGCTATTAATATAAATCATTTTTAAACAAATTAAACCTAATAGGGGAAAAATAATGTACTGGATTTATTTTTTAAATTGTATAATCAGGTAGGTCCTAATTAATTGAAAGGCTCAAACTGTTAATGGTTTAAATCATCGTCCTATATTTTGACTAAACAATGTTCTGTTTTAGTTCCTCTAATGCATTTAATTCCTGTAGATAACAGAAGACCTTATTGCAATCTGTTTAAGCTTATTCCATGGACATCTGAAAGACATAACATATTGTTTTGTTGCTTTTCGCCAAAGTGGTTGTTCATTAAAATAAAAGAGAAATTGTTTTCTTGGTTATTGCTTATAACACAACTAATTTCTTCAAATTAATGGTCTCTTCATGCCTACTCGAGGAAAAAAAAAGAAAGTGAAATAGTTGATTTTTTTTTTTAAATCTGCAACTTAACAATGAAGTTTTGGAATACCTGGTAGATCCAGAGGGGGGGGGGATCTGGTCTTTTCTACAACATGATTATTTATTTTTTTGCACTGCAGTATTTTTTACTATTAAAAAAATATCAATGAGTATTTTTCCCAAAATGAAAGTTTAAACTGTTCTCATATAGCTGTTATTATGTCAAAAACAATTATTAACTCAGTAGGTATATTGCAAAAATATGCCTTAAATAATCTTAATATTTTTGATATACTATTTTAAACCAGAAATGTTATATTGTGAACCCATAAATACATTTTAATAGCTTACACTGGACTGCATGAACTCCATTATTTATGGAAGGGAATGTATTCTTTGGTTCTAAGGATAAAACAATCTTAAAATAAGTGATTTCTATGTTACTGGGTGCTTTGTTTGTAATGTTTAATAATTTATTTTTTTTTTTAGTTTTAGATTTTTTTTTCTTAAAAATATTTTTGGCAATGAGGAACATTTGTTGTGGGTAAATGATCTTTGTGCAAAAATAACTTTCGCCAATAAACAAGGAAATGATTGAAGGCTTGGAAAAAACGCTATATAAAGCAAATAATTTTCTCATTACCATATAAACTATTATAATTTGAGGTTAAGTTTAAATTGTGATATATTACATTCCAATTATATATTAGATATTTAAATATAACCCAATTTTTCATAGCTAATCCAAATAACAAATACAATTCCATCAATGGCTCTAAAATCTTCTTCTGATTAATTATTTTTTTTTTGTTTTTGCTTTTATGCTAATTTCTAATAATCATGTGTTAAATTTGTTTCAACTTATGTTTGAATAATAATGATCATAACCCACTAAATTCCTCGATAGTATTGGCACATTTATAAATTCATTGATTGTATTGTTAAGTATATAATGGAGTATTTAATGGAAAGTGCCCGATATTATTAGTGGGCACATATATGAAAAAGTTTAATGTCAGCTTACTGCAAAAATACTTTTTCCCTTGATGTTTTACAATTTATTAGTAACAAGTCGATACAAACAAGAACATAAAATATTCATTTGCTTGAAGACTTATTAAATCTATTAAAATATTAATAAAATACTAAATTAAAAGTCTAACAACAACAACCTCTGATTTCCAGTTTAACAAGTATTTTACAGATTAATTTAATCTTCCAGCAAATGTCAACTCTTTTAATAAAAGTTGTTTGCGATATTATTTGCAGCAAGTGACATTTTCAAAATAACTAGTGATACAAAACTAAAAATGAAACACAACATAAACATGCTACTTGATGCAAACTTAGAGAAATAATAAGACATAATACAATCTATTCACAATCTCAGAGGAACATTTGCAATAAAATATTCACAACTCCCATGAAATGTTTCTGAAATATTTTTTTTTTAATTTTTCTTAGCATTATTTTTTGCTTATAAAATATACTTTTATATATATATTTTTTAAAATTTTATAATAAGGAAGTTATAAAATGATGAAACATTTCATGTTAGTGTGTTTCATTCATATTAAATAAACTTTTACCTCTTTCTTTATTATATCATCTCATAACACACTTTTGTATATCATTTTATTATGTCACTACTTAACATATTCATCATATATAACATTACACATATATAAGTTCGCACAGTTTTTTCATTTTTTTTTTATTTTTTTTACTTTTTTCAATATCATACAGATAATGTCCTTTATTTAATTTTTTATACTAACAAAGGATACAAAAAACAGTAGTTTACTGTCAGTATATATATGAGCAAGAACTGCACAGCACGTATTCACAAAGCCTCACCCGAATTCGTTGAAGTTTATAGAGTCCACTTAGGGCTCAATAAATATTCCGGCCGCACACCCAACAATTAATTAATACGTAATGCTCTAATGTGCATTCTAATAATAATTCGATCAACAGTGGTATATAAAATGAGGTGTTTCACATTCTATTTATATATTTATTTATACAACTTTTTTTTTCTTTTTTTTTTACCCCAGAGTATAAAAGTAATAGGTGTTCATGAACAAGGTACGCCGGACCTCCTACGACATTGCTCCACAGGGCACCAAGAAATGTTTTAATCTAAATTACATAGTAAAATTAAACTATTTATTATGATAGTTAATATGAAGAGGAAGACAGTGAAGGGCTAGTTTTCAAAAGTCTAAATTCTGTTACTCTGATCTGTGCTCCATACCAGAAAATGATTGGTTGCATTTGAGAGTACTTTACAGTTCTCTTTTAATTTCAACTTTTTAAAACAAAAAAATCTAAATGTGTAATGTAAATGTAATGAAATGTAAAAATCTTAAATTTTTTGTTTAATTCTGTGTGCTATCCACCACAAATTAACGAATTGCAGAGAAAAAGAAAAAATGTACTCCCTATTTGTTTTTATTATTGAGTGGTTATATCCAGAATCAGGCATATTATAAAAAAACATTTTCCTGAACAAATAGTTTATTCAAATTATAAATGGGATGCTATTGAGAAATTTCTTCTATAATCAGTGGCCTGGTATAATAAATAAATAGTAAGGAATAAAATAAATTAAAAATCAAACATTTATTTACAATTATTGAAATTAATAGAGAAATTCCTATAGTTTTAAAAAAAAACCCAAAACCTGTGTTTTGTTTCATTTAATGACTTATTGTACGTAATAATTATGAATATTTTAATTATTATAGAAGAGTTAAATTTAGATTTTATGGAGTGCATACCGTAAATGCAATTTTCCATAGAAAAAATTATTAAAATACTTTTAAAGAAAAGTCTTTTTTTAAAGTCGATAATTACTGTCTTGTTAGGCTAATTGATGAATAAACTTGTTAAGCTTGAAAAAGATAAACCTGTTAAAATTGATCAGATTAAACAGGGAATAGATAATGCTATTTTGGCCACATTTAGGATATATTTCGGTTCAATCTTTTATCTAATAAAATGAATGAACTCTATTATTTTCATCTGTGAATTTAGTTTTGTTTATAAGATAAATAGATCATGGATTATAAATCTTAGTTTTCACATAGTTTCATCACTGACCTGCTATCTTTAGTCCTCTGCACTAACTGCCATATCAGAACAGAAACACACCTTGGCAAGAGAATGAGTTTGATTAAAGGTTCTATTAAATATATACAGACAAGCTTATGAATGCTAACTGATTATCTGAGAGGATGTGTTGTATAGCCTTATAAGAGAGGTTCCTTCCCAATAATTCAGTTCTGTGGAGAATTTCTTGTAGCATAACAGAAAGCCAATTGCAGTTCAGTTGGTAACATGTAATATGTATTCTGTAAAACTCACAGTCTAATATATTGTTATTTGTGTTAAAATGGTGATTGTTAATTTCATTCTCTATAGCAGTTTCTCAAACGTCGCATATCGGGAATAAGAGTAGGCCTCTCTTTTCATAATTCAATATGCCTTTAACTGTCCTATTTGTATTATTGAAATATGTAATTTCACAAATTAATAAATGGTAATACTAGGGGTGGTATATGATGACTAATTGGCTTTGAATGATGTGAGCTATCAAGCCACTAAACAATGTCCATGGCTTCTGGGAGTTTTGCAGCTCTTCCATGGTAGTTTATCTTATAGCAGCATACTGGATAGTAATATTTTAAAGAATTCACTTTATGAAAAATAATTATATGAATTGTGAAAAGAGAGTAAGAATGGCTATTTAATCCCATTATTTTATTTGAATAAAGCAGCCTAGTTCTCTGTATAGCTAAATCTCCACACAAGAGGCTGTTCTCTGATTCATGATAATGAAAGTGCACAGAAATGGATGTCTGGAGATTCTCAGTAATATAGTTTAATTGTAACAGATTATTTTCTTTGCAGTGGAAAGACATGCACACAATATACTCTAAATTAATACTTTTCTTGAACAATGTCTTGCAATACAGAAGTATGGTAGCACACTACAAAAATTATTATATTTTTTTGTTTTCTTTAAAATATATGTAGAAGGATTTTGTTGGAAGATAAACAATTTTTAACAAGGAAGTCTGACTGGCCAATAAATTATTGTTTTTCATATATTCATATTTAAATTAATCTATCAATTTTTCTAATATTCCTTAATTTACTGATAGTTCTAATAATTTATGGCCTGATAAATTCATTCAAGGGACATATTTTATACATTAGTAGGAAAATAAGTTGCCCTAGTAGATTTAGCACCTAGACCTGTGGAGACATATATGGCGTAGTTCGAGTACGGGAGACAAGGCACGGAACAGTGGTGTCAGAATTTAACAAAAAAAAATTGGAAATAGTTTTAGTTCTTCTTTGGTATTTTATCAGTTACATTAGTTGGCCAAATATAATCTAAAGGGTGAGAGCTCTCGAACTACCACCCACAACTTGAAGCCTCTTCCCTTCTTTATACCATAAAGGAGATCATCATATCATAATAACACTCATTTATTACTTAATTAAGTCTTGACTCTTCCAAGTCTTTAATTAATACTTTCATAATTGCAAGAAATGTTGTGCAACTCCAGTCAATTGAAATATTTGTAATTTGTGTCAGTGATTATCTGGAAGATTCATATCATTATGTAAAAAACTTCAAATTACTGGAGACACTCCATTGAGGTATTTCATTGCTTACAAAACGATGAAAAAAGTTGGTGAAATTCACTTAAAAAAATATTCTATTGATATCACAATAAAATTCAATTTCCTTTAATTGTCATATAGTCTATATTGATCATTCCATGCTCTGGGATAAAGAAGGGTGGGACCCTCTCTTTTCCTTCCCCGAATCGAATGGAAGCACTGTTCTCAATGTCCGAGCATTCACTTGACCAGCTGCCAGCTTTCGCTTAGATAACCCTGACTATCCCAAGAATAATAAACTGGAGGAGTCATGCACTCGCCAATTCTCTTAAGGAGTATAGCATTACTCAAAGTCACATCTTTGTATTATTTCACAACTCTTAATGAGAGTCATAGAATAAACACTAATCGTGACAAACAATAACTAAAGTCAATACAAAATATACATCTAGGCTGACCAAAAATTAGGATTACTATAAAAAGTTATAAAGACTCTTTCAATTAGTCAACTCTTTAACTAATAGGTCTCTCTTTTCACTCATACACTTGTTATAGTCACTTGAAAAGAGTTGTAGTAGCAGAGTATCAAGATAATTTTTAAACAACCATGAATATCATAGCTGTTATAATTCCATATATAATGGTTTCATTTATCATCTGCACGTGTGTTTGGTTCTACTGACTTGCGGTAATGCATTAGAACAAAGTGGCAGGAAATGGTGTGTCGATGAGGTATGCGACCCTCCTCAGCTGAGTTATTGGAGAACGACGTTGACTTCTCTACTTTACTAGACTAGTCTGGCGGATGGAGTCTTTGCCAAATGATGACTGTAATTAGACACTGTCTACGCTGGCAAAGCGCTGGCCTAGCTCATCACAGACGTGTGCTGCTGTGGGTGGAGGAGGGCGGGGGAGGTGGAGGGGGCGGGGCCTTGGCCTTGGCCGCAACCTCCTGCACCACACACAGAACCCTGCTAGGACTATAGCTCCTCCGACAGCCCCACCCACTACTGATGGCCACACCCATTCCATTGCAACCTCAACTATACCTGAAAGAAAACAAACGTTATTTCTATATTTAGGGATTTCAAATTAATTTATAAGTTTCAACTACTCTTTCAACAATTTTTATGTTTAACACTCACAAACAAATTATGAAAAATAAAAGATTCTCCAGGGACATGACACAGTGCCTTCAGAGGCATTCAAAAAGAAGAGGTAGTGGCTACCAAGATGTGTATAGGCCACACAAGTATTAATAACTAAAGATCCCCAACAACAGTGGAAATATGTCATGTTCCACTCGCAATACACCATCTTATAGAGGAATGTCAATCTGTGCTAAGAATTTTCAATGATTTAGATATTCCTAGAAACATAAAATTGGCCTTACAAGACACTTCAAAAGCAGTATATAGAATCATTTCGTTAGTAAAGAAGCTATCTCTATATGATACAATTTAGGTAATATATAATAGGATATAAGAATATTCATTTATGAATTTAAGAAAAAAAAATGTATGTATGTAAACATGTATGTCTGCTTGAAAACATAGTAGGAAAATAACTGAATGTGTATGTGTCTATATATAAATATATACATACAGATAAAAAGTGACCACAACAATAAATTTTATATTTCATAAAGGGCATAATAAAAATGAAGTTTATTGCCCAAAAAAAGATCCTACCTACCTACCTGAACTACTCTTTTCTTCATTTAAATAATTGGGAGCATTTTATTTGTTGTAGTTAGATAACTAGAATTTGTTTCAACATGAAATTTTCTTAGAAAAATAATTTTTTTAGGGATAACAAAGTGAATTATACGAGGAACTTGTTCTTGTATTTTAGTTCTGAAAATGGCCTACACGGGCAAAATCTATAAATAAACACAAATTGCGAGACTTTGACATCTCTTTAGATCAATTAAGCTTAATTTTAATAATTAAAATAAGAGAAAACCATTAAAGCATAAGATTTCTTACAGTTGAGTTCATCGGAAGGGTCATCTGCTCCACAGTTTGCAACCCTGTTACACCGTAATCTCTCTGCTATGCAGTATCCAGACTTAGCACAACGAAAACCATCATTACATTCTCCACCTTCAGATATCTCTGTCCAGACAGCTTTAAACCCTTGAGCACCAACAGATTTGTCTGCAGATATAAAGCTGGGAGGGAAAAAGTTACATTAGATATATTTGTTTAAACAGATAGAAAAATAGTTTTGAATATATTCAAAAACTTTCATAGTTAATAATATAATTTTCTCAGGTACATTGATGGGAATGTGGGCTAAGGGTTGTGCAAATTAGTGATTGCAAACGATATGGTAAAGGTAAAAAGTATGCTATATAGGAACTGCGTAAACTAAGCAGATTTCCCACGTGCTCCTATAACACACTAGTGATCTCATCTCATCACATAATCAGGCTAAAAACTAGCAAGTACGAATTACTTGCTTTATAATTGAGTTACAACAAATGCATAGAACTGCAATTGTAGACCATCAATAGTTTAATAAGTTTGGTTCTTTACATTTTTTGATCCGTTCTAAATCCCAACTATTCCAGGTTCGATGCCAGGCATTTATCAATATGATCCTTAGTGTTGAATGAAGCAGTTAAATATTGAGTACGGTATACATAAAATAAATATTTTCTCGTAAAGAACACAATTGATGACATCATCATGCAATTAATTTGCATATATCTCTCGTAAAATAAAGGTCTCTCCAAAGGAATATTCGGGATTTAAGCTTAGAACAAAGTGATTGATGAAATAACAGCTTATTTTTAATATGACATGAGTAGGAGTGGGGGTTTACTGAAGGTTGAAAACTAAAAATTCCAAATATCTCAGTTAATTTTCATGATATGTAAAACATGTATAAAACAGCATTTATAGGCAATTAAATTCACAATAACATTGGTTCTATACAACTTTTCATTCCAATTCACAATGGTGTTATTTCGAATTTTCAAAATTCTTCCCATCTAAAATCCCTCTCACACAGGTCCAATTTCAGCAATTAACAAACTTGATCTTTCTTAGTACATAAAATGATTATATATCGAGGTAAGGACAAATCTGTGACTGCTAGAGCAGTAACAGACAAATATATATATATATATATATATATATATATATATATATATCATAGATGTAGTGGTTATTTTTTTTCTTTCTTTTTTTTCTTTTATAACAAGTGTTCCAAATTCAAGTCGATGGCCTTGAGAATGCTCTGTGCTTAATAAAAAAAATTAATTTTGGAAGTGACATAACAGCCCTAATTTAATTCAATTTTAAATGATTTGTTCAGAGAAATTGTATGTTTATTATAATCCAAAGGGAGCTCAGGTTAGCCATGTCAAAGTGTTGATCTTAATCTCACATGGTAAACCTAGAATCCAAGTTCGATTCTCACCTGGGCAAAGGAAATTATTTAGTGACGGAATTCATTAAATAACATCCTAAGTCCCACCCAGGCTAGAAAAGGGTGGTAGCCTGTTGATAACCCGTCCCAATTAGCCTTAGTTGCAAATAGTGTACGTTAATAAATAATAATAATAAAATCCAAAGGGGAAAATGATGAGAAATACCTTATTCGGACGTAGTTAGCCTCAGACTTGAATTGCCACTGTGTTCCTTGCTGCTTTTCCCCACATAGCTCCAGGGGTGGTCCATCTATGGTGTACCACAATCTCACAACAGCAGCTGGGCATCCCCTTGCTGAAAACAAGATTATGCAGTATTCAAAGAAAGTGCATAATAGAAACAAATCTTTAATGGTTAACTCTCACGCAGGAACAACAAGGAATTGTAGATGTGCCTCCCTATCAACACTGGCACTCACACACTTTTCTCCCTTTACTAATTAATAAAGTAAGGAACTCTCAAATTTTTTATTATAATTCGTGCAATATTGAAAGGAATAAGCACACAGTATTTGAAATAATGCTTGACTTACCATTTGGATCTCCTTCAACAGCAAAATACTCAAAGTTGAGGAGTACTTTGTGATCTGGGCGAACATTGATGTACCAGTTGCAAGTCCTGCTTGCTGCACCCCTTGTAGGCCCTTCATAGTTGTGTGGGAAGTTTGGACTGACTATGACTCCATAATCTATGCTTGTTTCATTGCTACCACAGTCTGAAAATTCCACATGTTTTGTTTGGTTTAGAAACTACTATTGCCTTTAGACAACAGAAATATTTGTCAATTTACCAAGAGTACAGAGATATTTATTCTTCTAAGATGTAAATAGAAGACACAATAGTTGATAAAGTTTTGACATTTATGTCAACATGTCTAACATAAATATAAAAACAGTAGTAAAAGTGACAACTTTTGAAAATACTATATATTGTACTATGAGGAGTTAAATTATAGCAATTCATTTTACAATAAACCCTTTCATAATATAATAATTTTAAGAATGTAGGTTATTACCCTGTATTATCTAATTGAATAATTGCTATTTACTCATTGAAGATTTCATTAAAAAAATATATATAGCCAAACTGTTGTATTAAATTAGCAACAAATTAAAATATTATGGGTAATATATTACAAGATAATTGTATAATATGTTTCTTTTTATACATTTAGTTAGATGACAGAAATGCCCGTCATCCCTACCCTGTATGTATGTCCAGACAGTTAACAGTAACACCTCTGACAAGCAGTTAGTAAGCAGTGATTTATGTTTCAATTCTTTTTTTTTCCACAGGAGAAAGATTCCACTCATTGATTATTTTAACTTTCCTGGCTTTTTACAATTTTGTTAGTGTCATACATTATAATAATAATAATTCTGGTAAGTACATAACCTTTTCTGTTTATTACTGCAATTTTGTATTTTAACATACAATACCATGTATTACAATTTGAAGGTTTACTAGTGCATTTTGTTTATAATCTTAGATGAGCTCATATTTGAATGCAAGAATTCTGAATACTGTGATTAATACAAATATATTCGTTTATTAAAAGTATTTTGATTTTTTTCAACTCTGAAGTGTTATGGTAAATAAAAGTTTATTGAGACATTCATATAATGAAGTATCAATGAAGTATATATACAATGAGGAAGTACA
This sequence comes from Riptortus pedestris, assembly GCA_019009955.1. Classification (NCBI taxonomy): domain Eukaryota; kingdom Metazoa; phylum Arthropoda; class Insecta; order Hemiptera; family Alydidae; genus Riptortus; species Riptortus pedestris. The sequence goes on along the minus strand of CM032232.1, from coordinate 102,866,421 downwards.
GTCACCACTCACAGGTTTTGTGCAATGTTCTTAGAAATGGCTAAATCTGCTCTTTTGAGGAATGAAATCTTAAAGAGAAATCTGAAAGCTCTTATTAGTGGGGCACTCCTCTCCAAGTAGTAGGGAGATCCCCCAAGCAAGTGGGAGACCAGATCGATAGGGTGAATGGTAGAAGTAGTGGAGACATAAGACCAAGAATGGTAAAGACGCGGATAGTGATAGAGTGTGGATTGGATCAGTTGTAATGTGTTGAAATAAAAAAATAAAATAATCTTCAAAGGCCTTACTGATCCACTGCAGAAGGTTTGTTTTCAATGAGTGTGATATGGAGCAACTAAAAGAAATAGTCGTTGAATTGGTGGCATATTAGCCCCAAAACATGTAGGACATTTTTTTTTAAAGTCTATGTAGGAAGAGTTATTTTTTTGGTGACCCTTGCCATTAATGTATGAAGAATATTTGAATTTTGGGTCCTGAATAAGAAGAAAGAAAATCAGTAGATCAATCTATCTTCTAACATACTGGTAATTAAAGGGATTATTAAAAACTTCCATTTCAGATAAAATGTAGACAAACCTGGTTAAAAAAAAAATACTATACAAGAAGGAGCAGAAAATAAACACTTACCTCCAAAAATAGACTTGGCCACCTCGAAGGAGTACCTTGCCTTAAAGCCAGAATATACACCCTCTTCATTGGTATGGAGGATCAACTTGAGGCCTACTGCTCCACGATTGGAGTCAAGCGGACCGGGAGCAGTCATTGCACAGTACCTCCCTATTAGCTTCTCAGTTCCATCTCGATACAAGTTATAGATTTCAAGCCAGTCCTCAGTACAGACTGTCGCTCTGCAACAAATAAATTTGATTGGAAACTCCCGAAGTCACTCTTGGTCAAACATTCTAAATTGTATATTAAAAATACTCTAAGAAACATGTTGGCATAACTGGATTGTCAAGTACACATGGCTAGGACTTTCAATGCAATGGTGCCATTTTCAAACCTAAAAAAAAAAACAAAAAAAAAAAAAAACTGGATAGTTTCTTGAAAGCTCCTGTATTTATGCTAGCCAATTAATTTATGTTTTAATATTTGTTTCTGTTGAAAATTGGAGCTTTATTTAGATTGTTGCAGTACCATTTACATTTGATAATTAATTTACTTTTACTTACTTGGGCACTTTAGAACCTTATTAAGATCCAAACTAGAAATGCTTTGTAATTTCGTAAGAAAAATCCTATAAGATCTATTGGTATGAAAGTATTTTCAGCAAAATGGGGATTTATTAAGACATCTTTAGCAAAACTTGATGTCATTAAAATGTCAGTAGATTAAAATCTGACAATCCACTGCTTTCATCAGGTTATTTATCTTACCACCTACTCTATTTCTGTGTCTAAATTAGTTTAACCTGCTGTTCTTCTGCGACTATAATTTTCAGTGATACAAAAATACAAGTTAACCCATTTTTACCATTAATTATGGAATTGAAATAGTATTTTATTCTGTATCCAAAACCTTTATGTACCCTCATCAGGGAAATTGTTTGGCCTTTCCTTTTGGAATATACTCAAAATATGATTTTTTAATATTCTGATAGGGAATGACAAAATACTATTTACTGTAGATATTTAGGTTTATTCCAGGTCAGGCAAATGACAATACCTTACAGGGATTTAAAGGGGGCTCTGATTGATTTCACTATGGTTTTTTATATTAAGTTTCACAGGAACGTTTGGAAATCCAATATTGAAAAATGAGTTAACTAGGTGTGTTTCATTTTGCATTTGCATACGTCATAATGACCGAGTACTATTGTTAGCGTATCTTGAGTGAATCATATTGTTTCATAAAAAGTAGCTTAATCCTGTAGATTAAAGTCTGATTTACCCTTTAGTAACTATTCCCTCACCACTGAATTTATGGGTAAGAGTTATGTTCGATCTTCTTTCAGTAGTACAGTATACTTTTGTTTTAAACAGCAATTATTCTTTTTTTTTTCGAAGTTTTAAACATTTTTTCTAAGCTTATTTTATAAAATATTCATTCCTATTCCAATTTCATTATATGAAGGTTATCTACTATTGGAGGAACTCCTGTTAAGATGTGATATACTACAGGTTGTCAAAAAATGTCAATTGTATTCAGTTTTATTCATCAAGTATAAGAACACACTTTGAGTTAGGACTAATCTAAAAAGAAATTAATATGTGAAAATGATATTAGTTTAGGCACTAAATACAACCAACTGAAATGAAGACCTACCCATAAGATCCGAACGATGAATTAGCAGAGTCTGCCCTCACTTTGAAGTTATCAAAAACTATTGAGACCTGCTCATTTGCTGTAGCATGGAACTCATAGGTGCAGTTTGTGGACGATGGGTAATTGGAAGGGTAGCGAGGAGAGTTGAACTCGCCTCTTTTTCGGCTTGAGCTGTTGTATTTGAACGTGCAAGAGCCATCTGGAGCAGCTGTACCAGGTATCCGGTATTCTAAAAATTAAAAATACAACACCTGATGAATTTAGAACAACACACATTGTGGGGGGGGGCTATTTAGAAGTTTGTATTTCAGAATTTTTATTATTATGTTCTAATAATTTTGTCATTTAAAAAAAATAATATAAAATTACAATTATATCTAAACTTCTGTTAAAGCCAATTGTATCTCCACTTAAGAAATCTTATTCTCCATCTTATTCTTATACTCCATCATATTCTCTGTCAGGACAAATAGAAAAATAATTATGTCACACAAATAATAGGAAACCCCTTAAAATTTCTAAATAAAAAAGAGAGGATTTATTTGAATCTTCAAAATTAGGAAATATTTTTTTCAATTGTGATGAGGAGAAACTTTAGTACTTTGATGGATAAAACAATTTTACAAAAATATGAATATTACTAACTTTTACATTTTTCTGATTTGATGCCCATTTTTTGAGTTATATAATGAGGAGGGAATAAGATTTAATCTCTATTAAAACATATAATAAACAAAAATTTTGTTTATGGGAGAACTAATTTTTGAATCTTCAAGAATTGATAAATTATTCCAACACAGTATATCATTTTTTTTTTTTTTTTTTTTAAAGAGGTATTTCTATTGAAATAAAACATATTATAGACTAATAACTAATCAATTCTTAAGCAACTATGTGGATGATATATTAACCAGCCAAAGGGAATTCTTATAATAATAAAAAAAAAAATTAAAAGCAGAGTTTGGTTTGGAGAGAAGAGATTTTCTTTTGGAATGGTAGTAACATCTTTAGCAGCTGGTAAAGTACCGGACTTGTTATCTAGGATACTTGGACTGAACTCCCAAAAGGAATAAACAATTTTTCTCTGAAAAATAATTAAATTATTTGTTTTCTTTTTCAGGGACAAATGCTGATCCACATTATGAAAATAATATTTAGTGAAAGGTAAGTGAAACTTTGCAGCCTCAGGGTGTTATACGTCCATCTTTGGTATTCAGCTTTCATTTCACGAAGCTGTTCCAATAAGTATATTAATTCCTTGAACAGTTTATCAGGCTTTTGCATTTAAACCTACAAGAGCCAACATTTTTAATATCTATTTTCCAGAGTATATTTAGTCATGTATAGTGAAAATAATTGTAATTAAACTATCACTACATTCATTGAGCATATTTTTTTTATTTTGGTTGATTTCAATTGAAATAAGTGCCATATAAATTCATTAGTTCCACACTGCAGGAGAGATATTCTGTTATTCTTGACAAGAATCCACATTTCACAATTACATATAAATGTTGGTTAAATGCTCTTTTTGTTTATTTGTCTTCTTGTAAAGGGATCTGAGAAGCATAAAACATGTGGTTCCAAAGTCCATTCTGGTACTTATGTCTGCTTCCATGACTTCACTTTCTGTTACTATCCCTCCAAAGTACATAAACATGCTAGAATTATGAAACATAAAGCATCTAAACTGGCAGAACCAACAGTCTGACAAATCTGCCGTTAGTTATCTCATAACTACACTTGTTTATTACTACACTAAGTTTAATATAGCACACTACTCGTGCAATCTCATTATTGCACTAGCTAATAGTGCAATATTTCTACTTCTAATCAACATAAATACGAACATTAAACTTCTTATACAGAAAATGCCTTCTTTTTTTGTAAGTATTTCGAAGTTTCACAAAAGCATTAGTTACGTAAAACAGGCCAGTTTAGGAGGCTCATATGAATGCATTTTCTAGATATCAATGTTTATTATGGTATGCAAATGTATTACTGTAATTTATCTGAACATTGTTACATATATTAATTTTTCTCTTTTAGAAAGAAAACTGAAAGAATTAAAATATTTATAATTAGTTATGATAGTGCTGTATAATGAACCTGTTTCGAAGGTATATTTGGCCTTAAATCCTCTCCCTTGGAATTCACCACTGCTGAAGACCATAACCAGCCTCGGGCCATCAGACACCATCTGGCTCGGAACACTCTCTTCCCCGCACAGCTCATGGTCAAACTTTTCATATGAATCAGTTGCCTCTTGCCCTTTCAGATAAAGCTTCAGGTAACCATCACTGCAGCTGAAAATAAAACTAAGAGTTAAATACAACACTAAATATATTTTAATATTAGTCAGTTATCTATCATCATGGGTAGACAATATTTTCAAAATTATTACTTAAATTGGTAATTCATAACAGATTTGTGTTATTGAGATCGTATTGAGCCATAGGAACCAAACTGAACTCTCACCATACTTGAGCAACCTTTGAAAATGTGTTACTTTCCTTAGAAACATTTTTCAAGCTTACTTCTTAGAGTTAGCAACTCACAAACAGATTAAGTGACAAGATTGCAAATCATTGAGAACATGATTCAATTCAATTTTGAATAGTTTTTTATAGTATCTTGTTATTGCTAAATAGTAATACTTTTCTTCCGCCTCTGCCCATCAGACAGCATCATGAGCCAATGTATATATATATATATATATATATATATATATATATATATATATATATATATATATATATATATATGTACATATATGTATTATCCACTTGAATGTATAATAGAAATTGCTGGAAATGCATCCAATGACCACTCAAATTCTAACCAAAGCCATACTCTGTCAACAATTTTTAATTAATTTAACTTTACAGATTATTTTTTCTAAATTCCTGTTTTAAAAAATATTCAATCATGGATTATTAGAGGTTAAATGTACTTAACTTGTTTTTTTTTTCTTTCTTTGTTGATGAGATTCTTTTTAATATTCTGCTACAGATATTCGTTTGATATTTTCATTGGCCAAATATTCATTTGTAAATATTTTCATTCATTCCTTTAAGGATAATTTTTACTAGAGAAATTATAGTTAATATAAAAATATTTGTCAGAAATTATTTATCATACCCAATTTTGTTGAAGAATATAAATATTACTTCAAAAAGGAAAATAAATAATTCGGCTTTCTTAATTAGATGTTATGTTTAGTCATGTTACTGAACTACAAAATAAAGGAATGCATCTCTCTTAAATAATAAAAAAATGTGTTCACTATTGGCAGCAGTCAACTAATTTTACCCCTCAATTGGCAATAATTGTCCATTCCCTAAGAGTCAATGCGAGCCACCATATTGGAGGTAAGCTATTTTACTAGTCACAGTCCATATCAATGGCTTAATTGTTGAGTGCTGGTCTTGACAGTTAGGAGACAAGAGGTTACGCCCAAATGAATATAAAAATGTTTCTAGTAAAATCAATAATTGAGTTATTAGCTAGTTTATTTTCCATTTTGACAAAAACAACATGCCTAAAATAAATACTACTTACTCTCCTTTAGGGCCTTTAGGGATGTCGAACTTCTTGAAGTCTATCCTCACCCTCTCGAGGTGCTGGCTGTCCTGCATGCCATAGATGAAGTAACGACAAACTATCTTTGGGATGTAAGGGAATGGGTAATTTGGGCTGAACACAAACCCGGACGATTCTTTTTTACTCAGAATTTTCTGATCACACTCTGAGCCACGTATATGTTCACCATCATTTTTTGCAATAAAATCTGCAACAAATAGTTGATATGAAATAGCTTTAAATAATAGTTTAATTTAGTCAGCTAAATAGTTACAGTTGGGGCTCAGGTTAGCCATGTGAGTTACAGGGTTGACTTTGATCTCAAATGGTAAACCTAGAGTGGCGAGTTTGATTCTCGCCTGGGCAATGGGAATTTATTTAGTGACGAAATTCATTAAATAAAATCCTTAGTCGCACCCAGGCTAGGAAAGGGTGGTAACCTGTAAAATTGCAACTAGTCTTAGTTGCAAAAAGTGGACGTTAATAAATAATAATAATATTATACAGTTGGTTTTTAATATAATATATAAAAGTTCTTTAGAATTTCAACTTCGATATCAATAATTTCATAGATTTTTTATGATATAGTTATGTTGTTGAATTTGCACTATCAATTTAATTCCGATAAGTTGTTCTTATTTTTGTCCAATAATTCTTAATTATACCCAAATATGCATTTGCTGACAATGCAACCCATGGATGACAAAGATTGTGTCTTATTTCTTTAACTTGACCCACCCTGCAACATTGTTATTTTTCGACAATAATAGTCAGAATAATAATATTGCAATATTTGTGTACCAATAAATGTTTATTCTTTCTGGTAATACTGATTTTAATAATTTGTGAAACTATAGAAGAAAATAAATAGATTTTGCAATTCTTCAAAACAAAAATAAAATAATAATATAATAGGAGTGAAAGAAGTTAGGATAGTTACAGTTTCTTTGTAAACCATATTTTGAATTTAAATTTGCTCCTCCTAACTGAGAGCACTCCAAAGTCAACTGTGCTTGAATGAGTTCAAAATTATATATAAATTTATAATTCATCATGATGCGATTTTCGAAACATTTCTTCAAATGTTCATTGATCCTACCTAGTAGATGACAAAAATGAGGTCCGTTCAAAATTTTATATATATATATATATATATATATATATATATATATATTCTGTACTTGCTCTAGGATTTTTGTTTAGTCATTACCAAACTCGTTTAATCGTTTTATGTAATAAGAAAGATCAAGTTTGCTAATGCCCGAAATCCGATCATTGGGTAGGGGGGGGGGGGTTAGAGGGTAGGAATTTTGAAAATTCTTAACATCTCCGCAGTTATGCGTTGGATAGAAAAATTGTATACAACCAATGTTATTGCAAATGTAATATTCTATAAATGTTGTTATTTACGGATTTTCACTATCTTGATTAAAGATATTTGCATTTTATAGTTTTCGGCCTTCAGTAAACCCCCAATCCTACTCATGATTTATTAACAATAAGCTGTTATATTGTGAAGCACATTATTTTGAGCATAAATACGAAATATTGTTCTCATTGAACTTTTACTTTTTGAGATAAATGCAAATAAGTGGGAAATCTGTTTAGTTTAACCCTTCTTGCCGGACGTTTAGCAGATTTCCATTAAGGGAAATCAGGTATAGAGGTAGTACTCATGACGCAATTTTCAAAACTTTTCTTTAAGTGCCCATCGATCCTAGATGACGAAAATGAGGTCCTTCAAAATTATATATATATATATACACACATATATTTGTCTGTTAACGCTCTAGCGGTCGCAATTTTTGATTGATCGTTACCAAACTCGATATATAAACGTTTTATGTAAAAAGAAAGATCAAGTTCGTTAACGGCTGAAATCGGACCAATGGGAGGGGGATTTTTGAAATATCTCCGTTACTGTACGTCGAATCGAAAAATTGTATAAAACGAATCTTATTGCAAATTAAATTTACTATAAATATTGTTATATACATTTATTCTCTATTTTGAATATTAACCGATATATTTGCATTTTATTGAGCGTAAAGGACATGATGAGATCGGCTAACTTCTGTTGTAGTCGCGAGTTTCCGGCTAGCTAGTTCGGCCGTTTCAGTAAATGTTCTGTTCTCGTTAAATTTCTAAATTATTTAACTTTACTTGAGAAATCTGCTTAGTTTACGCAGCACCTGCGTGACGGACTTTTTTTATTCGAGACGTCATCTGTTTACGCGGCTCCTGTGCGACCGACTTTTTTAATCTCCATTTCTTTATTCCTCATATAAGTTTTCTTTTTCTTTTAACTACCCCAAGCTGCAAATATTCAAACTGATATGTCTGTCTGCGGGCTCTGTGGATCAACTACATCTGTGGCCTAGCTGCGACACCGCACTGTACACCAAACTACTGTAGTCAAAGAGAGGAGAAATTACAGAGGAACCAAGGAGTTGAACTGCCTTCGGGAAGTGGGTCAGAGGGTTGTCAATACAGCTTCAGGGTAGCAATATCTGTCTCAAGATCTGTGAAAAGTGGAGTACAAACGGAAGGTTTTGATCCATGCTCAGGCAATGGTTTCTTTACATACGAACAGAACGAACGGGCGATTAGGAGGAGGAATAAGGAGTTCAGATATGTATAAATGGTTACCATTTATGTAGATTAAGAAACTCAGAAAACATTTTATTGAGATACTTATAGCATATAAAAGTCCGTCACGCAGGGGCTGCGTAAACTAAGCAGATTTCCCACGTAAAGGTATACAATCTCCATACGAGAGCCGGTCAGTTACGGAAACGGCCGAATTAGCTTTTGGCGGGAAACTCAGTCGTCCGTTACACTTAATGAAACTGCAAATATCTCAGTTAATATTCAAGATAGAGAATAAATGTATATAACAATATTTATAGTAAATGTAATTTGCAATAAGATTGGTTCGTTACAATTTTTCGATCCGTCGTATAGTAACGGAGAAATTTTGAATTTTCGAAAATCCCTCATCTAAACCCCCCCCCCCCCCATCCCACTGGTCAGATTTCAGCCGTTAACGAACTTAATCTTCCTTTTTACATAAAACGATTAAATACCGAGTTTGATGACGATTAAACAAAATTTGCGACCGCTTGAGTGTTAACAGAAATATATATAGTTTTGAACGGACCTCATTTTCGTCATCTCCTGGGTAGGATCGATGGACATTTGAAGAAATTTTTCGAAAATCGCGTCATGAGTACGACCTCAATAGCTCATTTCCCTTAAGGGAAATCTGCTAAAATGCAAATACAATTCTCGCTGTACCTAAATTACATTGGTAAGTAAGGGGAATCTGATAAAATGAGTAAACACGTCCTTCTCGTAAGAAGCAAGAACCGCAACTAGCAATTACCACTTTTTAGATGTTTGATGCAACTAACTTCCGAATTGTGGGTAGAATTTAGAAAAGTAGTTTTACAGTAAGGCTTCATTGATGCGTTGCCTTCAGTGGCTTTAAATGACGTTCCAGGGATTGACATTTCAGAGCTGACGTATGTCTAAAAAAAGTCCTTCGCGCGGGGGCTGTGTTAACTAAACAGATTTAGCTCATAGCGTAAACGTTCGATGAGAACAATATTTGGTATTGTTGCGAAAACTGCGCACTAGAAAAATTACGCGGAGTTTATCACGTATTTAAGAAGTACGAAGTAGATGAAAGCAACCGACCGATGGCACCAGGAATGTTCTGAGCGGTGCCAATCTGGGATCTCGGCTCATTTACTTTTCTAAGAGATCTAATAACACTGACAATTCTTTTCTGTTTATAAAAATTGACAGAAAATCTACGTCTTCTTGTAGTCTTCCAAAGTTTACGCGTTGTGTCACTGTGGTCGTTCCTTTCATCAAAGGAGTGAGGAAAGAAATTATTTTTAAATCCTTGAAAATAATTTTAACGACGACGCAATGGAAAAGTGCTTCAGACTTCTGTTGGTATTAAACAAAGAACTGCAGTGCTACAACTCATCAACTTTTTGAAAATCTGCAAGAAGAGGAATATTTACCCTCAACTAAGTACAATGACTTCGTTGAAACTATTTGTAAATTAAATAGATAAAGAAACCATTTTGTAAAACCTACTACTAGAAAATTTTGTATTGTTATTAAATACTTATTGGATTATTTAAAGCCATTCTCTGATTGAAACAGATAGTGGAAAGTCCTATGTAACGATGCAGTCGTTGCATTGGTGTCCTCTTCTTAGTGTTCCTTTTTCTCGTGATGGTGCATCATGAGGACGCGAAATTAGTTGATAAATAAAAATGATTTTAATAATCATTTGATATTTTAGTAGATTTCCCTTGAGGGAAATCAGCTACTGAGGTCGTACTCATGACGCGAGTTTTGAAAAATGGCCTCAAATGTCCATCGATCCTACCCAGGAGATGACGAAAATGAGGTCCGTTCAAAATTATATATATATATATATATATATATATATATATATATTTGGTCAATGTTGGTGAAATAAATCTTAGTTTATGCGGTCGCAATTATTTTTGTTTGATCGTTACCAAACTTCATATTTAAGCGTTTTATGTAAATACAAAGATGAAGTTCGTTAATGGCTGAAATCGGACCATTGGGAGGGGGGGGATTTTTGAAAATTCGAAATATCTCCGTTATTATGCGTCGGATCGTAAAATTGTATAAAAGCAATCTTATTGCAAATTAAATTATCTATAAATATTGTTCTATACAGTTATTCTGTATCTTGAATATTAAACGAGATATTTGTGTGTGGTCGGCAGGAATCGGCTATGTTCGGCACTATTCGCCGAGAGCTAGTGCGGCCGTTTCCGTAACTATTCGTCCCTCGTGAATAGGTCCAGAGATAGCTTACTACTGATGTTATTATTAGGCAGATTTCTCTATTGAAAACTTCAGGTGAGAAATCTTCTTAGTTTACGCAGCCCCTGCGTGACGGACTTTTACTTTTCTGTTGACCTTGCCTTGGTATACTGATCTAACTTAGATGCTTACCTAGTTTAACGAAGCTCTCGCTGAACTCATAGATGCCCTTAAAGCCTCTATTTTGTGTGTTGGCAGTGCGCTGTAGGGTCTCGAACAGTACGAACATGTTCTCTTCGGACGAGTAGAGCACCAAGTTCCTCTGCTGGCCGCAATAGGTTCCGATGGGGGCCGACTCGTTGTTCGTACCATCGTACACCTTCACCACGTCGAACGGGCAGCTGCGAAAATAGGATTAGGGTTAGGATTAATATGAATTGGGGCAATCAACAACTAGGTTATTATGCCCTTTATAGTAGTACAATGCAATTTACAAGTCCCTGTTTTACTCTATATTTTAAATAATATCAACTAATATATTGTAAATACCGCTCTTGTCATTTCCTAAGGGTATTAAATTTACTAATTTTCTATACAATTATTTCTTAACTAAATCTATAAATACATTTTTATTTATTTATATTGACTTAAAGATGTGTGCTAGTAACACGAGTTACGTTGTACCTATTTACACTTCTTACTAACTTGTTTAATATTTTTAACTGCCTTTATATTTGGCCAATAATTAATAGTTATTGTACATTTTTTAACACTCTTACCGAAACATGAATTCCGTGACGTAAACCGAATCATCCGGACGCACAGGCCTGGAAGAGTTAAAATAGTGATTCCCATCAACAAATTCGTTATTTTTATTTATTGATTGAATAACTTGTATCACATTTAATCTATTATTGTCATTTTCAACCATTTCATTGAAATCACTGTCATCCGTATGATATATAGATCGTGACGATGAGCGTTTTATTGGTCCATGGCTCGTGGAAGGCTCCATAGCAAATCATATACTATGTAAAACACACACGAAAAGAATACGAACAAACAGTGTTACAAGCTATAATGAAAGGTACAGAACATCACGACATACGTAAACCGAATTACCACGTATCTTAGACCAGCAATACGTAGACTGTTAACCTAAACAAGAGGTACACGAGAACGAGCTATAGCTAGACAAGGTCGTATGGCGTTGACAAACTAACCCAGAACACTTTCTGTGTGTAGAGGAAGGAAAGACTCACAGCTAATGAGGTGGAGAGCCCACCAATATTAGCAGGTCTACCAATACATGAAATATAAAAATCTCTACCGGCCTCTCAGACCGGTGTTTCGGTAAAAGTGTTAATACTGGCAATATACTTACTTATCCTATATAATAATAGTATATACACTTTTTTCATGATATACTTATTACATAAACATATATTTTCTCCTTAACAAGTAAATATTTTCAACTGGCATTATAATTAGCCAATATTACAATTAAATGACTTTTACTTTTAATGTATGTAGTACTTTTCCTGTTTTTTTTTTTATTTATTTACTTATTTTTGTAAGTAATTGAAATCAATTTATCACGCACTGACTCATACATACACTTGTTTAAAGCCAGCAGGCTGAAGCTGTAATGTCCTTAACTTGAAGTATCTCAATTGATAGAGTTTTCTTTCTTCACTTGGTAGGACTATTTTTAGCAGATTTCCCCCAAGGGAAATCAGCTATTGAGGTTGTACTCATGACGGAATTTTCTTCAAATGTCCATCGATCCTACCTAGTAGATGACGAAAATGAGGTCCGTTCAAAACTGTATATATATATATTTGTCTGTTACCGCTCTAGCGGTCGCAATTTTTGTTTGATCGTTACCAAACTCGATATTTAGTTGTTTTATGTAAAATAAAAGATCAAGTTCGTTAACGCCTGAAATCGGACCAGTGGGAGGGGGGGTTTAGAGGTGGGGATTTTCGGAAATTTAAAATATCTCCGTTACTATACGTCGGATCGGAAAAGATAACAGAATCAATCTTATTGCAAATTAAATTTACTATAAATATTGTTATTTACATTTATTCTGTATCTTGAATATTAACTGAGATATTTGCATTTGTATTCTGCGTGTGCTCGGCAGCAGTCTATGTTCGGACTTTCCGCCGTGAGCTCTGGCGGCCGTTTTCGTAACTATTCGTCCCTCGTGAATAGGTTTAGAGGTTTCTTACTACTACAGTTGTTATTAGGCAGATTCCTCTATTGTAAAACTTCACGTGGGAAATCTGCTTAGTTTACGCAGCCCCTGCGTGACGGACGTTTCTTCATTTTGTATGGAACTGTTATTACTCTCTGTGGAGGTTGCTACTGATGGCGTCTCATTCTTTTTATCCATGAAATTAGTTTTGCCTGGGTGGTTTTATGTATTTATTTATTATATGTTTAATCAATTCATCGCACACATTCACATACACACATACATATACTTACTGCATATTTTTCCACTTGAATAATCTTACTATATACATACAGGTATAAACATAAACATATCCATATATGTACACACAAATACAATATTTTTCCAATTTGTTTCAAATTACCTAATTTATTATGCACCTAACTAAACTATTTTCACTTTTGAGTGTAGTGTATACATCTTATAAACTATTTATTTAATTGTTGTCTATTCAATTTTATTATAAAGTGACAGCTGCTTTGAGTATATTTTTATAAATGGTTCTATATTTGCTATACAAGTATAGCAATATTAGTAAAATTTGAATCTCATCCTTGTCCAGTGCCAACTATTCCTAACCATGCATATCGGGCTATGTTTTGGCATAGAGGTAGATACTTACTGAGGTCCACCGAAAAAGAGATCAAAATCCCTGAACTCTAGCCTGACCCTCTGCCCGGGCTGGCCGAGGAATTGGTAGGAACAGACCAAGTCCTTGGGATAGGTTCCAGGGTAGGTCGGAGAGAGGATGTTCCCTGTCCTCCTCACCGACGCCTGGATCGTGTAAGAACAGGCGGAGTGTGGCGATGGCGTCCCGATCTGATATTCCGCTGAGAACAGACAAGGAATATTCAAATTAATTACATAATCATCTTCCAGTCTTCTTATTTAACGATAAAGAAACCATATTTTCATAATAAATATTAAAAAAATGAATTCTCAATAATTATAAATATAAAAGATCTCTAGAATAATTTTAGAAAAAATGAATTCTCAATAATTATAAATATAAAAGATCTCTAGAATAATTTTAGAAAAAAATGAATTCTCAATAATTATAAATATAAAAGATCTCTAGAATAATTTTAGAAAAAAATGAATTCTCAATAATTATAAATATAAAAGATCTCTAGAATAATTTTAGAAAAAAATGAATTCTCAATAATTATAAATATAAAAAATCTCTAGAATAATTTTAGAAAAAAATGAATTCCAATTTTCAAGACAATAGCGACTGAAATGTAAATTTAAGAAAAAAAGAGTTTATGGATTAACCAAGGCTGTAATCATTCAAAATATAAAATTATCACATTATTAAAAATTATTAAAAGTATGTTCATCTTGATAGAACAGTTGGTACCAGTGATTAATATTAATAAATGGTTGTTTAAAACAAAAAAAAAAAAGAACTTTTCCGCTGTCTAAACAGAGCAACAAAACCGTGGCTACTGAATTGATGACTCTTCTGTCAGGTAGCCCCTCCCCATTTTATAACTCCATTAGACTTACCAAACCATTTAATCGTTAGACATATATTTTCAATTATGCGTTTTAAATATATTATTTTTAAATTAACGTCCAATTTATGTAAGAACTTTGAATTCAAGCGAAATTTTCCATAAATTTATTTTTATTCGAATGAGAACACGGGTGTATTTATCAATAATTTTTCTCTATAATTTGAAAAATATACGAGAAGTAATGGGTACGTTTATTATGATTCATTTCATAGATGTGAGCAATGACTGAATACAATTGGAGAATTAAATAGTTATTAATGATTTATAGTAATTGGAATTTAAAGGATTTACATCAATTCGAGATATTCTTTAATTATTTAAGTGTTGGTGTTTATTATATTTGTTTTATATTATTACTTGAGCGCAGAATATTTGGTTCAGACCGCTGTTGCTATGACACAAAAGTCAATTTATTCAATGAAATATCCAAATTAATTTTTTTCTCTTGAAAATGTGATGAGATGGTGAACAGAGGTCGTTTGCTGCCCTTAACTGACCTGACCTATCGATTAGAACGAACTGGTCATTAATACACTCTACCTGTAAACAACACCTATATCATATCTCGCTGGAGGAGGTCATTTTATTTACCCTTTTCTATACCTCCTTGCAGATATTCCTAGAGGAGTTTCCGACGCCACGCAAGCAGAATTATGAAATACTCTTTGCTACTCGTCTTAGCTCTCGGCTGACGAAGTAATAGCTTCTTCAAGGAATAAGAAGATATTAGGTCGTCTTAAGGACTGAATAATTTTATTAATTACTTTATTCATTTCACCTGATCTATTTTTTTGTGTTTTTTTAGCAGATTTCCCTTAAGGGAAATCAGCTATTGAGGTCGTACTCATGACGCGAGATTCGAAAAATTTCTTCAAATGTCCATCGATTCTACCCTGGAGATGACGAAAATGAGGTCCGTTCAAAATTATATATATATATATATATATATATATATATATTTGTCTGTTAACACTCTAGCTGTCGCAATTTTTGTTTGATCCTTACAAACTCGGAATTTAATCGTTTTATGTAAAAAGGAAGATCAAGTTCGTTAATGGCTGAAATCGGACCAGTGGGAGGGGAGGGGTTTAGAGGGGGGATTTTTGAAAATTCAAAATATCTCCGTTATTATGCGTCGGATCGACAAAATTGTATTGAATGAATCTTATTGGAAATTAAATTTACTATAAATATTGTTCTATACATTTATTCTGTATCTTGAATATTAACCGAGATATTTGCATTGTATTCTGCGTGTGGTCGGCAGGAGTCGGCTATGTTCGGACTTCAGCCGAGAGCTCTGGCGGCCGTTGCCGTAACTATTCGTCCCTCGTGAATAGGTTTAGAGGTTTCTTACTACTACAGTTGTTATTAGGCAGATTTATCTACTATAAAACTTCACGTGGGAAATCTGCTTAATTTACGCAGCCCCTGCGTGACGGACCTTTTTTTTTTAATTTTTATTTGCTACTAACGTCTACTACTTAGTCAAGTTCCATAACACGTGTCATGCCACTTGAGCAGGACTGGGCTTATATTAAAGTTGTAGTACTTACATACTTATATTGGCTAATGACAATCTACTGGTGGCATGGGTGACTAACGAATGCGCCTCGAAACGAATCCTCGCTACTTTGCTTAAACTTGGTCTTTATGGTTAATTGTTGATTAGACTTTTTCAGAAGGCAAGGTGAAATCACTGCCCGCTCTGGTGACTCAAGAGGTTATGAAACACTATCGTGTCCGTGAATATCAGGGAGTTACCTGACAATGATAACAGTGATAAGACAAAACTCTACGTTCATCAAGTCTTATACTGATCAGAAGCGCCATTCAAAAATTAAGTATTTAGTTTATTTAATTAAGTTACAAATACCTAAAAGGTAGAAAAACCTTAGGATGTATTTATGCACATTTTAATATTCATTTAAGTTGTCAAATTCCTTATAACAATTGTCTTTGGAAGCACTTAGAACTTAAGTGTACATATTATGGGATATGACAGTTTTTTTTTCTTTACAACTATATGCTACCCTTCACCCCCACCCCAAACTTGCGCCGTTAACATTAATTTCATCACTCTAGTAGTGGCCATTTCTGTAAGTGCATTTTCCATTGTAATTTAGGGCGAAAACATTTGTCCCAAACAGTATCATTAAAAATTTATTATGTGCGACTTAGAACTTTTTAGGGTTTACCTGCATTGCACCATTTACTTTCTTCGTGAAATATTGTCTGGAAAGATTTAGTATTACCACTCCTGATGAATCAGATCCACTGTTTTCAAGGAGAGTCTATGACTTAAAATACATGCGAGGAAAGCGTCCTAAGTCCTTTCTTATCACATATCTATACTGTCGACATCCCATCACATCCTGAAACTTCACTTCTCACGTATGCAGATGATACTGCAATCTTATCGTCTAACTCAGATCCAAATATGGCATCGGCATCTCTACAAGTACACCTAGCTCTGCTAGAATCCTGGTTGACTCAGTGGAGGGTCAAGGTCAACAGAATCAAGCCACATAATCAAGCAAATCAAGCCATATAACATTTATTCTCCGACGTTCCATTTTTCCTCCAAGTTTTACGCAATTCCTGAAGTATCAAAAATTAAATTTCTTGGACTTACATTGGACAAGCGACTAACTTGGAAACCCCTACATCACATTAAGAAGACAATAATTTACGGTACAGACTACTACTAAGACTCCTTGGCAACAGATCTAAGCTATCACTGTATATCAAACGATTGATTTAAACAACAATACTCAGGCCAATATGGACATGAAGACTTGAACTTTGGGGCTCCACAAAACCATCAAAATCCTACGAAATTCCTACTGTCCAATCCAGAATACTCCAAAATTACAGGTTTACCATTTTACGTATCCAATTAAAGTCTCCATTATGACCTCAACATTGATTTTGTCCATACCCTCGCAAAGCCACGATATGAGAAATTTCACTCTCTCCTTCTCGCACATCCCAATCCTGTAGTCGATTCCTGAAACCCAAGACGACGTCTGAAGCGTAAGTGGCGTAAATAACGTATTGTGTAATGAAAATTATAAATCAAGTAAATCTAATGTGGATATTGTCAGTGGCCAACTTCCCACCTCAAGTCAATTTTATCATACGATTTGCTTGTAATATTTATATATTCTTGCAAATTAAACAAATAAAGGAAGAAAAAAAACACTACATATGAGGGCTTCAGGGCACAAGGGGGCCTCGTGATAAAGTACTAGTGCTCGGAACTGAGTATGTTTAAAGTTCAATTATATATTAGTAAAAAACATTCAATAGTTATTTTACAGTTTATAACTGAATAAAGTTGTTATAAATACTAGCATTAAGCCACATAGAGTAATGAATCAGTTATGTAGGAAGAGATGAGTCCAATATTTTTACTTTTTTTATTAAGTAAAAGTCACTTTCGACTCATATCTCCTAATTTAAAGGGTTTTTATGAGGAAATAAAATTTAAAACTAGACCAAATCTATACTTATACATACAGTCGTTGATGAAAGCGTATCTTCCTCTGAAAAGATCGGCGTCCGTAGAGTTCTTGTCTGTGTAGAAACTTAGAGCGAGGGCTCGGTACAATGATATCCTTCTTCTGGGCGGAATAGGGCCGCAGAACCTACCTGTAAATGTATAAATATCGTTTAGTATTGCGCAGAAGTCATTTTATTATAGTGACTGCTTAATGAGGTCATTTATAACCGGCTTTTACAGCCTGTTATAAATAACCCCTGGACTATGCAGGAAGGACACTGTAAATAATGGTGTGATTAAAAGTAGAAAACATACAAAATTACACAATGCGACTTGTCGAGAAAAGAAAACAAGGATCTCTCGTCGAAATAATTACTAAACCACTCAACAGATGACTACGTTAATTTTCTGAAAGCTTGAAATTAATTAAAATAAAAGGCTTTTATTTTGACATGCCATGTACCATACATTTTCATTTATTTCGAGAAGTACATTTATTACTCCAAATGTAAAGGGAAAACAATAGAACGCCCATCAGCTATGCGGACCACTGCCTGGTAAATATGTTTTTATCAATCAAACCAATTATATAACAATTAAGATAATAAATAACAAAATTACTTTAATATTTTCTTCGATTGACGAATCCGCAGTGTCTTTGCCAGGGAGGCTGTGGCCTCCATCCTCCAAACCACGGTTGAATTTTGCAAAAACCTTTATAAGGTACTGCGTTTAATAATTAACTAGTTTTAAACAATAATACCTATGAACAATCTACAACCTGTTTAAAAAAAAAAAAAATCACATTTTTAAGTGTGACTCACTGGTCCTGGTTAAGGCCATGAGAATGCTCCTTTCCAGCGAGTTTGTTGCACAGAGAAACCAATTCAACTTTTATTCATAAATATTTATTTGAGAATTTAGTTATTTTGGGTATTTTCGTTTATTTCACCTTGGTTTCATTAATTTGATTCCCTGTTGGATGACAACTAATGGTGTAAGCAACTGATTGAGACTTGATTCAAACTCAACAAAAAAATCTAGAAGTATTTCAGGAATGAAGTCATCTCATGAAAATTGTCATATGGACTACTCATGCTCACAATAAGTAATCAATATCAGCTTTCTGCATGCTAATTGTAAAAAATTTAAACATGTAGTAAATAATATTATTAAATTAAAAATAATTTACATAAAAATTTTACTAATAAAAGCCATGTACAAAAAAAAAATTGGTTTTAAATGTTCTGTTTGATTTACCGAACTGTTCCCTGAGATATCAGGGAAGTAAATAATAAAAAAAAAAACAAGAAAACCTCCGTGAGAACAAAATTGGCCTGTTTTGCTGGTATGTGCAGTTTGTCGTGTAAACGTATTGTGGAGAAAAACATAACTAATTTGTTCTTCAAAATTGATTCGTTCCTTTACCACCCTGCATCCTTGGAAGAAAAACCGGGAAGGCCAGCCAAAGCACTTTAATTCATTTATATCTTTATGTGAAACTTACTTTAGGTCGATGTTTGAGAACACGGCGTGTGTTGGTTGAGTAGTAACAGGCTTTGCACCCTACTTTATTAGGTTGCTATGAGCGCAGCTCTTATTTCTAATACTGCTCCACAATGAAAAACAACTCATGAAATTCTTTTTTGGGATTTTTTTAAAAGCTACATTTCTTTAAAAATGTTCCCAACATCTTATTTATCATTTTCAATCCGCCAGTGACAGATACATGGTAAATTTGTACATAATAAATCCTGAAAAGTTGAATATAGGAATTTTTTAATTTCCAATACAAGAAAATATGTAAAATGGCTGATTTTCTACAGCATTGTCACACCCAGTTATTTAATAAGATAGGTCTTAGCTATATAAAATTCGTTGGAACTAGGCTCTAGCCAATAATGGTAATATAATTGAATTATGAAGAGCATATGGACACAATGCAAACAATGTGTGTGTCTTTATGAATGCAGTATCTTTATATATATAAATTGAAACGAAACTAATTTTTGGCATTTTCCAGGCAGAAACGGTTGGCATTTGAACCACTAAACCAAGCCGTAGTGAATTAAAAAATTTTTAAATAAGCTATTTCACGACGAAGATACCTTTTTATTTTGATAGCTTGGATGACTATTCACTCATATTTGTTTACACTTACACACACACACACACACACACACACACACACACACACATATATATATAAATTGGGTTAGCATTGTAGTCTTTAGATCTTCATTCTCCCCCGAAGTGGATTCGTGATCAACACGTAGTACAACACCTTTGTGTGTATCTGTAAATGTATATTTCTATGTGTGTAAGTAAGATTATCATGATAAGATATAAACAGAATGAGAATTATCCTTGAAAATCCGAGTATTGAATTTTTTTAAATTCCTTGAAGGGGAGGATTGGATGTAGAAAATGCATAGTGCCAAATATCACCATAGATGACGAAATTTTATAGAACCTTTTTTATTATAATAAACAAATACCAACAAATTATGTCTTGTAATATTTTTTGATCCGTCTCGTAGAAAGAGAGATGTTTGCAATTCTGATTTTATTTACTTCCCCTACAACCTACACTTTGGACAGTGCCATGTGGTTAGCAAACTATAAAGATAAAATCTATGTTTCATTTGAATACAGGTTAAATAAAGTTTTCGGTGTTATATAGTTTTAAGCAAATTTTCCTCAAAGATATTTAAATATTTAAAGTGGAAAATGCTTTAAGAAATAATCTGATGGACCAGGTTTGTAGCAATGGGGTATTTGAAACTCTTATCATAAGTATAACTTGACAAGCTCATTTCCCGTAATAAACTACATTTTGCTCATTTATAAGTAGAAAATTAGTTTTTTTTTCACATTAGAAGGACTTCATATTTCCTGCCTGAGAAGTATAAGGCTTGTCATGTTTTAGGAAAATAAAATTTACCATGGTGTCTCGCTCCAACAGTAGAACTATTGCAAAACGTATAATAAATTAAGGGAAATTGAGTGAAACGCATTTCGCTGAATTATTGTTCCCGGAATTGGGAGTATGAAGTGGGGAGAGGATGTCCCATCAGTAGCTGTTATCTTGATGGGGTGGCACACCACCTCCAGGGTGGCATACCACTCCTCCGTCCCACCTAAGCCTCCACCTCCCCCCACTTGCCACACCTCCATAGGTCAGTAAACTTTTCTTATCTATCAGTTGACCACCTGACAGCCCCTTAATACCTGTCATCTAACCCAGTTAACTGTTTTGCTTTATTCCATCTCCCTCTCATATACCAATTTGCGAAATTCCCCATAAATAAAATTAAATAACACAATTTAATTATTGCTACAACTATTGAAGCTTTTCAACTCACTAAATAATGATAGTTAGGTCTCTCACATGTACCTAACATAGGAGATTCATAGTAAATAAGCGCCCAGAACAAGGTCCTTTTGATTTGAAACTTTGATATCTGTACATCAACCTACAGATTGCTTGTCTGTAAGTTCTGATTTTCTCTTACTGCTATTATATCACTAAACCTCCCATGTCATGCCAGTTTAAATATCAATTACTGTTCATATATGCTTCTTATTTTGGTAGAAATAGAGAATAAATAATATTTTTACGTTTATTACAAAAAATAATAAACGTTGTTTATTAGAGTTCTTTTGGATTGCAAAATTAAACATACCAGCTTTAGAGTGTTTATCACTGACAATTTATTTGACAAAGCACAACACACTTGGATAATTATTCTTAACTATTATTCACAGTGTGCACTATTAGGCTTGACTTCTTATTGCACAGTACAATAACTCACGATCACTAAAGTTCACAAAGAACACGGCACTGCACTGTTCTTTACATAAACCGGTGCTAAACTGTTCTACACATAAAAACTTTACCTCACTGCAACTAAAATGCACTGTTCACTAAAGCTACACTAAGCGCACTGTTATTCACTTGAAGAGAGATGAGAACAAACTAACTGTCGAGCCGAGCTGGGTCGCTTTTATAGACTGGCGGAAGGATAAAAAAAGAATGGCCCAGACCAGCCTAGATCCAGTCGGGAGTCGCCGAAACACTTCCAGCTCCAAAGGTCCTTCAATCGGTCGGCTCCTTCATCTACTTCGCACTTTTAGCAGATTTCCCTAAACTGTATCTATATCTATATCTATATATATATATATATATATATATATATATATATATATATATATATATATATGTTACCGCTCTAGCGGTCGCAATTTTTGGTTTATCGTTACCAAACTTGATATATAATCGTTTTATACAAAAAGAAAGATCAAGTTCGTTAATGGCTGGAATCGGTTAAGGAGGAGGGGGGGGGTTTAAAGGGGGAGAATTTCGGAAATTCTTAATATCACTGTTATTATGCGTCGGATCGAAAAATTGTATAGAATCAATCTTACTGCAAATTATATTTACTATAAATATTGTTCTATACATTTATTCTGTATCTTGAATATTAACCGAGATATTTGCATTTGTATTCTGTGTGTGGGGTCGGCAGCAGTCGGCTATGTTCGGGACATTCCGCCGAGAGCTCTGGCGGTCGTTCCCGTAACTGTTCGTCCCTCGTGAATAGGTTTAGAGATGCCTTACTACTACAGATGTTATTGGGCAGATTTCTTGACTGTAAAACTTCACGTGGGAAATCTGCTTAGTTTACGCAGCCCCTGCGTGGCGGACTTTTTTAATACGGATTAACTCTGTTTAATTTTTCATGTACGGAGTTTCCACCACAATATTTTAGTTGTCACCATCAGTGTACCCTTCCCACAAATTGGAAATCTGATTAGTTTCCATAGTTTGGGACTTCAATATATTAAAGTATCTTGGGAGCACTAAGGCTAATATGGTATCATTCAATTCTTTCAATATGATGACGTTTCTATTTTTCTTTAATTGCCAAACTATTTAAATGAATTTTAAGAATAAAGGCTGAATTCCAGTTAGTACAGCTTCTCAGTGATCTCTTGCCAGTCAGGAATCTACTCGAATCAGACTAGACTGGTAGTAGTTTGTATTCTCAAATTTGGTAAAACATAGTCGTCAGTGTTTGGAGGCTCTCTAACGGTTTTAGTTTTATTTAGAATTATTTTTGTTATTTTCGCTTAAAGTAAAAGCTGTACAATGCGTATGACCAGGGGACTATACTTGCGACCCTCATTCCTTCCAAGTTCCACCGAAAATAAGTAACTTTTAAAAAAGGCTATAGGCTCAGTTATTCTACATTTACATCGCTTGTATGTGCCAGAAGTATGTTGATTGCTATCCTATCAACGGTCTTTCCAATTTAGATGTATTTTACATTCTGGATCTTCCGATATTTTTAATTACAATTTGCAAAAGGGCTTTCGGCATCAAAGCCCCTACAAGTAAACAATGGAAACCTAAACAATTGAAAAGTGAAGAGAAAGGAAGAGGAAATTGCATTTAGGAGCGACCTGAAATTGAATTTGGAGTCGATAAATGTCATTCCGTTTTTTTTCTTCTCGTGAAAAGTTATTCAAGTTCTTGTTTTGCTTTTAGAAAATGGTTTTGATCTTCTATATCTATTAAGTTGAGTGATCCAATTTTTCGAACGAAGGCAGACTTATTTTATGGGGAAATATTAGGAATGGGCTGAGGAACAACATTAAAATTAAGTACATTTGACAAGCCTTTCAAGTGCTCATAGAAAATAACAGTTAGAGTATAGCTCGAGGGAGGGGGGCGAAGTTGTCCCTCCGCCATCCTGTTATCGCCGAGAGATCTTGAAGAAACAAACCAGACCCAATTTCATAACTTGGAGCAATTAAAAGTTAGCCCTAAGTCCTTTCCTCACCACCTCCAATGACATCATTATCAGGGGACTACTGGCTGGAGGGGGAGAGGAAAAATCGATAGAGGCCGATAACAATCGATAGCTTGCGATGTGCTTACAAAGACTCTGCCATTGAAGTGGGGGGGGGGTACTTGGCCACCTCAGCCGATTTCCCAGACTCCTCCCTCAACACCCTCTCCACCCACAATAGCCTCCTGGACAAAAACCACTTATGCACCTATGCAAGAGGTTCATCAAACCATACTCAAAAGGTATTACTACTCCTATAGAAATAGAACACAACAGAGCAACTCCAACTTGCTTCCAGTTTTAATATGTGAACTACAAAGCAAAACTATTTGCAGAACGAGGATTTTATGACATGACTAATGTTAACATTTCAACATGCATTTAATAATATTAGAAAACTAATGAGTGGCCAACTGAAGAGTTCCAAATAAACTAACTGAAAAGATAACAACATGTAATTAGCTATCTAGGAGCCGAGAAACTAGACTGGAAGAAATTGTAGGCACACAGTTTCGAGTTGTACACACTAGACTTTGTCACTCAATTCTTATGACTAGGCTAGATGAGCCAATGTGTAAAATAGTGTAACAAAAACTACGTACATGAAAGATTGAACAGAGATAAAGGTTCGAGCTCGTTCTTGGCAATACCAATACTGTTCTGGACTACGCGTCTAGTCCCTTCGAGACAGTTTCCTTTGATGTCGCTGCTCCTCTATAAAAGCGTACAGCTTGCCCCAACAGTTTAGTTTGTTCTCAGCTCTCTTCAAGTGATCAACAGTGCGTTCAGTGCAGCTTCAGTGAACAGTGCGTCTTAGTTGCAGTGCGGTATAGTATTTTATGCGAAGAATAGTCACGTGTTACGTTTATGAAAAGAATAATATAGTGCCGTGTTTATGTAAAGGACAGTGCAGTGCCGTTATCTTTGCGAAGATCAGTGCAGTGCCGTGTTTTGTGATCTTCAGTGATCGTGAGTGAATTATTGGGCTGTGTAATAACAAGAACAGTGAATACTGTGAGTAGTAGTTAAGAATAATTAACCAAGTGTGTAGTGTATTGTTAAATATGTTATATAGTGAAAAAAAAACTCTGAAGCTTGTGTTTAATTTTGCCAATTTTTCCAAAAGAAATCTAATAAACAACGTTTATTAATGATTTTGTAATAAACGTAACAATATGCAGTACTACTCTCACCGTTACATTCTTACAATCTATTCAAATTTTCACAAATTTAAATGAATTACTAGCCGTGGGTAGCCCATTTGTAGATGACGTTTTAAAGTACTGTTGGTCTATTTAAAGAAATATAATCCGAAATACTCTTACACTAGTTTTTAATTCATTGCACTTCTATATTTTACAATGCCTTATAAAATATTGGTTAAAAAGATTATCTACTTCATTTACTATATGCTTATTCAGATCTTCGCATTTTTATTTACACTCATTTACTGTCTCCCTCCAATGAAGCTAATACTTTTACTCGAATAGCACAATCAGAATTTAGAATAAGAAAGAGGACATTCTCATTTCGGTCTTTTGTATAATTAATAGCCATTGTGCTGGTTTAAATAAATAAATAATTAGCATGAACATTTTTATATTATTGCTTAATGATTGGTAACTGTATTATTTTCAACAGGAAGCAATCCCAGGAATAGAAAAAGATGGCATATTCAATAGGCTCGCACAGCTGTTGATGATGTGTTTTGATCAAAGCAGAAATATTGCAGCATTGGCTGAGTTTCCTAGTAGAAACTGGAAATGTGGGTTTTAGTATAATTATGTAGACAACTAAGTATCTTAGAACCTGTGGAAACACCTGTGTCAGCTATAGTTGAGCTCACGCTTCCAAGTTGTAGCAAGTTTAAATGGATATCTGAAAGGGAGAGTAACAGAGATCAATAACGCTTTTCGTATAAGCAAATATAAAAGCCAGAGTTAGGACCCTTTTTTGGTTGGTAGTTTCATTCTTGTGAACATATTTAATTGCAGTTTTCTTAATTTGAAAAACTTTGAAATGTGTACTCATATCCTAATCTGAAATAGAGAACCTCCAAATGAGATCTTTAAATTCATGACAGACCATTACGGGTGAATTAATTTTGTCTTGTTTACAATAAGAGATTAGACCAGGTGAATAGATTTTTGTAAAAGCTTTGATTACTGTTCTCATTCTCCAAATTTAAAAATATAGGTATTATTTAAATTTAAAATAACTAGTCGTTGATAATTATTTAACCGAGTTGTTTTTGGGAATGATAATTTTTAAAAACTTCATAAATTATAAAATGGATTCCGGCACAAGATAAAACTATGTGTTTTTCACGACAAAAATGAAACCTAGTAATCACACTTCTTTTTTTTTGGGGGGGGGGGCATTTGCTTTTCATAGTATTCCTATGAAATGCATAAATATTTAGTCATATTCTGTGCAGTTTAGCATATTACATGTAGTTTTAGTTGAATTACATTTTTTTACATGTATGTAGTTACTTATTAAAATATTAACAAAACATTTAAATAAAAAGAATAATAATAAACGGAAAAATAAACAGAAAATTCTTTTTAAAAATATAATAAAAAATAAGTCTTGGACTAAGCTCGAAGATGCTCCGGTGAATTTTCATAGTAACAAATTCAAAAATATATTGCGAATTTCAGATCAATCATAACGAGTAATTTGTCAATAATAATAACAAAGGATGCCATTATATACTATCAAAATTGAGAGCTAGCATAAAATCTTTATAATAATTTTGATACATTTGTTCTGTACTTTCAGGCCATCCTCCTCCGCTAAGTGTAATGTTTTTCATGATTGTATATCTTCCACAATCAAATGTTGCACAGTCGTACAGTATATGAAAGGCTTGTGTAGTTTGTCCGTCGCATGTTCATTTGTCGTTGTCTGTGATATGAAATTGTTTTAAATAATGTTCTGTCCGACCATATTCGGTCAACAACAGTGACAGTTTGTAGTCTGTGAATTTTATAGTTTGGTCGTTTTTTTGTGTGTTAGTTTTGTTGTGTTCTGAAGTAAACTATGTTTTAGCAGATTTTTTGTTATTGATCGCAGTCTGTATACCATTTTCGAATATTGCCCCTTCGTATGTAGTATTTGATGACTGCTAGAGAGACTTTGGTGAATTCAGGGATGAGTTCATATTCCAAGTTAGTGAAAAGCCAAATCACACCTCGCTTTTGCTGATATAATCAAAGAGTGCAAAAATTCTTGATGTTTATTTCAATACAGTAGGTCAGATGAGAATGGGAGACGTGGTGGATATCCCCTATCTGATTTACTGCCCAAGATATGAAATACTGCTATAATTTTTCTTAGAGGTACTCACCAACAGTGGCCAAGGCAAGGAAAAATGCAAGTCTACGCTATTTTATAGGCCATATCAAGCTTTGGATATTAATTATTAAACAAAGAAGAATTGTCTGTAACATGTTTTTATTATTATTATTATTATTATTAAGATAATGAAACATTTTTTGCCATATTAAGAACATTAGATGAGAAAATTAAGAGTATCAAGCTCAGAATTCACCAAAGTTCCGTCACGAAACCAAACTTTCTCATTCAAAGCTCAGGAATGCACCTCCTTGCACTTTTTGTAATCAGTTCATCCCTAATAGCCTGTACATATACATCTCTACTGTGAGAAGCTCATCGAAGACAGAAATAAATATCTACAAACACTTTCCTCAGCAGTCAGTGATGTACATAAAATTGAAGAGATACTTAGTATCGATAGCCTCGAAAAACTACACAAGATTTACTGCTTCATCACGTCAGCATGCAATACTCTGGAGTCTATAAGTGCTGATGGACCACACTCCAGTTAAATGTTATATTAAGACGGAAAAGGGTTTATAGAATGCTTTTAGCTTCTTTTATGTATTATATTTTACTATTTACACTATATTGCTTTTTTTTTTGTTTTTTTTTTGTATTATCATATTGTTGATCTCAAGAACTTGGATGTAATTATTTATTTAAAAAGACAGAATTGTTATTTGTTTATTTACTTTGTACAAGATGTAAATCTTTAACAAATATATATATATATATATATATATATATATATATATATATATATATTCATATATACTATATTCTAAGATCATTAGATCAACCCAATAGGGTTATCATAAGGTTGCTATTGTGGTTCATCACTTGCTCATTAAATAAATTTAATACTTACTTGAGGTGAAAAATAAAATTGAGTACCATGGGAGTTGAATTGTATGACTGAAAATTTATCCAATGGTTATTTTCATTAGTGCTAATATTATAGCTATTTAACATTCTTCTTCTTCAAACTGGCTTTCTCCTCCAACAGTCTTCTCGTCTCATTTCATAGTGCAAATTTTTGGTAACTCTACTTCCATCATCCTACTCATTCGGAACAGCAATAGTGGTGATTGATAGCCTAAGGAAGTTGGTCGTTGTTCAACCGAAAATGAGCAGTATGAAACCGACGAAAAGACCGCTGGAGCAGAAAGCCCTGGTTTGGAGAAGAAGAACATTCAGCCCAGCGAGGAAGTCTACGGAACTATTTAATATTTAATGAAATGCATTTAAAGACTATAAGTGCAATAGAAAAAAAACACCTAAATCTACTAATTATATCTAGGTAAAGGTCTGTGGCCGGTGTAAATGGAAGAGCTACCTCCGAAAGGCGAGTTGATCAGCTCTGACGCATCGGGCTGCTGAACCTCCGAGTATACGTCCAGGTATTCGTGGTTACACCTGCAACACAAACCTTACTCTCAGCAAAGTATCGACAGAAAATAGAAAGGCTAAGGAAAATGATAAAAATACACTTATAAATAGGCCCATGAAAAGAATAGCATCAAAAACGAATAGTAAGAAAACGTTAATGTGGCTCTATCTCATTCAAAATTAATAGATCGGCAGAAGACCATTTTGTAGATACACATTCACTTCTCTTCTTCTTGACGGGACAAAAAACGAAAAAGTTTACCTTTAATAAATGAAACAAGAAATTGATATTAAAAAATTCTATCTACTGACGTCCACTTTGTGCTACTACGGGTAATTGGGTCGGATTGTCTGCAGGTTACCAGCCACTTCTACCAAAAATTGAAGAGCTAGGCATATCATTTAAATGTATTTGCCACTAAATAAACTCGTATTTTCCTGGGTACAGGATCAATTGGCTAACCAGGGCCCCGAAATTTATATAAAAAATGCAAATTAAGCCACTAGATAATATTTTTACGAAAAGAGTTAATGCAACGAGAAGCATAATAATTCTACACCCAATATAATAAATGCACATATATATCGACATAATAGATAACGAAATTGACAATAAATATCGGGGATAATGGGAAAATATGTATCATTTTAATATAACAATATATAAAAGTATGTAAAAATGCAAGAAATATATCTTAGAAATATAATTAAAAATAGCTTCAGTTATATTAAATACTAAATAAAGGAAAACAGAATACAAAACAATAAGTACAAAATAGAACTTTTAGATTGTAATAAATATTTTATAGGAGAATCGGGGAATATCTGAAAAATATATAAAACAACATGTTTTTTTAAAAAAAAAAAATTCATTGATAAAATATTTGGATTTTATACATTCAGGTACTGGTTATTCACAGAGTTAGGCGTATTCGAATAATTTGTTATTCGAATAATGAATTAAAAGATAACTATTTATCTGTAATCCATTATTTAAAAACCTTCGTAAGATGAATTATCCATTATGCAGAATAGACAGAAATTGCCTATTATTCGTTATTGTTTTTTTCTCAGCTTCAAATCTTATGGTGTATATAAATAAAAGATATAGCATATATAATTTATTTATTTATTCTTTACCGTCCACATTATGCAACTATGGCTAATTGGGACGGGTCATCTACAAGTTACCACCCTTTTCTAGCCAGGTTGGGACTAAGGATTTTGTTTAATAAGTTCGTCACTAAATAAATTCCAATTTGCCCAGGCGGGAATCGAACTCTCCACTCTTGGTTTACCATGTGAGATTAAAGCCAAGGTTTTAACTCACATGGTTAAACTGAGCCCCTCTTTTTTTATTCTTATAGTAATCGCATTTCGCGGCTGGAGCGATTGAGCGACGTGTCAGCATTTCATTAGCATATATAATGTAAAACAGATAAAATTATTAGAAAGTAAAACTAATAAAATTATTAGAAATTAATACTAATAAAATTATGATCAATTGAAATTAATAAAGTTATTAGAAAGTAAAACTAATAAAATTTTTAGGAAGTAAAACTGATAAAATTATTAGAAAGTAAAATTAATAAAATTTATTAGAAAGTAAAAGTAATAAAGTTATTAGAAGTAAAACTAATAAAATTATAAGAAAGTAAAACATAAAAATATTAGAAAGTAAAACTAATAAAGTTATTAGGAAGTAAAAGTAATCAAATTATTAGGAAGTAAAACTAATAAAATTATTAGAAAGTAAAAGTAATAAAGTTTTTAGAAAGTAAAACTAATTGAATTATTAGAATTTGATAACACCACACTCAATTAATATTGTGCCCTGTTTCTTTTTTAACAAACAAAATTGTCCGTTGAAGAAAAATGTTATAGGGCGAGTAAAAGATTTATGAAAATTTATTGTCCGGTTGAAGTATTTATCCATAATATAAAATTTTCATCGGTAGGGTGATAAATTGTTTAAACATCTTAAAGGTTAAAGGTAATAAATAATAGAAATTATTTGTTAATATTTTTGAATAAAGAATATCCGAAATTCGTAGATAGACATGAAATAATGGCCTCTTTTATCTGTCATCCGTTATCAAAAATAATTTTTGCCCAACTCTGGTTATTAAGAAGATGGATATGAAGATAATGAAGACTGAGTAGAGAATATTAAGAGAAGAGAGTGGGGAGGTAGGCGGTTGCAGCTAGCCAATATTCTCTGCTCCTCCCTGGCCAGGTTATATCTACCTCTTTGCCATAGATGAATATGGATTTACATTGTTTCCCCATTAGCTCGTCTCTACAGGAACCTATATCTCTTCCTCACTCCCTCCCCGACTTCCCACGCACTGGCTATCTATCTTTTTCCAACGAACATATGATCCCTTTCAACCATTTTCAAATAAACTGACAACAACGTGGGATAGCACAGTTGGGGAATATGAATACATCTTAAAAGGCCGAAATATGTATATTTTAATTCTAAATACAATGTTCCAGAGTAGACATAGAACACATTTTAAAGAATTCCATCATTTTGACATCCATGTTGAAAAACCCTTATGCTGGGTGTGTTATCACCACTCTTACCAAAATCGATAATTACACGTTTCATGAGAAATTAAAAATCAATTTCACAAATACCCTCGTTATTAATATTAGGGACGTAAAATGTATGATTAATACAACATGTTGTATATAATGAATTCTACAACACTTTATGTTGGTGGTTCATCCGATTGACTCTAGGATGCTCCCTGCAACCTTATGTTCTTTCCACTGTTCAATGGTAGGACAACCACTTCTACAAATTAATACTGAGAGTAATGAAAAGGACCATCAAATTTGGTGCTTCATATGAACCTCTCCATACCTGCCAGTCCAGACTAGATCATCTATTTGTAATGTATTTTCCTGTTTTCCCGCAGATTATATAACGTGTGAGGTTATTTAAGTTTTGAGAGCTCCATCCTTTGGATACTACACACATTTCAATAAATACCTATAATAGTTTGTATACACTAATTATTATTTTTTTAAATTTATTTATTTATTAACGTCCACTTTATGCTACTATTGCTAATTTGGACGGATTATCTACAGGCTAGCACCCTTTTCTAGCCAGGGTGGGACTAAGGATTTTATTTATTGAGTTCGGCACTAAATAAATTCCTGTTTGCCCAGGCGGACTCGCCACTCTAGGTTTACAATGTGAGATTAAAATCAAAGCTTTAACTCACATGGCTAACCTGAGCCACATTCAATAATTATAAAAGTAATAAAAAAAAAATATGCAAACATTCCATATGTGCGTAATCAGTAGGTGTAGATGTAAAAAATTGTGTCCAATTCTTGTATAAATTCATTAAATCCCTTGATGTATGTGAGTTAGAGTTTCGGTTTTTCCGTCGGCCAAGTTCCGTTTTGTAAGACAATGTACTCGATGAGTTTTGTCCGTCAAGTAATGTGCAATCATGTAAGAGGTGGTATCTACTTGTAATTTGTGTACAGTTACTAGGTAATAACTACCATAATTCACTCCATACAATGTCTTCTGATAGTGGCAGTTTACAATTATTTTGACAGTGCTCCAAGGACTATTGAGATCTAAATAAATTGGAGGTGGTTAGACCTTCTTATCCTTCCGTTAAATTGGAGGATTTTGGCTGAGACTTGGTTCTCTTGTGGCTTCTATTATTTTGACGTCCACTTATGTCCGTCGGTGTTCCACCTTGGAATGGTAAATTGGTATTTATTGTTTGGGGAACATACTAGTGTTTCTTTTGCAACTTTGCACTTTGGCCTTTTTCTTTCGTTTTGAACTACTATAGAGTTCACTTTGCAGATATACTGTTACACTCCTGCGGCAACATCCCTACTATGTATTCTTACAACGTTTTGATATCTTGTCTTACTATTCCTTGCTTTTCCTATACTATTATAGATATAGTGATGATACTTACTCTGGAGGAGTGCCCCTAAGAGCAAAGGCAGTGAAGACTACCTCGGCCCTCTGGCTGGGACCGGCTAGGAAGATGTAGACACACTGCCTCGAGTGCTCCAATGGGTTCAGCAGGACTGGCGATTCGAAAGTACCGTTCTGCGGCCCCCCAGCCCGGCTCACGAACGTACGGTCGCACTCTGAAACAGAAAGTTACATATTATCAGCATAAATGTGTATAAAAACAAGCATTATGCATAGTTGAGTGTAGTTGGAATACCTTTGAGAGTAAAATTGTGACATGAAATAAACTTTTTAATATATGAAAATTAAACCTAAGAAGTTCCAAAACAAGTCGTCAACCTGAATTTCTGTCTTGGAGGAAACGTTTTAAAATCAAGTATGGCAAAGGCCAAACAAAACTTTTGGCCTGTAGCGCGTCATACATATATATATACATACACAAAGTGGACGAACCTCATTTTCTTCATTAATGGAAAACGTAAAAGTAGAATGTTTAAAAAAAGTCCGTCACGCAGGGGCTGCGTTAACTAAGCAGAGTTCCCACGTGCGTGCGTTCTCACGTATTTGCATTTATCACAAGGCGTAGAAGTTCAATTTATAACAATATTTGGTATTTAGGTTTCAAATAAAGTACATCATGATATAACAGTCTAATGTTAATATGATATGAGTAGGAGTAGGGATTTACTGAAGGCCAAAAACTAAAAAAAGCAAATATCGCAGTTAATATTAAAGATAAAAAAAAGTACATAACAACATTTATAAAACATTACATTTGCAGTAAGTTTGGCTCTATATAATTTTCCGATCGGACGGGGATATTAAGAACTTTCGAAATTCCCTCCTCTAACTCCCCCCCATCCCTTTCCGATTTCATTCATTGAAGAACTTGATCTTTATTTTTGAAAAAACGTTTAAATATCAACTTTGGTAAAAATCAAACAAAAATTACAACCGCTAGGGTTCTAATAAACAAATATAAACATACAATTTTGAATGGACCTCATTTTAGTAGTAGGATCGATGGACATAATAAGGAAACTTTCGAAAATTACGTCGTGAGTACGACCCCAATAGCTGATTTCAGTTATTCAGGATAGATGATGTGATCTCATCTTCTAGAATTGTGAGTGCTAGTGTTCTGTGTTCGGGAAATCTGCTAAAATCTAACCTGAGCGGGTGAGATTCGAGCTTGTGCCCATCTGCCACTGAGGCATTAAGAGGCGGTACACCTTTAAACAGAAAACAAAGATGATACAAAAGAGATCCAGGTCCTTTTTAGATTCAACAACATTGTTTCTTACTTTTTACTATGACATATAAATATTGAATCTTATAATGCTCTATATTATTGTTTCATGTTGATTTTATTCAACTTTTTTTTAATGCTTATAGTAGGAAATTTCCTTCCTCTTTCATCCTTTTGAACACATCTATAGAGTGGGCATTGTCTTGACGAACAATAAGGGCGGGAGGATTGGGTTCGTGCTTGGGGTTAATTCCCGCCGAGATATATTGCCAGTGCCTCTGCGATCAGTCTTCGTCGTGGATCCACCGCCTTCTCGATAGGAAAACCATTAATAAACGGCCTTTATTATTACCTTTCATCTTTTTATTCCGGCGTTGATACGACCTTGTACGACTCTCATCCAGTCTTCAATCATAAGTCTACTTGACATCCAGCCTTCCCATATTAGAATTCCATAACCTCCTATCTAGGCCTCTTAGATATTTATTTTGTTCAATTTTCTCAATTTAGATGCTCCATTAGTCTGGATTCTTTGAGTTATCACCATTTTTAGCAGATTTCCCTTGAGGGAAATCAGCTATTGAGGTTGTACTCATGACGGAATTTTCGATTTTTTTCTTCAAATGTCCATCGATTCTACCTAGGAGATGACGAAAATGAGGTCCGTTCAAAACTGTATATATATATATATATATATATATATATATATATATATATATATATATATATCAATCTATCTCTATCTATATCTATCTATATATATATATATATATATATATATATATATATATATATATATATATATATATATTTGTCTGTTACCGCTCTAGTGGTCGCAATTTTTGTGTAATCGTTACCAAACTCGATATTTAGTCTTTTTATGTAAAAAGAAAGATCAAGTTCGTTAACGGCTGAAATCGGACCAGGGGGAGGGGGGGGGTTTAGAGGGGAGAATTTTGAAAATTCGAAATATCTCCGTTACTAAAAGTCGGATCGAAAAAGTGTATAGAATCAATCTTATTGAAAATTAAATACACTATAAATGATGTTATATACATTTATTCTCTATCTTGAATATTAACCGAGATATTTACATTTTTCAGTTTTCAACCTTTAGTAAACCCCCACTTCTACTAGTGTTGCATAAATAATGCTCTGTTATATAATAAAAGATATTAATTGAAGCCTAAATACCAAATATTGTTTTCATTGAAGTTTTACTTTGTGAGATATATGCAAATACGTTCTGTTGACACCCCCCCCTTCTTTTGTTTTTGGATTACTAAAATTTGAGTGATTGAGATAAAACTGATTCTGATTCATTACAAATTACACCACTAGCTTTAGTAAATTGTTTTCAATAAAATTAATATGTTATATTCAAATATATTCCATTAATTGTTTGTCTTTCCAGTCTATATATGCAGCACTACGAGGTTGGCTTGCCAGCTTGTTTATAATTCAGCTTTGTATTGTACATTTACTGAGCATTCACGGTAGTGTTACCTGTATGTATATTTATCTATTGTAAACCTTCACGTGGGAAATCTGCTTAGTTTACGTAGCCCCTGCGTGACGGACTTTTTTAAATTATTATAAGCTTAGTATTAATTCGTATCATACAAGAAAAACTGGGATAAGGTTAGCCATGCGAACAAAGAGTGTTTGTCCCTGATATTAATCTCACTTGCTAAAACTAGAGTCCTGAGTTCAATTCCCACCTGAGTAATATAAGTTTATTTACTGATGAACTCATTAAATAAAATACTTAGTCCCATCTTGGAGACAAAAGGGTGGTATCCTATAATTATCCCGCCCTAATCAGCCTTTACATATTTACCACAAAGCAGACGTTAATAAATAAAAATTGTCTTTACGAATTGGAGGGAACACTATAATAGCTTCTAGAAGTACTTCCTCCTTGTACCCTTGTGCAGCCGAAGATATCGTTATTGCCCACATATTTAATTTGGTAAGGGTATGGATACTTATTCCTCACTAAATCTTAAAAAACAGTAACAGAAGGAAAAGCGTTCTGAACGTCTATACAGTAGCCTAAGTTTTCCTTCAGTCGCTAATGAGTATCTATCTATGACAATCTATCGTTAATGAGTATGGAGAACTCAAGATGGGTACTTATTGGGCTTCCCCCCCAAAACAGCAATCGTTGAGCAAGTTGAATTAGTGGTTAGAAAAAAAAAAACCTCTGTTTTTTTAACTTCTTATATCATATATAGTTCAAATAAATGGTACATCGCCTAGTTGCGGAGCTCTTCAAATAAATACCATATCTACGCTTCATGTAGTTCGGAATCCTGTAGCCTCACCAGAGATATCTTTAGTTCTACACGAATGGCGTCGAAAAAATAAAAAAAAACTCTATGATAAATCAGATGCTACCGGTTACAGTCATAAATATATCAAGGTAACAGACATTTCTAACCTGCGCAAAGGAATCCGATAAAGCAGGTCCTGCAAAATGGACATATTGATCTTATTTTCTCTGTGGATATTTTTGTTGTAGCTCATACATCGGACACATGAGTGACTGAGGGATTAGAAGTGACTGGCAATGTGGAGGGGGTTGCTAAAGGATCTGACAGGAGCCTGGAAGCCGCTACATTCCAGCCCTACAATCTAATAGGAGGCAAATGAATTTTTCATCGCTCGCATCCATCACTTCCCCCTCGCTGGCGCACTCTTCCCATAATACCATTGTTCAGAATTCGTTTTATTTTTAAACCCAAACCAGAGTAACGCCATGGCCAAGATTACTGGGACCTCTTCTTGATTCATTGCTTTTTGTTTTCCCTGAATTATTGTACTAGCCCTTTGTTATTATGTGAAAGAACATACAAAAACTTGCTGACTTTAGTATTGGTCTGTCCTGAATATTTATAAATATGCATTTTGTATTTTATGGGCTAGTGATGAAGTGCCCTGAGTCGACGGACTTTACTAACTAGAAGAACAATGGCTAAAAACAATTTTAGCGAATTGTTAGCCATTCTCCGTAAACTTACTTACGTAATTTTTGAAAAACATTCTGTAAATATTTTCTGACCCAATAATTAAAGAAAGAAATGACTCATTCATGTGTAAATGAACCGCGCAAGTGAATACATTGGCATATCTAACACTGCCTTCAGGGATTTGAGTGTGACAAGAGGAGCAGGTTCACTCCTAGAGGGTGTAGTTGTGAGAATTTAGTGAGTGAGTTACTGTGGCAGCTTTGTCAGGATAGTAAATATTTTTGATCTCTTAGATTCATTCGGGAGAATCACTGGAGCTCATATGAAGTAATTACGGAACTTTGGGAGTAAAACTAGAAGACTCCTAAAACTCCTTTCGCTGGAATCCAGGTGAGAAAAAAGACTGTTCGGTGGTCCGGTCACGTTTGTCGAATGAGCGAGGGCTGGGGACCAGAAATATGATGCAAGCTCAACCCACTCGCCAGAAGAAGCCACGCGGAAAGAGTAGAATGTTATATGAAGAATACATCGAAAGTATTGGAGAGAAATCTTTCCAACAGCTGAAGCAACTCTGTAAGAACTTCTCAGTTTGGCATTGTTTGACCGAGACATCTCGACGCTAGAAATGGCACAACGAGGAACACAGAAGAAGAAGCCTTTTGCTTGATTGTAAGGCCACTCTCTAGTAGAATCCTATGTCACTTAGTATACTCAGCTTAAATTTCAAGTTTTATTTACACAAATTTCTTGCTAAGAAAAATTTCTTTGTTTTGGGTAAACAACCTCTAGTTGGTCATTTTTACAAGTTATTTATTCTAGATGATTCGTATTTCGTATAGGTTAAAAACTACATATACAAATCCTCGTAATTGGTTTGTGATTGATATATATAAAGGAAGGAGGAAAATAACTTCTTCAATAAATGAGTATTTAGCTAAATTTATTAGCTATTATAAAAAGTGACATGTGAAAATCAAGAGAATGAACTATTTTATTCTATGGCTATGTAAAGAATTGATTATTGTGTTGTGTTACTGTGAAAATAAAGTGGTGTATTTCAATATATTACAAAATCCTTGTTGGACCTCAGCTACTTCGCCATCTCATTCCACCTCTCGCAGTCAACCGGTAGATTCGGTCTAATGCGGACCTTATATATTCTACAAAATCAGATCATCCAGCCTCTGATAAGCCTGTCTACTTCTTGCGCATATGGAGTTGAGTTCTTCATAGCTTGAGGTCACAGCTGCTACAACTGTATTCGTACAACATGGCCTATCCACTATAATTTGTAGGTCTTGATAGCTCTGAAATGAGTCGTTATGAAAAATTTGTTCTTTTTTGACATTGTAATAGATCCTCCCTCTATGTTCTTCTTCCTGGGCACCAATTATTTTTGGGCTTTTTTCCCCCTAGACCAGGGAAACTATCCCGTCTTCTTTGAAAAGGGGTTTCAATGCCATTCATAAATTTTGGCCTGATGACAGTTTTATACATTTTTTCATTTGCCTTACTGGGGAGACTTTTAAATTATAAATCTTTCTGTTGGGCGTAGACGCATTTAGTAGGGAAAGAAAAGGAAGGAGGGAGGGAGAGAGAGAGATTGAGAAGGACGTAAAAAAGAGATGAGGAATGAAAGAGAGTGAGAGAGGGTGAGTGAGAGAGACTGATGACCGGGAGGGGTAGTAGTGGAGGGTTGCTGATTGAAGGCTGCGGTCAGGATGGAAGGGGGTTGGATATGGGCCAGCACCAATCAGTGGAGCCCTCACTAAATACCCACTTTCTCTCTCTCTCTCTCTCTCTCTCTCTCTCTCTCTCTCACACACACACACACACTCTCTCTCTCTCTCTCTCTCTCTCAGTCTCATCCTCCCTCCATCCCTCTCAAACACACGCGCACGCACACACACAATCGCTCTGGTTAATATTTCACAACCCTTTTTCCCCCTTTGGTTTGCCGACAACCATCAACGGCCGTATCTACAAGCATATTTGCATACGGAAGCAAAGACCATTTTTACAGGGTTCTGATAGTCCCTTTGGGAACTGCTTGGGGAAAACAGAATCACCTGATGGTTTGACAATTAATTAGTCATATATGTGTAAAAGTTTCAAGAGGGCCATGCAGGAATCCTGTCATTGGCCCTGTGTTGGTCATTGGAAGAAGCATTGCAAACTGCCAGTTCTTGTAAAAATAACTTAAAAACAAAAAAAAAGTATGTGAGAACCGGAAGACAGATTATTTGGATGATATGTTAGAGTTTTCATTTTATGCTAGCAGCATGTTGAAGTGGTTGAGCAAGAGGTAAAGATTGCTATTGTGGGCAAGCAAATAGAAGAGCAAAAATAGTTTGGTGGATCAGATTCTGCTTTGCCTGCAGGAAGTTTTACGCTTGAAAAATGTCTCCAGGAAAGCTGGAGTTTCAAAAATGCCACATCAGGCCAACTGTAGGGTATTGAAATACGTACCATCGCCAATTCATACTTCAATGTCCTTATAAAAGAAACAGAAGGCGCATCGTACACAATGTCGCACTTATTCATTTGCAAGGTTAACCCCATATCATATGTTCTAATAAGTAGACCAGACTTCGGTGGTTGGATGAAATCCAATACATCAAACCATCATAGATCAAATCAAAACATTTTACATGGAAGAGTAGATTACAACTTGGGGGTGATTCAAGCTGTGGCAAAGATGTCTTCGTGACTCTAGGGAGGCTAGGTGCTCGCAAATCCAAGTATCACAAGTTTGTTAACGGCTAAAATTAGACCATAGCCGCGCACGTTCTTCTGAGATGTGTCCGGTGTGATGCAGCTCGGCTACTACAGAATAATAATTGACAGTGACTCGCCGAGCCGGGAGCCATAAAAAAAAAGAAAAAAAAAAAAAAAAAAAAAAAAAAAAAAGGCTAAAATTAGACCAGTGGTAGGGTGGGGTTAGAGGGGGAGACTTTTGAAAATTCGAAATATCTCTGTTGTCATGCGTTGGACAGAAATATTGTATAAAAACAATCGTACTGCAAATTTAATATTCTCTTGATTATCTTAATTAACTCAGATCTTTTCATTTTTTTAGTTTTCGGTCTTCAGTAAGTCCCCACTCCATTGTTGTCAAATAAAAAATAAGTTTAAGTTATGGCGCACTTTATTTGAAGACTAAATACCAAATATTGTCTTCGTCGAACATTTACTTTTGTAGATAAATACGTGACGCGCGTAGGAAATTTGCTTAGTTAACGCAGCCCCTACGTGACGGACTTTTTTAATTTTTTGGAGGTATATAAATCCTGTAGGAAATAACCAAGTATATAGGTCTCCGTCCAAATTAATATTTTATTTAGTTCTTTATGGCGTTTCGGTCCTTTTTTCGGTCATCTTCAAATACGAAACGTCATAAAGAACTAAATAAAATATTCATTTGGGAGGAGAGCTGTATGCTTGCTTATTTCCTGTAATAGACTTTTCCAATATTTCTGGTATGTAATAGCTTTCACTTCAGTTTCGCTCCAAGAGGGTATTTATGCTTTATTTTATCGAGGCTAACTAAACAATATGCAAACCATATATTATTTCTATTCTTTACTCACTAATGTGGTTTTTCCATGTACTCGATAGATAGAATTAATAATATTGGCTTGGCATTTGGCTGGAATCGACATTTAAATGCCACTGCCCTGATTGGCTCGCCATTGAATATCGCATGTATGGTGTAGGAACTCTACTCAGTCTTGTTAGGACATCCTCTCTCCGCTTCATTTGGCCGATTAAAGTTGTGTGTGAAAAGGGAGTTATTGTTATTTTTAAATTAAATTAGCAATCATTACAAATTAATTGACGTTCGCAGGAAGAAGAAAATGTTTCTCAGAGAGTTTTTTTCAAAATGTCTCGAGGTCACTGGCTCATCTTCAGTGTTCTTATTCTAGATTTTTCTCAAAGAAGGGGGGGGGGTATATAAGAGTAGTTAAGTACTTTCTTTTCAGCTCGGCCCCCAAAAGTATTCGAGTCCTAGGCATGGGGAGCTTCCACGAAATGCAGTCGCTTTTGGGAAACTAAGGAAAAAGAAAATTTGATGAGTGTGTCTTCCTTGTTCTCCCGTTATCTTAAAACTAATTCATTTGAAAGTAATATTTAAATCTCCATTCTATTTCATCGGATTGACAAATTTTTTAGAACTGAATTTATATATATTTTTGCGATAAAGAGAAAAGGCCCCTATAAATTTTATTTGTATATTTAATACGTATGGTGCTCACGTTAGCCATGTGAGTTAAAGCGTTGATCTTAATCTCACATGGTAAAGTGAGAGTGGCGAGTTCGATTCTCGCCTTGGCAGAAAAATTTATTTAGTGACGGAATTCATTAAATAAAATCCATAGTCCCACCCTCGCTAGGAAAGGGTGGTAACCAGTAGATAACCCGTCCCAATTAGCCTTAGTTGCAAAAAGTGGACGTTAAGGAATAATTTATTTTTTAATACGTATAGAATATTGGCTTTTTTTAATTCTCACCATCCTCAACCTCCCCCCCCCCGCCCCAACCTTAGTCGATTTCGATAAAAAGGAGAGGTGCACAATTAAACATTACAACAATCCCAAGTATGAAATTTCAACATTCTAAGGCTAGACGTTTTTGGTAATATATACGTACAGAAGTCATATTACAATTTGTCAAAATTGGTACAAGGAGTGTCAAAACTGATAATTCCGTTTTTATCTGAAAAGCGAAAGGTTTCGGGATTACCATATTTCCCCTACTTCGTACAAGGAAGTTAAAACCCTTTACAATGACAAATAAATTTATATTAAATTAAGACAAGATTATATCAGAAGATATTTATGTAATGTACACATGGATTATCATAATTTTCAGTTTAGGAATACAGAAGGAAGTTTTTATTTCTGAGAGTAAGATTGGAGCATCCACATAACGTGTCTTAGGCCAAAAGCGAGGCTTCATAAGGGGTCTCGATCAGAATAAATTAAAATGTCCTACTTTCAGGGTTCGTGTAAAATAAAATTAGTTCCCATATGATGATATTTTATTATTTATAGCTATCCTAAGTAGATCCTCATTTTTAGGCTCTTGAAAATTAAACTGGAATTAAGATATTCAAAAATATACTAGTATGTCGGGGGAAAAAGTAGTAGGAGGGCTTACTTAGGTTTGAGGACAAATCGAAAAATATGTTATATTATTTACTCTTTGTTAAAAGTAAATGATAAAAATTGGAGAAAATAACAACCAACTCAAAATGAATGAAATAATGTGGCAAAGGGAGGGGATTTAGAAGGAGGAATAATTGAAAATTTAACATGTCTCTGTTATTACTATAAGGAGGATCGAAAAATTCAATATAACCAATTTTGTTGACATTTCAATTTTCTTTTGTTTTTTTTTTTTTCATTTAGTGTTTTGTAAACACCTTTTTCTATTCATCCGATTTTCACTTTTAGTATCTCAGCCACTAAACATCTCATGTCACATTTTGGAAAGATGAGATCACGAGAGTGCCATACTGAGTTGGAAATCTGCTTAGAAAACGCAGGACCTGCGTTCTTATCAATAACATAAGTGAGGCGGTCTCATTAAGTCAGTACTTAATTTGGGCAAAAGTAAGGCTATCGTAAAGGCCCTCTGACCTAAATAAATAAAACAGCTGCCTTTGTATATCGGTGTCTCCTATTGGAGAGCCGAGCTGTGCTATATATATAGAGATGGTGTGTGTGAGTGAGTGTGGAAGTGTGTGTGCGAGAGAGAGAGAGTGTGAGAGAGAGAGAGAGAGAGTGTGAGAGAGAGAGAGAGAGAGAGAGAGAGAGAGAGAGAGAGAGAGAGAGAGAGAGAGAGAGAGAGAGAGAGAGAGAGAGAGAGAGAGATTGAGAGAGAGGGTCTTGATTAAATGAGAGAGACGGAGGATCCAAGACCTGCCTCTACCTCAAAAGGGAATTCCGCCAGGACCCCTTCCCTAATATAGCTTCACCTTGTCTTATATTTCTGTTATAGTGTATACACCCCTGGGGGCAGGCGTGGCTCAGTGGTAGTGAGTTAA
This sequence comes from Riptortus pedestris, assembly GCA_019009955.1. Taxonomy (NCBI): domain Eukaryota; kingdom Metazoa; phylum Arthropoda; class Insecta; order Hemiptera; family Alydidae; genus Riptortus; species Riptortus pedestris. The sequence continues at coordinate 102,823,663 of CM032232.1, read as the reverse complement.
ACACTTAGGGCGAAACGAGTTGAGCCAGACTTCATTTTCTTTAGCTATTCGAGAAATGGGATTCGCTGACTGACAACTGTCCCTTTTTGAGTTCCTAAGGTGATGACCAATTTCTTGGTGAGTCATATAAGAAGGGTGTAATTGTGTGAGGAAAAGTATTCCACGCCTAGGGATGAGAAATACACACACGAAGCTTGATTAAATAAAGTATAATGATTGAATAAGTTATTTCGTGCATAGTCCACTCATTTTCTTCATAAACACAAAAGTCCTTTCTCTCTGTGGATGGACTGAAAAATGCTTTCTAAATGCAACTTGTTCCTTACATTTTTTTCGAAAAGCCAAATATGAACGAAGTTGCTCTCCTAGCTGAAAATTGAAATTCTCTTATAGCCTATGTAGTTAGTACCTTGGGGTGGATGAATCACAAAATTTGAATACTCGTCAGCCATCATACCAGTGTTTAGCCCTACGTCATCGCAATGCTGATGAAGAAAGGTGTTGCATTCTGTAAGTTTACAGTGTCGACTCCAAAAGCTACGCAAGGAACACTGACATTAATGTCTTTACTCAGTGTGCTTTACTCATAGACACTACAATAACGTATAAATGCAACGACGTGGACCGATTTTCAAAGATGGGCATTGAAAAGAGTTCCACTTTTTAGAGAAAAATCAATGGAATTAAAAAAAAAATTAAGATTTTAGCGATCGTAATTTAAGAGTGTCTATGGTTCAAATCAAGAGGAACAATTGAACAAAGCAATTCGATGCTTCTCTTTAAGGGAGATATGCCAACGAATTAATAACTGTGGTCCCAGTGAACTGTATAAAGAAAAGACTGATGGAAATCAAAGGATAACATGATGTATTTATATTTACAACTAAATTGCCTGAAGGGCCGCGGTGAATATTAATATCTAGAAAATCAGCTGAATTTTGTAAATGACCGATGATGACTGAGCTTGATGTTCGTTTATTCTTTGTCTTCTGTATATAATGTTAAAAAAATGAGGTACCTCATGTCTTGCCACTCCCACTGCCATCTCTTCCTGCCACACCCAGGTACTTTGTGACTTTTCTACTCCATGTCGAGTATTATCCTGGGTACGTAAAGAAATACTCTATTCTGGCCATATGCCCGTGTCACCATTTTCTACCAGACTATCACGTGGCCAAGGATGTAGTCAGCGAGGCACGGGTTGCTAGGCAACGGCGTCAGGATGGCCAGCTGGACAAGAACTCTTTAGCATAAGTGCTGTAAACAACAATCCCGAAAAATACTGCAGTCTTTGAAGAAACTGGGAGTTGGGTTTGAAGACGAAGACTGGCTACCGCTACATGAATCCATTATCTTGGATTCGGTAGGAATGATCAACCATCATATTTGTATATAATTTTAGATTATTATTGATTTCTATGTTCATATTTGTAGACATTATTTTTTCTAATTTATCTCAAATTTTTATTTTATATTCTTATTATATTTTTTTGGCTTGATTTTTGTTGCAAACTTTGTTGTAACTCTCCTTTTTTCCCATTTACATTTACTTTTATTTTGTTTTGTTTTTAAAATGTGATTGATGATTTAGCTGTGCAGTCAGCAACTCACCACCGGTCAGCAGCTGCACTTAATTCTTTAGTAAAGTGTTTTTCTTCTTTCTTTTAAGTGTTTATTGGCGTCTTAAGTTTTGATGCGTTTTTTCCCTTGTGATATATACAGATAGATTGATTTTATAGCCTAATATGTACATATTATAGTCTGAGCCTAGTCCATTTAGTGTTAGTAATCTTACTATTAATATACTCAAAAAATGAACAGTAACAAATGAGTTAATGCTAACGTACTGTGTACATAAAAATAATACAATAATTTTTTTTTAAATAAATGTTTTCTAGTAGTACTTAAACTTCTACAATTTTTCATAAATTTAATCTAATGAATAATATTTATACATCATATGTATTTACATTTATTTATTTCCTATGACGCGTTAATAGTTTAATAACTTTGTTTTACGTTTCAGTATTAAAGTTCAATATTAAATAAGCTTAGTTGCAAACTGCTAAAAGAAATAAGAAAATAATGCTCAGTTTATGAATGCCCTCAATGTAAATAATATTTCCCAGGACATTAAGTCATCACTTGGGGCTATAAATGTTTTCATGTATTGCTCTCTGTGATAGCTCTATTGTGAACATTGCAATAATAAATGTTTTAATACTTCCGATATAAATTCCTGGCAGCATTCACAAACTTTTCCGGATTTTATTGTTTTCATTTTTATATAGCTTCAAGTAATGATTATTTGAAATTCTCAGTTGCCTAAGTAATCTTACTTTCTTCATATTTACTTTGAATTTCAGATGATTTTCGGGTTGGAGACTGGTATAATGACAGACACTTTTATACTATCGATAGTTTGGTGAAATATATACTCTATTGATGTCGGTTGATATGGGCATAAAGTAATAGAACTCAACTTAAACGGCCCTTCGATTTTTTTTAATTTTATTTGGTTTGTGCCCCACATTAATGGTGATTGGCATGATCTCTAATTGTTAAGGGGTAGTTAGAATAATATATTTATTCCTTCATGAACTTACCTTTGTTGTACTTTATTTTTATATGATGGAAAATATTTCTTAAATATCAGATTGTTTCTCATATCCGTGCTTTGTCTAAATGTCTATAATAAAAGTTAACCTTTTTAAATCATTTTAAGTATCTGTAGACCTATGCTATTTTATACTATATTTTTTGTAAATGTTTATATGTTTTAGATATGTTATTACTTGTGGAATATATTGGCTGCTGTCAGATAATAGTTCTGTCCTTTGGGCAGATCGATTTAAGGATAATGTTATCAGTACCGGATAAATGTATTACACATTTTTTACAACTAAATGGAATTTCACTAAAACCAGTAAAAGCTGATAACTGATCAAGTTATATCTCTGTTTGTGATAAAATGGTAAATGGCCAATGTACTAGGCTATTAACTGTATTTCTGAGGTTGGAAATGGACAGTCTAGCCGTGATGCAGAAATTGAGTTGGACGATAAGCCCGCCACTGGATAGATAATTACCAGCTTATTGTATTTCAGCAGACTCCCTTATCTCTTATCAGTCCTTCCATAGCTACACGCCACAATCAGCAAGGACAACATCTATTTCATGGCTACAGTAGTCATTCCAAACGATTATAGACTTTAGTATTTCCACTGTAATCCATCATAGTTGAGTATCTTCTACTCTTTATCAGATCCAGCCATATGGTAATCCAAACAGTTTTAAGAAATTTTGTTGTGATTCATATATGTTTCGAAATCTCAGAATCTATTCATCAAAAATAAATTGCAGAAAATGGAAATTTTTTGTTTTTGAACTTTGTACATATGAAATAACTGCATGTGAACGAGCTAGCTTATTGGATCGAAATGATATTAAAAAACACAGTGAACTATAACACAACTGAAAATTAATTCAGCTCAAGCTAATGTAGAAGGTTCATAATTATTAGTTTCTACTGGTGAACAAATTTAATAAATTATTAAGGATTTTAGAATTAGAAATTTGCGAACTATTGTTTTATAGTTTTCCGAATTATTGTTTTATAAAGTAATACTGAGTCCACTATTCTTCCTGTTTTCCACGCAGAGTATCCCTCTAACGTGGGACTTTATGTTTTGTGTGCTCCATCCTTTGAATACTACATACATTTTAATGAATACATATAATAGTTTCTATAAAATAATTAAGAAAATTATAAATGCAATAAAAATGAAAAATAAATTAAAAAAAAAAAAATATGTGTGTTATCAGTAGATCTACAAAACTGTGTGCAATTCGTGTATGAATGCATTCAATCCCTTGATGTATGTGAGTAATAGGTTTGCAAGGTAATGTGCTTGATGAGTTCTGTCCTTGGTTCGTAAAGTAATGTACAGTCATACAAGAGTGTTCATTAACCTTATAAACTATTTGATTTTGAACCTTTATTTAGAATTGATAAAGTAAGGCAAGAATATCTTATTATTCTTATATGATCAATTTTGTATATATAATAAATTCGGGACATATGATGGATTTGTGAAAGTAGAAAAGTGATATATATATTTGTTATTAGTGGCGAAGAAGATGGTTTCTAAGGCGTGGTAGCGGGAAGAGGGTCGGGATAGCAATTAGTAAGCTGTCAATACTGATCCCTGTCTCTCAGCTGGCTCTCCCATACTCCATCCCTATGCAAAGCTCAGGGATAGCTTCTCAAGGATCGGCAACCTTAGCACCGTTCGGTCATATGCTGCCGGTGTATGGGCACACAAACATAGGTCATTAACACGCAAAATGCTAAAATGTCATCACAGCTTTCGTCTTGAATAAATGACTTTTTACCTACACCAAAGGATCTGGCCCTCTCCAAAAGAAACAGGGTCAGTCTACTAGGATTGAAAGAATAGTAGTGTAGAAAGAATTTTGGAGCCAGATGATCGGAGAACTCAGGTAACCACATTGAGAAATCAATTTAACGTCCTAACATGTTACTTGATAGTGCTAATAGCCCTGGTTTGAACTTATTTTAACAATAAACCCCATGCGAGCTACCTAAAGATTATATCTCGTATTCTATCTTGAGGAGAAGAATATATACAAGACCAAACAAACCATTTGGATGAAATAGAGAAAGGAATATAAATATAAGGGCTGGTGGCATGTTTCAGACAAGCAGTGCACATGATTTAAACACCTAATATGATGGAAAAATTTTTATTCAAAATTAAATCTACATCGTATAACTCTGCTTGAGTATATTAACCAATTGGATAAAGCATATAAGAACCACCTCGCAGTACACACAAAAAGTCTATCCCGCAGATGCTGCGTTTAATAAGCAGATTTCCCACGTACGCCACGTATTCGCATTTATCATGAAAAGTAAAAGTTCAAAAAGAAAAAAATTGGTATTTAAATTTCAAATAATGTGTTTCGTTATATAACAGAGTATTGTTTATGACACATGAGTACGAGTGGGGGTTTAGTTAAGGCCGAAAACTAAAAAAAATCAAACATCTCAGTTAATACTGAAGACATAAATGTACATGACAACAATTATAGAACGTTATATTTGCATTAAGATAGATTCTATACAATTTTTCGATCCGACTCATAATAACAGAGGTTTTTCGAATTTTCAAAATTCTTCCCCTCAAAACCCCCACCCCTCCCCTCGTCCGATTTAGCGGTTAACGAGCTTGAGATTATTATATTGTAGAAGATCTTCCTTTGAGGGAAATCTGCTAAAATAAGCTACCGTTTAGAAGCTTATTTTTGAACTAAGTTGAGTTTAGACTGAATTCATTATTTAGTTTAATGCATTGTATCTTGGTAAGTAAACAATTAAAAGGGACCTCTTCAAAGTGAAAAATATTCTCATCAATACAGGACCACAAGTAAATTACCTGCACCCAAGTGTTGTAGGATGAGCAGTGCTTTCCTTGCTATGAAGACTGTATATTTTATATTCCTAAATTAAGCTTGTACACTAACTCAATTTCTAATTAAGACTAGGGTTTGTATATATTACTCTTTTATCACTGTAAGCCGATCTTATCTCCAAATAATGAGTTTAAACTAAAAGACAGCCGTTGTTCAATATTGGTGTTTAAGTGCGTCATCGAATTCCTTCATAAAAGACAGTTTTGATCACCTATAGGCCACATGTGATAGAACTAGAACTTTGGAAGGAAATGTAGACTTATTTCTGATTTCTGGAAAATTAATTTTAGTACCCCAATCTCCATTAGACGTCCCAAATAAAATTGTCGACTCCCTTTCCCTCTGCGTTTACTGGACTCCCTTGGTTTTCCATGTTTCCGGGAACCACTTACAAATTGAATTAATCAACAACCTCAAAGTAATGTATCTCAGTCTGTAAATAGTGTTCAGTGGTTTTTCGTTTCTTACTCATGTTTACCGAAGACCAAAAATATATCTATACGTCTTTTTAAAATGAAGATATTTAGTTATGAATCTGGGTTCACCATCCTCCATTCTCTTTAACCTTCCTACATCGGAACATTACTTGTCACCCACTTGCCCAGGTCACACGTGCAACCCTACTTGATCTCCAATGTGGCTAAGACGATTCCAGGGTATAAATAGAAGAGAGGGGGTCTATTTCTGTTCCTGCCACTGTGGCATTCATGCAAATAACCTGGAGAATCATTAATGAAAGGAAAGGGCTGCCAACCTTAGTTAATATTTCCCGGAATACTGTGTGAGTCTATTCTGCCCTATCGTTTATTTATACACTCCCACCACTGGTCCTGCATTATTTTTAAAACTTTGCCGCCACTGAAAAGGTCTGTTTTTCTTGGGAAAGTTTTATGTTGCAAATGTTCAGGACATTGTCTGGGCAATGATTGCATCCATCATTTAAAGATAGCCAAGTTTGATTACGTCTAAACGCTGTTGGACAAATATTATGAGCTTCATTGATCTTAAGGTGCTGAATATGGCGTGCTTTGTGTGTTTTAAATTGTTATTTTAAGTTGGCAAATGCCTTGTTTATCAATTGTTGGTTTTAGATGCAATGCAAAACATGTTATCAGGACGACTAGTTCTATAGAGGTGCAGTAGTCACACCGAATGAAGCGAAAAATAGTCTTTGATTCGTCCTCACTTAGTCGGTATTAGACAATAAGCCCTTGATGTTTGTATGTCTCATTTATCTATTATTTGAGGCTCTACTAGCTTATGATTTATTGCCGTGTATTGTATCCAAATGAATTGCACCATTCAGGTTGTGTCATCTCTGCTCACCAAGATGACAAAAATATTGGAGTTTAATCTCTTTAAAGTTAGTTAATTATTTTTTAAATTATTTGAGAAACACAATTTCTCTTGTGTATCCACCACCTTGTATCAGAATGTGGAAGTATTCTGACTTGTAGAAACTTCATTTCTACCAAGATTTTTTTTCTTTCCTTCTTACCTTCCGTCAAACTTATTTTTTAGATGATTTCTCTTAATGGATTAGCAAATCACGAATCATTACAGTATTAATTGAAAGCATAAGAAGATGCCAGGGAGATTTATTAGAATTTGGAATTAAGGAGAGGTGAAAAAAAGGAGCAAAATTAACATTTGATTACAGCAGGTCTGCCATTATGAAAAATGTGGGGGTCCATATTTGAAAGAATTACGAGTTACTGTAAAGCATTTTTACGTATTTAGGGACACTTTAATTATTGAATGAGCAAAGTCCATACCCATCTTGGTAAAAGGGGTTGACTGAAACAGGGTCGACCATTGGAATGGCTTATATGGTAGAATCGATTAGGAAGCTGACCATAGGGTGACGTTTGGGAGGGAAATTAGATAACTCCAGTTGGAGGGGGACGGGAACCACTGCGTTCCACGAATGAGCCAGAAATTATCAATGAATAGGGCTAAAAGCCTGAATGAGAACTATCTGTTCCAATGGATCTCGTTGGTTGGTTCGTTTTATCATTTTGACAGCTCTGGAACGATTAACGGGAAGGGGAACATTATTGTGTTAATGTGTGGTTAGATGTAAGATAAGAAACATTCTGTGGAAGCTCTATAAAAAAAAATTACAGACTTGGTCTTTTGTCTGTTCCAACGTGAGTGGTACTTCGGTTGTCCGGTATCGCCGGAGTATGATCGGTTTTCCTCTAGTAGGTTCCTACTTAGAAGCCCGTAGATTGGCGTTGTTGAATCGCAGTAAAATTAGACAAAAACAAGATTCCCTTGTCTTTGAAAACTCATGAACTCGCTCATTGGTATTAATTCAATTTCAGTAGCAGCAATACATAGTGCCAAAAGGGATTTCAGATACTGTCTTTTGAAGTGCATCAATTTGGAAGGACGCATTTTCGAAAATTTGTTTGTTTCTATTTGTTTTATTTTTTTACATGAAGCTATGCAGGTGGAAAAATGTATTCCTTTCATAAATAATTACTACGAAATTAGTATAAAATAAATCTACCCTGGCTAGAAAAGGGTGGTAATCTGAGGATAACCCGCCCGAATTAGCCTTTTTGCGAAAAGTGGACGTTAATAATTAATAATAATAATAAAATAAATCATCATTTTTAAAAAAAAAAATAATTAATTTCAGAATCCATTACTTTTGTTAGCTACAACTTTTATGTCGCTGCATTTTCCAATAAATTGTGGCGTTTCTGAAATAAAGGTTTGTGCATTTTACGGATAAAGGGTGCGTCAAATTGGAAAATTAACTGATGTAAACTTGTTTTAGAATTTTATATTCTACTTGAATCCGTCATAAAAGTATGGCATTCCATTGGAAATACTAAAGTTATGGTCGCTAGAGATGTACTGGAGAAGGTTACGAGGTTGAGTATGAACTGGAGATTCTTCAGGGGCCACTATTATGGCACACCAAGACTCAGGAATTTATTAATGCAATTGGCGATTTTAAGGGGAGTGGCACTGGAACTTCGGACATCCTGTATATACAACTTTGTGACATTACTCAATTTTGAACGCTTATGTACTAGGTTGGTTTATAGCCAACATTTCGTTTGCCATTTATATTGGATTAAGCTACAGTCATTGTTGGTGTTTTGTATTTGTGCTCTTGCTAGAGAAGGTTGAGCTAGCAAATGGAGATAAAGGAAATGCAACGAACTAGAGCTAACGATCAGAAGAGAAGGAAATGCAGAGATTGTCCAGCCGCGGGCTACAATCATAGGATAATCCTATAAACAATGATTGGATTCCAATTGACATCGTAATTGGACTGATTCAACATCCACACCCACCATCCGCTTTTCCCGGCTGCCCTAGGGATGCTCTCCAATTTATTTCTACCTTCAATAGCTGGCCAAGTATCATTTATAAATACCCTACCTGGTCCCGTTCGAGCCTTGTTCAGACTTTATATTGACAAGGATGTCACGAAAAATGATCAGACTATACAACCTATAAAAAAGATAATTTATCAATCAAGCTTTTAGGTTCATATTCCAGGGAAAAATATAATTTTAATACAAAATATTAGGTTCGTTATTTAAAATGTTCGAAAATATATAATATTTTTTACACAGTTTATTTCATTTCATTCAAATTCCATGTTTGGCATTTTTCGATCGAAAGTGTACCAACTACGATATTTAAGAAACTAATTTTTCTCTTCTTTAGATCAATACTAAAAGTCCGATTACAGCCACGAGGAAGGTTATTATTAGGTTACACAAGGAACGTTTGAATATCGTGTTTGGTAGTCAGCAAATAAAAACTGTGGAAAGTGCTAATAGACAAACTAGTGGTCATGTCGTTATAAATTTTATCTTGTGAACAAGCTTATTAGCTAATTTTCCTAAGGCGAATACATGGTGCTAAATATTTTATTATCATACCACTTTATAATATATATATATATATATATATATATATATATAAATATAGTTTATAATACATTTGTATGTATAGGGACTTAGGTCGGTTCATGTGTTTAATTTCCACATAGGTTATCGACATTTATTTGGTAACTAACTCTGCTACCTCACTAAATAAAAAGGCCGTCACGCAGGGGCTGCGTAAACTAAGCAGATTTCCCACGTGAAGTTTTACAATAGAGAAATCTGCCTAATAATAACAGTAGTAGTAAGGAATCTCTAAACCTATTCACGAGGGACGAATAGTTACAGAAACGGACGCACTAGCTGTCGGCGGAGAGTCCCGAACATAGCCGACTCCTGCCGACCACACTCACAATACAAATGCAAATCTCTCGGTTAATAGTCAATATACAGAATAAATGTATAGAACAATATTTATAGTAAATTTAATTTGCAATAAGGTTGGTTCTATACAAATTTTCGATCCGACGCATAATAACGGAGATATTTTGAATTTTCAAAAATCCCCCCTCTAAACCCCCCCCCCCCCTCCCACTGGTCCGATTTCAGCCATTAACGAACTTGCTCTTTCTTTTTACATAAAACGCTTAAATATGAAGTTTGGTAACGATCAAACAAAAATTGCGACCACTAGAGCGTTAACAGACAAATATATATATATATATATATATATATATATATATATATATATATATATATATAATTTTGAACGGACCTCATTTTCGTCATCTCTTAAGGGAAATCTGCTAAAACACACATTCAAATAAAACGTGCTAACCCTTTTTTGTACTTAAGAAAAGTTATTATGTCTCCCCTCGACCAGCACAGTTGTGAGGGCAGTACTTATTCATGAAACCGGTTAAAGCACAAAAATTCTCAGTCCTAAATAATACGGCAAATCAGTAATATTAAAATTAAAGTTATTTAATATCACCTTCAGTATTACAAAAGATTTCGAAAAAGATATGTCGCAGGTTAGAGAGAGGTAAATTGTTACCATTATTACTGACTGAGCTCCTGGTTATGTCCATCTAGAAAGAAGATGGGTCTGAAGTAAGATGAGTGCCAGTCTGTGAAACTAACTCTAGGCTGAAACTAAAACGTTCAAGTTTTTCTACTGAGTGAAAAACTTTCGTTATTAATGATGTAAGGTAAGGATACACTTCAAGGGCGGTCTGGGCAACTTCCCTTACCTAACACCTCATACTCAGATGTCGAGACGTTATATCTTAAATATATATATTATTTTTACTGCTTACTTTTACTTACTTAATTTTTAATTTTACCAGTGATATTTTTTTATTGTAACGAACTAACTAACTAACATCCTTAGGCCCACCCTGGCCAAAAAAGGTAACCTGTAGACAACCCGTCCAAATTAGCCATTGTAGTAAACATTGGACGTAAATAAATAATTTTTTTTTGTATGGAATCTTCACATAAAAATATGCTATTTATTTTTATTTTATTAAATATGCTGGAAATCAGCTATTTATTCTCCATCTCATAACCTAAAAACAAAAGCCTATATCCTATGAATTTACAAAACATCTGTTTACACCTAACCTATATTTAACAATCTGCCAAAGATATATAAATATAATACCCTTCATTATAATATTCACTCCCAAACCATTAAACCCATATTCAACATAATATATAAATAAATGCGCAAATGCCTATTTAATATTACAAGACTTAAATGTGACAAATTTAAAACTGCATTAAAACTGAACGTAATAAATAAATCGAAAATGTATATGCGTAGAAATGCGAATTCTTGTTATTCAAATATTCAAAAAACAGTCATGATCATTTCATAATTTCGGGTGATTTTAATGGACACATAGGCAATTTAAATGATGTAGTCGATAACTTATTTGCTGTATCAACTCATAGGGGAATATTAGTGATACTAATGTAAATCTTAGAGGTAGGTAAACTACTTGTTGGAGCGATTGAGTGTCGAAATATCGATCAATTCAATATTGAGTAATTAGAATACTTTAATATCAGTTCTGGTTTATAACAAGTATCAAATTTCAACCAGATCTCACATTTTTGTACAGTTAGTGGCAAGAAATATTTTTTTTAGTAATTAACGGTGCCCTAGAAATAATTTCTATTGTTAATTCAATATTTATATTTTAAATAATCCTTTGGCTTCACTTTACAGAAATATTTATAGCTTTAGCCAGGAAATTATAAACAAATTTAAGTTATTTTGTTGTGAATCCTTCTCTCTCTCGCATCTACTGCTTGTAAGGTAGATGTTCTATTTAAATGTGTAGTTGAAAACAATAAACTTTATTTTATATCAGAAAGCTTGCGAGATGAACAATATTTGCATAACTGATTTTAGCCATTTTTTGACGTTAAACCTTATTTCTTGTAAATGTTTTCTATTTTATATTTGTATTATACTATAATAAAGTAGCATCTACATAGTAGGGATCTTTGACTACAAGATGTATATATGAGTTGTATATCAATCTTCTCTTTTTTGAAAACTAATTGTTTTTCCCTTTCTGAAGAAAGGGTTTAGTTCTCATTTTCTTAAGCTATGGGCGGTGTAACCGTAATTCACTGTTTCTGCTCTAACTGGCAATAGGACACAAAAACACGTGGTACGAGTCCCCAGAGGGCAGACAGTACGAACGCAAAGTGACTTATGGATCCCCTGGGAGGGGTCGCTCCGACCGTTCTATCAGGGAGGAGGTAGAATACTCACCCTCACACAGTCAGGTATTCCAACGAAAACTTCAGGCTGTTTTTAACCAGATTCAATTCTTTTGCCGTTGATTAAAAATGCCAATGAATTTTTGAGCCACAATTTCAAAACTTACAATCAAAAGCCTGCCGCCAGCCAGCAAAACCGAGTACATTAGGTGATAAACAAGTAAACGTCCATATTACTAAACTACTAGCATGGCAAAAATAGTTCTTGACCAATGGGTAAAAAGGGGCATCGCTGAGTTTATGGCTATAAGCCAAGCTATAAACGACATAGAACAAATGCAACAAGAATCATTCGTAATCGCTACTGACTCATACAGCTCACTCTAAAGTCTTGCTAACCCGGTCACGAGATTACCTCACAGACCTAGTAAAAGGTCAAATAAAAAACTCAGAAAAAAGCAGAAAGCAAGAATCATTTGTTTGGGTTTCCTCACATTTCGGTTTGGAGGGTAATGAAATGGCGGATTTGGAAGCCCTTAGTGCTCGATAAGATGGAACTACAGTAACCTTCATCTCTCCAGAAGATTGGAAACGAGAGTTTCAAAAGCTCATATACCAAAGGTGGAAGTCAGACCTGTCGAAAATACACGACAATAAACTGCGACAAATCAAAGAAATTACTGAGTGTTGGAACACTTCAAGTAGAAAAATCCGAAAAGAAGAGGTCGTTCTTGACCGTGTTCGAATTGGACACACAAAATTAACACATAGTTATTTATTGAAGGGCTTATTCCCACCAACTTGCGATTGTTGTAATGCCCATCTTAATGTCTGACATCTTCTCCTCAATTGTAAGAAATACGATCTTCCAAGAGCAGCTTTGAACCTTAAACCGAACCTAAAGGAACTCCTTAGAGACGACGAAGAAAACACAAAAAGGCTTTTTGCATTTTTAACTTGTTTGTTCCAAGAAATATAGAACCACCTACCGCTAATGACAATAGTAGATGCAGTATATTGTAATAAAAAAAATAAAAAGTGGCATGAGTTATGCGACAATAAGTTCCGCACAGTATAAAAATAGTGGCATGTCCTGGAATACTTCAAAAAAAAAAATTAAAGTAGAGACGAAGTTATGATATGCAGCCTAAGAATTGTTTACACAAGACACACCTACACCCAATGAAAAAGCAAGAACCTCCATCCTGCATTGCTTGTGGGGTACAGCTCACAGTCGCACACATACTTACAGAACCTAGAAAGTATGAGCCTTGGTATATCAGAAGTACTGCCGCTGGATGTAATACCTGGGGGTGATATAGAATCTATAGAGCAACTGGAGAAAGGAATGTATGAAAGAAAAATGTTTTAACAAAAGCGGAGATGAAATAACGCCGAACAAAGTGGAATGAATCTCCTAAGAGGATGAAGGATCTATGAAGAATGGCAAGAGATGGATACTTGACCACCAGGCAGGAACAACCCTCACAGGTTCAGTGCTATAAACAATAAATAAATAAAAAAAATTAGAAGATAGAGCTTAAAGTCCAATCCTGGTACTTTGTAATACCTGTATCTAACATAACACGAAACCATATCTTTGCGATCAACTTTAAACGTGAAACAGTTCTTTATTACCACACTCCGTCACAATTATTATTATTACTATTGAGATGGTCAAACAGGTGGACTGGTAAACTCCAACAGGAACTTATATAGTTATTTAAGGATTAATGAACGTGATAATTTAAAGGACATTTCACATTATTATCGAAGATATTCGACTACCTTTGTTGACTTTTACATTTATTTATTCATATATATTACTTGTTTTTGAAAGTATAATGTTGTGTCACAGAGCACTGATGATGGGACGGTTCGCCCCGAAAGTACTTTGCCTGTAATAAAGAAGTATTAAGAGTGGAGGTGTTTGACCTTTTTGATCCTTCCGTAGAAGAAGAGAACGTGATTCAATAGTCTAGGAATGTTTCTAGGACGATAGAAATCAAGCCACCAGTCAGGTACTAGCATCTGTTGCCTCTGAGATATATGGATGTATGTAATGGCAGTTGAGGATATCTGTCGCAATTATATATTCTCAGGTATCCGAGTTATGTAAATCCTGCCTGATAAAAGCTAATACAATTTTTTTTTTCATTTACTTCTGAATTTATTACATGTCGTTACTATGCTTTAGAATAATATATATGCCAAGCAGAGACACGAAGCATTATCTAATAAACTTTTGGATCAATCCCTCTACACTCGCGCTAATACACTAACACGAGCAGACTTTGTTGAACCATACGTGTGTAACGTATATTATAAAAAGTACGCCATCGTAAAGCCTATTTTATTACAATATTTACGCCAAAGAGGTAATAAAAGAAATTCGAAGTCTACATAGCTTGCCAATCTATTACTCGTCATAAATATGTTGTAAAAAGTTATTCCTTCGGATAGCAAGGTTTTAGTATTCCTCTGGCAGTTTATCTGATCTTGGTTTTATTGCATATAGGACACTAACATTAGTCTATTATTTTGTACAAGAGAGGAAACACTTCAAGTTACGAATAGGTTGCCCGTTAGGACAGCAATAAAAGCTATGTTCTTCCAATCATTTTTTAAAGTGGGTGAGAAGTAATATTTATTAGAAATTATACTTAACAAAACCCTATCAATTAAATTTAATCATAGATTATTCTTGAACGTGTGTTTTTTGAAACAAAAATCTGTTTTAAGAGTCTACTGAGGTCTGTTCATATTATATCACTATAATCACCAAAAATTCCAAGAAGTGGTTGAGTGGCTAAGAAGTGGTGCGAGTTTTTTTATTGAAACAATACTTGAATAATACTAATTTTTTGTCAATTTTACTAATACAGTTTATTATTAAATGCGAGAAACCAATGGTGGATTTCGTAGTAAAAGGTTTGCCAAGTATGGTTTGACGATATTATATCTGAAATTCAATAATTAAGAAATAATTGTGAAACACAAGGGGCTCAGGTTAGCCATGTGAGATTTTGTTCTTTATCCACGCAGTAAACCTGAAGTTGTGATTACTATTCCCCCTTGGGGAAAAGGCATTTATTTGGTAAATAACTCAGTAAATAATATACAAAGTCCCAACATGGTTAGAATAGGGTGGTAACGTCTAGATTGCACATCCCCCATTCAGCCGTTGCTGTATTAAGTGGACGTTATAAAAAAAATAAGAATGGAGACTAAACTAGGAATTATGTAGAGCAGTGTTCTCTTAAGCAACTTTTACTGAATACATTTAATACAGTAAATGTACAGATTATTAAAAATTGTTCGTCCATCCGGTCAATCCTGGTGTTTTGCGAATGCCGAATTCACTCCTGCTTGTGTCATCCTGGTACCCAACTACGAATTTCAAAGCAATTGAAGAGCTAATGAAGGAGCAATCTTTGGTCGAAATGCGTCCACAATACCGAAAGGAATTCGCCAACCTCTGGCCACTTGTGCCTCCCACAAAAGCCTGTTTGGTAAGCAACCAAGCATAGACCCTTCATTGGCTGTGACTAAACATTTTTTATTATATGTTTTTATATTTTTACTTGTAAGATATTAAATGTAACATTTTAAAACAGTACTCAGAAAAGTCACATTAAATTTACGAATAGATACATTTTCATGACAGAAAATATAACGAAAAAGTCCCTAACGCAAAGCCGCGTAAATTCCAGATTCCCACATACAGGAATGCCGCACAATAAGGTTAGAATCTCATACCAGCACAGATGACGTCAACCGAATGTAATCTCTATTTTTCCCTATGTAAGAGCCCAATGTTAATAAGACTTAAAACTCAAGCTGATCATGAGATCTATAGTGATTCAGTATCTTAATGAGAATAATCTAAAAATAGAATGGAGGAGGGGGTACCTGAATGCCAAAATTGCAAAACTGCAAATAAAACCGTTAATATTGAAGTTATAATAAAAAATACAAGAAAAATAATTGCAGTAACATTACGTTATTAACTATATTGATTACTGTTAAGATCTTTGGGTATTGACAGTGCTTCATGTTCTTAACCCAAGTCTTGCTGACATGCTTTTTTTTTCAGACACACACACACACACACGCGCGCCTTGTCAGGCGACACTTGGATGGAGCCTTTACTTCTGCTTGTTGTCAGGCTCTTGACTTTGAGTGAAATCTGGTATTAACGTCATGATGTCTTCATTGATAGAATTTAAAGATAAAGAAAAAGGTTTTTGGAATTTGAAAAATGTCATTTTACTACTCTAGCGTCCGCAACTTTTGTTTATACCAAACTCAACGCTCTAACGTTATTAGCAAACTTAATGATTGGGTACGTTAATGACCAAAATATGGCGGAGGAGAAGGCGTTTAGAGAAAGGGCAAATATCTCCTTTTGTTTAATAAATTTCTCGCAAATCACGTTTTAATGGATTTGTTTGTAATTTTGTTTTATGAACCTCTGTAAACGCCCATAACCTGATCATTTCCACTCAAAAATGATACATTATTATATCATGAGCTTCACAAACTTCAAAACTAACCTATATAGAGTTCTTACTTAAGGAGATATAGATCAGACCCCATCTCCGTGACATTCATGCCCCTGGAATTTCTGTTTAATTTACAGCTTCTAGGTGTGACTTGTGTAACGTTTGTGCTTTCTGCAGGAAATCAGACTTATAATGAATTCAGCATTTGACGAGGAATGGCTCAAGATGACGACGTGAATAGTGTTGGTCTATGAGGTGTTCAGTTCAAATTTTCTTTTTCAATGAATATTGCGTATTTTCATTTATGTCCATTGCAACATCAAAATTATTGATATGGAGTTGAATCCAAGAGGAAAAACAAATCTCTGAACGGCTAACGATATCTAAAAACTATGTTGGAAATGTTAACGACCCACTAACTAATAATACCATTGCTGCTCACCGGAATGGTGCGGCCAAAACTGGTCAGGCCCATTTCAGACTGCTTTACTATTTAAAGCAATGGTCTATTCCAAAATTGAGGTTAAGTAGTCAAAGTTGACATTAGAACATTAATTGAGCTTAGAACATTTAATTTGGCCGTATCTTCGTTTCATAAATCAGATGTAGAGCCCCTATACAATTAAAAGCAATTGAAGCTTTGTTGACTGTATGTGTTGAGTAGAATGAACTAAGCACGACTACTATCCTAACATCTATTGAGTCACTTCATGACTTCATTTAATATATATATATATATATATATATATATATATATATATATATATATATATATATATATATATAGAGAGAGAGAGAGAGAGAGAGACACACATCATTCGACAATATATATGATCAAACTCCATATTTAATCGTTTTATGAAAAAAGAAAGATCAAGGTAGTTAATGACTAAAATTGGACCAGAGGGAAGGTGTTAGAGGGGGATTTTCGAAAATTCGAAATACTTCGTTACTATAAGTCGGATCGAAAGATTGTATAGACCTAATCTCATTGCAAATTAAATGTAATATAAATATTGTCATATACATTTATTCTCTACCTTGAATAATAACAGATATATTTGCATTTTTATTTTTCAGCCTTCAACAAACCCCCACTCCTACACATGTAACATTAATAATAAGCTCTTATATCATGAGCCACTTCATTCAAAGGTTAAATACCAACATCGTTTTCAAGAGACCTTCATTATACGAGATACATGAAAATATGTTCTGGTGAATTTTAGTAAATAATTATAATATTTATAAGTGTATAATACACTACTAGGTATAGTAAACAGTTTTCATTTAAACTAATATGTTATATTCGGATATATTTCAATAATTGTTTTTTTTTCGCTGAGAGGTTATTAATATTTACTGAAGGATTTCTTATTAGCGTTTCTATTTATTCACTTAATATTCCTTGTGGTGCTGTGTTACTAGTATGCAGAGTTTTCTTTATTTAAACTTCACGAGGGAAATATGCTTAGTTTACGCAGCCTCTGCGTGACAGACTTTTGTTATTTGTTAACTTTTGCCTTGTACTACTGAGTCAAATTTGCGCGGCTTATCTACTGGTTACCATCGATTTCTAGTGACGATAAGGGATTTTATATAGTTAACTCAGCACTAAATAAATTCCTAATGCCCACATGGTAATCGAACTCATGACTCTAAGGTTACCATGTTTATTATGACCAAGGCTACAACTCACGTAGCTAACCTGAGCTCATAAACTGAAAGCGCATTGCCAAATAAAACAATCGTGGCGTCGTTCTTTATTACGAAAAAGTTTGCAATTTCGCGTACTCTTACCTTTTCCCCGCCCTAAACGTCTGACCCCTAAAGCGCATTCGGTAAGAAAAAAATTACAAAAAACTTTATTATTTAATTTTATGTCCAAAGAGTTTATTTTATTTCAAAATTGCTGTATCGCATTGCAACGAAAGTTGCCCTTGGGGTATTCATATACCACAGATTGTCACGGTAAGACCTACCACCTGCGCTGATTTAGTATATGTCCTCCTCCACCCTCCTCCCAATAGGATATTAGGAAAATTGTTTTAAATATATTTAATCTATTCAAAGTGACCTAGAACATGCATACAGGATTAAAATGATTTATCAAAGAACTACAAATGCAGGCTATAAAAGCGTGCTTCCCACACCTGGTTGCTCCCATACAAGCTTCATTGAACTCTTTGTGTCTACCTCCCAAGACCCGTCTATATTATATACTTTAGGGATACAACAATGTCCTTCGGTGCAAAAAATAATTTAATGGATAAAAAATATATGAATCATATTTAACTACCTATTATCAGACGTGTCAACCAGAATAACTTACTAGGCGAAAATTACTACATAAAACATGAAATATTATTAAAACGGTTAACAAATTAAATAAGGGGGACAAAGTTTCATTCGATGCAGCCCACCCCCAAAAAAATATACGTCTCACGTCGACAATTTTTCTGCAATGAAAAGTTTCTTCACGAAATAGGCCTTTTTCCCAGCACTGTGATCCCAAGAGTTGCCCCATAATCCAAGGAGTAATTAAACATTGCTTAATGTCATCCTTAATATCAGTACAACTACATGAAGAGCCATGCAAATTATACGAAACTCCTAGAAGACAACTACATGAAGTGATGGGGACAATACCCGAACCTCCAAGAGGTCTACTACGTGAAGAGGAAGGCATAATACACGAACCTCCAAGAGGACAACTACATGAACTGATGGGCACAATACCGGAACCTCCAAGAGGACAACTACATGAACTGATGGGCACAATACCGGAACCTCCAAGAGGTCTACTACATGAACTGATGGGCACAATACCGGAACCTCCAAGAGGACAACTACATGAACAGATGGCCACAATACCGGAACCTCCAAGAGGTCTACTACATGAAGAGGAAGGCATAATACACGAACCTCCTAGAGGACAACTACGTGAACTGATGGGCACAATACCCGAACCTCCAATAGAGTAGCTACTCGCAGAGACAGGCAAAATACACGAACCTCCAAGAGGACAACTACATGAAGTGATGGACACAATATCCGAACTTCCAAGAGGTCTACTACATGAAGAGGGAGGCATAATACGCCATTTACCATCGTGCTTAGGCATCTATGCACATGCTTTCTTTAGATAATTAGAGAGAGAGAGAGAGAGAGAGAGGAGAGGACAAGAGAGAGAGGGAGAGAGAGAGAGAGAGAGAGAGAGAGAGAGAGAGAGAGAGAGAGAGATGAGTGAGAGAGAGAGCGAGAGAGAGAGAGAGAGAGAGAGAGAGAGAGAGAGATGAAGAGAGAGAGAGTAAGAGGAGCGAGAGAGAGAGAGTGAGAGAGAGAGAGAGAGAGAGAGAGAATGGGGGAGTGAGAGAGAGAGAGAGAGAGAGAGAGAGAGAGAGAGAGAGAGAGAGAGAGAGAGAGAGAGAGAGAGAGAGAGAGAGAGAGAGAGAGAGAGAGAGAGAGAGAGAGAGAGAGTGAGAGAGAGAGAGAGAGAGAGAGAGAGAGAGAGAGTGAGAGAGAGAGAGAGAGAGAGAGCGAGAGAGAGAGAGAGAGAGAGAGAGAGAGAGAGAGTGAGAGAGAGAGAGAGCGAGAGAGAGAGAGAGAGAGAGAGAGAGAGAGAGAGAGAGAGAGAGAGAGAGAGAGAGAGAGAGAGAGAGAGAAGAGAGAAGAGAGAGAGAGAGAGAGAGAGAGAGAGAGAGAGAGAGAGAGAGAGAGAGAGAGAGAGAGAGAGAGAGAGAGAGAGAGAGAGAGAGAGAGAGAGAGAGAGAGAGAGAGAGAGAGAGAGAGAGAGAGAGAGAGAGAGAGAGAGAGAGAGAGAGAGAGAGAGAGAGTGAGAGAGTGAGAGAGAGAGAGAGGGGGGGGGAGAGAGCGAGAGAGAGAGCGAGAGAGAGAGAGAGAGAGAGAGAGAGAGAGAGAGAGAGAGAGAGAGAGAGAGAGAGAGAGAGAGAGAGAGAGAGAGAGAGAATAAGAACTCAGGGAATGTGTATAGGTTTGGTGTACTCACATCAGCTCGGACCCCACATACATTCCTCCATACCGAGGGCCCTTACAACTTGCCCCTACTACCGCACATCCAAAACCACACACAAAAGCAATTCGCCTTTTGAATAACGCTACGTATAATCTTTTCCAGCTATTTCATTTTAAAAACAATCCTAAATCTTGCTCTCTCTCTCTGCCGACTCCTCCACTGCCTGGAAAGTTTACCAAACTCCTAGTTTTTTCGTCGTTCCCCTTTTCTGTGTCTGTTTTAACTTTAATTAAATAAACAAAATCTTTGGCAGCATTTCATTTAAAATCATTTTATTTCCACTCCAAGCGTAGGATCGAAAATGCCATAGTACATAATTTATACATCTTTGTACGAGTATGTTAAACAAAAATATCCTATACAAATGTCTAATAGGCTACTAGAAAAACTCTTCTTCACTTGTCGATTTTGATAGAAAGGAAAAGCCCCCAAACTAAACGTTACAATAATCCTAAATATGGAATTTCTATATTCTAAGGCTAACGTTTATTTAGTAATGCGATATTTGTGAGTACACGCGGACAGACGTCACGTCAAAACTAGTCAACTGTGTTCGGGGAGGGCCAATAGGGCTAATTCCGTTGTAATTTGAAAACCAAACATTTTAGCGATTACAATGCTTCCTTATGATGGCATTACATTTGGAAATAGTCTATCAACGATTGACTCTAAAAGACTGGGTGATAGCAAAGAAAAGCCAGTTAAAAAATGATATATACGGTGCTTTAAGAAATTCATTTTCGATAAATATAATCGAGATTCTATTTTGCGAATTGGCAATATCGATGTTAAATTACAGTAATGGTCGATTTATCCAATGCAGCAGCTGTCCGGAACATCATCTCTCCGAAGGGTCGTTGATCGAATGAGGGCCATCAACTCTTCTTCTTCCCAAAGATATTTTATTCCAATTATGGCCGTCATTGCTAGTGATATTAAATGATCGTTTGTCTAAAGTTATTTTCGACAAAAAGATAATAACTGCATAAAGTGATCTTCTTGTCCATTGGGTCATATTTTATTAAGATTAGACAAAGAATAATGTGTCTTGTTAGTTTGCGTTGCTTCTGGTTAGACGAAAATAAAGATTAAAGGACATTTAGAGAATTTTTAAATTTGATTTGTTTTTGTTTCCTTTTTTTTTTTTTTTTTGTAAGGAAATAAAATTGTTTGTAGGAGTCAGGAATGAAGCTTGACGTACTTTGATTACTTATGAAAAAATAGGTAAGTATGAATGAATAAGGATTATCGTGTTAGTCATATTGCTACTCTGTTTAGATTGTGACACAGATGACATGATTATTCTTTTGTATTAACAACTTGGGAAAATTTTCAATATACATTTATTCAGATAATTCCAAATTAATTCAACACATCTGACTTAAGGAGTACCATCCTCTAACACAAAACTCTATTGTGCTAACTACTGCATAGTGTTGATTTTGAAGAACATTCAACAGCTGGTGATGGTATGCCGTACAATAATGACCTGTCTTCTGACACAGCTTTTCAACACTAAGCCCCTTCAAAACGATATTTCTCACATAGCTAAACACAGAAATAAAATTAGAATAATTCATAGAGCACTACACAAAAAAAGAAACGCGTAGTTTTATCTGTGTCAAAAAACACTTTTCAGAGCCAACAATAAACACTAGTGTCAAATAAATAAATAATTTATAAACGCCCACTTTTTGCAACTATGGCTAATTGGGTCGGGTTATCTATAGGTTACAACCCTTTTCTAGCCAGGGTGGGACTAAGGATTTTATTTAGTGAGTCCGGCTCAAAATAAATTTCTATTTGCCCAGGCGGAAATTGAACTCACCACTCAAGGTTTAACATGTGAGATTAAAGCCTACGCTTTAACTAACATGGCTAACCTGAGCTCCAATAAATAAAATGAAAATTGTAATACTTAATTCTCAGTCTTACATTAGTTTGATAAATAAAACCCAAATTAAACTTGTTTAAGACTGATAATTAAATATTAAAATCTTTGGCTCAAAAATCCACGAGGAGCAACCTCCTAGCACACTATTTACTATTACTCACTAGAATTATTTAAGACATTAATATAGTATACCTAAATACCGAAAAGAAGTAAATAAAGCATGTCACTCTAGAATAATTTGAAATGATACTTTTATATATTAATATAAATAAATAAAATCCGTGCAACATGTTTAAAATGTGTACATTACTATCGAAGTCATAACGTTAAATGAGTGGGAAGTGTCTGGATGGGGGTGCGGTAATTATTCGAATGAAAAAGCTGCCGCCGAATTTAATAATCAACTCATCCACTTACAATAAGTGTAAGATCTCAAGTTATTATATTATTGTATATTCAGAATACATAATATAGTATAATATATTATATTTCGATATCGTTCAGTGTATCTAAGGCCATTCCGGACTAAAGAGTCGCTTTAATTGAGCAATAATAACGCTGGGATTAAAAATTCTTTGGGTAGTGATTTGTACTTGGGAATAGAGACACTGTGGCTCTAATGTGTGCAGCAGCCTTATAGTTGTAGGGTTTCTATTTCCATCTTAGAACATTGGGTGCCGTCAAGAGCTAGGATTTCCACTTGAGGACTCTTCGCCTTCGCTTCAGGTTATCCACCACTTAACGTCTGTGCCTGCTTTTCCACCTCACTCTACCACTTGTGCAATGCTTCCGGAAAACCCCTTGGGTATCACTACTTCGGCATCATTATCCAACTGGTTCAGCCTAAATATATGAGCTTGGAAATGGTCTACTCTATGTTGGTTTTCTGAAAGGTGGAAGTGAATTATGTTGCAGGTTGGGTCGAACGACCAAACTTCCATAATAAAGATTTATTAAAGCGACAGAGCGCTTTCGACGCAGTCCATCATCGTCATTAACGTCCTGGATATGTACTAGGAGGGCCTTATGACCAGACACCAAAGCTTTCGTCCAGCGTTACTTCTAATGCTCCGTCAGAACTGATCATACGCCTTAGGCTCTTCCACCCTAAAATATCTTTCTTATTACTGGCAGGTTCT